>JBAMCE010000141.1:2648348-3876848 GCA_037075305.1 Drosophila kanekoi | reverse complement strand
TATATTTATAGCCGATGCTTAATTTGTGGCATTTGGCGCGTGTGCTTTTGGCCGCTCTGCCCTGGGGCAAGGTCGTCTGGTAAACATGAGGAAACATGTGTCTCATCAACTTTCACACGCAGACACACACACACACACACACACACACACACACACATATACGGCTGCAGCGCTGGTCAGCCAGCACGTCTGCTTCGCGCCATTTTGTGACACAACGGAAGCGCACAGAGCTGCCATGCTGGCACTTTCCCCCTACCCGCTGGCCGGTCCAAGCCCACCATAAGAGCACTTTGCGGAAGTTAACAGCGAAAAAATGTTTGCAGCGCGTGTGCAATTTGCACAATTCAAATATTAATTGTGGCCCAAGCCAAACTCTTGCTCTGCATCGAAATTTAACATGCATCTGCGTATTTATTTATTTAAACAATTTTCAGCTGCGTACTTCAAGCTGCCAAAATTGCCTGTCCTGCCATGTTGAAGGCTGTCGAAACTCTTTTGCGCCAAAAACTTGCCAAGTAGTTTGATGTCAATAGCAAAGTTTTTGCCTGTGTTGTCTATATATATACATATATATGTCAACTTTGAGTTTGTTTTGCTGTTAGGTGAGAGAAACATGTGCTCTTTACCATATTTGACAACAAACTGAGCGAGTTGTCAAGTTTGTTGGATGTCGAGATAACTTTAACCATGTGATAGGTATTTTAAAGGAATTTCTTTTGAAATTTAAAACTAGAAATGTTGCCACATTCAGTGAATGAAAACTAGCTGATAATTCAGAAATTTGATAAGCAAACACTTCGAGCTGCTGCTGTGCTTAAATTTTATTTATCTCAGACTTTCATAACAAAAACAGCTCTAACTGTGAGTTTTTTATACGGGGGTATAGCTCAGGGGTAGAGCATTCGACTGCAGATCGAGAGGTCCCCGGTTCAAATCCGGGTGCCCCCTGGCATTTACTTTTATTTATTTTGTATTTTCCACATGCACAACAATTTTAAGAGCTCCATTAAAGGTGTGTGCCGTTGACCTTTGCTCTGCGTTTTTGGCAACAGCGGGTCGTAAACAATTCGTGCCCATTCATAAGCATCGCAGCCTCAACATATTCCTTTCTCTTGTTTGCGGGCCCAGCTGGGCGAGGCTGTGTGGCTTTGTTTAGTCCTGGGTCTGAGGACAGCACATGCATTGAATTATGCTCAGGATACGCTACAGTCTGTCCCTTTTAAATGCAGAGAAAAGGAAAGGAAAAAAACCAACGTTGGGCTAAATTTAAACTGGGCAAAGCGGAGAAAGCTGACCCTTCCGTAAGGGCTGCGGTCTTTGGCCTTCAGTCTCCATTCTAGAGTCGCACAATGTAGAATGACATGCAGATTGAATTTGTGTGAAATTCATTTTAATAAACTGTCATAAGTTGCCTTTTTTCTTTTGATGGTAATCTGAAAATTTATAATACACAGAGCCATCGACATTTGTAGCATGTGTGGGCGTTCGCTTGTCTGTGGCATCATTCGGGCTGCACGAGTCGTAGATAAATATTTATGCGCTTTCATAAATAAAACCAATAAAAACAACAACAACAACAAAAGTATAAAGCAAAAATTTGCCAGTGTAAAATGCAAGTCATTTAAATATGGCCCGGCGGCATATGTGAAGAAATATGAACACAGTACGAAAATATACATACATACATATTTACATACATACATGAACATATGTGTGTTGGTCTGCTTATAAATGCCAAAAATAATTCAGTTAGCAATTTGCAGACAAGTCAACAAAATTGATATTTCTTGGGCACAGTGTTCAATTGTGCAACGTTTTTAAGCGAAAAGCAATTAAAACAAAGCGAGTTGTGCTTAATTTATGGCAAATCATTTAATGCGACAAATCGAGTATGTGCCCAAACGAAAGTAAAGAACTTTAAGCGAACGTTAACATAAAAACTTTGCCGGCCAAATAAAGTCAGAACCAGAAAGCGCGAAAACAGATACAGAAAGCGAACGCGAAAACAAACACAAAGGCATGGCACATAAATTATGCGGCAAGCTAAATAACAAAAAAAAAAAATATAATAGTAATAATAATAATACACCACAATTTGATGCTAAGCACTTGCACGATTGTCTAAATACCCTAGAGAAAAGATTTTCAAAGTCTTCAAATAGAAAGAAGAGAGAACACAAGAGTATATCAATAATCGGAGCTCTCTCCAAGTCGCATGATTTACAAATATCTGTTCATTTGTTTATAATAATAAGTAATAAATAAAATAATAAAAACTTTAAGAATCTTCCAGCAAAATCGTCAGCAATGAATGGAATATTTGCCTTCAAATATTCGCTATATTATAAGCTTTAATTTTTTACAAGCACGCCAGCTCACAATGTCCAACCTTTGTATATTTGTATTTAATCTTATATCTACTGTACTATCCATCACTGACCCAAAGTCGCCTTTATACCCTAGATAAGCAACAAAAATGCAATCGGGAAATCAGTAGCCAGAAAGTTGGAAATGTTATGATAATTTATGTGAATTTTTGGCCCCTGCCCCGGCACAAAAAAAAAAAAAAATCGCTGCGTCCAGCAAGTTTAACGACCCATTTAACAGAGAGCCAAAGCCAAACGTGACCACAGTCAATATTTATATGATTTTTTCCTCTAAAGGTATCGAACGAAAAAAGAAAACAAAAACAACAACTAGGCAAAAATCAAATTACATTTAAGGCAATTTGCGTATTCAATTGGACGTTTATTGGGCATATTTGAAGTATTTTAAACAAACATTTCGAAAAAAATTGTGCCAGATTGTGGACAGTCGATGGCCGTTGGCCAAGTGGCTCTGCACATGACGTATACGCCTCGTTAAACCGGCAATAAAAACTGTTCAAATAATCGGAGGGTAAATAGCCGGGAGGCCGGGAGGAATTTCTGCCGTGTCTAATCGAGGGGTTGGTCAGTGCTCAATTCAGTTGTTGTCTCTTATCTCTCCGGGCTGGAAGCTAATGTTTGCATAAATTATGTGGGGCAAGACGGGCAGGCAGCCCAGCCCGGAAGTGCTTGTCATCAATATTTTTTTTACCCATACTACCAAGCTGAGGAATGTGTGTGGCGAGTGGGGGAAAAGTGAGCAAATAAATCACGACAGCATAGGGGGAGGGATTTACGGGCAGCACATATGCGGGCGTAGCCTGACATTTTGGCATGCCAAACATGTCGCGATGTTGCAAACACTTCGGGCGTTGTCTGTTGAGCTGCCTGAAAGCTATTTTCCTTTCTTCTTATTGTTGGCCCCCTCTTTTGGAAAGTGGCAGCTGTGTTGCCTGTGGTTGGATTTGATGTAGTTAAAGCAATCACATGATAAGTTAACTCTATTAATAATATTGCAGCTGAGCGCTGATGCATATTTGGATTGAGTTATGAGAAGCCATTTAAATTAAATCTTAGCCATATTTCAGGCACAATTTCACTAACAAGCCAATTAAGCGCATTTTCGCTGTGGAAAATTACCCAAAGGCAAATGAATTTGTAGTGCATATTGGAAATTAGCTCAAATTATCCTGTAGATTGGCGCTTGCAATAAGAACGCACTTAGTTGGCTTGGCCCAAGCTTCCAGCTGTGCATGTATGTGTGTGTGTGAGTGTGTGGGTGTGTGGGTAAGTGATTATATTCATTAGTCGCAGCATGAGCTGCGCATATATTCTCTCATAAAAATATGTCGTCTAGTGCTTACTTTTGATTGCTTTACTGTGGCTTCTGCGCGTGAAGTATTTCAATTATTTTTATTGCAATTGGACACACACACACACACACACACACACACACACACACATAACCAAACAGTCAACTTTTGAATATTTTGTTTTTGGCTTTTTTCTTCAGTCAGGCCTTCAAGGTTCTTCCACTACCAAAAAGTTGTTTGCAATCTGAGAAATTGGCTTGCAGCACGTCGTGCATTTCTGGTCGCTTCTATGGCTTATATAAGACGCTAGACTCGGTTAACTTGGTGTTCAGTCAGTATATATTTTCAGCCACATACGCCTAAATACTCAAGCATAGAGATGCGTTTCTTTTTTGCCCACTGGCTGGGGCTGCTCCTGGCCATTTGTATTGCACCACGCGCCACATTTGGTCAGGGCACCAAGTACGGACTGTGGACGCCGGATCGCGCACATTCCGATACACAGCCCATACAATGGACGGGTGGGCAGTTCGAGTTTCCCTGTGCCAGCACCAAGTCTCTATTCAAGAGCTCCGGCAAGTACATAGCCAAGAATGTGATTGCCACGCGTGCCCAGCTGATTGGGGACACCATCTACTTGGCTCTGCCGCGCTATCGCAAGGGCGTGCCGGCGACGTTAGTGAAAACCAATGTGCTGCCGGGCACCTGCTCCACGACCTTCAAGCCCTATCCCTGCTGGGACCTGCAGGAGGAGGGCAACTGCAAGGCGTTGCAGTCCGTAGTCGATCTGGTGGTAGATCAAAATGAGGTGCTTTGGGTGCTAGACACGGGCATCGTCAACACCTTGGAGACGCCGGTACGAAAATGTCCGCCCAAAGTGGTGGCCATGTCCGTGAAGACCGGCAAAGTGCTGAAAACAGTCTCGTTGGAGGGCCTCACCTCGAGCAGCTCCCGTCTGCAGTATCTGGTGGTGGATTATGCGCCCGATGGCGGCTGTTTCATCTATGTCAGTGATGCGGCCAATCGTGCAATAATCGTGTACAACCTGCAAGCGGATCGCGGCTTCCGTGTGGTGCTGCCCAAGGCCGTATCCGCCGGCTGTCGTTCCCGGGATGTGCTCTACATAGCGCTAATACGCCGCGACTGCGGCTCCACAGAGCTATATTTCACCTATCTGAGCACCAGCAAGCTCTTCTCCCTGAAATCCGAATATCTGCGCAGCGGTGTGGCCGATGGACGCATTTTGGGTAAGTTCATTCAGCTGCTATTCATCGGAAGTAGTTCTTAATTAGACCATTCCGTGCATTTGTGTGAATGTGCATTGCAGATCTGGGCAAAAAGCCGAGTCGCATGGTCATCATTGGCACGGACAATGGTTCGGCCATATTCTTCCGTAACGAGGGCGACGCGGAGGTCTATCGCTGGGATACTAACTCCACGTTCGCGGAGGCCAACTTCAAGCCCGTCTATCGCAGCCAGACATGCCAGCTGGTTACCCATGCAGTGCCCGATTACAAACGGAATACGATGCGGGTGCTGCAAAGCAATTTTCCGGATTATATGCAAAATCGTATCGGATGCGGGGCTATACAGCAGCTCAACCATATGCAGGGCTGTTGGTAGGCACAACACGACACACACACGACACACACACACACTCGCGCACACACACACACACACACAGACTGGACACATTCACACACATACTAGACACTACCACACACATACCAGTACACACTCACACACAATCACTCAAACACACACACAATTGTTGTTGCTGCAACTGCGCTGGCTTTGTGACAAAGCTTCTGAAATTGCAGTCGCAGCCTTAACTGAAAAATCGTCAGGAGTCCATCGTTGGCTCTTAAAATGGATTTGCATTCTGTACATAAGCTTGCTAGTTTTAGTAGGTTCCTTTTTTGTTGTTGTTGTTTTTAACTTAGATAAGCAATAAACAGTTCTGCTGCTGTACATTTGAATTGGCAGTCTCTGGCCCTTCGTCTAAGCACTGTGGGGCAGCAATTGGTTGACTGTGCACTCAACTCTCGCATTAGGGATATCTGTATCCTTTTTATCTCTTTTTTTAGTTGATTTCATAGATGACGAGTTTGTTCAACCCGCACACGATTGTCGTCATTCGATGCGTACATTCAACTTATGTTTATGTGATTACACATAACAAAATTGCAGCTTTAGGTAATTCTTTGGGGGTCATTAAACTTTGTGCCACAATAAATGCAGCTTAAAGAGAGGCTGTATATTAATGCTATAATTAATTATTTAATTTATTGTTTTAAGACTCTTAATGGTAAAAATTCAATTTTCAATCTATAGTTGCCCTTTATACTGAAAATAATGCAATCCGTGCATATTTTCATATACAAGAATGTGGGCTACATTTGAGTTCTACCCAAAATTGTCAACTACCGAATATGGTTACATAAATGCAATATTTGGCCAAAGTTATTTATACTTTGGTGCTGTTGCTGGCTCAACAGATTAATATAAGGAATATATTTTGATTTGGGCTTAGCTCGTTACTATTGTTTGTTGACAGACGAAGTTAGGGATTCGAGCAAAGCCTTGACTAAAGCTAAATCAATTAATAAATCAATTGTGAACCTTCTATGTACGACATGTATCTTAGGCACTTGCACCTTATTAATGTCTGAAATCTTCTATACACATGTAATTAAAGGAAGTCTGATATTTACTTGCTCAATCTCAGACTGGTTGAGGCTCTTTGGTGTCTTATCCAACCAGCTAATTAACATAACTGAATGCTCCACATTATGAGCTGCCAGTTGCAATGACAATAAATTGCCAAGGCTCTTAATACTTGCCTTGATTACAGTATATTTCAGCGGCTGCTCCATTTTCTCGGCCCGCGGCGCACCCATTAGCCGTGCAGTCGGCGACTTAATTGCGCCAGAAATTCGCGAGTGCTCGGTTCAACTTTAACGCTCGCTAATTGGGGAATTTCCTGATAAATTGCAAGCCTTCTGGACTTCGCCTGCGACGACTCCGTCTGACTCTTACCTCTTACTCAGGGAGTTTCCAACGAACCAGGCGTTGAGCATTTTTCAATAATCAGTCAATTAATCAGCTGCATTGCGGCACGTTTGGCTTCTGGGTTGACCTTTGCCCTGGTCTGATGATTGCGGGCGCTTCTATGGCTGCGGAATTGAAATGAATTGATGAGATCATTTAACAAATTGCATATATTTTTAGCCACTCTGCGTGGGTGTGTCAGTGTGTGAATGTGTGTGTGATTGTAATTGAAATTTTGCCAGCTCAAAGGTTTCACGCCGCCAAATAGGCAACAATAAACGTGCTACAGCCCACGGCAATGCAATGAAAACAGGTCACATATGTGTCATAAATGTGTCAGCTACAGGAACGCATATATTAGCGATAATAAATTTTGTTTTTCGGCTATTGCCCCTATGCGCTAACCGCGCAAAACTCCCAAAAAAAAAAAAAATGCCCGAAAAAGTACACTTTGCAGCTTTCCTGCTTGGGATTTGGAGCAGCTGACAATATCAGCAGACGGCAAAGTCTGCGATAAACATGTGTCTCTGCGCTTGATTTACAAAGCGCATTTATTTTGGGCCAATTCTAGCGAAAAACCAAATACAGTATAAGTAAAAAGGGAGCCATGCATAAAAGTATTAAAACAAATATTGAATGCTTTTGACGATAAGATTTGAGTAGGTATTTAGGAAGCTTAAAGATGTGTTTCAGTGGAAGAACAATGACAAATAATGATTGTTTATGATGTATAATTCTTTTTATAAGCTTAGGCAAGTCTGGCCTCTTTTTTAGCTAAGTCTCTTTCTCTCTCTGTCTCTCTATTCTCGCTCTGAATTTCACTTTACAGCCACTAACAAGCTCTCATTCTCAGCTTTCGTCTCACTCTTTGGAATTTTCACACATTTTCGCCTTTCTATGCGATTTTCAAAAATTCATTTTAGTATGCGAATGCGTGGATATACATGAAGGCAAGATAAAATGTGTAATATCTAGGTACGTAGATAGGTTTTTTAAGACCACAGATAATTATTTTAATGACCATAACTCGCAGTACGTTGCCTTTAGCTTTCCGTTGTCTAGATTTATGCATTCTTTGACAAAATTATTAAATGACGCAGAAAGACAAAATACTGCAAAAAGGTGCAGTCAAAAATTCTTTATGAAAATGTTATTTTCCTGTACTTTGAGCGTACACTTAAAAAAAAAGAAAAGCTAAAAGACAACAACAACTTTTAAGTATCTCTTTACCCCTGACAACACATCTACCCCCTGTCTGTCTTTTGTTACTTTACACATATGACAAACTATGAAAAGTTGCTCAGTTTGTTGCAGGTGAATTTTCATACTTTTAAGCTGCTTCCTGCCTTCTTCTCGGCTCAGTTCCGTTCAGTTTTTCCTGCCATTTCAGCTTTGCCTGCTTTGTCAGATGTGTCAACATGTTATGGTCCCTGCCATAATATAGTTTGCATTCGAAGCTGAAGCTGGTTGCAAAGCTTCATCTAACATCAAAGCTGGCAGTAAACCACATGAAATTGCCATTCAACTCAACAAATGCTTATATATTTTCATTCAACTGATTGAGTTGACCAAGAGGATATTTTGCATGCAGATCCCTTAAACTAAAGGGTGTAGAAGTATTTACAAAGGATTTTTATAGACCTGCCGGAATACCGAAATAAGCTTTAAATCAATTTCGCGACAGTTTCTGCTATTCAGCAGAGATGTGGTATGTCATATTCTATGTGACACATCTGCGACATACCATGTCCACATATCAGGACCTCGATTATGAGCCTATCTGTGGTTAAAGCAGCAACTGCTAAAAATCCAATCAATAACTTTTTTTCTATCCCACAAGGCAGACGTGCGTGGCATGAGGAATTCGTGAAATCAAATGCCACAGCTATAAGCACAGTCCGGGAGACAAGGAGTACGGTTTGCCACAGTGGAGACCCATTAGATATGCAAAGGCAGCCGAGGAATAACAGCCCCGGGGAGGCAGTATTACTCACACATTACAAGTTAGCTGAGCTGACATTCAATAAACATTTCAAATGTTCAATTATTTTTCAATTGCATCGATTTGCGCCGAGCATTCAGCAGTTTCGTGCTCTACCTAAACAGCTCGAGGACACAATAAAATCGGCGACGCTAAATGACAAGCGAGACATTTGAAAATGCGTTTGCTGACAGCCGGGGGTTAGCATATAGAAAGGATAGCGTTGATTTTCAGTGCCTCAATTTCGCACGTGACCCCCTACAAAATTAAAGAGCGACCGTTAGCCGGAAGTTATTTGACAAGCATTTTGTACTGCCGCTAGCTAAATGTTCCAGCCATTTCGACGCCACACAATTCCAAATCCAATTCAGCTGCTTTGCATTAGAGCGTACCAAGGTCTTAACTGAAGCACTATATCCGTTGGCATCCATACGACGACTTCACTGGGGGCTTACAGTGCGTATGCGTGAGTGTGTGTGTGTGTGTGCGAGTCAGTGAGGCGGGGTAAGCTAAGTGCCCGCCATGGTAAACAGGAAATGCTGACTTGACAGCGCCATATTCCCATGTCCATACCCAAACCCATGCCCACCTCCACCTCCATACCCAAAACAGCCAACGGCAGCTGCCATGGCAACTGTTCGCTTAACCGCAAAAACCAGAAACCATTTTGGCAACGGAGCCCAGCGCGATAATCCTTTCAATTCACTTGGACATTTTTTCTAGAGTGCAGCTTTTTGCTTTTTGCTCCTAAAAATAAAAAAAAAATAAATGGTTATAATGATTTTGCAATCATGTTTAATAGCTGAAATTTAATGCTGCATATATTCTATACTTAGTTGACATGGCGCCTATCGTCATTTAAGCTGGCTTAAACCATTTCCACTTAATACTCTAAAAATGTTGGCAAAAATAATTAAATATTTTTCATTCCTTTTGCAATTCGAATAGCTGCATAAATCATAACTACGACCATAAATCTTCTATGCAAAAAATATAGCAACAACGGCTTATTTAATCAACATGCGTTAAAAAACACAAAAATGAACACGCGAAAGCCGAAACACAGCTCAAATAAAAAACTCTAAATTGATATACACACACACACACAGACACACGCACACATTTAACTGACAAATAATATAATCCACTGTATAAACATTTATGCATATGCCTGTGTGAGTGTGTGTGGCTAAACATAAATCTAACAATAAAGCGCCTGAAAAATGTGCAAATAGTAAAAAAGCACAGAAAGAACAACAAGCAGTTGGCCAAACGGTTTATGACCGCTCAAAAAGGGTTTAAACATATTTCAACATGGAATTTTCAAGTGTATTAAAACGGTATGTTTTTTTGCCGCTTGCTGTTGTTGTTCCTGTTGTTGTGCTGTGTGTAAAAAGTGTGTGCACTAAATCATACTATTTGATGATTTATAACAGTTGGGTGGCACGGTGGAACTGTGGGTGGCCCCTCCTATTTGGCTGTGGGCAGAATTTGACGGCTGGTTAGTATTGTTGCAATGTCTGACGAAAACTTTGGTCATAAATAAATAAAGCAAAATCACAGCAGGTACGAAACATTTGTTGAGTCCAAAGACAAGAATAAGTGTGGAATGCAAAGCTAAGACTCAAGTGTGGGGTATTCATTCATAAAAACAACCGTTACTTGCAGTCCACATTGCAAAGACAGGCAAAAGCAAAAGGGCTGCATGTTTGAGAGAGCGCAAGAGAGACAGCTCTGCAGCGCTGCAAAGTCAACAAGTATTATGGTGCCAGCTGTTCCAGTGGATGCCAAGTGGATGCCATGTACAGTACACCAGTTGCGCCTTGTGGAACGCAGGGCTCGTTTAGTGCGGGAACAGCTGTTCTGTGTGCTGCCGTCGCCGCCGCCGCTGCCGCTGCCATCGCATTGGCCACACGTTCGTCAGGCGCACAGGAAACAGCTCCATGTCGCCGTCAGCGTAGCCAACAGCTGGTCACAGTTTTCTTCAGCTTTTCAGTTGGCTTTCCATTGCGGCGCCGCACGCACGTGTCTCGGCAACGCCACGGGTCTGCATCTGGATATCAAGTAGCTGTGTCTGTTTCGCTGCGCGTTTTGTGCGTGGCCAAAAGTTTTCAAAACAAAATATATATAAAAAAAAAATGATTGTAAAAAAAATTGAAGGAATATAAATTGAAAAATCTTGGAATATTGTTGCGCTCGCCTGCAGCTGACATAAAATTGATGTGATTTTTGTTGATCAAACAAAGATGATAAATGCAGCCCGCGTCTTGACTTTAATTGAAATCGTGTAAACGCCGCAGACGGCTGCAAGTAAGGCGCCGCTTCAGTTTGCGGATTTTGATGAGGTGAGTTCTGTTTAAGCAGCTCTTAAAAACTTTTCGCCAAGTTCACTTTGGCCGCGGATTAGTGGCTTACAAAATCCATTGAGTATACGCCATGTGCCGGTCAATGGCCCGCTGGATAAATATAATCAAACTAGGTTTATGTTTTTGATTAGCTAGGATAGAATTTATACTGGAGGAGTGTCTGTAAAATTTAAGTTAAATTATAGAAACTTATCTAGCATGTATAAGAGCTTTCTCTAGACCAACTGACTAGGCTCATTAACTTTGAGCTGATTTAAAGCTGCAGCTTTTGGCTTACATTTGCCCATGCCTGTGATGTAGATCTTTACCCAATGTTAGGTTTCATGTTTTCCCATGCTTATACTTATCCTAAAACATGGCCCATGCCATAAAGGCTCCCACACCACATACTTTTACCTATCTATTCTTATCTAGACGCTACGCGCTACACACATGGCCATTATTATAACGCAGGCACATAAGTATATGCTTGGTTTTTCTTTATGATCGATGTGGCCACAAAAGTGCAATCGAAGTACCGACAACGACCCAGCGCGCACAACTATCAACTGGGGTGTAGTTTTTTTCCCGCAAAGTGTAAATGAAATTTATGTGTTTTATCATAAAATATAGTCTTTATTGTCAATAGCCTGCGCGCAGCAAATAAACAATAAAAGCGAGTCAAATCATTTGTACAGCTGCTTGAAAAACATAAAAATCATTTTTTGCCATTTATATTCAGCCAAAAGAGCAGTTCGCATAAAACGCGAGTCTTAGCAGCGAAAAGGAAAACGGCAGACTGAAAAATCTAAAGGACAACAAACATAAACTAGAAACCTGCGCAAACCTTAAGCCCATAAACCTGATATTTTTATGCTTATCTCAGATACTATCTTTCTGCCTTTTGCGACAGCGTGCTGTGTGCGAGGTTTTTTTTTTATGGCCACAAAATAAAAGTAAGTCCAAAAAATTTGTATTACAAAAGCTAGAGAGGAAGCAACAAATGAAAAGGACGAGCGCAAACAATGCTCGAAAGGTTTGTTTGCCAAAATATTTGAGTAGATAGCGCAAAGTTTTCTAATTTCCCAGAAGGAAATTGCCCTTCGTAAATTGACTTAACGTAGTGCAAGCCTTTCCTTTTCACCGCCATGGCGGTTTTATTTGTGCAAACAAACCAAAGTTCTGTCAATAAAAGCCACAATAAACATTTCAATTTAAGTGCTGTGAAATTCGCAAAAGCAAACGCAACAGCTGCTAACACTTACTAAAATCGTATCATTGCGGCATATTTTTGGTATTTTATATCGTATAATTTTAGTATTTCTTCTATATATGCATATATGTTCGCAGGCGTCAGAATTTACAAAAACAATGTCGTTAGTTTTAATTGGCTTTGTTGACACATTTATTTTAGAGCAATTTTTCTGGCGGCGGCATAAGACCACGAATAAGTGCAGCCATTAAGAATGTTTCTTGGATAAATGCCTGACTGGAAGATACCCTATTGAAAGTGTTTGTCTGTTTACTAGCCGAAATCTATTAAAGTGTTAGATCTTGATCTTGATCTTAGATCAATAATACATATTCTAAGTAAGTCTCTTAGCTTTTGAAGCTTCTTAAGCAGATTTTCGTCCAACAAAGATTTCCAGGGTATTAAGTTACGCGACTAGACATTCGTTGACAGGGTATAGCAATTCCCGCCAATAAATGTGGCCATAAATTTTTCTGTTTAATGTCCACTTATTTGTCTGTCATACTCGTCACAGTGCCTCGAAAGTCAAATGTCAATAGCCTATGTAATCGTTGAGTCGTGACTTTGACTCCGACTCTCTTCTAGCGAATTAAATGAAACGCATCAAACTTTGCGTGCTGGTCAAGTTCACAAGAAATATCGCACAAGTTGAGCTAATTAGGTTTTGCAACTGCCCATGAGACGGTAATAGTCTATTGTGGTTTGATCCCAACTGCCAAACCGAGGCGAATGATATCAGTCTTTGTCTCAGTGTGGCTGCAAGTTGGGCAGCTCCACCGTTGCCGGGCTGCGACTGTCTGTGGCTTTTTTGGCTTGGATAAACTCTGGCAATGGCTTCGCTTCGTTCTCTGATATCATTTGAATAAATTGCCTGAGGCGTTTGACAGCTGAATATTATTTGCCAAGCCAAGAAGATTTTTAAAGCGAGCTATGCACAATTTAATTTTGTTGCATGAAAAGTTCGATTTTTCATATCTTTTTAATTGATGTACGACTTGAAGAACAAAATGCTGGCGCGGCAATTCGTGAAAGAATAAGAACCTTTTATATGCTTTTTAGCTTAACAAATAAGCTATAAAAAAAGTTGCGTATACGCCACATGTGTCGCATTATTTTAAGCGCGCATCCTATGCATCATAAATTTGGCAACTTTTCAACGGGAAGTGTTACATTTAGCAGCTTGTAAAATACAAAACTCGAAATAACTTTGCGCTTCCCAAGAACATTGTGCATACGTCATGTGGGCGTAGGAAACAACTGCGCTCTGGAGGTGTGTCAGCAAGTGATAATCCAAATGGGTATTGTCAAAATAAATGACTATGGGCTTAGCTTACATTAGGACCTTTTTCACTCTCAAATGAGCCACGTAAAGTGTTTGTCTAGCCGGCCCTTCAAATAAATTCAAATGACTCTTGAAATTGCCAACAATTTTTCAATGAAAAACTTACGAGCCAAGCTAAAAAATTTCAATACCCAAGCCCATAACAATATCAAGCTCAAGAGGACTAACCGCAGAATTTATATGGGTTGTGCGGTTGACAAACTTGTAGCCCAATCACCGTCTTATGGACCACGTGACACGCCCCACCAAGGAACAACTAAGTTGTAAGCCATTTTTGCATACCCGGACAGAACCCAAAATGGATCAATATTTCATTTGCCCATGCTTACGCTCCAGTCGAGGCCCAGTTGGCGGCAAAGTACTTTAAATAAATCAGTTGCGGAAGGGCATAAAGCGGGAGAGAGAGTTCCGTATAAAGCCAAAAAGGAGCTGAGCAACATATGCGTCGGCAGCAACAACAACAACAACAACAACCACCACCAAACGGAACATACAAAATCTCTTACGTATGCATTTTATTTTGTGCAATACCAACTGCAAGGTCAACGTCAGCCACGTCCTGTGCTCATCACGTCCCATCATCAGCGGAAGCCTTCTCCAAGTAGATATGCATGAGTGATGGCGTATCCATATTATATATTTTGAGCAGCAAACGCGGTTCCCTCACACCCTTTATTTGCCACCCTACTTGCAAATGCGTTACTGTTGCATAAATCTAGGCGAATATTACGCATACGCAGAGTATGGCACCAGCGAATGCACATGAAACAATCTGTCAGGATATGCGAAAGATATGAGTATAGCAAATTGCATACGTAAATAATGATTATTTTATTTAAATGATATTTTCGAAGCATTTTGTTGGTGTGTAAATTACGGCAAATGCGTTGAGCGCTGGCACTGTAATTATACATGATGCTATTTGGGAGAGATAGTTAATACACGGCTGCAATTATGGCTTTTAGGGTTTGGGGCTTACGTTTGGGTTAGTCATGGAATTTTCTGAAGAACATCAATTTAAATACAAAATGCTGCTGCTGCTGCTCGGATTAGTTAAAGTCTTAAATGGAATAGCTGAGGAATTAAGGGCTGAGTTTTGCTAGCTAAATTACCTATCGATTTTGTGTGCCACGGTGAAGAAAGCAGCTCAAATGAAAGCCAAGGACTCTATAGACTCTAGCCTCTTAGTTTATTAGCTAAAGCGGTATATTAATAATATCATAAATATAAAAAACCAGTTGCCTGCAGCCAGTTCTTATAAGCCACATTGATTCAGTTGATAGCCCAAACGCTTCAGAAACGGCAAATTAAACAAAGTGCAGTAAACCATTGCATAGCATGGCATGGCAAAGGGCGTACTAGGGTCTTTAAGCTCAAGTGCTTTGTTTACTTGACCAGCATAAAACCGAACAGATTCCAGACAGGGAAAGACGTTGCACTGCTGGCGAACAACAAAGCCAATGGCAACATCAACAATCGACAGCAAATAGACAAAAGATGCGGCAGACAGCCCGTAAAAGATTATAAAGAATCAAGTGCCGAGTGTCTGAGCTAAGGAGCCAGCTATTGTGAAAATATAAAAAAAAGAAGAAGAACTTGTTATTTTCCTTGTTATTTTTACCAAAAATTGAACACTCTTCAGACAGATGAGTACACCACTGAAGTATTGCACGCACTTTTATTTCGTTTTATATTCCCTGATTTCTTGTGCATTCAGCTTAATTTTTCTTTTGAAATAAGTAAAGATAAACAAAACGAAAAAGTTATCAACATAGCTTGGGAAATTGTGTTGGCATATGCTTGATGATAGGCCACAAGCACATACACGAAATAAAAGACAAAATTGCACTTGTCGTCTATTGACACTTGGCAAATGGCTGAGTTATGAGGTTTTTGGCTTGCCACGTACTTTATGCAGAGTAGTACAACAACCAGACAAATGGCTTGGCTGCTTGATTTACATATTATTGTCGGCCATATTGCTGAAGAATTTCATTCCCAAGTGCTGCTATTTTTCAACGCCAGCATATTTGACTTTTGCCGGCTCCAATAAAAATGGAAAGGATAAACAAAATTGCCCGAAAATTGCATTTTATCAAGGAGACAAACATCAAGTGCACATGCAAGACAAGACAGAGACAAATAACAAGCCCCACGGCACGCCAGCCAAAGAGTTCTGAGTGTGTGTCTCTGTCTATTCGTGTGCAAAACATTTCCCGACTTTTTGAAATGCAAGTGCTGGGAATACTGTTGTGGTATAATACAGGAAACAGTGAGGACATGCTTATTACCTGATGTTGACATTTCTCAACAGTGCTGTCAGCCAACGTAAGACGTCACGCCTTCGGCTTGTAAATGATCTTGGAAGGATTTGCCAGCAGATGTTCCATCTAATGCCAGCCGACAGCCGACAGCTGACAGCTGACACGGTGCATTTATTGAAATAGCTGGCATCTAACAATGCCGCGCAACACACAAGCTGTTCGTTTTTAAATATTTAAATTAATCAGAAGCCAGCAGCATGCACAGCCAGCACGAAACTATGCCCCAGTTGCATTAAAGCCCGCAGCTCGACGTTGAGTATTTAAAAACTGAGCAATTGATTCGTGTTATTTTAGCCAGTTGTCTGCGAGCGTGTCTGCTTGAGCTGCCATTTGAGGGCCTTGGCCCGCATTAACATCATCATTAGCCGCCTGGATTATAACCAATTTCACTCGATTATCCAGCGCTTGCCCGCAGCTGCCCGCAGTGCTGCCTTTGTCATTGGAGCTGTTAAGGTGCTTAAGCTGCATTAGAAGTGGCGCCACAATTGCCACTTGATCAGAGCACATGCAACGCATCGCGAAGGGGGGGGAGAGGTCTTCAGTATTCGCTGATTGCTGGAGCTTTTCCAGTAGCTGTGTCGACAATTTATTAAAACCCACATGTGCCACCTACTGTTAAGCAACTGCCAAAGTCAATTTTCGACGGTGGCACGTGAAAAATGCGCTACAATGCCGGGGTCACGCGGGATATATATCAGCCGGTCGACCCACATGGTGGCCTGCAGCAAGCCCTATATGTCAATGACCAAATTGTTAATGTGCCACGGGCAGCCGCGGGCAACGCTGTTAACGCGGCATTTGGCCAGCCCCGAGCTGTCGACTATGTTGAGTACTTGAGTTTAAGCTGTGGAAGTGCTTTGTGTTATTATAATAAATATAAGAATAGAATAGATTAAAATATGGTATATGTTCAAAAGTTTATTTAAGAAAAGTTAAAACTTGATTCATTAGTAGCTTACGAATTGAATGTGAAACCTGAACAATTTGTAGCTTTAACAGGCTACCCAACTACAAAGAAAGACTCCATACCAAAACATACCCATAAGCGAAAGGCTGCATTATCCTTAACATAGCTTAGACAAAATGCAAGATGCTTAAGCTTAAAGTGAGGGGTAAAAGGGTAATTCCGTTGTCGGCTTACATTATTTAGCTGCTATCTCCGCTTTGTAGCTTAAATCTAATGGTGCTTGTGTTATGAAGGGCGACTACTGTCTGAAAGAACGTTGCAAGCAAGTGTCGAAAACACTTTTGTGCGCCCAAGTTCTCTCACCTTGGTTAAATTTTTGGTTTTCACCTGATTTTTTTTTTTGCACAGCTGTAGTCTGTGCATGTCTCAAGTGCACTCAAGTGCCTTTGGCTACTTGTTCTTCTTCTTCTCACACACTCGCTCTCACTCAAACTAAGCCACACACACACACACACACACAGACACTCACAGACACATGCGCGTGTTTATACCTAGAGTACAAAAACAAATATGCTGCTACTTAGTTTTTCTTTCCCCCCCTCCGTGCAAATTTCTTGCAGCATGTGGCGCTATTTATACATTTTGCTTTGCATATCACTCTTGCTTCTTCTTCTTGTGCCTCTCCGCGTGCTTATTTTTGTGGTAGCCTGTAGTTGTGTGTTGGTGTAACATAACTACTTAGTTTTGTAATATTCTAAGATCTGTGCCAGCTAGTTGACCTCATTCCACAGCCCTTTGAGTGACTTCGACACATTTGCCACTTTAATTTAATTAAAACAGCAGCCTCCTCAACCTTATGGCAAGAAAGAGGAAAACTTGACGCAAAAAAATGTATTACTTGGCTTTAAGTTGTTGGACCAGGGCACAAGAAGAGCACAGGAAAGCCATAGAGCATGAATTGGCCGCTGGAAGTTGGCCAAGTTAGTGAATTTGTTGACAGCAGCGGATTTTTTGCTGCTAGCTCGCCCAGTCAGTTAGTCCCTTGCATTGTGGCTCCGGCTTTGCTGCGAGCTCAAGGTAAATGCTGCTGTTGCCGCAAGAACACTTTGTACTTGCCACGGGCTTTTGTTATTGGAAGGCTTTCCAAACCAAGCAAAAGAAAAAAACAGCGAAAAATGTGCGAGTCTCGCACTCGTAAGTTTGGCGGATCGCTTTTGTAGTCAATTTGCCGTATGAATATGCAATTTGGCTTTATGCCGGCGCTTGTGGTTGGGCAAGTGCCTCAGATTTGCATAGTAGGTAAAGGATAAAGGCCTTAAAGTTTGCTCAGGCGAAGTGCTAGCTAAAAGCGTCAAATACATCAAAGCTGTTGCCCATAACTGAATCAATCGGCTGAGTTAGAAGGCGCGACATATCAGAGGGCAACACAAGCCTTTCAAACATATATTTGTTCTTAGAATATATTTAAGTTGGCATAAAGGCCAAAAGAAAGTGGGCCAAGCACTTCTTTAATGAAAGCAAACTTAATTTGCGTATGGAACAACGAACAACGTTGCGTATGCGTAATAAAAATGTTGGCAAGCAGCTAAAGTGCATGGTAAAACCCAGCCCATAGATACAAGAGTTGCTCACGCACTTGTTTTATGCGCTGCGGCATAAAAAGAAACAAATTTGGAGTCAAGTGAAACTAACTAAATGAAATTTATGCTGCGCCTCGTGTGCCGGCTCCTTGTGGCCATAAACTACGTATATAAGAGGCAGGAAAGTGCTTGCCAGACGACGACAGCATGCAAAAAAATATATATATACATGTATATATTTGAAAAGATTTTTAAAGCGGAGCCTAACGAATATTGTAAATGAACACAAATTGTGCGCAGGGTCGAATATTTTGCAATTTCGTAATGAATACAAACAATACACACGTGTTGGCCCCCAACAACAAATGCGATCTGGGAGGAGTCATCAAGTAGGCAGGGGAATATTACATTAGCATTAGCTCACACACACACACACACACACACACAGAAAATACAGACGCACACGCGCACGTGGATTAGCTTGAATAATATACAACAGTATTTAGCCCCACGCCAGCGGCTCAAGTTTAATTGCGCGTGTTACAACTGAAAAATATCCTGGGTCTGGTCGGGCCCATAGGTAACGAATCGATAAGGCGCGACCCACTGGGTAATGCCAAAATTAAAATGTAATGCTTTGGTTTGAGTGGCAGCAACAGCGACCCGCATATATATGTACTTAACATTTATGTATATGCAAAGTCAATGCGAAATAGGTGTAGGGTGTAGCATTGATAGCGAGTGCCTTTGGGGGCTGCACGTCCAAACTTTTTGGAATGCTTTTCGTGCATATGAATTTAAATTATTTCGGTCCGGTTGAACTCGTACTTTAATTACAAAATATTATGCCAAGAATTTTTCGGCAGTCTGTTTGAAATTTGTTGAGCAAAACTTTTGCTGAAATAAATTTCATGAACAATAATGCACGCAAGTATGTGTGAGCATGGTATTAAAAAAAAAAGAAGAAGAGAGATTACATTAATTTGTTTGCCCATGAAGTGTAAATCACAACATAGCATACTTTTTGGCTAAACGAAATATGGAAATAAAAATCTGGCTTAATGTTCAAAACTTTGCTAACACAAATTGCCAAGAATGTTAAAATACATTCAAATTGGATTTTGTTAATGTGGTTAGTGGAAAAATGTGCTTACTAAGCAATCAATCATTGTAAATATATTTTACATTTTCATATGACAGCGTGTGCTTAAGGTTTTCACAGACCTTAGCCCGAGTAGTGAACAGCTGCTCCAACTTATTATTCGGTCAACTCATTATGCTTACTTATGACATGGCAGTTAAAATGCGTTGACTATGGAAAATTTATGGCATTTACTTGACTTGCGTCTCTAAATAATTCACATTTTTGTTTTTTACTTGCTTTTTGAATGCCGTCTGGAAAATTCAGCTCACGACATTTTCTGTTGGCCACAACTAAACGTTGTAGCTGACGAATGGTCCGCAAAACTGTTGCTGCTTTAATAATAAAAAAAGAAAATTGAAAAGAATGAAAAGCTGCCATAAAGCACGAAAAAGGCAAGTTGAGCAACTGCCAACAGGTACTGATGATAAATTTAAAAATAATATCTATAAAGCTTTGGGTTAAGTCTGAGCAAGTCACTTGAATTTCGAGCTCTGACAGCTTTTCTTTACTTCTTGCTTTCCCTTCATATTATACCCTTGCAGAGGGTATTATAGTTTGCTCATGCAAAGTGTAACGCAAGGAAGATCAACATTAACAGCAGAGTTGATATAGCCATGTCGGCTCTGTATCATATAGCTGCCATGGGAACAATCTGTCGAAAAGTTGCTTCTGTTATGGAAACCTTTCTTAGATTAAGTTAAATTGACCAAACTGGAGATCTATTAGTGCTATAGGACATCTGACAACTATCTCGCATAAATACTATTGGAATGATCGGTGGATTCTGTCTTCAAAGATCTTCTGCGAGCTTCACTTCTCTCACATATCTGCGAAAGGGAAATGTCTCGAGAGTATTAAAACTTCGGTGTGCTGAAGATATCCTTACTTTCTCGTTTTTCTATTCTTCTATTTACTTGTCTACTACAAATTTTGTTTGTTTGTGCAAACTGTTGAGGCAGCTGCGGATATTATTTTTTTTATATATTTTTTTTGTCATATCTTGACAGCAAATGAGTTCGGGTGGACGGGCGAGAGGTGTGATGGCTTGTTGGAAGCATATGTTGGCGGACTTTCATATTGGCGAGCATGAGCTGAACTTTTGAATTGTTTTTTCATTTTTTATAAAATTTAAACAGTTCTATGCATGCACATAATTTATTGAGCGCAATTGAAGCGCATGAAAACTAAATGTGAATATAATTTCCAAGTGCATTTACGAAATTAGCTGCAATTGAGCGGCTAATTGCAGTTGACATATTAATTGACATTTTTTACGTTGTATTATATTAACTCTCCTTTTTTTCGAGCTAATAAACAAGCAGGGAATTTAATTAAATTATGCAGCTGAATCCATTTTAATGAATCTACATAATTACTAAATATGCAAATATTTTGCGGCTGTTTTCTGTTTTTGTTTGTTAATAAAGTGTTTATTAACTCAATGCGAGGCAACCGAAAAAAGAAACTGTCATAAATGCAAAAAGTAGCAACAAATTGTATTTATTGGGTCGCTTAGCTGCCTGTCAATGATTTTATTGATGTTTTATTGATATTTTATGGACCAACAAGTGAATGCAGTTAATCAACCGACAATTGGCAAAAGCAAAAAGTGAATACAATAAAAAAAATATATACGCACATAATAAAGGAACTCATAAACAATAGACAAGCCGCAGATAAGATTATATTATTATGGCCAAAGGGAATGCAAATTAAAAAAGCGAGCGAGCCAAAAATATAAATATTTTGTGAGTCCCCATTGAGTTCAGTTGACACTTGTTGCTGCGGTTTTATTTCAATTAAAGCTTAAACTGGCCCAAAAAATAGTTGAACATTTAATATTCGAAAAAGTTGTTTTGTGATCTCTCATGCGAAAGCCGCATATAGCCTTGACATTGTTGGGTTGAATTAAATGAAATATTTATGAATTTGCATGCACAACAACACACATTTTGTCAGCGTCCATTTCAATTAAGCTCAAATTACCAAAGTTGCAGCTAAAACAAAACACGCCCGGATAATTGAAACAAAAGGCTGTTTGAGTTGTGCCTGCCATTTATGCAATCTATTTGCTGGAAATGCAACTCGAGTGGCGCTCAGCTTGTGGACGGACGGGCATTACCTTGACCTAAGCGACCAAAAACCAAAAACAAACACAAAGGACGCAGCTTTGTGCCGTGTCCCTGTCAAGTGGGCTTTGTTTTGTTTTTTTGGCAATGAAATGTGCAGCTTGTCTCCCCTGTGTTGCGGTCGCCCATATATGCCCCAACTCTTGCGCCCTGCGACTCTTTATCTGACGGTTTGTTTATGACCAACCGAACTTTTTATCCCACCGTCTCACGCGCTGGCACATTCGCCTGTTTTTTTTTCAATCTTTTTTTTACTTTTTGTTGACATTGCTTTCGCCGACATTTTCTGAATGCTTAATTATAAAATGCTGTCATGTGTGTGCACGTGTGTGCTTTCACGCCGCTTTACCTCAGCAAATATTTGCCTGACAACTCCTCAACCCCAGCCAAGTTCCCGCACAGTTTTAAATCCCTTAAGTGGCTTAGCATGAGTAATAAATATTATGCAATGTATACACGAGTTTGGCATATTAAGCTGCAGGGCATATATATTTAAAATATACCCGCGAATGCCCTGACTGTGTTTTAAGCATAACCCTTTTTCAGCATTCAATCATTGTCTAAAAGGCCGAAGGCTGGCATAATTATAATATTCATACGCATTGCCATATTTTGGTGCTGTGCCCCTTGACTGTGATTTTTCGTACTTCCAAAGAACTTGGAGTGCGACTAACGAGCAGTTGGCCCGGGGCAAGCAAAGTTTTGCGCAAAAAGCGACAGAAACCCTTGAGGCGTCTCGGTCAGATGTTGTAAGTAGGGTTCGCTCCAGCATAAATTGACCGGCTAGCAAGTCATGTCAAGTCGTCTTACATACAACTGCTGCCAAGTACGCATTCTCAGGCATAAAAAGTAACAACTACCACGTGTCCACAATGTTTAGGTATGTCTGTATGTGCTCAGATTGAAAGAAATCCGGTTTTACAGTTCGAGACGCACGCGTGTGCGATTCACTGGGTCTCAGTCCGTGCGCACACATGTTTAATGCAATGCTCGAAAAAAATACTCATAAATGTTTCCCATTCGAGGGTCTACTTAGGTTGGCATAAGTCCAGCATCGACCGCTGAACCGTTGCGAGCAGCGGAAGTACAGAAGTAAAAGAAGCCGCAAGGAAATTATCAAAGGCAACAAGCGGAAGTAAATGTGCCAAAGGCATATACTGGCAAATCAGCGTTAATAATTGAACAGGTGCTGGGTCCCACACTGCGTATACGCAATGTTCAAACGAAATTATCAACATTAAAGCAAACGGATATTGCCAACTGCTGCCCGGTGCAGCGTGCCAAAAATTCAAGAAAATCAACCAAATGTGACTTGGCTACCTATTAAAGCATTTTCTTTTGGCATTCTGACAATATTTTTCATTAACTTGTTGTTTATTTGTTGCTCGCTGTCAATTGCAGCGTCTGATTAAAAACTTTTGTTTGTTTTTTTTTTCAGTTTTTTTTTTTGAAATGTTTGCTTTTAGTTGTACTTTGCCTAATTGCTTTGCCTTGTTGGTGTTTCGGTTATTTTGTTGGCTTTCTTCTTCATGATTTTTTGTTTTCAACCACTTTCGATCACATTCAGCCGCATGTTCAGCTTACGTTTGCTTGGGCATACATACTATACCCTGTGTCCATTGAAAATGGGTTAAAAAAGAAGTTCTAGCAATGTGCACTCGTATTGAGCAAGTTTACCATAGACTTTTACCCGCTTCGTCCTCTGCTTCACACAGCTTCGGAAATTGTGAGTGAGAGATTGTGTTCAGAAGTGGTTATAGGGTAGTTTCAATTCATACCTTTTTGTTTGGAACGTTCTTACTGATTGTATTGTTAGTTTTGGCACTTTTACATTGTCATACTTTCAAAGTTTTCACCACAAGTTTCTGGTTTCAATTTACAAACAGTATTGTTGCCATGTTTGGGACTTAATTTTCGATTACTTTTTGGCGGATGCCAAACAAAAGCCAAATGCGGTTAACACTTAAAAATTGTATTTAGCTAATGCCCTGAAGCGTTTGATGTTTTCAAGTGTGGCATTGTTGTTGAATTTTAGGGATTTCAATTAATTTGCAGCCGCACAAGTAAACTTTGCTTTGAAAGGCAGCTGTCAAAATAATGGCTTCAACCGTCCTCAAGTAGTTTCAATAGGCTTGAAGCACTGCCAATTACAGTAATCGCTGGACTATCAGTCATCCGCGCAGTCCTTGTACCTCATAAGTACTGAAGCTGTGCTCCTGACCAGCAAAGTGGCTCATCTAAATGCGCACAGCAGGGCCCCGCCTTCGATATACGACCACTATACAAAAAATGGGAAGAAAATAGCAAACATGCACTCTAAATAAACATCTAATTTAAAGCACAGCATGTGGCTGGGCCGCACTTAATTGAATTCTGTGTAGGTCTTCTTGGAGCTGGGCGAAACAGTAATAAACAAATAGCTTAAATTACTTGGCAACCACACCCAGGGTACACAAGCTCTAGAGCCCACCAGTCACTCATTCATTCAGTCAGTCCTCGGTCTGCTGCTTCCAAATAAATGTACATATATAAAAAAAACAACGTATACGCACCGTATGCCGCACATTAACGTCTGAGAGCTTGCGTTTGGCAGCTGGGTACATTAGCATCTTCTTCTGGCTGAGGGACCTGTGGGCAGCGACTGTCAAGTTTTCGAGTGACCGGAAAGCGCTGAAATTGAGTCAAGTCACGTAATGCCCAACCATCGAACAACTTGTTGCTGCCGCTGACAGTGGCAGACTTCGTGGCCTGAGATGAAACATGGCAAACACTTGGCATTTAATGCTTAAGCAACGTCTATTTAAATGATCTAATGAAGCCGTTGAGGCCATTAGCACTGGCCACATTATTAATGCGGCCCCCAAATAATGGCGCTCACATAATCAGCCCTGAGCTTCAGCTTGGGCCAATTTTAATTACAATGCCTGCCAGCAGCTGTTGCCAATTCGCTTGCACTTGCGTTGGGGCACGTCGTCGTTTGTTATTGTTGCTGCATATACCGGCCTGGTACGCAGTCTTGTATGCTGCTCATTAGCTGCAGATGTGCCAGTGGATTATGTGTCTATTCTTGTGTCAATTTTGCTTGGATGCGGGCCGCACTGAGATTTTGCCAGGCAGCTAAACAGCTGGTGAGTGGTAAAGCCGATAAATACAACATCTGTTATAAATATTTCTGCAAGCTCTCAATAGATGCCGCATGCATGTGAAAAAATTGGTCCTTTATTTGACAGAGGCAAAAAGTTTGAATTAAATGTAGCAAGTGACCTGGGTCAGATAGGAGCCATATTTGTAGTTGCCGCTGCAGCTGCAAAGTTCAGCAAAAGTCAAATGTGGTTGACAAAGTGCAAAAGCCAAGTGTGGCATGCAACCAACTGCAGCTATGCAATGACATTTCGTTTCACTCCAATGCCATTGCGTATACGCAGTGTGGTACGTGTGTGTGTGTATATGTGTGTGTCTGGCAAGGGACATTGGAGAATGGATATCAAACTCGTTTGCTTTGTTCGAAGCAGCTGCATGAGTTGCCTGGCTTTTGTAATGTGAAGACAAATGACTTGTTACTGCCCCCTTTTCTGGCCCAAAAACTCTGTCAATTCAACTCTGAGTATCTGCGCTGGGGGCGTATGCGTAATATTGATTGCCCTTGCAGCTTCCACTACTGCTACCACTTGCTCAAAGTGTTTTTACAGGCGACAGAAACAGTCTTTTCCCCAATTACTTAGCCCAAACTGTCCTGGATGAGTTTATTTTTCGCCCATTATAAAGACTTGCTACAAGCTGGGCATCAAAATGAACTCTTCAAGCGCTCGACTTTTGTTATTAAGGGCTTCAAGTAGATTATGAACTTGTGGGTTTTAAATATTTAAGAAATTCATAAGAAATTTGGCTCATTTTGAATAGGATATGGAAACAAAGATAGTTAGTCAGAGAGTGTGAAGGATTGGCCTACTTAACTGCTATCTATTAGGCCGCTCTGAGCCATGGAAATTTTAGCACTTAATTTTCTTCATTCCCTTGAACTTAAACTTGAGACACAGACACGTTATATTTCATTTTGCATTTGCATGTTACATGAAAATTGTTGCTGTAAGAACAAAAATAATGCCAACACGCAATTATTTTTGCCTCTTAACACGAAAGGCGCGGCCATAATTTATTGCTAAATGCAGGGCGCGAATGTTGTACAAATATTTGGCTTATTTAATTTCAGCGACAGCAACTGGACAAAGCGACCAATTTAAATATTGGAAAATCGAAGGGAGACAATAAGTAATATTAATGAGGAGGCACAGTTTGGGTCGTGGCATGTTGACAGCGCACAGCTGAAGCACAACGAAGCAGCCAGTGCCACAAAACCGCACAGCACAGAGCTTGAGCGCCGGGAGGAGTTGTAACAGGAGCGGAGGCGGCTTCTGGGCAGCCAGACCACGGTCGTAATCAAGCGAACAGCCACCAGCCGGACGATCAGCCGACCAAAATTGACAACATGGTCACGAACATGTCGGAGCCGCATTATTGCGGCGCCAGCGTCGATGATTTTCACACAAAGTAAGTTGATTGGACGGTGTCGATGGGCGTTTACCATGCGGCATGCGGCATGCGGCATGCAGCTAGCGGCATGTGAACTGTGTCAGCATATTAATTACTTTTTTTGTGTCTTTTGAATGCAATTTACATAATAATTTGCTTGCCCATGTGATAACTGAGGTTTACATAAGGAAATCACCTGCGTAATTGCTATTAAATATTGTTATGGGGCTGGTTATATGGTGCGTATGCTTAATAATTATTTGATTATTAGGCATAGGGCCCCCATAAATTGGATATAAGTAATTACACATTTCAATTGCCCAATGTACACGCAGTTCGACTAATTTCTTACCTTTTACGTTTGATTAAACTTCTTTATATTAAGTATTACAAATTCGTCCAATTCCTCGACAGCTATAAATATATTCATGGATACTTTTCGCTGATCGTCTGCATATTGGGCACACTGGCCAACACATTGAATATCATTGTGCTGACACGTCGGGAGATGCGTTCACCCACAAATGCGATACTCACGGGCCTGGCGGTGGCTGATCTGGCGGTCATGTTGGAGTATATACCCTATACGGTGCATGATTACATACTCAGCGCGCGTCTGCCGCGGGAGCAGCAGCTCAGCTACAGCTGGGCCTGCTTTATCAAGTTTCACTCGATTTTCGCACAGGTTCTCCACACCATCTCAATTTGGCTAACAGTTACGCTGGCCGTCTGGCGCTACATAGCCGTCAGCTACCCGCAGCGCAATCGCATCTGGTGCGGCATGCGGACTACAACGATAACCATTGCCACAGCTTATGTGGTTTGTGTGCTGGTGGTGTCGCCGTGGCTATACCTAGTCAGCGCTATAGCCAAGTTTCTGGAGACACTGGATGCCGATGGCAAGACGATTAAGTCGGTGCCCCTAAGTCAATATATTTTGGACTACCATAACGAGGAGCACATCACGATGCAGGTGCTGTCCAGCACCACACCGGACATGGCCTGGTCTTTGGCTCCGGGCAGCAGCAACACCACAGCAATCAATTTGCTTGGTCCATTCACTGATATGCCCACAACAACAACAACGACAACCACAGTCCTATCCGACTCGGGAGAGCGCAATGTGACGGTTTATAAATTATACCACAGCGAACTGGCGCTACACGATCGCCCCCTGCGCAATGCCACATTTCTCATCTACAGCGTCCTGATTAAGCTAATACCCTGCTTTGCCCTGACTGTGCTCTCGGTGCGGCTGATTGGCGCCCTGCTGGAGGCGAAAAAGCGACGCAAGATACTAGCCTGCCATGCGGCCAACGATATGCAGCCCATTGTCAATGGCAAAGTGGTGACACCCAGCCAACCCAAGAGCTGCAAGCTGCTGGAGAAGGAAAAGCAAACGGATCGCACCACCCGCATGCTGCTGGCGGTGCTGCTGCTGTTCCTCATCACAGAATTTCCACAGGGTATTATGGGTTTGCTGAATGCGCTGCTCGGCGATGCGTTTCTCATGCAGTGCTACCTAAAGCTGAGTGAGTATAAAGCAGAAACTAAGTTCAGTGTATAACTAGGACAAATGGCATGCTATAAGTTTTAGTTTTAACATCAGATTCCTAATACGTGATGGCAAATGAACGATTTGTTTTAATGCGACACGAACATCGACTCTGAATGTGCGCTTGATTAGGAATTTAAAAAGGACACGACGTGATGGGGACTACCTTTTGAAATGTATGAAGGCTACTTTTGTTAAGAGGTTTTCATTGCATTTAGAGATTTTTGATATGAGTCTATTATTGATAGATTGAAATGATGTTGCTCAATACTGGAAAAATACTAGAATTGCAGAAAACTGTACAAATATATTCAATATTATCAATATATTGACTATTCGATTTGTTAACAATGGATACTTACTTAATTCAGCTTGATATTCACATCAATTATACGCACTGTTAGCCCAAAATGATTAATGTTCTCTTTTCAGTCCATTTCATAACATTTATCAACTATACATAAAACTCTCTATAATATTAATCAATAAACAATGCAAAATACCAGATAATAATATTTGTATGTATTTCCATGCAACACAATTTGAGATTCACATCAATCATACGCACTGTTAGCCTAAAACAACCAGTAAAATATACTCAAACATATGAGTTTTTCAGTAACTATTATTATTTGTAGAATAATATTAAGGATTTTATTGTTATTCAACTCTGGTAATGGCGACGGCAGCCCTGCCTGGCAGAGTGGAGCCATTAGTCGCGCTGGCGCTCATTGCATTTCAATTTTAATGTCTCATTTAAGGTGACCTAATGGACATCTTGGCACTTATTAATTCGAGCATCAATTTCATACTCTACTGCTCGATGAGTCGACAGTTCCGCAGCACGTTCACGCTGCTTTTCCGACCGCGCTGGCTCGACAAATGGCTTCCGTTGTCGCAGCATGATGGCGATGCCAGAGACGGTGCAGGCGGTCGCCTCGATGGCAGACAGCGTCTGGTGCATACGGATGCTGTTAGCAAGAGCATGGCCATTGATCTGGGTCTGACGACGCAAGTGACAAATGTGTAGCAGGAGTGCAGTAGGGCAGTGTCAACAACAATAACAACAACAACCACAACGGCGGCAACCAGTATAGCTGCAGCGGCAATGACTGAAACAGCGCCTGATGCTGATGGATGCGCCAACAAAATTGGCGCTACTGATGACATCTGCGTGGTTGAAATGCTGCAGCCAAACGACACTGTCGGAAACAATAAACTACACAACAGCAGCAACAGCAGTAGCAGTAGCAGACGGCTAGCAGGGGGGGAACGCACATCAAGGGAGGGCCATCGTCGACGTTGCAGCGTGGGCGGCAAATGCATCTGGCCTGCCAGTGACTGGCTGCGCAAGTGGCAAAAAAAGCAGCCGCAGCCGCAGCACCAGCAGCAGGAACAGAAGCAGGAGGAGCTACAGCTGCCGCGGGAGTCACGCAGCAGACGCGGCAGCGTGCTGCTGATGGTGCTGCTCAGCGGTAACGAGATGGAGGCAAAGGCGGTAGTTGTCAGCGAACAGCAGGCCGTAATGAGGCAGTCGCAACCGCAGCGACTTGTTCGCTCGGCAACCGATGACATGGACGAAGCCATCGATGCGCTGTGGCTGTGAATAAAGCAACCACGGTCATGCAACGATAACAACTGCAACAACAACCGCACTCTTTACATATGTATTTGAATATTATTTAGCTGGTAAGACGAATCACAATTTGTTAAAAACCCATTGCCAATTTTGGGCAGCGTTGCATGCACGAATCGAGCCCCTCGCGTGTGCAGCTCTCCGCCAAAGTTCGGCTGTGGCGTCATTTTAACAGTTTGGTGGTGCATAAGTTTCGCTAAGTGATACTTGACATAGTTTATTAGTTTCTAAGTGCAAAGCGTATGTAATACAAACAATTAATTATAGTTCAGCTTGGGCTAAGGATGAGCCAATCGAAATGCCTTTGAGTTATCCTCAAAATTGGTGAGCCTTGGTTGTCAGTAAGCAACTTATGCTATCTTTATATAATAATGAATTATTAAACTAATGTTTTGAATAAAATAATATAGTAATATTTTAATGTAACTCTAGCATAATGTGTGATTTATTTTAATGTAGTATTTCGTAGCTAAGCTGAAGTGCAGGATATTTTATAGATGTAAGTAAGTAAGTAATGTATCTTGCTGTGAAAAAATTGGACTTATTGAAAGTATTAAGGCAGAAGCTAAGTTCATTTTTCACTATTAGCATAAAATAGTGAAATAAGTGAAAACGTGGCTTGGCAGTGAACGTTGATTAATTGTGGTTGTAATCAAAGACTTTCCATTTTTCAACTGCCTGCGAAGAGACAGCTACCACAAAAAACCAACCCTTACAAAGCAACAACAAACAACTGATGACCCAATTCGTAGCTGCTAATGACATTGTTTTCATTAGTAATTGTTGTTAGATATGATATATGGCTTGGCTTTAACTATTTCAGCGGTCCCCTTTTTCTAACAAATCGCAAAGGCTTTCTGACTGCACGCAGCTGCCTAAAGGTGCCTGTTGTTTACTTTGACCCCATCCAGTTGTATGAAAAACCAATAGCTAAGCAAAATAAATGGCCTCAAATTGGCAAGCAAAAGGCCAAAACGTTTACATAGCACGAGATTGAGCAGATGCTTAACATAAATTTGTTAGGGCAAATTTATTTTGCGCTTATCGATTGCTAAAACGCAGTCAGCTTTAATGAAGGGGGGCGTTCGTTTTTGCTATAATTTTAGCTAATTGGCACCCTTTACTTTACTCCGCAGCAGTTTAATTAGCACACGCTTTTACAAGTTTAAATTAAGAGCAAATTTGGCAGCCACCTGATATATATATATATAGTATACACTTAACGTATAAATTAATCTAATTGATATGCTAAAGCTGGCTTGAATTCTAAATTCATCCAAAATGATTTCATTAAAACGAGCAGTTGACAAATTAGCTATTTCTCGGAATTCCTCCCAACAAGACTTTTGTGAACTTTAAAATTTTATGGATATTCGGTAAATTAGGAGTAAATGTTTGCTATTCAGTCTGTATTTAGCGCCCACTCTCTCTCTCTCTTTTTCTCTCTCTCTCTCTCTCTTTTTCTCTGTTACTTATGTGTGTCAGATATCGAAAGCTCTCTGTTCAGCTAAACTTGCGACCTAAATGCCATTGAAAATGCATGAATGACAAGATGATATGCACTTCTCGATATATATTATGCTGTTGGCATTGACTTTTTTTGTGGCTCATGCGAGCAAACCCAATTTCCAGTTTTTTTGAAGACCTAATTTCTCACACACACAATCTCTCTCTCTCTCTCTCACTCTCCCTCTCTCTTTCCCTCTCTGTCTATCCCTCTCTCTTTCTCTCTCACTCTCAAGTGTGTACCAGAGTGTCAATAAACTTGCACACGATAAAAACGAAAAGAGCAATAGAGGGTCAAAAGGCGTTGCCCGAATATATGCGAAAAACTAATCAAAATGCTTCAACACATGCAAAGGATGCTGCCAGCACTGGCAGGAACCGCAAGGATTGCAATTACAAGCACACACATACACAGGCACACAGACACACAGACACTTTCATTTGTTCTCATTTTGTTCACTGCGTTTCTTGTGGTCTGTTTATGGTCACGTTCAAAGAACTGCAAGTATTTGGGTCATATTCTGCAGGCTGAACTGACTGACAACAACTATTTAATCTGGCTTTTGAAATATGACTTTCGAATGCCTTACTACATTTTATTGTTGCTGCGCATTTGCATAAGTAAAACGTTGGGCATATTTGTGTATGTGTGTGCCTCATTCGAATTTTAATTAATATTAAACACTGGCCAACAAGTTGCCGACTAACTTTTCGACGAACTGAAGTGAACTAGCTCTCTAAACTATATGTATATGTGATTTTCTTGGTAAACTTTTAAGTGTTCTGAGAACTACAATATGTTTTCTTGCAAACTGAAAACAAATTAAGTTTGATTCTTTGTTCAGGTCGAACATTCATAACAAAACGCTGGAAATTTTACAATGTTCCAGTTAACTTAAAATTTTAATTTGAATACTGCAGAGTGTGTGTTAATTTCTTGATGGCCGGCAGCCAAACCAATCTGCCAGCTGCTGGCGGCGAATTTAAAATGCAATTTTAGCAAATTTTCCTGAATTAAGCACACGAAGGCCACAACCACGGGGCCAGCCCCACCCACCATCCAGTGAGTCCTTGGCTCTGAATTTTTGGTTGTTTGGCAATTCGTAAAAAGTGCGCCAGCTGGCCAAAAAAAAAAAAAAAAAATTAACATAATTGCCAAGAGGAGCGGCAGCAAGTGTTAAAATGCAAATTGGCTTCCACAACTACCAATAAAAATTGGCGCCTAATTAGCAGGTCCCACAATTTTGACAGTCCTGTGTGAGAAAATACCCCACTGGATTCCAGGGCCAAGTTTTGATTGATCCTTGGCGAAGCGCACAAATTTCTGTCGTCTCATCAATGATTCATTATTTTGTTATGTTTTTAGTAAACTTCGCAGCAGACCCTCAGCCAGCTGGGAGCTGTAAATTGAGACAGCGCCGTGGCTATGCAAAGTTAAATTGTATGCCCACCCAGAATGCGTAAATAGCAGCAGCTGACATTGAGATTAGGCCCGAATGATTCGTCTAAAACGCCGGAGGCACATGTTGCTCCAGATTACATTCGCTAGAAGAGAGGGTCACTAGGATGTCCAGTATAATAGATACTATTATGAATACAATTATTATCAAAGGGCTGCAGTTCGAATTAAAAACAATTGTATAAAAGGAATTGGTTCAGATATGTTTTAAGAAAAAACCCTCCTCGGAAAAAAATGTAGACGCATAGAAAGTTCAATCATGTTCGCTCTTTTGACAAAGATAGAGTATTCTGATGTCAAGGAAAAGCCCTTTTGTAAACTATTGCAAGTCAGCTGCAAGGGCAAAGAAATATTTAAAAAGTTGCTTTATTTTGGCTGCCCTTGAAAAGAATCAAGTATTCAAATCCTCCTTTCCTTCTTTTTATACCCTGCAATCATAGGTGAAAGGGAATTATGGTCATGTGCCTTATGTAATGACATTATAAAGTGTATATATAATTGATCAGCATCAAAGTTCGAGTCGATCTAGACATATCCCTCGGTCTGTCCGCCCGCCTGCTTGTTAAAATAAAAAGGTGCTTCCGATCCCCATGGTAATCAAATACTTCCATTTCCACGAAATCGATAAGAATCGATATTGTAATAGTATATACAGATCAAGAGAGGTTGCTCTAGGATATCCCGTAGTTGGGTACTCCCGACTTACTTGTTTCCATTTATTTTTAATCGATTTTTATAGTGGCGTCAAAAACTGTTTATTGGCATTCATAGCCGAGAATTTTCTGTATTATATGCTATTTTTGTGCCAAACAATTTGACAGCTTAGTTGCTGCTGCAGCGTCTTTGTGCGGCAGCCTGTGTGGCATGCACTTCAAAATGCGTCGATTCGGGGAAGTGGTTATTATTCGATTGAATGCTTGCAGAAAATGTCATAAAATGTGGTTGGCTTGAGATATGCATACGGATGCTTGGCGTATTTGATGAATGATTACCAGGAAGCAAGTGTTCCTTCATAGAAAGACTTCAAAGCGTTTTTTGAAGTCTTGCAAGTTCGACAATATATATTGCAAGCTGCCCAGTGAGGAATTCAAACAATCAACTCAACTATTTAATTACTGTCGTTTGTCAACAATGCCGATGAATGTCTTAATTACTGCCAGCAAGAGAATTCAAAAGGTGATAAAACCGTTTTCAAATAAGAACAACTCGTTAAACTTTTAAGCGTTTAAGTAATTAAAAAGGTCGACGTTTATGGAAATGATATGGCACGGGTAAAGTGTTCCAGTAAAATGATTAGAACGGTTTCCTTTTGAAGTGGTGCACAAGGCCAAATACATTAGTTAAATTAAACAAACTGTTGTCAACGCGATACTTATACAGGGAATTGACACAATAGCTAAAAGCAAAGCCTGGTAAAAAGTCAAATTGTAACCTTGAAATCTCTGCTTACAGGCAATGCTGCGTATACGCATTTTGTGCCTAAATTATTCAGGCTTTGTTGCCGGCTGAGCAGCACACACACACACACACGCACCGCTACACACAATAGATGTATTGATGCAAGTATGAGTCGGCATACATTTGTGTAAAGGCACTTTTGTGGTTTATTTGCTTTTTTTTTGCTTTTTGTTATTGTGGCTCACCATTTGCATTTGGCCTGAGCTTAAGTGAAATATTTATTCGAGTCAGAGGCTGGCCTTTCAGGCATATGCTCAGCAAATGCAAAGCGCACGTGTCCAATAATTGATTGATTGAAGGCACAAGCAACGGAACAGCTGCCGGGCACAGGTATGCTTGCTGCTAAGCTGACAGGATTTTCATTTCTTGCTGATTTCCATAGCAGAAATGCTTAAAGCATTCATAAGTGCAGAAAAGGTGCTTTAATCAAAGAACCTACAAAGTGGCTGCCTACTTTCTGGAACCGCTGACCCAAAAAGCAGGCTGCAGACTATTAAAAACTTAAAGCTGAACATAAATTGAAAGCCTAATTGCATATCAATAGTATTTCGTCAAGCCGCAGCACGCAATGTGGCACAAAAACGTCATAAAAAATGTAAACAACTTTGCACAGGTGCTCTAAACACAAGAAAAAAATAAAACAACGGCAAGAAAAACTATGCGCCCGCCACGTTGCGTGCTTGTTGCCATTTTGGATGCGCTGTGGCCCAGTTTTTGCGGTGGGCGTGATCCCCGGCTCAAGAATTGTGAGCAACAAACAATGCCACAAAAAGTCGTTCAATTTGTTACGCCCACTATTGCCGATTCGCGCAAGGTGTCCAGCCACAAGGTAACAAACCTATTGCGAAAGAAAACAGCCGAAGAGCACAAAAAATGAAACAACAGTAAATGAACTCTCGTGAGTTGTTTTAGCTATTTCTTTCCTTAGTTTTTGCAATTTTCCGGGGCTCATTAATGAATAGTTTAACGTTAAATGTTGTCACCGTGTGTGTAAAATACTCCAAGGCATGTCAACCATGCTCCTGCATGTGTGTGTGTGTGGCTGTGGGTGTGTGTGCGCGTGTGCTTAACAAAATTGTTGCCGCAATTTTGTAGTACGACATTTTTGTGTTGCAGCTGCTGTTGTTTGTCTCCTTGAACCACTTTTGTAAACAAGCGAGCGAAGCAAAACGGCGACCCAGTTGTGTCAAGCACTTGCCGCTGCTCCACTTACACACACACGCACACACACACACAGACACACCACCAGGTAACAGCTGATGGATATGCGTTGCGGCTATATCACAAAGGCAGCAATCAAAAGCTGCCAGCGAAATCCATTGAGACAGCGCCGGATAGCATTGCGTTCGAGTAATTCGCAGTAGAAGCTCATGTGCATGTAAATATAATTCTATAGAATTATGGCAAAATTGTTTGGCATTTGGTTAAAGCAACGGCTACACGTGCCGCACTTTTGGCCATTTCCTAGCGGAGGCTGTCCACGCGTGGCGTCAACAATTTTCCTGCAAGGCCAAATAAATACATTAACAGCAAATGGGCAGACACTTTGCTAACAAATAAATTTGCATCTTTAAATTGTTTTTTTTCGGTTGTGTGTGTGTGTACGAAATTCTAATTTTAAATAGCATTTTGTGGCCATTTCTGGCACCCTTGCCCCACTGTGTCGGCAAATGCCTGTCAGTCACTTTTAGCACATTTCTGTATTTGCCCGCACAAAATATTCAGACAGCAGTTCCGGCTGCTGTTACTAACCTGTATTTACATATAAATGTAGCTGGCAGCCGGGCTGCTCTGCTGCCAGTCAGAGGCCCAACAGACGCCACAGCAACAGCATCTGTCGCCATTGTCAGCTGCCGTTTTAATGGATGGATTTAACAGGTTAGTAAATGACAGCACACCAACCCATCGAGTACAAGAGTGGGAGCTTAGGTGGGTATAATAGACTTAAAGATACCACGCACACATAACTAATTATATGCCAACCATGATATGTCTAGGGTATACATGAACCCATAAAAGAATTGTTTAAAACTTGAATATCTGCAATGGATAGATAGTTGAGAAGATATTCAGATATTACAGATAAATAATGTTATATTATAAATTCTTTAGAGTCGAGCATTTCCTTAGAACATATACCCTGTATGTAGTTTTGATGGTAGGCAGCATGCATAAGCATGGAATCTGTAACTATGGATATAAATGTGTTCTTTCAAAACAGCATGATGTCCTTTGAGCCTATTTATTTTACTTAAAGGATATGCTGACAACTTCCAAATTATTTTAGATGGCTGTCATTCTATTTAACAAAACACTATTTGTTACCGATGAAAATTACTTTATGTGGCATTCCGCTTTAAAGCGTTTAGTGTTAATGAAAAGGTAAACAAAAATGAATTCCAAATATTTAACGTATTTGGGTTTGGTCAGTCTTGGCATGCATGCAACACGGACAGCTCGGATATTTTGTGCAGTCGAGATATTTTACTTTATGTGCTGCATTCCTCTAAAGGCTGAGCTGTGGGTGGTGGGCGGTTGGCTGATGGCAGGTGTCTGCAGGTGCATTGACATTTTGAGTCTGACAACGATGTAGCCAGGTAGTTGGCACAAGGCTACATTTATGAGGACGTTGGTGACAGCGTACACATTACGAGTTCGCCAACTTTTGCCACTGACTGTATTAGGCTGCCAGGAAGTCGGCTCCGTCAACTGGCTTGGGAATTTGTCAAATATGCAGAGTGTCTGGCGTTCATAGAAAATTCAGATGCTTCAAATTTCAAATATGCGGCCCTCATAAAATTTTAAAAATCTCTCGTTGCGGCAAAAATTTGCCAGCAAATGTAACCAAAAAAGAGAATAAAATAAAATAAATTTTAGCTGCTCTTTCAAATCAAATAAAATATGTGAAATTGTTGAAAATGCGCAGCAGTCGCCAGCAAATCGCGTGCATTATTGAAAGCCCAACAGAAGGTGCAGAAAATCACGCAACGAGACTGAGCTACTCTTTTCCTATAGATATATAATTTAAATCTCTCGTATAGATTAAAAGTTTGTCTGGCAAGATATAACAAATTATCTTGAAGCAACTTCTACTTATGTATTTTTATATAAATTCAAGAATTTATATATATTTTCTTCCTTAAGCTGCTTTTACCACAACGTATTTGCAAAGTTTCATCCACGTATGCCACATAATTGCCAACTTTCTTTTACCTTCAGCTTTTCTACTTTACAAACCGCAAACTTATTAATTAGTTCGGCGTACTCTTCGATAGGGTATTACCGCAAGTGATTATGCATAAATAAGTCGACAGCAGCAACAATTTCGCTCGGGAAATGCTCGACATGAGCTCATGTCGCAAACACGCAGCTGCCACAGCCCTTGTACTCGCCCCCGCACTTGCCCCCGCACTCGCCCCCGCTCCAGAAGCCCCCACAGACAGAGCAGGACATAGAAAATTGTGTTCGTTTCTATATGCAGCTCCTGTATTACTTGCTGTGGGCTTAGTGGAAACGTGTGTGGATGTGGCAAATCGCTTAGAATCGAGAAGATGTTAGGAAATTGTGTGTAAATATTATTTTTAAATTGACAGCAATTCAATGAACAATAACGTAACAGGGGATCAATGGTGAGAAGCGTACAGATAGGATAGAAAATAAAAGAAAACATTTGATACAAGGACAACAAAACAATTTTAAACCTAAATGCTTGTCTCAAGTCCTTTGGGCTTAGCATCTGAGGGAAATCACTTGAGAAATTGTAGGAACAAAAAAAAATAATTAGACAACAACCTGCGAAACGTCCGAGATTGACAGCGAAACGTCGAGCATCATTCATCATGACAGGTCATTAAAGAGGCTCGGTACAGTACATAGATCAGAAACTCGAATTCTGAATACACTTTAACACTTCCATGAAAGAGCTTTGTTATCCGTCCGCCCAAACATTCCGCTCAACATGAACGTTTCCAAGAAGTGTTCTTTTTGAAATGAGTACTGCAAAGGACTCTTGCTTTGTTGGATTTTTCCTTTTGGGCCATCGCCCACTCGATTGGTCTGAAATTGATGGGCATGATTGGTGCAGACTCTGAACAAATTCTTGTTTGTCCCCTCTTGACATTTTTAATGCTCTGTTTGCTTTGTCACAAATGTGCGGGCTGATAGCCTTTGAAATTTGCCTCACTTGGCTCTGTTCTCGGTACTTGCAATTTAATTAAATTAAAAATTTAAAATAAAAAAACAAGAAACAAAAAACACCCAGCGAATGCCACCGTCCAGTTGTCAGGCGATTTGTTTTAATGTTCGACGGTCAAAGGGCTGGCAACAAAAACAACCCAATGCTACCCTTTTTTTTTTGGGCAAATACTTTAATTAGTAAACATCGTTAAGAGCGTGCGCAACACTAATTTCCCTAATAAGAGGAGCCAACATTGAAAACAGCCCATTCATTGCCTCCTAAAAGCATGCTATAGAAGATGATTAAACGCTGAGAATAACAACAACAATAGCTGGCACATCAAGTAGCACAGATGCTTATAGTCGAAGCCCGTTCTTGCTCCTCTCCTACAAATTAATTGCACAATTAACACAGTAATAGCTCCCACATTTCCGCCAAACATACAGACGAACATCAAGCTTGTGCGTACTCGTGTGCATTATAAGTGATTTTTATGCTATGCGCTCTGTGCTTGACAAATTGAGCGACTGAAGGATTCGTCGGCCTATTTCGTAAATACTCAGCATACTTGTGTGCAAAGCTTATATAATTCATACGAATGAATAAAAGTTAAATGGTTTTCTGAAAGTCGCTTTAATATATTCAACATCCATGCCAAATGCTTACAATTTGAGTAGCAAATATACTATAACATTTGGTGCTTACAGGGTAACCTAAAGTTGTTCTTGTGCGTCTGTTTCTAGCTCACTGATTTATCATCATCTTCTTCTCTTGTGTGCGCAACTAGTTAATGGGTAAATCATTGTATAAAGCTGCATATATAAGTGCTTTGGTTGGTTTATGGCATGGGCGCCTAATATTCCGGACACGACTGTAGTTATGGCCCTAAGCTGAGGAGTGTGCGACTGCTTAATAAAGGATTAATCAAAGTTAATGCCACAAGCCACATAAACGCATGCACAAACACCCATACTCAGCTACATAAACACACACACACGCACACACTCATATATAGTTAAGCAACAATAACAAAAATTCATACTAATTGCTGGACATTCCAGGAGCCGGAACCGAAATGCCTTTTAACCAAACAATGGGCAACTTTTATTCATACACAAAATGGCAGTTGTGTGTGTGTGTGTGCGTGTGTGTGCGTATGTGTTTATATTAATATTCATTCGTAGCACACACTTATACGCTTAAAGATATATGCGTTCACATACATATACATTTATTACCAAGTATTCACACATCGCATTGGCACGGAAAATTACAATTTTCATATCTGATGGCAGCGGCCACGCCCCCTGTAACTTTTGTATTGTTGTTTAACGAAGGTCGCCAGCAAAATAAAAGCATGGCGAACGCTTTAATAGCTACTAAAATGGTCAGCGCCGGGAATCATGCGAGCCACTTGCATACCAGCTAGCAACATTTTTCAGCCATCGTACATTAAATAGGGCTAACAATTATCACAACTTTAATCTTAACATGTGCTGCTGCCGGCTGCCATATTTCACTTTCTGATTAATTAAATTCGATTAATTCACCCGCGCGAATATGCAAATATGGCAAACAATTATGCGACCCTCGCATAGCTCCAAACTATACGATGTCCCCTCGGGCCAAGGCTTAAGAATTTTATTTTAAGCCGCTTGGGCGCTCGCGCTGCAGCTTATGTAAATGCTCGGCCAGCTCGCCGACCCACACGCGCACTTCACCCACACACACACACACACAAGCACACACATGCTCATATACATTTGAGTTACAGTTAACTCACATGCATTGATTTAACATTTATACGCCGCCCTGAAATATTTATTTAAATACCATGCATAGCGGCACAGAGGAGAGCTCTGTGTGAAGTACTTACTGATAGATACCCTATACAATTCATCACATATTAAAGCTATCTCTCTCTTTCTTGCAGATTTATGACTTTAAGGACAACTCGAATTTCTACAAGCCATACATACACACACAAGCACGCACACACACACACACACACACACTGTAATAACAAGAAATTCTGAAATAATTATACAAATAGTTTTTTTCACCTGGAAAAATGTATGGAGCTGTTTGCATAGTTGTGGTCAGCTTGAATTTGTCTGCTTGTTTGTGTTGCTAGATAGATACCCTGTACTTAGCCGTAAAGGGTAACACTAGGGTAACCCTAATCCTCAACCCCCTTTTTACGCATTCATGTGTCCGCAAGGATTTCCCTTTTAGTTCCTGTGGCTTTACAAAATTTCGCGACATTTCCACAAATCTCATGCACGCAACTAAAAATTTTCAGTACGAGCAAACATGCAAATGCCTGGCGTTTGTTCAATTTTCCAGCGTGGCCGTTCCTGTTGGAGGTTCCATAGTAACATATGGAACGCATTGTGCGAATAGTTACGGAATTGTTGAACTGAATTCAGTTCAGACCGAGCCACAAAAGGAGGAGATCGGAACAGGAAGGAGGCGCAAGTTTTGGAAAATATAAATTGACACAGCAATTTTGTGGCTGGAGGATGGATGCGTGTATATTCAAGGCTGTGGTTAACTAAGGAATCGATTTTAATGACAGCAATTTAAATCAAGTCAAGTGTAAAGTGGCCAGATTAAACACATATTACGCATAGCTGGAAAAGCCAAGCAGGAAGTCAAGCAACAAGGATTTAGTGGGATATTTTTGAATGCTATTATTTTAAACACACCCTCGAGCATGCAGCACAATTTGCATACACCGCAATTTCAGCTTTAATGCGCTTGTTCACAAGCACGGCTCCCAACGGGCCGTAAAAGGGCGCCGTTGCCGAGAAGTATGCAACAGTTTTTTTGTACACAAAACGTTTATTGCATGGCCGGTTCGGTCGAGGCTTTAAAACGTAGCAGCTAACATGCCGTAAAGCTAAACACTTTAACAAATTTCAATATAATTTACAATGTTTGCTTGTGCTGATGTTTGCTGAAGCGTCGGAGGCAGCAAATGAAATTTTGATGAGGCAGTTAGCGTTTCACAGCGGGCTTGGCAGATTGTCGAAACAACGGAAAGTCGTCGTAAAAAATATATAGTCAGTAGAGAAGTTCAAGAATTCGCATGGATGAGGGCTCGTTTTAGTCATAAAAAATTTGCCAAGTAAGTGAATTAAGCCAAACTTTTGCACTTTAATGGATTTCCTGTTGTCCCTGCAAAAGGTTTGGACCATAAATGCAAACAAGTTTCTGCCAAATAAACTTCACAATATTAATTGAAGGACGAACGGCAAAGTTTGAACATAACAAAGCAAAGTTCAAATGAAAAGAGTTGTTATGTTGTTGGTTTTTATTGTCTGGCTGCCACGTCCGCTGCTCCTCTTCTTCCGGAACATTTTCACTTTATTAATCATAATTTTCAGCTGCTCAGAATTTATGAGCGATTTTTTTTTGTTTTGTTATGTAAAACTTGAACTTGAAATCTTGTTACGAAATTCCTAAAATCTGCTCGTGTGTGTAGTTAAATTCTGGGAATTTTGCTATGTTGTCCAAAAACCACTTTGTTATTCTTTTGGAAATGGTTAACAGCTTAAGGGGAAGCTTATAGTTTTTCAATTCTGAGCTGAACTTTGGACTTTGGAGAATCGTGTATGGGTGAGTCTCTAATGAGCAGGAGCTAAGCCTAATAATGAAAAGCTGTCAGTAGGAGCACAGCTGCCGCTGAGAATCAAATTTCTGTGAAGGCTGTCGGGCATCAGTTGACCAGACATTATTCATACGTGACGCAGCGGAAAATTCGACACACTAATTAGTCAAAGGAAGCGCCAGCCAAAGGCTCACGCTCAAAGGACTCACAACAGCTGGGCGTGGAGGAATAAGCGACGCTTGCTAATGAGTTTTTCATTGCAGTCTTCAAATTAACAGCATAGGCAAATGAATGAATGTGAGTGTAAAACGAATATGACTCGTGGCTGCACGATATTCGTTTTAATTTTTTTTAATTGCTTTGCTGGTCCAATTTAACTTTCAACTTGTCTGAGGTCATGTTTTTCGCCTTTTAACTTGTGCCGCCTCAAATCTAATAAATATGCAAATCGTAGTCCAACAATCTCTGAAATATATGCAACTAATTACGGACTAAATGTAAGCAATTTACAGAAAATAACTGTGCATATTATTTAAGTGGACCACAACATAACTGGTATTTGCATAATTAGCACAGCTTGCAACATCTTTGGGGCTCATTTCGGTTTGCATTCCCAACAGCTCGTCTGTCGCTTCGGTGTAATTAGTCATATCTCTGACATCTGCACACGCAAATATATCTACAAGTATAAATATATATATAAGCATCGTGACCTGTAATAACATAAATGATTTATGTTTCGACTTGAGTTAAATGTTGCCTTGAGATATGACTTTGCTGCTTAAAATCCCATACATACTTGGCTGCGACAGCTTCCAGGAACTAAACTGAGTTTGTACGGCTTCAGCGCTGTCTAAATGCTTGCTTTGATGATTTCTGTGGAGTTTTGGTCTAAAGCTTAATGTTTTTTGCTCTCTTTAAAAACAAAAATAAATGCAGCTTAGTGTCTAATGATATAAGCCTTGTTAAAAGCAGCCTATTGCTATATACCCTGTTTTCACAGACCAAAAGAACTTCCCGATTTTGTGCGAATTTTCCTTGTTTTAAGTTTTAACCCGTGTGGTTGGCGGGCATTAGAATACTGCCACAGCATGTCACCGCTTGTCGTATGAGGCGACTACAAGAGACACAAGGCTTTCAGGCCAAAACTGATTTTACCCTAGAAAAACCAACTTAGAATAACAATGCTTATGGTAGGATATGGCTAAGAGAGACTCGTACTTAGTGTTCATTATATACTCTTAATGATTATTATTCTTGGTGTCATTTCCATCAACTTAACTATATATAAATCTAAAATTCACTCGATTTAATGCCATGGATACAGTATTGCACAGTCGGGAACTCCCCAATCAGGCAGCCTTTCTCTGATTAAAGGCACACATCACAAGTTGGCTTCAGGGCTCATTAATGACCACAAAGCGAATGTAGCTTTTGTTTTTTTTTAACAAGCTACTTAAGCTGGCCAAAAGCCACATATCAGCAACCTGACAGCAGCAGACCAAATGTTGGTATAAACCAAATGTAATAGCGTGTGTGTCTTTTTTTCAAATGTTTTTCCAATGCAAATGTTTGGTTCTTGGGCAGCTTCAATAAGCCAAGCTGCAATTCAAATTGGAAAATAATGGCTCTGACGAATGGCTAGCTTAAGTGGATACTTTCAAATGCTCGATGGTGCACACGATTATCCCTGCACAGTTGTTGTCGTCTAGTTGAATATTAGCATATTTTGCAAGGGATTTCAACAGAGAGAGAGGGTCCTTGAACTGCATTGCAGTTTGTTAAACCTTTCGAAATTGTATTTTCTCTGGATTCTATTTCTTACTCCTGCTTAAATTTCTTCACAAAAATGTACGAAGAACTTTTTGTAACGTGCTTTAGATTGGGGTGCTCTAATCAATATGCAGCTAACCAACACTGGCTGCTGTTGTTTTTTTTTTTAAAGCTTCGTTTGCTCGCGTGTTGGAAAATTCAAATTGTTTACCACTGCCGCCCAGCTCGTTTGTGAGTGTGTGTTCATTTACACTTACGCCTGACTGCGCACAACATGCTAATGCACACAGACACACATACACTTTCATACACATACACACTCACACAAACACACACACGCACACACAGCACACAGTTGCTGGCGTTGGCCGTAAGCTGCTCAGGGCTGGTGACCTTTGAAGTTCTGCTGCTTGACACTTTTTAGCTCTTGATTTCTCGCCACTTTGATTTGGCATAATAAAATTGTCCTTTGTGCGGAAATGTAAATTTGTTGAATTTTATGCTGCTAGCCTTTTGGCCCAAAACTTTGACAGTCGTTTGAAAAAGGCTTAAAAAGCCATTTGGGTTCATAAAATTCCATAAAAGACGCCATTAAGTTGTTGGATAAGCCAGTCGGCAATAAAACTTAATTACACAATTAATTAAGAGTGATCGAATTAAGATAAGATGCCTACGCGTTGTTCTCATGTCTTATGCCCAGCCACGCCCACAAGTTTCGAATCACTTAATGGCTCGAAAAGTTTCTTCTTATCCGTGTACAATTCCTACCAGTTGTAGCTGGAGGATCTACTGAGATAATAATTTAGATTTAGATTTTATTGCTGGTTCATTGGCAAACTTGTGCCTTGTTGGCGCCAGTTTTGTTTGCATTGCGTTAATTAGTTGTGAATTTTATGAGCACTGAATTTTTAATGGCTCATTGATTATAACGTAAAATGACCATTTCCAAGGCAGAGACATCATTTGGGTATTCCCACTGGCATGACAACGCATAAATTTCTGTCGCAGCGTGACAAGCACGTGTTGACTGTTGACTGCAAAGCTGGAATTACGCCGCCCCTCCCTATAATATTCTCGCCTTGCCATACAATATACACAAAAACATGACATGACAGCGCATTTGTCAAACATAGCTCGAACTGAATGCAAAAACCCATCGCGTGATGTCTGCTCCGTCTAATGAAGAAAGCGTTTGTGTGCGTACCACGTGGCGTATGAACGAAAAGATAAAAGTTATAAAAGTAAATAGCCAGGGGATTAGAAAATATATTACCAAGGCCAAGAGACAAAAAAAAAAAAGAAGAGAAATGAACGGATCATACCAATCACGAGCTTAAGTATTTAACATATAATACGCACATTTTTTATTGCAGATGTTCATGGTTAATAATAATAATAAAATTGAAAAGTAATCAAAAGTATTCTTCAGTTTTATAAGCTTCTCGTGTTCTGATGCACTCAACCATGAACTGATTGTTGTTATTATCTATGGCGGATGTCTGCGCTGAGTGGCTGAGCCATTGAAAAGTCAATAACAGTTGGCAATATTTTCTGCTGAATATAAGCGTACGAACCCGGCAACAGCTTAGCACGCACTTAATACAAGTAACAAGCTAACAACGCATTTTCCTTGGCTTCAACGATATTGTTTGGGCAGTTTATAGCCTACTGAGGGCAGTTGTCATTAGCAGGCATATGGCCTAATCAAATCAACGTCGTTACTGAGCAGGTCACACACAGACACACCCACACCCACACACACACACAAATACAGATACACATAGGCAGGCAGGCCACACTCACGTACGCGTTAATATCACGCATACGCCCTATTGGCAGTCAACATGGTGAGCGCTCAATTACGCAAACAAAACCCACACACATTCACATTAATAAGTTAACGACACGGCGGAATTAATACATTTTCTTGTCGTTGATGTCCTTGGAACATTGCGCTTACAATGATATCTCCAGGCCACTGAAATTTTGTTGTGCATGTACTTTAATGCCAAATTAAAATATTTACGTGACTTCATTTCTTTTTCGCTTGCCATAAGACAGACATCAGCTGAACCAAACTTGATTTATTCTTCAATTTAGTTGACTTGACTTGTGGCCGACTGCCGCAACTCATTCATAATTAAGGACTTTAAATACTTAACTACCCCAAGCTCAATTTACACGTTGTTTAAACAAGGCCAGCATACGAGGGCTTCTTGGAATGCCCAACTCTGTAAAACAAGCAAACGTTTATTTTTAATTACAATTCCGCTTAAAGGTCTTCTTCGTATTGTTAAGGTAATTACTGCAATTAGCTGCAGTAAAGTTGCCACAGCAACAGCTTCAATGCAACCACATTTTCGTCAACAACAATATTGTCGGCTTGATGAACATTTAAATTTTTATATACGAAGCTTTGCATGAAAATTTATAGGGTTCAATAAACCACAAAATTTCGAAGTGTTTTCTTGAACATTTTTCTGTCTACATGAAAATCTACATAAAAAATTTATGCGTTTAAAATTTGTTCAAGTTTTTTCTTGATGTTGAAATCAATCAATCAAAAGGGAATGTGAAAACTCTGTAAAATTTTAAATCTTTCAAATTAATTTTTAATGCATATGTAAGTAAAAACCATATTTCTAAGATTATTTGAGTTTGTTTTTTATTTCTCGAAAGATTATTTTTATATTTATATGAGCTGCACAAGCAGAAACATCAAAAGTTTGACTCATTCTTCTAGAGTAGTAAAAAGAGATGTTAATCATACGCAGTGTTGCCCGTTTGACTTTTGTTTTGTGTGTGACATTTTAAATTGATTTGCATGCAGCTCACTGGCGGCCTTTGAAAGACTTCAAAAGTGCTATAAAATGCAGGCTATTTGTGACATGGGCTTGTTTGCCTTTTGCTTGGACACTTCGAATTCTTTGCCCGGCAAGAAATCTGAATGCGAAATGTGCGTTAATAAAAATTAAGTGGAAAAATCCATTCATTTGTTGAAGCCTGTCGAACACAAGCCTTATAAATTCTTGTCCATTCAAGAGGGCTTATTTGATCCCAAAAATTCTATTCGCTTCATCACTTTTCTGACCAAACACGCACATTAATGCTTTATAACTCGACGACGTGCTTCGTTTATGCATTAAAGTGTACACGGAATTTAAAATAGCCCCAAGCAAAATGGGAAGCCCAGTGCTCAGCCCCGAAATGATGCTCAAATGTTGCGCAGCCCATAAAAAAGGGATCAGGGTGCAGTCATTCACAGCGCGGTGAGCTGTCAGGCAAGTCAATGGGCTTATGATTTATATTACCATTAGTAAAGTGCGGATCATTGGACGGTCGTTGTCCATACTATTGAGCTGACCCTGGCCCCAGCCTGCTTGCTTTTTATTGCCAAAATACGTTTTTAGCCTTTAGCCCTTCCTGTCAACTTCTAAGCAAAGGTATGGAGTATTATAATGTATACATTTCCTACATACATATTTAAAAGACGTACTGTTTAAATTTGACATTACACTTGTATATAAATGTAAGACAGTTGCCAAGCAGGGATTTAATAGTTTTCACTAGTCGCTTTGTCTAAATTTTCATGGGGAGCCCATTATTATTGCTAAGCCAATCCGAGCTATGAAAATATTTAAAGCAAAGTCCTTTCACAAGCATGGAACGAAGGTCAAAACCAAGAATACCAAAAGAATCGTTTGTAAAATGCGCACCACTGCGTATGAGTAATGGGTGAACGACACAAAAAAAAACATAAATAAAATGAAGCCAAGCCGCACGTATTTTAATTAATTATATAAAATGACTACAAAAGCGTAGCAACAGTGCCCAAGGCGGGATGGCAGGACCTGCTTGGGCTGCAATCATTACAAATTTTAATTATATTTCTGCAGCAGCCGCATACCACAGCCCAACACCTGTGGCTTTCTTTCGTGTCCACATCCCCTTTCAACATCCACAGCAGGTGGCGAATCACAAGCGGAAATCAACAACAGGCGACAAGGTGCCAAGCGACATAACACACGCGAGAGATACATGTAACAAGGCGAGTTGCTTTAAGAACTCAAACAATAGCAAAAGTCAAAGAAAAAGTCAACTCAGCCAGGCTCAAGCTATGCACATTTCTCTGCTCATTATAAGTTGAACAATTTTTTATTAATGATGTAATAAATTAATGTTGCTGGAACATTCATTCTGTTGTATGCCAAAATCAGCCAAGCTTGAGTTAATTTAATTAAAATATTTAAGAAACAAAAGCAACAATAAGAAATTTATACAATTTATGCCTAGCAATTGAACTTAAATGAATGCTGCCGTTGATGCCTTTGCTATAACCTTTTTTACACACATTTTGTAAGTAAAAAAGTACCGGTAGAGCCCTTAAATGCGGGGCAAGCACGTGCCGTACATATAAAGAGCTCACAAGTGTGGGCAAACGCCGAAAATGTCGCCCATAATTCAACTAACGCAAACTGTAAACTTTTTTGGGGCAGCTGCCGTTCCGCGCTGACCCATTAGTCCCTTTGCCACTCCAAATGTATTTGTTGGTAAGTGTGCCGGGGGCCACTGCGTTGGCTGACTTGCCATCAGCTTTGGGCCAAATACACATACACACACACGCGCACACAAATTATGCACCAACTGCGCCCCGGGCATCAGTTGTTGGCCACAGGGCAAAGAGCCGGGCAAGTTTTCGGGATTTTCAGGCAACCCTCGCCTTAATTTAGACAAGTGACAGCCACTCCGAATTAGTGTCTCGGGTGCAACTTAAAGTTGGATAATCACTCATTTAACTTTTTACGGCTTATACTTTGTTTAAGATTTTACTAGTAGGTGAGGAACGCGGTTTATCAATTTGTATGCCTAATTTGATTTGTGATTTGCATTTCATGGCTGTGACTGTGCTCGAAATTGGAATGAATGTCTGACATTCGCAAATTACATTCACCGTGTAGGGATTTGCTTGAGTATATCTAAAGCTTATTACAGTTTATTTCTAATTCAGTGCACAGCATGAATTACATTTATGCCACGGTGCGTATGCGTAATGCTGTTTTTTACGGTTAAAGCGGCTGCTGAGAGCTGGTGCTGAAGCTGCTGCTGAAGCTGCTGGCGGAGCTGCCCAAAATGCTATCAAATGCATTTATACTGAAATTTATTGTCTGACGTTGAATGCCAAGCCATAAATCATGGAACGAATGACAGCGAACAGCCCAAGTTCACTATTTTAAAAAGCAAATAACAAAAATGAATATGAATTGTTGCGCATAGCCGTAAATGTATAAATAAACGAGCATGTGCGAGGGTGGACTGATAACAAGTTGGTTTAAATCAGAAAATATTTATAAACGTGCGGGTTATTTATAAAGTTTATCATCGTTAAAAGTCACAAGAATACATTGAAGAAGGATACCTGAGTGAACTGTGACCTTAGCAGCGGCTCTCCAGTCTCCAATAGACTTGCAGTTCCGCGCTAAAAAGGCAATGTTTATTTAAAATCTATTCTGTTCGCCAATGCCTAATGCATAATTTAATTGAACTCGTGCTGAAGCAGCTGCCTTTTGTTGCTTTTGCTGTGCCCTCAGCAATTACAGAGAAGTTTTGCAATCAAAGTTAGCATACTTGTATTGTAATTAATTTTGCATATGCAGCCAGCTTTGCCCATTGGCGTTGGGCAATTGGCAACTTTCGCGTTAACTTTAACAATTGATGTTGTGCATGAATAACTCATGCGCCGCCTAAACTGCAAATGCGCATGGTGTGAGCTATAATTACAACTGGGGCATGATTAAATTATAAGGCTGCCCGGACGACCTTTTAAACGCCCCTAGACGCTGCCAACGCAGCTGTTGCTTTTAATTAATTTGCGCTTAGACGTCGAGTTGCAAAGAAAAATTACCAGACGGCCAAGAAAGAAAAAACAAAAACATAAAATGAACGAAAATAGTACACGGTTTTCCAGGTAACCATGTGAAAAAAAAAGTAACAATGTTTGCGGCCATTCGCCAGTCGCCGGTTTCCGTCGTCATTACGCAGATTTCTCCAAGGAACGCATCCAAAATATGCCAAATTGCTGCGAACGAGCCGGAACTGAGACACAGATGTGGGTCAGCAGCTCGTCGAAGTGCTGCTAGAAGCTGCACAACCGCCTGCTCGTAAATTTCTGTCATATGGCAAGGCAGCCCTTTTGCCAGCAAGTATGATTAAATACTAGTGTATAGTTGTGGCAATACGAAAGTTAGATAGACTAGAAATTGCTCAAAAAGTTATAGATTATCGATTAGTTATATCGCATCGCTGAAAATTAACGTGTTCATTCAATGAAACGTATATGATATGCATGTTCAATTTGTATAGCAATCCAAGTATTGATAGATTTTCATGTTATTTTTAGCATTGTACGTCACAAGGCGAGTCACGTATACGACAAGTGCACACATGCAATCAAATTTGTTATTGAGATTGATTTCGTCAGTCTGTCAACGCAGCCATCGACACGTCAATTCAAGCAAGAACTGCTGACCAAGTGATTGACCTTACGAACCCACGTACTCCACATAGAGCTTGACATCCGCTGCAGCATTTAAATTCCAGCATAAAGTCCACAGAATCAGCTGAAGTTGTCAAGTTTAATGTTAAATAACTTGGATGGCTTGCAGCTGCGGTGTTTCGCCTGCGGCTCTGTTTTATGTGCCGTGGAATTTTTATTTTATTTTATGCGTAACGCCTCGCAATTTTCTGTTGCTGTTTGATTAATGTACAAGGCCAAATAAAGCTCCGGAACTGTCCTTAGCCAAAACAAGAAAAAAAAGCTGACGCTCTAATAAAATGCAAATTGAAATCGCCACGAATTATTATACCCAGGGCCCAGCTGTGCTTAGTCTAGGCTTTCCACTTTAAATAATAATTTAGTCAAGGCCATGGAAGGCAATATGTATGTAGATAAATCTAGCTATATAAACTGAGCAATATTTTGCTACAAATTTTGTTTTTATTCAGTTACAAAAGCCGCGTAGATTTGTCTACGGCGGCAGCAGAAAGGAAACGGGCGCAAAATACAGCAAAATAATTTATTATACATTTTTATTTGCTCATTTTTTTCGCTTTATAATTAAGTCTTCTGCCTTGAATTTTGAATTTCAATATGTTTACTTGTGCTTGAGTTAGATTTTTGTGTTTTATCGCGCCCCAGCTTGGGCCCGGTATTGCGACAGTACGCTCCTGTGGCGGCCCATTTAAATAAACACATTTGGGCGCCGCTGACTTTGGCGCCTTTGCCGCTTCCTTTAGAAAACTGTCGCTGCCCACGCAAGTGAAATATTGAATAATTTCGCTGACAACATTTTGCCCATTTTTGTTGGTTTATGCTTTGTGGCATTTGTAAATTTGAAACAAAAAAAATAGAAAAAAAAAACCCCAACGCCAATGTTTAGCATTCATCTGACGTTCTGTTTGTTTACAATCATGCAAAGCCCCCCGCCTAGTCCAGTAATGTTTAGGCTAATGACAGCTTGTAGATGAAATTAACGTAACACAATATAAACAGAAAAGTCTAGAAAGTTATTTACCTAGCATGATAAGTGCATATTGTAAAGGCCACATTGTAGACTCGTAAGAGCCTGTCACATTTACAGTTTGTCCTGGTAATCGACAGAGTTTTAGCCGGAATCGTGTCAACCCCCCCGCAGTGCAGCTGGGCGGATGTCATAGCGTCAACGACCAGCCGACTGTTATGCATGTAAGCCATGCGATATTCCCGGCTGTCAGCACAAATATCCGTATCCACATCCGCATCCACATGTACGCCCACACGTGCGCCATTGCCAAACGCGAGGCAGCTCAATAAATATAAAAATTGTTTGGGCTGCCAGTGAAAATCGCATGTTTGCTTTTTATTTACAATCACACGAAGGTATCTTCAGTTAGCTGTTGCATGCGAACATATCATATATATATATATATAGTATATATGGAATGTTTATTGATATGGTCGCTAGAGAGTCGAATATTTCGATGCTCTGGTTGCTTAATATTTTCATTTCATTCGGTTACCTTTTGCTACTAACTATATTGTTTTTCTTTTGATTTTGTAAAATTTATTGTTATTGTTGCGAATTTTCTAAAAATATGCATCAATAAATTTACCGATTGGTTGCATTTAATTGAAAAACGCCAAAGCGGCATATTTTATATCCATTTTTATTATATTTTTCCTCAATTTTTGCCTGTTGTTGTGAGTTCAGGTGGAATGCGATAAAAACGCGAAATTTGAAAAATGCTACAGAACTGCGCTTTAATCCCATGTTTCAATGTAGAACATATCATTTCAATTAAAACATTAAGCGATATTTAATACTAATTCAATTTTATATTCTCATGAGCGAACGAAATGTTTTTTTATGACTTTAAAATCTGCTTGATGATGGTTCATGGAATTGCCAAGTTAACGAATCAAAGGTTAGTCGAACTTTAACTTGCGGCTATAATAGGTACATTTATTTATTTAAGAACTTGACACATTTGTAATTAAGTCCCAAATGCCACCATTGCGCTAACTAAGCGACCCCACCCCAACCCCATTGGCCAGTTGCAGGGCTCAAAACATTTGCATCTAGCTTTTGGCCTTTGTGACACAACCCCAAACTTTATAACGTCACTCGGAACATGCGCCATCATAAGCCATTGAGGAAAATGTGTTAGGGGGGAGCCACATTTTGATATGCTTTTGGGGGCATGGTCTGAGAATTGCTGCCGCTGTTGCCACTGACCCGGAAAGACTAACGAGAAAAGTCTGCAGCATTTTTGGTGGGAATATTTTTGGCAACGTTGTTGCCGCAGGCGCATTTTTGGTTGCATTACCAATGAGGCTGCAATTTAACCGCATTTTGTGGCCACGGCCGCAGTTTGTGCTGTCGGTCTGCCATCCGCCGCACTCTTCCTCATTTTCCATCTTTCATCCAGTAGTCATGTGCTTCAAAAGTGCTGCTATCATTTAGGCTGATTATTCATCATTTTGGAAGGAAATGCGGCATTAGGCGAGTCAGTGTTGGCCATAATTGTGCTTTAAGCTAGCGGAATTTGAATCAATTTCAATGTGCCAGCTCAAGTGCGGCACCAGCCGCGCTGAATTGGCACAGACAATGCGCTGTCTTAAAGGATTAAGGATTAAAGGATTAACAGGCAAGAGCACAAGTTGATAGACGCATCTGTTGGCCAACATGACAGCCAGACGGCGCACCAAACCAAAACCAAAACCACGACCAGAACCAGAACAAACAGCTGGACCAGGAGCAGTATCAGCGCTTGGAACAGCTTTGTCGCTGCTGTTGCTGCTGCGACAGTTTCACGCTTCATTTGCATAAAGAGACGCTATAAATTTCGCATCCAGCAGAACAATAGCGACAATGCCAACACACTGAAGTCCTGCACTGACAAATGTTTGGGATTTGAACAGTTGAGAAAGACGGGTCGTCTGACAACTGTCGGTGAAGTGTCGATAATGGGCAGACAGCTATTCGGCTTTAACTGGCAGTTAGGCTTGTATATTGAACTAAATTTAAGTTTTAGTTTGTGGAATATATACCTAGTTAGACAGAACATAAACTACTTTATGAAGGTCAGACGTGCGTGTCAACAGTGAACCGACTGCGTTTCGACCTTAACCAGCACTTAGGCTTTTGGGCGAAACAGAAATTAAGCTATTGCTTAGTCAAAAAAAAAATGAACTGGTTTATGAGGTGTCAGACTAGTATCCTATGTCATAAATTGTATGTCAATAGTAGGGGGAAATATTTGTTTGTTGTCTGCAAATTGTACACATAGCGGCATTTGTGGTTATCACATTAAACATGGCCTTAACCACATTGCACATACGACGTGTTGGCTGCATAAATTAGCTTAGGCCATTACCATAACCACAACAGGCTTTTCATTCACAGCTATGTAGCCGCGGTGGCAGTTGGCCAAAGCGCCATCTGTTGTCTCCTTTTGCACTGACCTTAACCTCAACGCCGTGCAGCACAAAACAAATGGGAAACAAAGCGAAGAGCAAAGCACCAACGGTAACAGTAACAGAAAGGTGCAAAAGCACAAAGCAAAAGCAAGACAAAAACATAAACATAAATGGAGCGCAACAGCTAACGGCCAATCAGCTGTTCTCAACAGCTGGTTTTGAAGAGCGCCTGCGCAACAAAACGCAATTTAAGAGAGCCTCTGCATAGCTAAGAGCAGCCGTTTGCAGACACTGTTTGACTTTGTATGACTTTGCATTTGCTTTTGCACCCAATTTACTTTGCACAGTTGTGGAAGTTAACAACGTTGTCGGCTTCGCGGCCAAGTTACTGCCAGCAGTAGCCGCCAAGTGCTGCTGCGAATCGCGCACAGTTTCAGTTTCCGCTCGGAACGTTTAGCTGGCATCGCGCATTCTTCGCATCGTTCGCCGTTGTCGTCGTCGTCGTCGTCGTCGTCAATCGTTCGAGTCCAGTTCCGGCTCCTCGCTGCGAATAATATCATGCGAATTTTCGGCAACGTTTTGTCAGTTGTGTTTTGTGTTTCGTGCGCCGCGAATCGGTTTTGATAGCCGCACGATCGGCTTGGTTTAAATAGACCAGAAAACTTCTAACGGAACGCTATTTGAAATGCTTGATTTAAATCTGTGGACACCTTTGTAAAAATTTCTAAAATAGTGCAAGGACCTTAACCCAATTCTATTAGTTACTGCTATAAATAAAAACAAAAACTGATTGCTGTAAGTGTTACTCTAGAATTTATAACAAATATAATTGTGGACAAAAATTATAATAAAATAAACTAACGGAAATACAAATTGAAACAAGTTAAAGAGTTATTTCCAGGAATTTTTGCCTAAGCTACAAATTATCAATCAGTTTTCATTTATTCAGTTTAACTAAACTAGGTTTTATGTAAAATTTTCCACGAAATTCCTTTTGAAATTCTACAATCTAAGTGAACTTCCATTCAATTGACCTTTACGCAGAATTTGAAAATTTACGCTGAAGCCGCCATGAACATACGCTAACATTATTGTACGGCAACTTTTTTAGCTTCAACTGAATAATTCGCCTGAATAATTTTTCGTGATTCCCCGTTGAATTTAATGAAGTGTTATAAATGCCAAACATCAACAATTTTGTTTACAATTGCCATTGATATTCATTAGAGACGGATAAGGGTTGAGTTTGAAAAATAATCCACTGAAAAATAACCCCCTCGAATGTTGTTTAGATAATATCGAAGCTCAGTTATTTTTTTTGCAATCCTTTACGCTCATCCCAACTGTTTGCTATTAGGAAAACTGCTAAGAAAATAATGAAAATTCTCAAGTAAAAAGGACAGTTTCTTGTACAAAAGACAAGCACAAACAATCTCCAAAAGGCACTAGGCAAATAAAAGGGCACGTTTCTGGCACGTGACGACACAAAATAGAAAAGAAAATGCTTCTTGAGAAACACAGAAAAACAAAATAAAAGTACAAAAATGAATTGAAAAGATAAGTGCGGCATGGTCGACAGTGCACTTATTCCGCTTTGAGCATACATGAAGCTCAGCATGGTTATGAAACGAACGCCAGGAATTGGCTCGAACAGACATACATATATAAAAAACACTCGAGGATACTGAAAGCAGGTGAAAAACATCTTGCATTGTCGCTAAAGTAGGTGCACACACACAATTGTTGAGAGCTGCAATTGCATGAAATAAAACTATTCGAGTGATTTGCTCCGCCCCCCCCCTCCCCGATAGCCAAGTGGCGTACATGACATATTGGCACATCTATTGGATTGCTCATTTTGCTGGCTTTGTTTGTGCACCTGTCCATGTCAGGTGTATGCTACATGCAGCTGTTGCTGTTGCTGTAGCTGTGGCTGTGGCTGTTCCGTTAATTAGAATTCGCACTGTTATTTAGTGGGGCTGCCTGCACACTGGACACCATCAATCAATAGCTAACAACGCCTATGGCCATCAAAAACTTAATTAAAATCTACGACCCATTCGATTGCGAATGCTGTTCAATCACTAGAAATATATCAGTCTCTCAACTGGCTCTCATTATTTCTCGCTTAACTATTTTTTGAATAAAACTTTTACAGCTGTAACTTTAACGCTTGGTCATGCTATCCAAATTATAACCCTCCCTTCCTAGTTAGCCTTGTTTTCGCTGTACAGCAGCCGCCGCGGCAGCTGCAAGTTTTAATCAAAAATCAGTTGAAACTTTCATCGTTGCGTAAACAGCATTTCCAAGCCGCTGCCAACCTTTGGGAAAATCCTTGTCAAACTTTCTTAGGCAAAAGGAAATATATGAAACAAAATGTTTGTTGCCAAAAACTAATTTCGACCATAAATTATAAATTATACTCTGAAAAAAAAGAGTGCTGAGCTATTGTGGCTGCTCATCGCTAGCTTGAAGTTAAGTAAACAAGCAATTTGCATAACGCTGCGTATACGCAATAAAGTATTGAAATAAAAATCAAGGCATAGACAACAGCCATATTAACATCGTGTGCCCTTATTTATGCCGTTTCTTGTTTCCTGCTGATTGAATTTCACTTTTTGGCTGCTTTCGTGGCCTTTGTTATTCCGCTTTTGTTTTTTTGCCACACAAAAATATTGCGATATTATTGGGGTTTTTTTGTTTGTTTGTTTTTTGTTTTTTGATTGTGTGCACGCGTAATTTGTGTTGATATACGATAAATGAGGGTGTGTGTGTGTGTGTGTGTGTGTGTGTGCGTGTGTGTGTGCGTGTGTGTGTGTGTGTGTGTTTGTGGAGGGGGTGTGTGTGGAACGGGCACACCTATCATGTGGCTGCTGATTGTTACATATTATGTTTGTGCGTTGACCTGGCAGCCTTGGCCTTGTTGCCACAGCAATTGCCGCGGGTCGTGCGCCTAGTTCTTGGCAAGCGCCATTTTTTATGGCGCACTTAGGCTCAGATTTGTGTGCAAATGATACGTCAAGCAGCCGCACGTACTGCCAATTATAATAAAATTACATTTATTTTTTGGCATTGCAGCGCTTTATTTATGAATTGCCTGCTTACTTAGCTGGTGGGTGTGCGTGCGGGTGTGCATGTGTGTGTGCGTGGGTGTACGCAAGAAAATCTAAAAATAAATCAAAAACACAACACAATGCAAAATTAAAGTCGTTTGTTTGCATCAAGAGAATGTTTACGTAATTTTATGCTAATATATTGTTACTCAAAAATTTTGTAATATTTATGTAAGAATTACAATTTTAAAACTTAGATATACGTTATATTATTATACATTTGTTTTCTGCTCAACTTTTTCAAGCTGTTAAATTTATACATTTTAAGCATATATTATTCTCTAATACAAGTTGATGCTAAAGTAGGGTATTTAAAACTTGTCCCAAACATTTGCATAGTCCAACTATTTAAGAATGTTTGAAATGTTCATCCTTTCAAAAACTTGTCCCTAAACGCATGCATATGCATGTCAACGGTCTCTAGTATTTTAAGCATGTCCTTGTGCTATTTATGCACTTCGCATTGCGTTCAACTTATTCAAAAATTCACGCCCAACTTTAGATTGCTGATAAGCGTTCCCCCCTCAAAACAAAAAAAGAAAGTATTTTGACAACAAAATATGCACAGCTACGCAAAGTTAAATGACAAAAAAAAAAAGCATGCCAAGAAGTTGAAATGCAGCCGAAACATTTTGCCAACCAAATCTTTCCGGCCACGCCCATTGCTGTTCAGCATTTAGAGAAGCGCCTGGGGCCAGAGCCACAGCCCGGCAAAAGTTGCATCCTCGTGAAGCAGACTTTTTGACCAACAATTTATGTTGAAACAACAAAATAAAGTGACTGAAAATGTCACAAAAATGTTTGTGTTTATAATAACAAAATACACAAGACGGGCTTGCTCTCTTGACCAGGAATTTGTTTTACCAGGAGATGCCTCAAGACAGATAAAGGAGCATCATTAGCTGAAGGAACATTAACTCATATAATCTTTTATAAAGACAAATTCCTCTGTCTTGAAAGCTGTAACAGAAAGTTTTATAGCATTTTGAGAGCAATTATTTAAACATGCCTTAATTTACAGGGTATACAAATGTAGTTATGTTGGCGAAATTAATTGCAAAGCAAAGGCAGCTGCTGCGAGCATTGTTAGCACTTCAGAGGCTGTCAGAAGTGGGCGAGAGAGTGTCACAGTGTGAGGTGTGCAGAGAGCAAAATATAAATTCGAGCTTTCAAATGTATATTTTGACAGCAATAGAAATAATTATTTAACAGCACACTGCAGCATTCAAGTGTTCTGTGGAATCCCTTAGACGAGTTTTACGTGACCCAAGCATTCGTGCACTCTGACTGTCGCCCCCCCCCCCCCCCCCCCCCCTACTAATTGTTAAATGCTGTCGAAAAGGAATGTTGCCAGCTCTCTGTGAGTGCCACAGCAGATGTGCAACATTCGCCAACAGGGAATGACTATTAAAGTGGAGGCATGTCTAGCATGAATTCAACAACAGCCTGCGGCATTCTGACTAAGAGAAATGGAAAAAGCGCGACAGCATTACGGCAAAAATTGTTTTTGGGTGCAGGCGTCACGAAACTGTAACGCTCCACAGAAAGTGTATCAAAGGGCAGCTTGGAGTGCGTCTGGATTAAGTGATAGTTTGTGACGGAGCGAAATGTGTGTGCGGCATAAAGAAGCTCAGGCAGCACACAAAGGACGAGCTAGGCTAGCAATGCTTTAGGTAGTTAAATGAGAAAATCCAAAAAAGTATCTGCGAAAAGGCATCTATTAAAGTCGAGTACAACTAACCATGTGAATGGGTATTGCGTAGTCGTGCATAGCCTTTTTTTCGCCAATATTCCGCCTCATGTTTTTTGATGACCAATTGCAAGTGGCGCTGTAAACGACTTTGTGACAGGTGGCGCTGGCCAAGGGCCAGCCATGAAAGGGCTGTAATTCGGTAATGAAATGAGACACAGCTGAAACAAACTTTTATGTATACACTATACATGGCACTACCATTTGGCTAACAGGTTTTAGATAACGAGCGTTTCATAACTAGAGTCGACCCCAAGCCTGTTACACGTGCCACAATTGCGGCACGAACAGCTGCCACAGTGAAACATGTCGGGCGAACACCATTTAAAAACTGCAAAAGGACATGTGAATGGGTTTTTTATTTATTTATATTATTTTCATTTGGTTTTTTCTGTAGGCGAGCAAGTGCACACTTCGGCACGTAATTGTTAGCATGATGTAAATGAATTATGCTCGTTTTCATTTATTTATTGAAAAGAAAATAGACCTCAAATGCCAATGTTCGAATGCAATGCAGCTTGGGTGCAACATGTGCGTGTGCCACAATCGAGTGGGTTGGTGGGTGGCGCTCATTTAAAGTGCATTCGAGTGGCTTTACCAATTTCGCTTCTGGGCGGCGCCAAACGCATCGCCAATTGTCAGACACTTTGGCACAATTGGGTCATAAACTAGTTCAAGGATCTGGCGCTGTAGTCGACTTTTTGTATAATTCGAACTAAATAGGCTTGATAACCTTTTCGATTGCCTGCTTGTTACGAAGTGGGTGTGTGTGTGTGTGTGCGTGTGTGTGAGATGTGCACTAAGTACTTTGGCTTACTTTCTGAGCGTGGCATAATTATGAGGTCATCGATACACCCTACATATACATATAAATACCATGATGTATAGATAAAGTAAATGCTGGTCAGCGTTTTGTATCTTGTTTTCGATACGAACTCCAATTAAATAATTAATTTTCATGATTGATTGCTCCGTGGACTATAAAAGTGTTTTTACTAATCAGTAAGTTTGTTTACAAAACTAGCTTTTTATTGCCAGCCACGTCTTGCCATATCTATGCCTTGTTTGCCTGCCCAGCCGAGACTCTAAGTAATTACGCCGGCTTACTCGAGCGCATAATAAAAGGCAAAATTATTATAGCCAAGAACTTGGCATATATATTTTGCTGTTGGCTTCTGCCTCTTGCTGTGGAAATTATGAAAGTTTGTCACGTTTATCAATTAAAGCGAAAGCTGAAACTTAATCAGCGGTAAATATAGTATACATTGGCCAGAGACTACAGACGAAGGGCTCGAGGGGCTATTATAATGTAAGATAAACTTATCAATAAACCTATTTACATAGTTTAGTTAGAAACTTGCATTAAATTGCCTACTTCTGGGCGCAGAGATAGTGTATAGAGGAAAAGGCATTTGTAATCACAGGTTTTAAAGGCAACGAAGTGGCACAAGTTCTCAGACTTGGCCAGCTAACACATAATTTAATTAGTCAACTTCATTGTTAATTAAAACGAACTGGCTGACCAGCATGTAAGAGGACTTGGGACACGCCCAATAGGGTGTCAGCTGCTTGTAATTTCTGTGTGCTGCGTGATAAAATAATTAAAAGAAACATCCTGTCTTTTGGCTACCAGCAAAAGTAGTGCTCGCAGTGTGTCCTTGCTGCAAGGCAACAAGAGCTAAGTAGATTTCAAATTATTCCATTAGTGTTGATGACATTTGGCATGGTTCTAGGAAGATGATATGATATGTGAAGTGCTAATGTGCCGCTGTCTGGCTGCTGGCCAACCTAATTAAATAGAAGCTCGTGCACTGGCAACCAGCCGAAAGGGAATCGAGCAGGGACTAGTACTTGGCCAAATATTGTAGCAGCAGTAAATCTAGACAATTGTCCAAAATTGCCAAACAAATCGCGAAGCGTTAGCTTTTAGTAAATACTTGAGTTAAAATTGAAATGCAAATTGAACGCACGAGGGACCCAAACCTGGCGCCGTGATTTATGTATGCGAATGTAAATAAGTAACATCAATCAGAGACGGAAAGTGACTATGACAAAGCACGAGAGGTGAGGTGTGGGCCGAGTTGATGAGCTCAGCATTAGAGTTCTCTGTCATAATAAGACTGTGTTTTCCCATTTTGTCAGAACTTCCTGCTATCTGCCAGCTGAGATAAGAAGCTGGCAATTGATTGAGGCCCACACAAAAGACGACGTCAAGCAGATAAAAGATCAACAAACTACAAAAAGTTGTCAGCTACATTTTAAAGCATTGGCAAATATAAATAAAGCCCTGCCACTGACAGCCCAACTCCGAGGGGTGTATAATAAATTAGCTATGGCCAACACGTAGGGGCATCAGTTATTTTTGCTTCTGCATCGACTGTTTTTACTATGAGACACCCAAATACTGTCAAGCGGTCAGCTGGATGGACAGCAAAAATTGACATTCCAAGCAAATACATATACAAAGCACATACTGAAAGGTCCGCACACTTGACCCCGCTGGCATTTGGCAGCCAGACGAATGCGTGGGCCAAGCACATTTTACTTTTTATTTTTTACAGCTAACTTGGCAGTTTTCCCGCAGGCAAACTGTGCGCCATTTTAATTTTTTTTTTTTTTTTGGTACAGCTGCCATTTAAAACGCGCCCATCGCCTTAAAGGGGAAGCATCTGGGCGGTTGATCTACCCAACCATTATTCATATTTGACAGGCTTTGGGCCCACGCGGCGTATGCGTTTTATTTGCTTTAATACGAAATTCTGTGCATATTTTACGTGGTCCCGGCTTTTTGTTAGCCGCCAACGTTGAAACGAGCAGCTAATATGCGCGAAAATTGTTTTTAAGTAGAGTTCAAAGTGCTGAGCCCAAGTGCACACGCCCAAGGCGTAGAGTTAAAAGGCGGCGGCCAATTTCAAAATAATACGCTGAAAATAAATATTTGCTTAATTGTTGCTTTTATTTGCGCTTTGCCATTTGCATTTTTTAATATACTAAGACACCTAAAGCGTCCGAAAAAGAAGCAAATAAGTTTTTCATTCAGGAATTTAGCCAACTACAAGAAATGGGCTACAAGATGAGGGAAAGCCTAGTCAATATTTTACATTCATCCAATAGATAGCTGGATAAAGCAATATTAACCACTTATCTAGAATTCAAAGGTCAACTTCATTGAGTTACACACATCTAGTTAAAATCGTTAGGCTTTTTCTACCAAATACATATAAGCAAGTACCTGGAGCAAGTACTCTCTCAAGTGCTCGCCAAATGAATTTCCAGTGATTGAACAGCCTTGAACTGGCAAATGAACTCGTTTACAATTGCACAATCAATCAGGCTGACCCAGGGGCTTAACTGGCTGCAACTCAATTTGCCGCAACCTCAAGTAAATACCAGACATACCAACACCAGCTAGCCACCGGAATAACAAAACAAAGCTCGCAACTCTCTTGGCCTTTAAAGAGAGTAAGTGTTGGGTCTAACCACAATAGCTGAGAACAATTTCGTTTTGGCCAGCAAAAATTTGCATAAATTGGCATAAAGGAGCGTTCAACGATACACAAAATAGACGACATGTGTTGCCGCAAATTGACAGTGGTCCTTAAATATGCAAAACAATTTAAATTTACTTAAATTCAAATATTTTGTTGTCCAACTCAAAGGGTATGTGGCATGCAATAAAGCTGTTGCTGATGTCCACAAAGTTGTTATAAATTTAAATGGATTAAATAGCAGGTAAAATTGATGTTTTAAAATGTATGGTAAACCCTTTGAAATGTATATTTAATAAGACACTTTAAGGTATTTATTGTGAGAATATAATATTAGTAACAACTGGTTGGCTAGTAGATACCTTGGAAGGCATGTTTAAATATTCTGTTTATCCATAAGTAAGCCGGCTAATTTGAGTGAAAATCAACATAAATTATTAAGTTATTGCTCTTAAGTGAGTTCTGTGTTTGAGTTATGCGGCCTGTAAGTTAGAAACCATGCTAACACGCTGGTCACTTGTCCTGCCTTAGCTGTAGGTTTTGTCGAATTGGCAGGACATGCGACTTGGTTGTAACTACATAATTTTGTTAGCTGATGTGCGCCCACAAAACGTATTCCCATTCCATTTGGGTATCTATTTCTGAACGCAAATGAAATTAACACGACATTGAGACCAGGCATGGCAACAACACGGACCACATTTTATATGCCGCAGAGACCAAGAAAATGAAAATGAGCAGAGGCAGCACTCACAGCAGGATATCATTGCCAAGCAGGCGAGCTGTTGTTGGCTGCTGTCCTCACTGGCTGCTACTTAGGCGATGCTGCTCATGTCCTGCCTTAGATATGCACATATACATATAGATGCGTGTATCCACATTTGTATGTTTATATATGTTATGTGTTCTTTTTGCATTCGCCTGGACTTATGCCTTTATTCTTTCGGGCCGTCGCCAGTTGCGCCGACTCATTCATATCCATTGTGGCAAAATGCAATCAAATTACTTTGATGTTTCCATTAATGTCGTTTACTTTAACGCTGAGAGCCGAGCAACAGCAACGACTGTAAGCGGTAGCTGCTGATTATGATAACGAGATGTTTCTAGCTGCCTTGATATCACCCGTGCCTGCCTCATTTTATTCTGTCAGCTCGCATTCTGTGTGGGTGTGTGTTTGTCCTTGTGCGCTGAAAATCACAACACAATGTCCTGCAAGGCATTTTTATTGGACTGGCGACTTGTCGTCTCCAAGGAATCAAGGAATGCAAAGCTTACTAGTGCGTAATGCCCCGAGGCGCTCCACAAGTAATTCATTCGAATTATTATCCATTGAATGGGCATGCCCACCACACTCAGTCACACCCACGACTCGGCCTGTGCCACAGCTTTGGTTGATATCTATTTAATATTCAACGCAGATTGCAAGCAATTTCCTTTTACTTTTCAATTGCAGTTAATTCCATACCCTAACATTACATTGCGAAACAAGCTATGCATTGCAGAACCCCAGATCTAGATTAGGATACGCCAGATGAGATTGTCTTTCATTGATTCGAACTTTCTTTTGCTCTCTTTGTAAGATCCTCTTTACCCTGCCGGCAAGCGTATTTAGACTTCGCCAACCTGGGAATAGCTGTTTGTTCTAGCCTTCATTGCATCCACACGAATACTTTTGCTGGCTAAAGGTGTCATTTCCCTTTTAAAGTTATGACACTTCCCGTCACCATTATCTGCTCTTTTGCGCTTTGGGAAGCATTTTATTTAACTATTTTCATTGTTTATCCTAGGTAAGCTTCAAGGCAAATGCATTTCCTGTGCAAATACAAAGAAGAAACAAAATGCTGAAAAGGTGCACAAAATGCACAGCTTTGTCCATAATGGCACCAAGGACAAGGACAGCAGGGCAGTTCTATAGAAAATGATAGTTGCACCATAAAAAGGGGCCAAGATATGCGTTCAAAACGTAAGGCGGAATTTTCTATTTAAGAATAAAGTAAGCTGAGTTGAGCTAAGCTTAAAAATTTACATGTTTAACAAAAGCTTTGCCTTGACGAAATGACTGCCTAAATGGAACGTGCATAAATATTGAATATCTGAACCAGGCCCATTTCGCACAATATAGAATTTGATTGCTTGAGCGCCAATCGATAGAACTTATCCGTATCATATAATATATACTATTATATACTATATACTATTTCATTTATAAGATTTTTCAGAAAACTTCAAGTCCATAACTCGCCTTAATGATGTACGATCTTAGATAGACATGAAAGAAAAGATTGGAATCAAAAATTGTTGATATTAAGTTATTCTTGGAAATGATTTTCTTGAGTGCCTATCAAAATACTAGACTCAATTTCTGACTGAAATTATGGTTTTCCCTTACCACAGTTGACAAACAATATATTATTTAAAATTATGAAAAATTGATTAAAAATTGTTTAAGACATTTTGTTTGCCAGCCAATCAACTGCAAAGTCATTCGTGCAGATCTTTGTGAAAGTTCATTGTGCACATGTTTTTCATTTTTCGCACCGCCGGCATTGCAAATGGTAGTCGCAATAATGAATAAAATTGAAAAGAAAAAGCTAGTCCCAATTGAATTTAAGTTTTTTTCGACGAGTCGCAAGTCTTTTTGCCACTTCTTTAAGCTTATGAAGAGCTTCTTAAAGGTTTAATGCTCGGAATTCTATGCGCACTTTTTTTTCCAAACCATTCGAAGCATTTTTCTATGTTGACTTCTTTTTGCGATTTGTAGTTGATAAAACTTTTACAACTTTGATTTGACTGCCACTTTCTGATATTTTATACTTATATTTGTATACTCTGTTCGCAATATGTAGTAGAGTATATTGGTTTTGTATTTAATGTTCAATTACCATAGCTTAATCAATTAATTACAGTCCACAAATTTGGTTGACAGATTGCTGATGATCTCATTTAAAGATCAATCCAATCCTAGTTTCTTACCAAAAAACTGTGAACAGTGTATTTAGCAGTCGGTAGAAGCCAACTGCAACGTTCTTGCTAAATTTTAGCTATTGCATTTCACTTTGCATATCTGCTGACTGTTGCTTTTTTTTGTATGCCAGTACGAATTGTAATTACCATTGAGAGTCTCAAGTCCTGGCCCGCAGGCTATTTACATAACTTTGTATTTTTACACTTTTGACCTTGTTTGCAATGGTGCCCTCAAGACGTTCACACCGCTCCAATGCGTCTATTTAATGGTCGACTACTTGTCCACTTGGTCTCGCCCCGAAGGCGAGCATTGAATGTAAACTTAGGTGTTAGCGGAAGTCTACGGTGCGGGGGTAGAGGCGAGCCATGCCAATTGTTATGAGCAGTCAACTTATCTATAGCAGCAACTGACAGCAGCTTATTATGTGTGAGGGCGGAGCGTAGAGGGCGGTATCTAAAAATCAAGTTCAGGTGCAATGTCAGGTAAACAAATTGATTTTCTGATAGTTTACTGAGGTGGACACGGCGTATGCTTAATAAGCATATAATACATTTTGTATGAGAAACAATTAGGAAAACAATCAGTAGATATAATGTGAAATATAATTAACTAGAATACGTTAAGCAAACATTTATAATATAGCTAGCGGCAATTAATGGGTTGATGCCGATCGGGTGAAATCTAGCCAGGATATCTAACCAGGTAGAAAAAGTCTCTAATTGATTTTCACAAAGAAGATATTCGTAAATGAGTGTGTGAGTGTGTGTTGCAGGTGGAACTTTCCGGAAACTTACATCGCTTAGGGTAAATACAGGGAACAGACTAACTTACCTAACTTCCTCTCAAGGTTGGGACTGTGTATTGTGCGTCTGTCAGTCAGTCAATCAGTTTACCAGTCTCACAATCAGTTCTTGCAATTACAGCACCTAATCAGATACACAGGAAAGTATAGCTAGTGAGCTCTTTAAATTTGGATTGTGCAAGCGGCATCAGTCGTTCAGTCAGTCAAGCTGTCAGTCAATCAGTAAACCAGACACCCAGTCGGTCAATTCCCTTATAGCAGTTACAGGGAAAGTGTAGTTTCCGAGCACTTTAGGTTTTGATTGTGAATTGAGCATTAGCCACTGTGTCAGTCAGTCATTCAATCAGTTCTTGATCTACATGATATACAGTAATTACAGAGAAAGGCATATCTTCCCAGCTGTGAAGGCTTGGATTATGCACCAATCATCTAGTCAGTCAATCCATCAATCGGTCAGTCCCAATGGCATAATTAACATAGTTATATACATATATGTCGATAATAACTAAGCTTCTTCTTATCTAGATCAACTCCTGCGTTTTAAAGTGTCTCTTTAATTTGGCAGCAGTCTTTTGACAGCTTCCACTCAGCTTGCTCAGTCAATTAGGAGAAGCCTTGTCTTGTGAAAGCTCTGCACTTAAGGACGTTCTCCTCACACATGATGTAGTCGTCTTTCACTTTGTTAAGCCATTTACACGCTTCATTCGGCACATGTGCAACTTTTGCCTGCAGTTGCCGTTGCAAATTGCTGCCATTCAATTGGCCAACTGGCAACTAGTTAACAGGTATTTCAGGCGAGCCGGGCACGTTTCAATTAAGCCAAATGGCAGCCAACAGGATATGGCTCCAAAAGATGTTGGCTTTTATCTGTATTGTGTGGCAATTCTTACAGCTGCTGCCCCAGCTCGGTTTGGTCCTTGGCAACGTACAATGATAAGCGCAGCAAATAATATGAACTCATGTGTAATTGCATTGATAACCCAAATTGTTGTTGTTGTTACGACTGCTGTTGTGGCTACGGTTACAGTTCGGTTGCCAGTTTTGGCGAGAACGCAATTAGCTTCATTATTATGGCAGGCAGTGGGCAGCTGATGGCTTGCACAAACAGGATATACGTGCTGGAGCGTTGATTATGCAAAATTTGCATATCAGTTCATGAAATCCAAACTTAATGAAGCAAACTCTATTTATTCGAATGCATGTTTGCTGTGCATAACAATCTCTAAGTCATTGCTCAGCCATTTTGGCTGCTTGCACAATTTTCGAACTCATGCTTTTGATAACTGGAAATCCACTTATGCAATATCAAATTCATCACTTATCAATGCCAGACAGTACATCAGATAGCAAAGGCATTTAAATTCATGGAATGTTTTCAGATAATGGGGTGAAGAAAAGAATAAGTTCTCACTTCTTTGACATCCTACTTTCGAATGCAAGCCGTCTGTCTGCCTGTCTGTCTGCCTGTCTTGCAGTCTGATTGTCTTTTGTTTCCTCAAGCAGTTTTCTTATACGATATGCAAATATCAAATGAGCTCGCTTTTGTCCGCTCGCATTCAGACTCAGACAACATGACGTATGCGTGACAAGCGCAAGAATCACTGAAAATGAATACAACACATTGGCAAGCCACACACACACACACACACGCACATGCAAACGCACACACACATATATGCCCACATATATATATTTATATTTATATACGTATACACGCACTGCACACACATATGCATAAAGCACCCTGCTTAAAACTTTCTTAAAACATATTTCAGCTGCATTTTTCGTAATAAGTCGAGCTTTTTTTATTTATTTTCTGTTTTTTAAATAAGACCTAGCCAGAACAACAATAACCACAGCAAAAACAACAACATTGACAACAACTGTTAGCTGACATTTGAATTATTGGCAACGACAGTTGAAAGGTCGAGGCCGAGGCACCTGTGCGGTTTGATTAAAATTATTTGCAGACAAATAAATGTGCAAAGGTATTATTTTAATCACTTGACAGGTCATCATGACTGGCAGAAAATTATTCCAAATTAACTTTCCAGCTGGTAATTACGCCAACAGTTCATTATTTAATGCCCTAACAAAGAGCTTTAGATAGGCAGCAATTAAACCTCAAAGAATACCTGAGCTAATGATCAAAACGAAGAGCTGGTACACTCTCATGATATCGGCTGAATCGGACTATTAAGCATTTGTATAAGAAAAGGAATGCGAAAATTGTTCCGAACCTTGTATAATACAAGTACAATATTACATATTCTTATATTATATAAACGTTATATCATATTTCATATAAAAAGCGACAACAAGTTCATTTAACTATCCCCAAGGGCATATGCTATTCGGCAATCCGGTGCTCAGCTCGCTTTTGCATTTTTGTTACAATTTCGTAGCTGACATAGAAATAATGTTGTTTTTGCTCATTCAGGCATAGGCAGCCACACAAAGGACTGGCAAGCCGAGAGCAGAGAGTGAAGAGTCAGGATTAGAGAGTGCAGAGTCGCTTATGTCCTTAGGAGTGTCCTTAGTTTTCAGCTGGCGGAAATTTGTTAGGATATTAGCTGACAGAATGGCAAGTCGGGCAAAATATTTACAGCATGTTACTGTATTTATGTTTGTATTCGTATTTGTTGAGTTGTGTTTGTACTTTGTATACATGTAGAGACATGGCCGAGGGCCAACAGACGTGCTGCAAGTGGCATAAACATCGTCCCAACTGCCCCCGTCCCCTCTCCCCTTGCAATTTATGCCAAGCTGCGACCGTGACTCAACTGTTTTATGGAACAAAATGATAAATATAATGCGTAAAGTTAAAAGCAGCTACATTTAAGTCAAAACTGCAGCTTCAAGCAATTAAAGTCGTATTTTAAGTAAGCGCCCTTAAACATTGAGTGGGCGTGGCAACTCATATGCATTATGTATACGACTTTAAGTGTCGCACAGCGTTCAACCCGCACGTCTCTAATGGCCTGGTGCTGCCTTTGAGGGAGCATGCGCCCATCTATTATCATCGCCGTGAACTTTGTTGCTGCTGTTAAATTGCGAGTAGCGTCGCTGCTTGGGAAGCGACAGTTGTCACGTATTGTTGTTGTTGTTGTTGTTGACAAGAAAGTCGCATGGCTGATGTGAAATTCAAAATGTTGCCGCGTGAGAGCGCATCATGATATAAGTTAATTGCAAATGGTTTAATAAAGAAGGGAGCAAAGCCGGAAAGATATAGTTTGCGTGTTTGAGGAATAATGTATACGGCATGTATTGTTTTCCATCTCATTCTCATCCATATTCTAAATTAATTTAGCAGGCAGCCAGATAGATAAGCTGCTCAATAAGAAAACAATTTTCCTTAGTTGGGCTCTGGTGTAGCTAGGCTAATTCTCATCCAGGTCGCGACTTCATGTTTAAAAAGTGTAACAGAACAAACTAAACATATCCTTTTGGCTTTGCACTTAGGCATATAAAACTCTCTCAATTGTAGCAGCTGCTGCTGAGTATCTACGCAATATTTGTACACACTGAAACTCCAATCACATTTTTCTGATTTCCTTCGCCATCTTTTCCCACCAATCATCAATTTAATCGAACAAATTTCCGTCAATTTGCAGCTCCTTTTTAAGATAAAACCCGGCTGTTGCGCTTATTCGTAATACAGCTTCATCATTCACGATTTCACTTACTGTACACAATTTTTTTTTTTTGCTGGCCATTTAAAAAACAATTTAAAATAATGCCAGTGCCTTGGAAGCGCCCTGTGTAAACAACAATGCCAAAGAAAATTCACCTTGTTGTTTACACAAAAATAAATAAAATGCAAAAAGAAAAAAACAAATAGAAGGGGCTGAGTGTAAATAAATGTTAAAAAACGTTAAACAATGCTGGTAAACAGAATCAAATCAATAGTTGTCATCGATGGCATAAAATGCATATGAATAGATATTGCCCGACAATGCTCGGGCCTTAAGCCTGGCCAGGTGATGCACGCTTCAGTGCATAAATCAAGTGTCTAAGCTAAGCGAAGTTAATGCAGGGGCAGAGACAAAAATAGTCTTTCATCAGCTCAGAGGTTACGCGATCCTTCGGTTTGACTTGTCGGGGCCATTTTTCATTGTTCGCCCATTGACAGAGAAGCATTGGCAAATGGTTTCAGTGACTGCGATTTGTGGCAGTGTACTGGCCGACCATTTCTCTCTGGCATTGGCATTCATTCAACTTACCTAAGCGCAAATCAGTTGCCTCTCCAATTGCCGATGCCCGGTGGGCATTGTACTTGTTGTGGCCTGTGCGCATTGGACTGTGCACAAATGAAAATCTGTGGCACATTTGTGTTATTAATAGGCTTTTCATGCGAAAAATTAAGTTCTTGTTGTTGTGTAATTGATTGCGTCGGTGTGTGAATTCATACAATACTTTGTCTGCCACTCATTGGCCAATATGTTAAGCTCGCCGATTGGCTATTCAATATAATCAGTTGCTTTGATTCGAGTCTTTTCATTGTTGCGAAAATCATAGCATACTTTTGTGCGCCGTCAAGCAAATCAGTCGCCGTTGTCCTTAATTAATTATTTCATTTGTCATCCTATTACACACGCACACACACACACATGCACATGCACGTCAGTGTGTTTGTGTAATTAAAAGCGGCTACACGTAGTTCTTAGAATTTTTATTATTAATGTGCCAGATCTGTGGGCAAGCGTGTGTGTGTGTGCATGGAATTTAATTTCTTTTGGCGAAAAGAGTGACAATCATTTGTAGCAAATTAATTAGGCTAATTAATTTACAGCTGCAATTAATGAACCAGCGAGCATATTAAAACAGAAAGTTGAAACTTTAAACTTAACCAGTTTGTGTGCCAGCCAGTATAGAAATCCTTTAACATATTCACCCGAATCTTCCAAAAATGAATCAATAAATTTTAATTAAATTTAAAGCACACAAATTGCACATTTGCAAATATGTTATGAAACAATTATAAATCATAAGGCTGCATATTTAAGGAGCATTGTTGTTGTTGTTGTTGCTGCTGCGGCTTTGCATGCCATGGAACGTGTTAATTGAAGTTGCCTTAACCTCAGCGTTGGCCCGACACCCAAGCCGGCAGCCGAGTGCCGCCGTTTCCGCAAATGCAATTAAAATCTCTAGGAGCAGAAAGTGTGGCAACCGCAACGAATGCTAAGCAAAGCACATGACAGATAACAAATAGCTGAGCACAGGAACAAGGAAGATTTGAGTAAAGCAAATAGACGACAGTCACAGATACTGAGACCGTGCAAGATGGATAGCATTTGCCAAGGAATGCCATTTGTCTGCGTGTGCTGCAAATACAAATCTAATTTAGCGCTAAGCTACGGCAAGAATCTACGGCAAGTATGCCATACAAATGCGGTTCGTCTGGGTCAGCTGCAGTGGCAACCTTTTTTATGACGAGCTTTCACTCTAATTTAGATGCGCTGCAGCTGGCCGTTGTGGCAATTAAGTGGGAGCTCCCCATATTCTAGCTGCCACTTGTTGTGAGCAGCATGAAAATATTGTTGCACTTTGCTAATCGGCTTAGGGCCTGACTAAGTGGCAGGCGCTCGAGGCGCATGATGAAATATTTAAGTAGTTGAGGCACATGTGGCGTATACGCTACATTTTACAACTTGCATTAATTATACGCCATGTTAAGCACCAACTACATTTCTATTTTCTATTTGCAGAACGTGGTGGAAATTTGAACAATATTTAATTATTAATGCGTCTGCGCGCAACGCATTTAATGCACAGGCAGCCGCCGCCGCTGGCCTTGGTAGTCGCGGCTGCATTCACTACAGAGCGGCAACAGTAAAGTGTTAACAACAACAACAACTAAAACAACAACAACAACGGGAAGCAGCAAAACAACAAGAATAACAACAACAATGGCTGGCGGCAGCAATGAAACCACGCCGCTCTATTGCGGCACGGGCACGGATAATTTTCATACGAGGTAAGTTTGCCAATGCCAATGCCAGCGTCTGCTCCTCGAGAGCTCCCCAAGGACAGATGACGGCGCTCGTCAGGATATTTAAGTGTTAATGCTTTGCTGCTTAATGTCATCAAAAATCGATTAATGTATCGTAATGCCATATATTTTTTGGGCTGCCTTAATGTCGATTTTGTACCACAAAGTGCCATAATTCGCGTCGTCAATTACTTTGTGGATTTTTAGATGCACGACAATTGTTTCTGAAGACAATTTTATGACAGCAACAACAAATATAAAAATTATATGCAATTAATGTATATAAAAGCGGCAGGAAATATTTATGTCTATCGCATGCTCAGCGCTCGTAAAGTGAGAAATATATATGAGTAGCAACAAGAAGTAGGAAGGAGCAAAAAAAAATGCTTGTGCCGGAACCGCATTAGCTGGGCAGCTGCTGGGCTTCTTCCGCTTCCCTCGAGCACGCAACTTGAAATATTTATTGCAAAATATCTTGTGTTATTTTTTCCAATTTTTATTCAATTTTCACAGCTTTAAGTTGCAGTCTAAACTGTGTAAATATACGAAAAAGCAAAGCTTAGCAGCCAATACATTTTTGGAAGAGGTCTCCAAGTGTCAAACAAAGATCTTTAAAGGGGCTGGGATGGTAAACAAAAAAAGTTTGATTCAAGCGTTTTTCGCGAATCGTTTTAAGGTTCAGAATTTCAATCAATCAGTCAGTCAGTCAATCAGGACAAACAGTTTCATGCAAAGAATCTACCCTTCTACCCGCTACCTAAGAGGAACAGCTTTATGTACTTTTAATTGATATCCCAAATAATACAACATCAAAAGTTGCTGTTTTTGTGATTTAAATCAAATTTATGCCAAATTTAGCTTAAACATAAAATGAAATAAGTCCTAAAAAGACTTGTTTATTGGCTTTAAAGAAAATATAAAAATGCAATCACTTTTATTTTCCCAAAAAGTACATAAAAATAAAAATAGAGTGTTGATTAATTGAGCTATAATAAAATCACATTTATTAGACATTTGTATCAATTTAAGATTGGATAACCATTTAAATTTAATAGTCTCTGGTGCTTAGCACACGTGCTAGGCAATAAAACACAGAGCACATGTGCATGGCAAACAGTTGCTTGCAATGCGAATAAGAACTGAAAGCCTTCGGCATTTGCCAGCGAATATTTAATATGCCCTTTTTATTAGGGGCTTTGTTATTGTTTAGTTTGCAGCAGCCGAGTATTCAAATTATTCTCTCGAATTTTTACGGCCAAGTTCAGCGACTCGAGCCAAAAATGTAGCTGGGTGCAGTTTTCGACAGCAGCTTTCGTTTTGGATTTGGCCCCCAGGCGGGCTTTGCTTGTGATGCACGCAGGGGCGGAATGTTTGTGGCTTTCCGTTCGTCGTTGGCTCTTCGAGAAATTAGACTTAACGCAAAGTGTGAGGCACGTCGAGTGTGGAGCTCAACCCCAGGCGGCCTTAAAGCTGCCACACGCTTCTTCCACTCGCAACTTAAATGCTGTGCCAGATCCCTTGGCATGGTACCATAAACATGTATATTATACAGAAAAGCCAGCTACTGCTGCTGCTTTGCTTGCTTCAGGTGAAATGTTTACTGTTTACCTTTCTCATCTCACTTTCTGTTCGAAGAAAACAAACACGAGTTTCCCAAAATCAACAAAACCCAAGCGTTAGCTGATCATTTATAAAAGGATTCAAAAATATTTACGTGTACTTGCATTGTTTCTCGTAATTGCAAATATTACAAAAAAGGTAATGTCTATATTTACTTTTCTTTTATATTTGCCTACCCTGTACCCTATACCTGTTGAAAAGCTGAAGGGGTATTATAATATGGGGGACATGTGTGTAACAGATAAAAAAGAAAAAAGACATCCCTAAGTATAGTATAAATATTCTTTGCCAGCTTCAATAATTGTCATGTTATGGCCAACATTCTTGGCAAATCAAGTAAAAACATAAGAAAATGTTGTATATAAAAAGCGATATTCAAATTAGTTTTTGAGAGCATATCTCGAAGCCCATAGAAGCTAAACACATAGTCGGAGATCTAGAAGATCTTTAACGTTATGAATGCCAGTCGCTGCCTTAAAACTATCTAAACGAAGCCCAACAATCATAAGCTACATATGAGATGCAACTCACATATTAGAATGTTAGAATGTAAGGAAGAAGGATACGATGCGACTACCCTATTCAAAGTGTCTGCTCGGGCTATTAGACCCCGGTACTGCAATAAGAGCTGCTCTTTATAGGTTTGTTCTACTCATGTTTACCCAAAAACTAGTAAATGTAAACAAGTCCCCAGTTGGTGCGTTTGCGTAGACCCTATTTTTGGCAGCAAAGATATAACTGAAAAATGTGCACAAAAGGACCACAAAATTTGCGTTCTCTTTTTGAGAAAATGTGTTCTCAATTATGCAAAGTAAAATTTGTAGCAATTAAAAGAGTAAGAAACTACCTTTTGGCAACGAGGCTTTTGGAGAGCCCAAAATATATGCATGCATATGTATGTACTGATATCTGTGCGATGTCTTAAAACTTTATTAAAGAAAACAATTCAATGCTAAGGTATGCGTCTATGTTGCCATTCATCAACCAGGATTACGAGCAGCAATAAATTAAACTAAGCTAGGTATTCTTTATTAGGCGAACACGGCGGCAGCCAGGACCAGAACATGGCCAAGGAAAACGCGTCTGAAATGCGCGACGGCCAAATGTCTTTGATGAATGGTGCTGTAAAATTCGCCCAAAAATGAAAAAAAGGTTGTTTAACTGCAGATGCGATGCTGGCGGGGCGACGCTTGACACCTGCCTGGACATGTCGTGCAGCTGCCCAATTGTCCCCAATGACAAGCACAACAAACGGAAAAAAAAAAGTAGAACCGATTCAATTTCGCACTCAATTCCAGGCTGACATGAGATACGTCAGACTAAACTAGTTAAAAGCTTTTACAAAAAGTGCCACAGCGGCAAACTGTCTATCAAAATTAAAAGAATTTTTTTTTTGCTTTTGGAGCAAATAATTTATTATTACTTTTGCTTCTCTATACGACCCTTTTTTGGGAAATGAAATGTTTAACTTATTGTCAAAACAGGAGCTGCGAAATGAACATGATTATTATTCATGTTAATTGCGTGTGTCAAAGTTTGGCTACAGCTGAGCCATTAATATTACGCATACGTCGCGTTGCCAGGACAATTGACGCCATAAAGGGTTGCACTTGACTGACTTTTTGAAGTTTTTATGTGCGCGTGTCTGTCTGTCTGTCCGTCCAGCTGTCTTTATTCTTTTATACGACTGTTGACACATTGGCGCTATAATTTTTCATGTTGTGCGTCACATTTGAGTGCGCCCTTGAGTGACTAACTGAGTTTGAGGCCGTCTGGCCGTGACAGCACACTCCAAGTTTCAGCTTTGGTCTCCGGCAATTTGGCACGTACCTATTTGACATACAAAGCAAATGGCCAAGTGTTAGATACACATCTAATTACTAAAGCAGACAGACAGGCCCTAATCTAAGCATCCACATTCCAATCGTCAGCCACAGCAGCAGCATCATGATGCCACACTCTGTGGCACATAGCAAGCATTAATGTTTTACCACACGCAGGCCCGGCTAATTAAAGCGAAACCCACACGTTTCTTTGAAGCTTTATTATTCCTAGACAGGTATCTAAGGCAGCTTTAACCCTGCAATTTTCTTTATAAACGCAAATAAAACGGAACTTACTTTTCAACATTTTCATAATCAGCAAGACGTTATAACTAGCCTTCTTTAGTTGTAGCCCACTTAAACTGCGTCTTGTACATGAATAAACAAGGCGAAGTGCAAAACCTGGGATGTGAATGGGTTGTGAAAACCGAGGTTTCGGTTTGGGGAGTCCGTTCGAACCGTATGGCGAGCCCTGGCAAATGCATAAGCTAAGCCCATTTACATATAAATTGAATATTATCAAGCTTAATTAAATGATTTTGTATGCATTCCATATACTCATTCCATCACTCCTCCTCTCTCACTCTCTTCATTACAGCTACAAGAACATGCATGGATATGTCTCGCTGGTGGTTTGCATACTGGGCACCATAGCCAACACCCTGAACATCATCGTGCTGACACGACGCGAGATGCGTTCGCCCACAAACGCGATCCTAACGGGCTTGGCTGTGGCCGATTTGGCTGTGATGTTAGAGTATATACCCTATACGGTGCACGATTACATACTGAAGGATAGCCTGCCCAGGGAGCAGAAGCTGAGTTATGGTTGGGCCTGCTTCATCAAGTTCCATTCGATCTTTGCGCAGGTGCTGCACACCATCTCCATCTGGCTAACAGTTACGCTGGCTGTCTGGCGGTACATTGCGGTTGGCCATCCGCAAAAGAATCGTGTGTGGTGCGGCATGCGCACCACCATAATAACCATAACAACAGCCTATGTGGTTTGTGTACTGGTAGTTTCACCCTCACTCTATCTGATCACGTCCATAGCTGAGTTTATGGATCAATTGGATGTGGATGACAATCTGATTAGCAGCATACCCATGAGTCAGTATGTGATTGACTATAGAAACGAAATGCAGGCTAAAATGTCTGTTGCCGTAAATGCCACTCCCACTAGCCCCACGGCTAATGCTAGGCAGTGGTTGAACATGAGCGTATTGGCCTCAACGCCAATGCCACCAAGAGCTGTGCCGCCCGCCTCCTTGGTGGTGCGCAACGTGACCGTCTATCGACTGTACCACAGCGACCTGGCGCTGCATAATACTTCGCTGCAGACTGCCACATTTCTGATCTACAGCGTGCTCATCAAACTGATACCCTGCATAGCGCTGACCATACTCTCGGTGCGGCTCATTATGGCACTGCTCGAGGCAAAGCGACGACGCAAGAAGCTCACCAGCAAACCGGCGGCCAGCAACGGCACCAAGACTTTGGTCAACGGCAAAGCAGCGGAGCGACCGCGCAAAAATAGCAAAACGCTGGAAAAGGAAAAGCAAACGGATCGCACCACCCGCATGCTGCTGGCGGTGCTATTGCTGTTCCTAATCACGGAATTTCCGCAGGGCATTTTGGGACTGCTGAACAGTGTGCTGGGCAATGAATTCCTCATGCAGTGCTATTTAAGACTGAGTAAGTGTGTGCTCTGTACATTAATCTTTGGCTGCTCGGCACATTGAATCCATGCGCTCCATTTCTTAGGTGACCTTATGGACGTGCTGGCTTTAATCAATTCTAGCATCAATTTCATACTCTATTGCTCCATGAGCAAACAATTTCGCACCACATTTACGCTGCTCTTTCGACCCAAGTTCCTGGACAAGTGGCTGCCGGTGGCACAAGATGAACTTGCTGCGACACGGGCGGACGGACTGCAGCGCTCTGTGGTGGCAGCGGCGCCTGACAAGTGCCAGTCGACGCACAAGCAACCACAAGTGGTGACGCTTGCCGCCACCACAACGACAAACAATGCCACCGAGGTGACGAATCTGTAGCACAAGCAGCAGCAGGAGCAGGCGAAGCGTTTCTATCCAAAACCGCCAATAGAGCGCACATGCAGCCAGGTGGCTGTTGCCAACACTACTGGAAACAATCCTTTGAAGCGTTGCTTGTCAGCAGCTAAGCTGGTAGCGTTGCCCACGGCGCCATACCAGGCCATTGTCGTGGTTGTGGACAGCAGCAGCGGTGCCCTAGATCATCACCTGTGCGCGCCCATTGTCAGTGCCAGTGCCACCAACAGTTCCGCTCATGTAGCGTAGTGTTGAGCACACAAAAGCGGATAGCTGCTTATGTAAATTTAAAATTCAATAAGTCTCGTTCCGTGTTTAAACGTGTTTGGTCCAAATCTACAGTTTACGGTTGATAAGTTATTTTGTGGTGCGCACAATAAACTATTGCATATACGTTAGGCCATTTTGCATAACATCAACGACAACAACAAAATATATAACAATAAAAAATTGATAATAACGCGCAGCATTCATACGCACCGTTGGACTCCCCACAGCCCTATGTATGTACGATAAGCATCAGTCCTTTACAGTTCAGAGATTTCCCAAAAAAAAATCGTTGTGTGCATATGCAAGAGTACACGTAACGTCGCCCCAGCCCCTCCCACAGCCAGCCCGTGGAGCTGCTGTCAAATGCAAATCAAACAGAATGACAAAGCGTACATAATGCGCTTATATATGTGCGGGGGTTACCGATTTACATGCCCCAAAAAATAACTGCAAGAGTTGTGCGCGAAAAAAAGAAGAGAATGTTTTTTTTCCATAGCAACTATTCAATGTTGTCGCGGTGTATATATTTACAGCTATTAAACGAAAATAGAGAATAATGATATACATAAATATATATAAATATTTATAGCTCTTCAAATTTATTTTTCTTACCTATATTGGTTCAAACATGCGGTGACTGTGCAAATATTAGTTGAAATAGTTTGCGTAAAATTTTACATAATTGTACTTTTTGTACATAAGAAATTAGCTTTTGCTATATTAATTGATGCGCTTTTAAGCAATCACTGCATCGTTTTTTAAGCCAATAATAAAATATCCATTAATTTTATTTAAAAGCATCGACTGTTAAAAAAAATTACTCATAAGTGATAGGCTGCATAAAACTGTTGTATGTGCATACAAAAAAGAATTATATTAAATATAAATTGATGGAAGTGTTTGCAACTGAGCCCCAGCAAATATTTTCCATCAATTATAATAGGTACGCATAAGCTTGTGCATGCAAAACCAATTGAATTGTTGATAAATTTAATAAAAAAATATATATATATTAATATAAAGTCAGCCGCGCATTGGAAGACGAATGCAGCTCACTTCGAATGCTTCGTAACAAGCATTGAAAAAAATAATAATAATAAGTAGATAAGTCGACAAGAAATAATACTTGGCAGAACTTAATGTAATTTAATTAAAATGTTGTCACTTCACTCGAAAAAAAAGAATAATAATAATAATAAAAAAAATTGTTGTTTGTTATAATAGATATAATTCGCTTATAAAATTAGTTGTACAATTAAGTCATATACAATTCTATATAATTTATGTAAAGCTTGATTATACTTATGTAATAAATTAAACAAAAAACTATATGAAAGTTAATGTAAATGCAAAATAGGCGTAGGTGTTAAAAATGACAATAAGATGTGTTGATTTTCCCATAATTTTCCAAGAATTGAACAAGTTTCTAACTTATTTGAAATTCTTCCTAGCCAAGTCTCAGCGGGGCAACCATACCAAAATTTGCAAGACTCGGCAAACTTGACAACATACGGAATGTTAATGAAATTTAATTTACATTAGACTACGGAAAAGCTGCCATGGAAAACTGAAAAAGTACGCGAACAACAATAAAACAAAAGAAGATGTCTGTGAAACTTAAGAGGAGCCCAAAGCGCCCGCAGCTCGGAGTCAATATAAAATACGGCAACGCGAGGAGTAAAGCGAAATATAAGCATCATTCAGTCTTTTACAGTGGAAATTAGTTGTATTCCTTTGCCTGAGCATTAAGTTACATTTGAAGAAAGCGATAAGTATTTATTTCGAGTGCTTATGCTTTACTTAAAATCCGCTTAGGGCTAAAGCCCTTTGTTTATTATGTAAACTTCATTCTGCAGTTAGGCATGCCACACCTGGCTCTTTAGCTGCCCCATTAATTAGCCCAATTTATTGCTGCTTATTTTCTAATTCTCTAATTTCAGCTAATCGACTTGGAAACTTTTGTAAAGTTCTTCCCTCCGAGTCAATTCTGGCGCTGTTATTCTTCAGTTGCGTAATAAATGATATTGTTTTGACAGTTCGAATTGCCTTCACATGTTCAACAACAGCCGTGACAGTCGTTAATTTTCTGTTCTCAATTAATAATAAATTCTGCAGGGACTTTGAAAACAAGTAATATGCAATAAATAAAACCGAATGAAGCAGCCAACTCCATTTAGATTTGCCTTCAGCAATATGATTTTCCGAATACAAACAAAACGGGTAATTATTGCAATGTGTTGCGACTGCAAAGCATTTAAAAATATATAAATGGTTAAAAGCGTTTGAGAGTCACAATTCAAACAATTTTCAACTCGCAAAACTTTCCTGAGGACCAGTCACAAAATTTCAAATATATTTGGCTTAGAAACTGATAAAATTATAAGGGAACATTTATTTCTGTCCTCGGGTAGCCGATAATAAGTATGAGTGTTCGCTTGTCTTTTTATTAAGCATACGCACTGTCAGCCTTTGTGTACTAAATGAAAAGTTTTCATATGAAATTGATTGAAAAACTTTTGCCTGGCGTCAGGCAGCCAGGCGAGCAAATTGCGAGCAAATTGCGGCAAAGGGCCAAAGCAAACTCATGCGTCGTTAAGTGCAGCTACCAACAGCTTGGGCCGAATCCGTTAAAGCTTTAGCTCAAAGCGGGCGGCAACAATGTGCCTGCCAGCCAACATCCGCCGGAATGCACGAGAGCATTTAAAGTGTACGTGCAGCAGGGCCTAAATGGCAGCCCGCCTGCCTGGCTGCATGGCCGTCTGTCTGGTGAAGCCTTTGCATATTAGATTTAACTACAATTAGCAAGCGGCTGCAACGAGCGTGGCTGCCACAGCTGTGGTTGCTCGTTTTGGATGCCCATCAAACAGAACTCAACCGCTTTGTATGCTGCACTTTTGTTGGCCATCAGTTGCCCACATCTCTAGTGGCCAGTCATATGGTCAGATTGCAGACATTAATATTGTAGCGTCATTTGCTTAATTGTTGTGAGAGCTTTAAAGCCGTTTGCCACAAGTTTTCACAGCGCATTAGCAAAGTCAAGCATGTTGCATGTGGCACTTATAAACAAATACATCTTAACTCCTGTCAGGGCAACTGCAGCCGGAGCTCTCTGTGCCTTTCCTCTCCTGCCTGGCTACCACTGGCGCATCTAATGAGTCTCATTAACGTAATTACGTGATGTCTGAGTGTGGCAAATGGCAAGCACCCCTCCATTGGGTTTTCATACAAGTGTGGCTGTGCGTTGGCAATTACTGTGCGCAGCACAAGCTTAGCTGACTATTATGCAACAATTATGGCACATACAAAATGTATTAAGAATTTTAAGCTGAATTTCTGATTGATTATTTATACATATTAATATATATGTAGAATGTATGTAGATAATAGATATTTCATTTTGTTTATTTGTGTGCTGAGAGTTCAACTTCGTGCTCTTTTACTCTCTGCCCACACTCTGTTACTCTCTGTTCTCACACGCTCTCTCTCTCTCCTTCTCTCTATCTATCTCACTCTATCATTCCCACTCTTATTGCTCTATATGCATTACTCGCTGTCAATCACTGTCATTTATTTTCTCGTTCTCATGAAAGGGTTTCATCCCTCTGCTGCTGCTGCTGGATATTAAAAAATACTTTTGGTTAAGTACACATATTAAGACAATAATATGACCAACTGACTGGGTCACTTAGACAACTTATCTTATAAGCTGCGATTGAAGTTAACCGAAACCTGAAACTTAATCTTAAATCCAAAGTTGTCCAGATTTACAGCACTTTGCTGATCTACTAATTTAGCTATCTGCTTGCACAATATGCCGGATATTTGTAATATCTCATAATGCATTACTCTTAGCTGAAGCATTTCTGCTCCTTGCATCTAAAGTAGTTGCTGCTTTGTGCATTCAGCTTACAGTTGTGTGCAGCTTAGCAATGTTGCAGCTGGTTGCCATAATGTACACTCGAGTTGCTTGTGCAGCTTGCAACTTGTGGGTGGCTGCCATTCATGGCCTGTTTGCCCACATTTATTTCGTGTTCAGCATGAATGCCCCATCATGAGCATTACTTTGAGCTAGTTATTGAAAATCACGGCAAGCCGTCCCACAACACCTCAACGGGGGCGCCATAAACTGCAATTAGAACTGGGATTTATGTGATTTCCCATATGCAGTTTGAGTTTTGCAAATTTAAATCAATTGAGTAAAATCAACGAGAAGCGCCAAATAAGTACTATGTATAACTAATGCATAACTCATTTAGCTAAAAGCCACTTCAATTAAAATGTAATAAGCTTAATTTATAAGCTGGAGATGCTATATAAAATTCACTTTACTCCAACTGAAATATTTTCGAAAAAGACCAGCTTTATATGTAATTACTTTCGGGTCCAAGTCGTCTCGTCAGCTGCTATGTCAATTGTCGGACCATTTCGTTGATGACTCCAAGTGTCACTTGCCGCAAGACATTTAGTTTCGTCTTTGAAGGCCAACAGCTTGGAGTAAGAAAAAAGCCAACACATTTTTCTTTTCTTTTTGACAAAAGTTCGCTTTAAATACTTAGTCGTAAATCTAAGTAAACGAAGGAGCTTAAGCTTAAATTTTATTTAAAATTTATGTGGATTAAGCGTTTTGAGAATTATTAGATAAAGAGATTTTGTATGTCACGTAGAGGAGAAAAATTATGTTTCCGATGGTGTATAAAGGTTATATATATCATCATCAAGAGCTGAATTGGCATAGTCTGCTGCGGGTGTCTGTTGATATGAGTTTTAAGGCTATTGTCCTGAAACTTTCCATAAATTCCATTCTATGGAATACATATGTATATGAGAACCGGGCAGATAGGACTCCTATATACATGTATATTATGTGAAAGTTAAACTTTTGTTTAAAGAATGTGTTTCTTTTCAGTATGTCTGACTGATGCAAATATAACCTTTCTCTCATTTAGTAATATTTGGTAAAGTAACTTAATATCTTGCCAAGTCTTTCCCAACATTAAAGCTGAATTTCTATACATATATCCTTTATACCAATCAGCCACAGGAGTTGCTTGTAAAGACCGCAACGCTTGGTTTAGCAAATCAGAAAGCTAACAAAAAAAATAACTTTCGGGCTGCAGAAACACATCAGGCGCAAAACTTGTTAATAATTAACAGGCGCAAACGCAAGGGGCGTGGCAAAAGCTTGTTTTATGGCCCGTGTCGTTGCGTCCGAGCAGACCAAAAATTGGCATTAAACATGATAATTGAATAACGTTGCCACAAATGTAACAAAAGCAGGTTTAGTTATATTAGCTATTTGGCCACTGGCCGGAAATGTGCGCACATAAATTAGCTGAAACGAGGGGGTAGCAAGGGGTAAACAAGGGTGGCCCAGGTTTTTAAAAGCACTCAACACTTTGCATATGCAATTTTTGGTAAATGTTTTGGCAAGCTATGGATAATCAGGACATATTTAATGCACGGCTTGCCTAATAGATTATTTATTAAAACCATTTGACAGCGCTTATTTAAAGCCATTTATTGAACTTGCAGCGATGTCCTCGGGTGCTGCATATCAGCAATCAATTCATTTTTAAAGCAATAAAATAAATTTTAAAAAAATATATTAAATTAATAATAAATCTTAAAGTGCAAGTAATCTCTCGTAAAAAGGCATTACGGAATAGTGTATAGAATAAATATATAATACCTTACTATCAACATGCTTTAACTGTTCAAATGTTTGTTCGCCTCAATTCAGTTGACTTAATAAAAATGGATATTTGACAAGCAATTTGGCCTTAGAATGCTGACACAAGTAAAGTATTTTGTTGAGCTTCGCATCGAAACAATAGCAGCTGGGCAAACTATAAACTTACGAAAAAGCAATGCCAAGAACAGTTTTATGATTTTCTTACAACAAGCAAAAAATTCCAAGTAAACTGGCAAAATTAATGAAATCTCATGAAAGGCATTCAAGTTTGCCATTGTGGCTGCAAATATGGCAACAACAAATAACAACTATAGTTGTGCATACACACACACATATATATGTACATATTTGTGTGTGTATTGTCTAAGTTCCACCTGCTTTCATGACTGCAGCATAGTTGAAATTGGAACCGGACGTGCAAGCAAACCAATAAACATGCAGGCGGTTCCAGCTCAACGTGCCCGACTTCACTTCATCTCTGTCTCTGGCTCGTTCTCTGTCTTTGAGTCTATCTCTGTCTCTTTTTCTGCCTGCCTCAACTTCGCTCTGCATTATAGCAAAGGCGGAATTGTAAGACAATGCTTGCAACCTGCAACCACCTAATTCAATTTATCTATGATTTTCCTTTATACAATTTTCCAGTTGTTCGTAGATTTTGTCTATCTACGTTGACTATTTGAATAGCTGTGTGTGTGTGTGTGTGTGTGTGTGTGCCTTGCCTTGGTTTCCAATCTAACAAAATTAAACTAACTAAACACACTTTACCATAAAGCTATGCAATTTGTTTGAGAACATGAGAACAATTATTTTACTGTCGTTTCAAGTAAGTGCTATGAAAATAGAATTCAAATTTGTCTGGCATGGGGTTGAAAAGCTAAAAAGGTAAACTTGTGGCTAGAATACCCTTTGATCTCCATGGCACAGCATCAAAAGGTAGACAAATTATTTGATGTTCACGTCGTGCATAAGAAGCTTACATAGTCATTTATACATATACATTATCTGACAATTTAAAAACGAATATCGATTGAGTGTAGTATATAAATGAGATTTTATTTAACAAAAGTATAAATTAGAATAATTTCAAATTAGTTAAAGTTTTCTAATAACAATCTACGCAATCATAGTTGAATTCAAATCTCTTAATCATGGCGGCACAGTCTATTATTCAACGAAGCAAAAGCAAATAACACAGACAATAATCAAGGATATGCAAAGCTTAAATAATGAGCAGCTCCTGTAGTTGGCAGACTGCTTAGTTGTTATTGTCGCCAGCTCAATTTGCATAATGCCTGAATAGTAAACTGTTTAACAACACTGGCGAGGCAATGCCAAACAAGTAGGCGCCATTTTCAACACCTGTCAAGAAGCTGAAACAACTTCTGTACACACAAACACAAAGACGCACTTCATATGCGGGCACGTGTGTGTGTGTGGGCGTGTAAGCTTGTTGTGCTTTAAATGGCTGCTGTTGTTGTTGTTGTTGCTGTGTGTGGATTTTGCTGCACAGGTTGCGACTGACGGCAAATTGAGTTTTAAGCATGCAAGCCAGATTTTGTTGTGCAACCAAACTTAAAGCCAATGTTCTTTTGAGCTGAGCCCCAACGCTGAGAGTGTAAATTCAATGGGGGTTTTTTTTTTGGTAAAGAGTTGAGCAGCGGCTGGAGCTCAAAACTTTTAAGCCAAAGAACAGGCAAAAAATCAGTTAATTAATCTACTTCAGCTATTCGAAAAACAAGTAATGGAAAACACAACTTACGCTTTTTCCTGCCTGTTAAGCTATGCTATTGACAAGCTGGCAAAGTTTTTTACCCGACAGCAAACAAAAAAATAAGGGTAGAAATTTTTAAGTTAATTGTCCCGGGTGCAACAGTGCGTATGTGTAACAACAAAATGGCTTAATTAAGGCCCAACGATGCTGCTGCCATGACAACAACCGTTGACAACGAGCTTCACTGGCGGCCATAGCTTAGACCTGAACTGATGCTAGAAATTGGAAGCCATGCGGCATGTTCAATATTACGCATACGACGCGTATGACGCAGGCAACTTCCTAGTTTCAGCAAAAAACCGAACATAATTCAGCGAAATTTTTGCAACAGCTTTCAGTTTTTTATGTGGCATGCAAGCTACTGCATTAAAGGCAAAATTTGAAATAGTTAAGGACAAGTACCCCAAGTTGAGCATTAAGATAACGAAGCGAGAAACTTATAAAAGTTATATTTTATTCAATTGAATCTAATAGTTTACTTATGAAGCTTATAATTAACTTGAGACTACATTATTTTATTGCATTTTCATTAATTAAATCTTCAAATTAAAAAAGTTAAATTGTTGGAAGTTATAAGCATATATTTTCATGACCTTTATCAAAGCTAAGCAATAAAGGTTTACAAGTGTATTAAAAGATTCAATTTGATGAAAAAAACATGTTATTCTTTGTGTCCAGAGTGCGGCCCGCGAACGATAGCCTTGGGATTATGTCTGCCGCAAAAAAAAAAACAACATTTGGGCAAACTTCTGGAAGAGCTTTACGCGTAAGTTTAAGTATATGTGTGTGTGAGTGCGCGCACGTGCTGCATTGTGCCTTTCGACCCCATTCAATAGCTCCACACTCGCTTTCGGCCAGGTTTGTCAGTGGTTATTTAAGCGGCTGCTGCAGCGACCACAGCGAGAATCAATCTGGAACTTTATGTGCGTGGCTTTATTTTTATAGCATAAGCTGCTGCCTAGAACGCGATCCAATGACATTGTCAGGCTTTAAGGCTTAACACTGTACACACACACACACACACACACGCTTGCTGCACACATGGCATTAATCGAGCAATTACAATGACAACAACAACAGCAACAACAACAACAACAACAGTTGTTGCGGCTGTGATAATAATGAAAATGCGTCAAGCAACACGCAACAAATTTGATAGAAAATTTGCATAACAACTTCCGGCATTTTGGGCTGCGCATATTTGTTGCTGCTGTCGTGTTGTTGACACTCTGCCAATTGTTTTTTTTTGTTGTTGTGGGCTTCTCTGTGTGTTAAGCCCCTGTTTTGTCTATGTGTGTGTGTGTGTGTGTGTGTGGAAAATGTAATTTGCACTTGAAATGCGAACGACATGTCGTTCAACGCATGCGAGTAAAAAACACAATTTTTACTTTGAAACCACAATACAAACAGACACACACACACAGAGAGAGACCCACCTACAACCCACACGTGCGCATGCCCTTTTTTAATTTGTTAGCTTTATTGCCAAACCACTAAATTCATTTGCACATATCTGTTTGCACGGGCTTTTTAGCTTTACGCTCCATTTAGACTCGATAAACTGGCGAGGCACATTTGAATGCTGCTGAATAGTTGAAAGTTTTGGCCGAACTTGAAAGGATTTCCATGCTCATTTGAGTTCAACTGTCAAGAATGAGATTGAGCAAATGATTGATGGAATTGGAAGTATGAATCGACAGATGCCTTGCCATAATCTGCAGAGATTTTGTTTTCGGCTTATGCTTTCCCTTAAGATAAGTAAGAGTGTTCGCATAAAAGATATCCTCTTGCTGTAACAACAATTCAAGCTTCCTTCTACACAGCCAAGCTCTGCTTATTCTTTACCGCGTTCCACTCTGTGGAAAATGTATTTTTAAATAATTTTCTTGTTTATTGTTCGATCGTTGCGAAATTTTCCGTACTTGAAAGTTGTAAACAAAAGAAGGTGTACGCCCAAACAAGGCTGTGCTTCTTAAAAATTCTTTTGTTTGTTTTTTTTTTTTAATTTGGGGTGTGCTGGCAGGTGTTCTTATTTGCGTAAGCCTCGTGAAAATCAACATCGCACCGGCTCTTATAATCTGTGAAATTTGCTCAGAAAACACGGCTGAATAACGATATTCGCCATTTGCAGGCGAATGGGAAGGACTCATCAATACCTTAAAGTAAACTTTGTCTGCAGCTTGTACTCCCAATTCGTAGACTCTAGCTGGTAGATTCATAGTTTTCTCAGTGTTTTAGCTTTGGTTTAACCAAATTTCAAATACACTTAACGCGTTAACATAATCTTTGCTTCGTTTACCGAATCGCTGGGGGCGCATTCAATGGGCAACCGCCAAAACAAATTTTATATTATGTACTTTAGGTTTTGTGCATAAATTTTCGATTCCGTTGAATTTGTTTTTACACTCCGCGAGCCATAGAAAACGCTACAAAATACTATAAATAATGCGCAGGGATTTTAGCCGAAAATCCCAAAGCAAATTTCGCTTAACTGCGACTACAACAATGGCACATAGAAATTATTAACATAAGACAAGCAACAGATAATTCCAGCTTACGCTAAAAAAAAAGGTTTTAAATTCAGGAGCTTTGCTTGGCTTGCAGGTGGCAAAGGACCTCAAAAATGGAAATGACAGCCAATAAAAGCGTATTCTGCTCAGGGACCATGTAGTTGAGCATGAGCCTGGCGGCGGAATCCCTTTAGGGCTCCACTACGTATATGTTCAGCATTTGGCCCTATTGAAATATGAGAGCTGGGTTCGTTACCTGCAGTAACTAGCCCAAAACTAGCGAAACGTAAATGTGAAAGAAGACAAAGGAAAGGCAAAATGAATATACATCCACTCGCAACTCGAATGGCAGGTCGGCAGGGTGCACTGAACGCAGGTCCTTGACAGAAACTCGTTAGCAATAAGGTGTTCATGTAGCGCATAATTAAAGCTAGCAACACCCAAGTCCTTGGTCAGCTTTAATTGAGTCATGCCGACAGCAATACAAATTTCCAGTCGAGCTGAGCACAACGATGCGTATACGTAATATTTGTAAGTAACACGATTTCATATGGAAATTAAACAGCATTTTATGTTAGCGCTATGTAATTGTCAATTACATAAACTTGTAGTCAAAGTTGCAAACATGCAATTCCATTTCCCCCAACGCATGCCAATGCCCGCAGGACTTCATTGCAATCTCATACTGAACAGACTTTTTGCTGTTGCCGTCCGTTCTATCGCGGCGTCTGTCTGATATCTATTCGAAATTTAATCAAGCAGCTGGTCAGACCTCGCAACTGTCGTCATTTGATAAGAAATTATGCAAAAAGGATGCAGAAGGCAGCCATCGATTGGATGTGTCTTGAAATTAAAGCAGTTTTGTATTTGATATGATTTGAATATGTTTATAAAATACTTTCAAATGCAGTTAGCAAAGCAAATGCAAAGCAACATGATATCAAATTGACATTGTAAAGTTTTATCATCTTTATTAATCTAAGCTATTAGCACAAAAAAATATCCTCGAGCTTACGCAAATAGCACATAAAAACAAAGTAGTCAGGGTCCGGGCATAGGATAAAAACCTAAATAAGTTTTGAAATTTATATTTCCATGAAGCATTAAAGCAAAGCAGCTTTAGGTCCCAGCTAAGATTTCACTAGAAAAGCAGAGTTTTTATGCAAAAACAGAACTAAGGAAAGGAAATCTATTGCAAGTATTTGCTCAATTAAACGTAAGAGCCAAACATTTTAAATTGTTGGAGAACACATGCAAAGGCAGTCTTTCAACATATAAGCACTTAAGCTTAACAACTTTCAATTAAAATGCAAATTCATAAATTGAATCGCTTTACCTTTTGAACTTCATATGCATTCGAGAATTGGCATGCAAAGCCAGCAAAATCTAAAGATTGTGTGCGCATAGCCCACAGGCATATGTAGAAATTCGCAAGAAAACGAAAGACATAAAAGAGAGAAAACTTTTTAGTTATTTGATTTGTGTTTGCACACAGCAAACTTTTAGTTGATAAATTTCAGTAGCCTCACGGCAGGTGCTGTTATTTAATTACCTGTTAATTTAACTAATTTGTTCATATCTATTCGCATAACTCATCTCCATAGCATGCCCCTGCTCGAGAGGGTCGTAATGCAGCTCATCTTTTCGCTTTCAAGTTAACTGCCACGCCTCTAGCAGCCACCTTTAATTAATTTTTGTTTTTATTCAAATATGCTAATTGGGAATGAAACAAAGCATTTTTATTTAACATCAAAACTGGGGCCCCTTTGACTATTCCTCTGTGCCATGTCCTTTTCCCAGCCGTGTTAAGCCAACCCAAACGACTTATCATTATTTGCACAGCATAACAATCGAAATGAAGCCAGTGGAAAGCTATTAAAATATATATCTGTATGTATATAAAAATGCTTTTATTTGCCATTGGCTCGGCCTGGTCAGTGGCCATAAATTTAATGACTTGCCTTTTGGCTGAGATTGCGTAATTTATGGCTAGCCCAGTCACGATGAGACTTCCCCCTTCTAATTAGATTATGCATGCAACGCAACATTTCCCCTAGATTGCGGCCAGCTCGCACAGCATGATGATCAAACCAAAACATCAAATTTTAATTGGCCCAGAGATCAAGACTCTGGCCCACACTCAGTTAAGACCGGGCCGAAAATTACGCCAATCAATGCCATTGTCACATTAGCCAGTCCTAAAATCTGTCGAATAAGGGCTTAAAACAGCATCAAAATTGATGAGGCAAAGCCAAAGCCGCAATCATGGCGCTTAAGCTGAATCAATTAGTTTTCGTTGAGCAACATGCTAAAGTATCAATAATTGGCCATCTCCAAATGGCCTTTCAATTAAGCTGACGCTTCGTGTTGCCCAACAAACAAGGATTACTTGGAGCATACAATTCCAATTAGTTATTGCGCATGTAACTAGTTTAAGTAATAAACAAAAGTAAGATAATAATTCAAATTTCAACCAAAGGCATTTTCCATACGCTCTTTTCACACTTGGCCTTTCTTTTAGTTGACAGGCAAACAAATTAACTTTTGTCATCCATCAATTCTGCACGAAAAAAGAATGAAAATTTGCAATTAATTAGCGCTAAGTAATTTGAACAGTAAAAATAACAAACCCACAAAAAAAAAAGTGTCTGGAACAAACGTTTACCGCTTTAATGATGTCCTTCTAGCCAAAAGAATGGCAGAGAAAAAGGCGTCGTCTAATATTTATTTAGTTGCTCCAGAAAACGGCAAAAGGGCAAACAAAATGACAAAACTGTAGACCTTATCGTAGCTTACGTTGGCTTAGTAATTTACGCAGTATACTTAAGGAAATGTTATGCCCACTCACAAATTAAACAAAAGAGTATATTGGTTTTCCAATAGAGTTTAAGTGCGGAATGGAGACTACGGCTAAACCAGCTAAAAATTCGTTTTAATTCTTATTGCATTGCAAATGAGCTTATTTTACGTTCTGCTGTTTAAATGAATGCATTACGAAATGCAAATCGCTTTAATTACTTGTTGAATTAAAGATTTTAAAACATATTTTAACTAGATTAAATAAAAAACATAATTGATTTAGTGTACGAAGCGGGCAAATTATAATAATATTTTGTATAATTTTAACAAATAATATCTCTTAATTGGAAATTCAAACTTTTTTGCGAAAATTGGTTTTAAGTCAATTTGCATTACATGTGAACCCCAATAATTAATGTTAATCAGCTTATTAGGTTGCATAATTTGAGTCTGCAGCTCATAATTAATATATGCATAGATAATAATCAATGTTGAATAAGCTACAATGAATGTGCCCGACTAGAAGTTGCCCCTTACTTCAGGTGTGCCCGACTAGAAGTTGCCCCTTACTTCAGGTACATATTGAACACAGGCATAGAGACTATCGAGCCACAGGCCACAGAATATATATACTATATATTCCATTTTAAGCCATATTATTGCTGCTGGTTATTTAACTTTGCGCTGTGAACATAAATTATAAACATGTTTTGCATTAATATCAGTTGACCGTCCTGTGTACAGGCGCAGGTACAGGCGGCACTCTGATGATGAGCTTCATTTAATTGAACATATTCAAAATAGGCAGACGAAAGAAATCAAAGCTAAATATGAAAAACTGCAAAGAGAGAGAGACAGAGAGAGAGAGAGAGAGAGAGAGGGAGAGAGAGAGAGAGAGACAGAGAGAGGTTGAGAGAGAGAGAGAGCAAGAGAGAGAGAGAGAGAGCGAGAGAGAGAGAGAGGGGCGAGACAGATGTTTCTGGTGGCACATTTCAAATATTTGTTTTTAATATATTTATAATCATTTCCGGTTTGTGTACCTGCCTAGCACCTAGCACCTAGCACCTAGCAGGCATTACAGTTATAATTATAAAAGTAAACCTTAAAATGTGCACTTTTCAGTCCTCCCGCCAACGCGCTCGGTTCGGCTGTCTCTTGCCAATATGGCAAAGCGTTAATTTTGCGTATCCGCGTGTAGTTGCGCCACAAAAGCGCCTCGAGTTCCTTAACATTTAATAATTTGAATACCTAGCACTTCATGCACTAAAACATAACGATGTGAAAGGACTTGCTCGCAGGACATGCCTTGGCCGAGCGCTTCATAATGTACACACAACCATCCGCCCAACCATCTCGCATCATTCCACAACAAGAACTGTAAACAACACTTCTGACTGCTCCATAAAGTATTATTTTTCAATTAATGATGCCCGTGTCGTCGTTCTACTATAGCAATCACTGTGCCCTGGCCCAGGACCTCCAGCTTGCTCTCTGGTGGTTACATCATTTTTATACCCTGAACCCATTGACAATAGGTAGAAACGGCATTATGTTTTTGTGCAAATGTGTGTAACAGACGCAGGAAAGCATCTACATCTTCGACCCCGCACCACAATGTGTCCATATTCTGAATCAGGACATGCATCAATATTGGTAACTACAAATTATAGAGTATATATATTTTTATTTCTATACAGTACTGCATAGGAAGTACTTCATGGAAGGTGCATTCGCTTTAGAAAGAAATTGTAATTAAGAATGCTTTTGCCATTTATGGCGTGAGGCCAAGGTAAAAAGAAGTACATCCGTTGCATTAAGGGCGCAGCTAGCGGAAGGAAACAGGAAACAGATTCGTAAGGGGCAGCTCGGGGTGAGGCTCAGGGAAATTCCTAGTCGAGCACTTGCAACTAATGGCCTTTTGCTTGTTTTTAATTTATATTTTAAATATCAATTATGTAAATAGGAGAGTGGTCATTTTCATAATCCACAATATGGCCCGTAATAACTAGAGGCTTGCACAGGATAACAATTTACATTTATGAGCGCATGTCCTGCATGGCCTTCATGGCATTCATTGCAAACTTCGCAATTTGATATTCTACATCAAATGATAACTTTACTACTCGAGACGTTGTTTCTTCGAACTGACCCTTTTAAAGTTAGGCACAAGTTTCATGTAAAATTTCATCTTGAGGCAACTTGAGACATATTTGAAAATACTTTGCAATATTTTAACCTTTGCCAACTACAACTTTTCATTTAACATAATTTACTTTGTCAATATGAACAACAACTTTCAACAATATATTCACTTCAACTTTTGTCAGTCTTTTTCTTCAACTGCTTTTATTAATTTTTGTACAAGGCGAAAATATATTTTTGATTTATTGTCAAGGACGGGCATAGAAAAAGTTGAAAACCTGCCAGAAAAAAAAAACAAAAAATAATATATTTGTTTTCTTCGACGGAATATTTATTGGGCTTCTGTTGTCTTGTTTTCTAAGACTTGTTATAGATTGGCATTCCGATGCGATTGAACAAGTTTTTAATTAGCGAAATGCGAACTTTTGCCATTTCTAAGCAGCTAAAGTGTCAGGCATACCTTTTTTTCACCTGGTTGGGGAAGGGGCTGTGTCTATTTATCAGACTCCAATTGCCTTAAGCTTTGCCATGCGCCACGCCCCATACCGACGGGCTAGAGAAGTTACCGTTGCTAAGCACTTTCAAATGATTAAACACGCCCCCACATGACGCCTCGTCGTCTGGCTGCAAGCCTTGGATAAAATTAAGCCGTACATATAGCATATGTATGCCCGTGTCTGGCTGTGTGTGTGAATATATATATGTCTGTATGTATATATGTATATGTATTTCACACGCATAACTTTCACTTTGAAAACTTCTAAGCTGCAAATTGTAGGCACGTAAATAATTGTATTTGATAGGTTTAATGAGCCAATTGACTTGTGTGTTTGGCAGCATTAACAATAAATTTAAATAAGCTCAATTTACATGCAGCTGGCGCTGTATATTAATGCGAATGATGTGGAACCCAACAATTTCTTCGAGAACTTCAAAGGCGTTTGCCAGCAGCTGTGCCTCGGCATTTAATTATGGCCTTTGAAATAAACACAAGCCCCAAACGCAGCACAAGTACACAAATATGCTGTGTGTATGCATATCCAAAAGGGATACTTGTGGGCGTGACCCTTGCCACAAAGAACATCCACATGGCAACTGTCGAACTATGTTGTCGTCGGCTTCGTGCTCATCTCGTTGTTGGCCAGCTGTTGACATTTGACTGGGACCCGGCACCAGCAAAATGTGCACACAACATCCTCAAGGCTCGGGTCAACAGGGCGGCTTTGCCGTTTCTATTTTGCTAATTAGCCAACAAAAACAAAAACAACAACAACAACAACAATTGCAGCAACAATTAGCAGCATCCACAAGCATCTAAACTATGCCATCCATACAAAATGTGCGCAATTCCGACCAAATTTTCTACAGATCCCAAACAAAAACAACAACTAAAATTGACCACAAAATTGTGTTAAAGAGTTGCCGCACACGAAACCAGACTCCAAATCTAACCTGCAAAGCTAAATCGCAGCAGTTGCCTTTCTTTTTGTTAAATTGCTAATCAGACTTAAGTACGAAACTAAACTAAACTTTAACTGTAGAACTTGAAAAGTTTTTTTAATTGCCAGATAAACGGCTGTTTTGCTGTGCTCCCAAGAATATCACGCATACAACATGTTGCCGCACTCTTCTTCAAACTAAATCAAATGTAAACAAATTGCGTTGTCACGGTTTTATTTGCAAAAGAAAAAGAAGAAAAACTAGTTAAATGAAATAGTAAAATAATCAGATTGCACACATATAAAGTTTGTGTGCCGCGGTTAAGCTTAATTTATGATTAAATAGATTGATGCGCGTTTGGAGAGTTAAGCTAGCGAATTTCTCAATAGATTCCTTTTCTTTCAAAACTTTTAGTACATATTAAAAGCTTATTAATTTTCAATATTCATCTTGACAACATATCTATGCTCGAACTAAGTTTCTAAATCTAAATCATTCTCCATATATTCATATTTACCCCTATATCATAACCGAAATCCATACTTGTTTTGTCATTGATGAAGTAACTTTTTTTAATATTGAAATCAATCTTCAATCAATGCAATATATGTTATTTTTTGTTGCTTTATACTTCACAAATAACAAAATGCCAAAAAAGTTTTTGTTATTCACTTCAAGCTTCACTAATAACATTTGCAAATTCGTCATGCATTGAATTTATATTTATTCATCATATCTCCATGGCTGCCCGGTACCGCACCCATTCATATATTTACCCGAGATAGATTTCCGTATGGCTCCACCCAAATGCCGAGCATATTCGCATGTCTGTGTTGGTGTATTATTTTGGCATTGCTTACGCCCTCTGTCTCTGAGCTAGCCATGTGCATATAAAGTTGTTTTCCCCATTATGCTGTCCACTGTGGCTTTATTAAAAAGTTTACAATGCGCTGCCGTAGCAAATCAAGTTTGGAGAGCACAAAACAACAAAACAAAAAAAGGAAAACAAAAAAATGGCAGGAGGCCACCCCCTACTAAGTACCACAGACATATCACGAGTGCTACATTTTAGATGGCCAGATGGGAATGCTTAGTGCATAACTCATACGTCATGCTGGCCTACTTAGCATGTGCCGAGCACAACTTGCTTTTTTGCCCATATTTTTCCCCATTTTGCCATATTTTTTTTTTTTTTTGTGCTTTGTGTTTTGAGCTGTCCGAAATGCCACTCAGAGCGTTTTAAAATGCTAACAGTTTTCGGCTTATGGTGCACACATATCATATGACCGCTTAGGGGTTGGTGGTATGCGATGTGCCTCGAAAATGGCAGCGTATTTCGGCCCTAATGAAGCCCCCGGGCTGGCTGCTTTGCTTATCTAATTATGCGCAAATTACGCAGCTAACTGTGCGGTGCTGTTAATTAGTTTAATTTTGATTACAGCGCTCAGTGAATTTATCCTCTATGAGCTGGAGTCTAATATTGTGCTTGACAGCCGTACATGCAAATTGTAAAGGCGAACTTTTTCCCAGCGTCTGTCATTAGCGGCAAATGTTTCTTAATGTGTTGCATGTCAGTTTGTTGCATGTCATTTGCAACCAGCGAAAAGTTTGCCAAGCGCTTCAACGATTTTAATTTGCCACAGAGCAGCTTCGTCATATCTCAATTGCCAGCATTTACAGTGGGACAAATAAGTTGTTTGTCGTGCGATTGAGTGGTCTAATTGTGGCTTGTAAGTTTACACTAAGACTGTTATGGACGCAAACAGCTTACATCTTTGTCACAATTTATATTCATTTATTTTCAGCATACACAACTTTTCGTTATCCACCCGGCCAAATGCTGCCCGCCCTGCTCAACTGGCCAAAGAATTGTTGCCTCCACTTGAGCACGCGCTCAAAATGCGTCAACTTTCAACTTTTGCCCAATACAAATCAAGAGCTTTGACTTATATTATTATTTGCTTGTTATATCCTCTTTTCAAATGGAAAATGGGGTATACCAGCCCGTGCCCTGAACCATATCCCGAACTGAACTATTTTTTTCCTTTTTCTAAATGTATGTCTATATGACAATGGATACGACATGTAATCTTATTATAAGAAATAGCAATTATAAATTCAAAATTAATTTGTTTTATAACCCTTTTTTTGATAAACACATCACAAAGCAAGATTGAACCCAAAATCATGAATGTAAGGTTCACGAACCAAATCTCATCCAGTCCAGGAACTAATATTACCCGATATATATACGATTTATTACTTTGCTAATTAGAAGCTAAGCTCATCTGGTCCGCACGCTTTCGTCGCAAGATGTTCTTAAATATTTTGTCCAAGCCCACTTTTATTTGTTTATCCCTCTTATTACGCCTTGAAGAGTCTACCTCGTAGTCCTGTTCTTTCAACTGCAAAATTGTCACTTGTTTTGCTCGTCCCTCTCAATATGTGCCTGTGTGTCTGTGTGTGTGTGTGCGCTTAGTTGCGTCAGTAAGGATTTAACTTTCAGTCGCCACACATTTTGATAGTCACTGGCACATAAACCACTTTAGATTGGCCAAGACACAAGGCCAGTGGGAGCTGCTCGCAGTCGCGGTGTCATGTTAAACCACAAAACAATTTAAGTTAGAAACATTGAAAACTTTTCTATTTGTCCCGAACGAAACGCACAAAGCTAAGCAACAACAAAATGTGACAACTGACTGCCAAAGTTGTCAAAAAAATAAATGGAGAAATTACTTTGGGCATGCCGCACATGAAATACCCTAACATATTAGTTACCTTAAGCTAAGCAAGATTAGTTTGGGCAGTGCAGATCAAACAAGCTGAAGATCAACTCGCTTTTGGACAAACAAAATGACGGAAGTGCATATATGTAAACGCTCAGTTAGGGTATAAGGACACAAAAACAACGCAGAAAATTGTGCTTCCAGCCGTAGGCAAAATAAATGCTTTAGAATTTGTGTGGTACATAACAGAAACAATCTCAGAGTAATTTTCGAAAGGAATCGCCTTCAAGTGGGCGGTTCGAGCAGTCTCTTTGGATGTCCAGGCAACGCCCACCGCCAGCCAGCGCCTACTTCAGGCGTCCCTTGTGCTGTCATCATGCAAAAACTTTTACAGCAGCGACTCCAACACATGAACGACCAATGCTCATATGCCATATGGTATTGCTTTCGCTTCAATTGCTTTAACTGTCATACGGTGCGTATGATTGACATAAGGACAAGATGGAGTCTCGCTCACCCCCTCTCTCTCTCTCTCTCACACTGTCTGTCGCTGTCATTAGTGCGCCTCCTTTCAGGGATTATGCTGCATTTTATATGCTTGGACTTTGATTAACTGTCAGCTACAGCTGTTAACATTGTGCATTCGCTTTTTCGGTTTTTTATGGCTAATTGATCGAACATTATTTATGAGAACTAAATTATTCCAATTCCCAAACACTAAAACTAATTGACATATGGGCATAAACTTGCTTCGGTTTCATACGTTTCGGTTGAGCTGGCAAATAGACTCCATAAGAGTGTTAAGTAGATTATTCATGCTTGTTTTAATATTAATAAGGCATGGTAACTGAACTTTAGTTAAATGAAAATTAATGAGAACATTGAGAACATTCGAAACGACCCATTCACTTGCCCTTTAAGCCCTATTCTTACTCCAGTCAACAGCTATGTTTTGTTTTGTCACTCGACAGTTGCTTAAACAGTTCTAAAACGAAGTAATTCAATTTAAATTATTTTAAAATCCAATTCAAAAAACAAATAAATCTGTGGATTTACGATTTATTGAAATATTCTCAATTGAATTTTCCATATCGTAAATAGATTTTCATACACACACCAAGGCCATCTAGACTGAGTACAACGCCTTGGACCTTAGCCAAGTCAATAATGCATCATAAATAAAATAAAATAGCATTTGTGGTCGCATAATTCATTTTTTAGAAATATGCAAAGGACTAGCTCCATGCATACAAAATGCACTTAAATTACGTATACGCCGCGCGTGACAACTAACAAACGTCGTTCTCGATGCGTATATACAAAATTTATCACTTGTTGGCAGTAAGCGGATTTGTGGGCCTTAAGTTCATCGTCTTGGCTGGATACCACAGTCAAAAGGGCAGCCGGGCGTTATAATTGTTGTTGTATTTGCATTGAAACGTAAAATGCCACAAAAGGCGCATAACCTTATATCAAATAAGCGCTCAAATAGAGCTGCATCAGACATTTTTAATAGCTACGCGAATAAAATTCAATCAAATCTCTCGCCATTGTTTGGCAACTGTAACCGAAAGTTCATTTAAATAATTCAAATGTCAGCGTTTGAAATACAGACGCGCATTCGGAACTGTCCATTGTTGTTGGTGCCTTGCGAAATGTGTGTCCATTCAAATAGTGCAGTGAATATTTAATTAGTTTCATTAAATTCCACACAAATGTGTCAGCCCATAAATATTGCGAGTACATTTAATTAAATACAGAAAAAAAATCAAATGTCGACAGCCAAACGCTGCAATCTATAGCCAATTTCGTGATGAGAGGGAAACATGTATAGAATTAAAGTTGTTTTCTGTCTGTCTGTCTGTCTGCTGCTCATATGTAAACCCACAACTAAAATTCATTTTTACGCAATTTATTGTGTAGAGGATAGCTGTGAGACAGCTTTGATGTGATCCCTGCTTAAAGTTTACACAAACTTTTGCACAGCCTCAAGCAAAACTCTGAAGTTTTACATTCCAAAAACCAAGCAGCCGAGTCTCTTCACCCTCACATGGTAGCAGCTCTCTGGTCCCTTTTTATTTATTTTTCTTCCTCCTTTTATTTTTTTGGGTATTCCTGCTCAAAATTAACAAGTTCATATGTCAATGGTGATAACTTCTTCGCCCCTGTCGCAGTCGCCTGCTGGATTTACGCCCTTATCAGACGCCACACATCACCAGGGGCAGACGCGGCGTATGCGTTATATATGTGCCAGGCAGCTGCCTTAACTGTCGCTCATTTGCATGACTTAGTTGCTGTTGTTATGAGTTGTTGTTGTTGTTGTTGTTTTTGTTGTTGATGTTGATGTTGTTGCGTTGTTTACTGCTGGTTCACTTGAAGCTCTTATCAAGCGTAGCCAACACTTCATTAATTGTCTAAAATTAGCCATAAAGGAAGCAGCTAGTCATGTTGCTGTTGTTATTGTTGTTGTTGTTGAGCTGAGCTGGTTTTGTATAACACGCGCATCCTGGCACTTATTCTATGACCCCACAGAACAGCGCCTGCTGCCATTGTTATGCACAGCACTTGGCCAAACTCTAGTCAAAAATTGCGCGTTGCCACGGCAAAAAGTGTTTTATTATATCTTTTTGCAGCTGCTTGTTTTTGTTTTTTATATTTGCTTGGGCTCATTGAAGTGGCCTTTGATTTGCGTTGCCATAATTTATTATTTCTTCAACGCAAAATAAAATAATTTGTGTAAAAGCTTTAGCACCGAGCTGAAAAGAACGAAATGTCTGCCTCAGCAGCCCAAATAGTTAACCACAATAGCAAAACAAAATGATGAGGGCAACGAAAAGGGATCAAAATATTGGTAGGAAGGCGACTAGCGAATGCACTTTCTCAACAACTAAAATGTTCAAATATACAAAAGTGAATATCTTATACATTTTTTAAGAAATAAATATATAAATCTACTTTAATTAAAATTTAATTTTATTATAAATATATACATATATATAGAGCATGAAGTGTTCAGCTATTCCCTATGTTTTATCATCTTATCAAAAACAAAGAAAAAGAAAAAAAACCTTTCGTAACAAAGGACAACCGACCGATGGGTAGGCCCCAAAGGTTTTTTTTTGCTTAGGGTTAAAGCAGGAACCGCAGCGGCTTGTACCCTTGGTGACTTTTGGTATTTTATGTCAACAAAACACGGTTCAAATAGTTGTGGCTTTTATTTGATGCTTTTTTCACCCTCGTTCCTTTTGAGGCTTTACCTGTTCTTCCTATTTTTTGTTTTGTTTTTGTTTTTTGAAGTTTTCAGCATTTTGTGGGCATGGTCACATTCAGTGCAGCTGCTATATTTTATGGCCTGCCTTGGGTTAAGGCTTGAAGTTCGAGCTGCTACGTTTTTATAGCCCAACGCTGTCGTCGCTGATTGAGCGTAAAGTTGTTAAACTTAAGGAGTGCTAAGTGCTGTGCCGCTCGTTGCCCGCTCGTTGCCCCCTCGTTGCTCGATTATGGCCAATAAAACACGCATGCCGGTCGGCCGGCATACAAAGGCTAAAAAATTATATAAGTCCCGACATGGGCAATGGCCAACTTTAAAAATAATGGACACAAAGGTGCACGGAGTTGTGGGTGTATAGCCGAATGGCACGCCATGGAGTTGGGCAGATTTATGAGCTGTGGGCCTTAAGCTGGTCTGACATTGCAGAGATTACTGTAACAGACAAACGGCAAAGGAAGTAGTAGGCGGCGCTTGCAATTAGACTTAAATAAATTGGTTAACAAAAAAGACTATTTTCGAAAACATTAATTTAAAGCGGAACGCCTTGAGCTTTGATTATAGTTCTTTTGAAGCTACAACTTGTTGAGAATTGTAAGTATCAATTAACGCAAACCAAATCTACTTTCTGGTGCATATCGTGCAAAAACCTATGCAGACAACCTGCTCACTCTTTGGTGATTATTATTTATGCAAAAATAATAACATTCATTGACCTCGAGCTAGAGAAAATACAGAAGGTGATATATATCAATGATTTATATTTCATCTTATTCCTCATCTTTGTATGTGTTTTTGTAAGCTTTGAAAATTAATTTGACTTATCAGTATTATCTGCTCAGCTATGGCCATAGTTATATGAATTAAGCAAACAACTCGTGCTTTTTGCTCTGCTGGAAATATGAAAGGAAGAAAATCACATAAATTCTTGTACTTCTTGTTATACCTTCTATTTAAGCCATCAATATGCCGGGTCAGTGGTGCAGCTCCGGCGTGTATGAGGCATGTACTGCATCGATGTTGTTCCAAGCGTAATTGAAATTGTCAATGGTAGGACGCCGGTCGTATAACGAGCACAGCTTGATGCAATTTCGTGGAAAAGGCAGGCGACATTCTGACCGAACAAATGGACATAATCAAGTGGTCAAAGGCAGGCAGAAGGACGCGCCCAAAGAAGTGCACAGCAATTGTGTAATGATCATTCAATTAATTGGTCTGCAATTGAATAAGTTGTTTTGGTATCACACTGCAGGGCTATCCAGTCGTGATTTCACATTAAGGAATTTCCACGAATTTCGATTTAACTGCATGCTTTCTGTTCGTTAAAATTGTACAATGCAATCGACTGCGCAATTCTCTGTTCGCTGTGTAAAAGCTGCTAAATCCTATCGAATGCAGTCTATGTGTCTTTCGCTGTGTAAAAGCTGCTAAAATCCTATCGAATGCAGTCTGTGTGTCCTTTGTGTCCTTTGCAGGATATTTCATCAATCTGTTAAGATCGACTATTAACCAACGACAGGCACTAAGCCCATATACTCCCTTTGCCTTTGACAACAAAGTATTTATAATTACATTACTCGGAAAAAGAAGCCCATGTTTTTCTAATGCATTTCGCGGAAAGAAGCTTCTGTAATTTCTTAAACGTTAGATTCATTAGTTACTTGTTGTACAAAACAGACAATTGTTTTGTTTTCCATTGAAATTTAAAGTTAAATTTATTTATTAATAATAAATGTATACATATATAATTTTTACAAGTTCGTAAAGCTACTCAGAAGTTTTCACCACATTTACCAAGTTGTTATTTGAAATATTCTTGTTATGATCGGAAATAATTTTCATACATACATATATCGTATCAGATTCTAATACAAGGTAATCTCTCTACATATACATGCATACATACATACATATACATACACACACATATATATATACATACATTTATATATATGTATATATATATGCATATATATACATGTATTTATATATATATTTATGGATCGCCATTATCATTTTAAATATATTATCAAGCCATACTTGGATTTTGTGTTTTACTTTTCTCGTTTTATCCAAAACATTTTACAAAGCAATCGAAAAGTGTTTATGGATGTTATGTATATATAGTATATATATATATAGGATAAATAAGTGAAGTGTTAATCAGATGGTAATTATTGGCTATATCTGGCTGGCTTAAATTATCATACAGTTTAGGACCTATAAGCGACAAAATTTAACAAACAATTGTGGCTAACATATAAAAAAGAACTAAAGCAAGCAAACGAAGAATTATTTAACTTGAAAATTTGAAGCGCCTGCCCAAGCTACTTCGGTTTGGGTCTTCGGTTGTGTGGGCGTGGCATCAGCTCATATGGCTTGCTCTGGCTGAAGCGTATGAATTAAACAAAAATATATCAGCAGAGACTCCATTATAAACATGCACATAAAATAGACGTAACCCTAGAGCAGCTCCTCGTTGGCATCAACAATTAATGGGCGTGGCAACTGTTCTCGACGCCGACGCGCATGCAGAGCTGCCTGCTCCGCTAATTCCAGTAATGGCTCCCCGTTGCGCACCCCAAAACCGACTTCTTGTGCTTGCGCCAGCTGCGCCTCGTCTGCCTCTTGGCGTGCCTTAAGTTCTTGAGCAGCGGCCGCTTGTTGGGCCTGCTGCTTCTTGCGATGCTCATAGTTGACCAGACGCTGACCCACCAGATACTTGTCCGCCTTGATCGACAGATACAGCTTCTTCAATTGCTTAATCTGGAAAAGCACAAAACAAACGCTGCCCACAACAATGAAGCTTATAGGATAAACCATCAATGAGATGTCCAGGCGTGTGTACGGATCGGTAAAGAATATGGGCAATATCGAATGGCCAATTACATAGGGTATAGCCAGGGCGAGGCCAAATGTTGTCACCACCGGCACAGCCAGATCACGCATTACAAATTTCAAATCAAAATCTCGCAGTCCATCCGTATAGGCGCGTTCCAGTGCTCGCTTTAGATGCCAATCCGGTCCCATTAGAGTGAGTGCTATGGCGATTTTGGTATACAGCACGCCCAGCGCCCAATCCTGCCACAAAAAGTGTATGGGTGTCTTGCGCGGTTTCACACGCAACGGTATGACCATCACCAACTCTAGCAGTAGTCCAAACAGCAACGGAACCAGCACAAATATGCCCAGAAGCGTCAAAACTGGAAGCGCATATTGCAGTGCGACGCGAGCCCAATGCTTCAGCTTGTTGACAATTGCGGCGCGTCCCTGGGGCAGAAGCGTTACCACTACAGCAATGCCACGTGACACAACCCAGCATAGATAGCCGCCAATTTCGGCCGTGTAGAGTTCATGGGGACGTAGCAGACGCTCGTTTTTACGGGCAGCCTCTGGATCTGCTGCGGGCAAGTCAGCCGCCAATTGCGGAGGAGCCTTGTCACCTGGCTGACCCGTCCAGAGCATCATCAGGCGACGGCCTATGTAGACGGGCACAGTTAGGATCAACATGGCGGCGCACACAATGGACAAGCACATCAGCGAGAGGAGCGCGCACAGACGCAGGGAAAAGAATGTGGGACGTTCGTATGGTTGAAAGCCGATGGGCACATCACGTTGCATTATAGCCTGGTGAGCGGCAGCCAAATTTCGTGGCTGAGCTGGTTCCGGCACGGGAGCTGGTGGCGGCGGTGCAGCGGCAACTCCAGGCGCTTCCGCTGGCTGAGCTGCTGGCTCGGCTTGCTGAGCAGCTTGTGGCTCCGGTGCGGGCAGCAAATAGCTTCGTATGCCAAGCAGCCAGGCCACAGCCGTACACCAGATACGCAGTAATCCCTTCAGCCAAATGCGCGTTTGGGTTTGCTCGAAGAAGCCGGGCAGCACAATCTGTCACGGCAAAGATGTTGCATTAGAAATAGAAAACACATCGATGTTAGGATGTATTACCCACCTGTAGCAAAAGAAGCTGCAAGCTCAGATCATTTACCTCCGAGTCGCCGCTTAGGGCATAGGGCAAGAAATTGGGCCACAGCACTTGTAGTATACGTATTGGCAGCCAAAGCATTAGCAGTACGGCAAAGCCAAAGATCATCGCCGATGCCACTAAACGGCGGATATGACGTACAATGGGCACATGAATCATTTCTTGTATGGGACTGAAATCGGGATCATTGACATTGCGAAAGATCCAAAGGACACCAGGACGCAGCACCTCGCGCAGCAGCGATATAAAGGCGGCAAAATAATAGACATACACCATGCCAAACATCCAGTGGACGAAGAGCGATGTCCCCGGTGCAGCCTTAAAGCTGGCCTTGCGATCTTTAAGGCTGGCATCGAGCAACGGCAGCGAGCATATGTCCAGCCACCAGCCGCAGATCAGCGGCAACACTCCTATCTCCACCACAGACAGCAGCGATACCTTCACCACAATGTAACAGAGTCCAATGAACCAGCAGATGCGACGCAGCCGAAAGACGCGTGCAAAGAAGTGCAGCACTACCAGCGTGAGTCCGATGCAGCAGTATCCAAACAGCGTAGTAATCAGTCCATGGAAATGCAGCAATGGCTTTTCCGGCTGCAACAGATCCATGGAGCTCAGTATAAAGTTTCCCACGCAATACGGGCAAAAGGCGAATGTAAAGATGAACATGGTGTTTAGCGAGATTATCCAGAAAACATGTTCTAAGAAGACCAGCGAACCATCCAAGCCAAGTAAACGCTCCCAGGTTAGCTCCTCGGCGGCACGATCCCAGTCCATGGGATTCCAGTTCTGTTCATCGTTGTCTGCATCAGCAGCGGCAGCGATGCCGCCAGCGGCGGCGGCACCTGCAGCGGGTACAGCCCCTGGCTGTGGAGCATCGCCTTCGTTGTCAGCCGGATCGGCCACTGCTGGTGCAGCATTATCCATTGGCACATCCTGCGGCGCATTACCGTTGTTATTATCATCTTGAGCCGCATCTGGCTCAGCTCGCGCAACTGGCGCAACTCGGGCAACTGGCGGTGCGGCCGCTGCAGCAACGGCAGGCACAGCTGGAGCAGCCGCTGCTGCAGCCGGCGCCTCGTCACGCTCAAGCCAGTCGGGTCCGCCACCATGCAGTATTTGCTCACGCAACCAGACCAGGCCAATAAAAGACAATAGTGTACAAGTCACCACAAAACAGCCACGAAATGCATCCGCAGCCAGATTCTCCATGGAGAATATGTCAAACGGTAGCGAGAGAATCATATCAAATGAACTGGCCCGAAATAGGTAGCGATAGGTACGATAAGCCGATAGAGGCACCACACCAAACCATGCCATGCCCACCAGAGAGTAGTGCAGCCAGCAGCGTGCGCCCTCCAATACCGCGGACATCAGACCCATGAGCACATCGCGCAAAGGTAGAACGCGCGGCATATCCGGTGCATAGATGGGCTGAAAGCTGAAACGATGACCGCACAGCTCACAGTATTCCTTGTGCGAGTAACGCATCCATTGCATTAGGCAATCCTCATGTATGTATTTGATGCTGCCCGTGCAAATGCAGGGATAGAAGAGCGGGCGATCTGGCAACGCCTCGCAGCGGCAGACGCGACAGATGTCGCCCTGCGAGAGATCATCCATCTTGCTACGTTTGTTGTCCTCTACTTTTCGTCGTCTGCTGCTTCCACCTTTCTATAGCTATGGGCCATTTGCGCAGTTCAAGTGGTGCTCACGATTTGCACACAGAATCCGTTTACCGTGTTCTGTGGTAGAAACGCACAATTTGCACTTGCACACGTTTCGAAAACTGTCAAACAAACCGTCGAGCAAAAATAAAACTTTAAATTTGATTTTAGTGTACAATCAAATCAATTGAACTTTTGATATTACAATTTTTTATGCCTGACGCGAATACGTGTTACAGTATATGTCCGTGCGTGCGTGTATGTGTGTGTTGGTATTTTAAAAAGTTTGTATCTTTAAGGTATTCTTGTTAAAAGAAACTGGTATTTTATACTCTAGTAAGGTCTTTTAAATTTCACATACAATGTGTAGTGACCTATGAAGTCTTGATTATTAACGAAAAGGATATACTTTTCAAAGCTGTTTTGATGAATACCAGTTAACTTGTGGACTTCAACATAACAAAAATTTAAAATAATCAAAATGTTGGTGTGTATGGTGTTTAATGTATATGTTTAGTTAGTCTGCAAGAGTATTAAAGCTTCGACGTTTCCAGCAACGAATTTAGCCTTGGTGTATGAACGTCAAGCATTTTCAAATTAGCCTCTGATGGTCACACTGGTAAACAACAAAAATAAAACAGCTGTTTCGTAACTGTTGGTAACGCTGGCACTTAAAGCAGCGCTGTCAACTAAATTATAAACTCTCGTAACTTTTAATCTGAACAAATTGCAAAATGCAAAGACAAATAGTGAATCTGCTCGGAAATGTGACGCGACAGGTGCGCAGTAATCAGCGCGCATTCTCAGTGACGCCGAAGAAAATGGAAATCTTCAAAGTACAAAGCTCAGAGGACTTTGACAAGAAGGTGAAGAACAGCCAGGAGCCCGTGATAGTGGACTTTTTTGCAACGTTAGTAAAGCACATTCTAGTGAAAATACTTCTTTACCAATATTTCCCCTCTTTAGTTGGTGCAATCCTTGCAAACTCCTGACACCGCGCATCGAGACCATTGTGGGCGAGCAGGCGGGCTCCATTAAGCTGGCAAAAGTTGACATTGACGAACACAGTGAGCTAGCGCTGGATTACGACGTGGGCGCCGTTCCCGTGCTTATGGTTATGCAAAACGGAAAAGAAGTGCAACGCATGGTTGGACTCCAGGATGAGGACAAGATACGCGCTTGGGTAGCCACGGCAGTTAAAAATGCAAAGCAGTAGAAGTGCTCCCTCCGGCATCATAAATTTTTCTAAGCTTTAAACTTGTTTTACTCAAATAATATGGGTTTTTCAAAATAAATGTTATTATTCGTTGCAAACAACTTAAGCTACATATAAGTTAAAAGCCTAAATAGAGTACCAGCCCGGTGTGCCGGGTCGCTTCTTGTTGCGCTCCAAAAACTTGCGAAAGCCCGCCTTCGACTCGTCCATTGACTTTTCCTCCTTCTCCTGTTGTTCCGCTTTATTCACAAAAATATCCGGAAAAGTAAATGCTTCGGTTTTCGGCTGCAAGAACCAATATAAATTATGATTGAGCATAGTTTTTAGCCTTAGTTGCAACCTGTCCACTCACCATGGTTACATAAGCCAATTTGACGTCGTCTTTTTTGGTCACATAGCCGTAGGTTTGATCCCGTTTGGTCTCGCCTAGCGCAATACGTGTACGAACATCCACCACGGGCACTTTGTAAATCTTTTCCAAATAGTTTTTCACATCGTGCTTGGTCATTTCCGTGGACACGGCAAAGGTAACAACATTTGCCGGCTGCTCCTCTGTGGGTCGCACCAGCTTCATCCAAAAGTTGGGCAAAAATACACGCAACTGCGGATTGCCACGCTGATAAATAGGATACCAACGCGTAGACATAATTCAAAGATTTTGTGTTAATACAAAATAGCAGTAAAAAAAACTATTCTCGCACAACAAAAGCAACTCAGCTGTTTTGACTGGAAAATGTATCAAGCTCCGCACCAAAAATGCACCAAAATATCCCACACACGTGTTGTGCACAGCTGATTTGGCAACACTAACAAAACGATTTGAAAGTTGACTTTGTTGACATGGTAAAACTGAAAAAGAAAGCAGCGCATGCACCGAAGAAGCCGCTCAGCCGCAAGGAGCAGCGCAAGCTAAAACAGGAGACAAAGAAGAACAACAAGAGAATCTACCATGCGGACAAAACAAATGGAGCGCAGCGCGTGGCAGAGGCAGCAGCGGCTGCAGCTGCGGCTTTAGCAGCGACAAGGACAAGCAAAAAGAAGAAAAAACCAAAAAAGAAGCAGCTGAAGCCCGAGGACATGACTCGAGAAGAGCTGCTGGCGGGCGAAGTGAATGAGGATGATGACGAATCTATAGCGTCCGACTTTAGTGATGCGGAGGTGAATGCTCGCCTGCCATCAGAGCGTAAAGTGGAAACATACGAGCCCCTAGGCAAGAAGCCCAAGAAACACGCCGGAATACAGCGAGCCGACGAAATGGAAGTACGCAAGCGTGAGCTGCGCCAGCAAAAGGAGCTGCTTAGCAAATCGCGCAAGCAGCGAATGAAGCAACTGAAGCTAGAAAACGTAGAGGAGGATAAGGAAATCGCCAAGCTGGAAAAAAAGTTGAAGCTAAACAAGAGCAAGGACAAGAATCGTCTGGTTCGAAAAATGTTCAACGACGGTTTGGACTATCTGCTCGACTTTGTGCTTGACGATGAGGAGGAGAAACAAAAATGGGAGGAAAAGCAGCGTCGGAAAAAGGAACTTAAGGAGCAGCAGGAAAAGGAGGAAGCAGGCATGTGGAGCGAAGAAGATGAACCAATGTCAGAGGCAGACAGCGATGTGGACGAAAACGAAGTGCCGTCGGATCAAAGTGACATGGAAAAGGACGAAGACGATGATGAATTAAGATCCAATAGTGAAAGCGAGCAGAGCACAGAACAAACAAAATGTATGCAATGTAGGGTCAAATGACTGTTACACCAATTCAATTTAATCAATTTTTACAGATAAAGAGGACATTTACGGACGTCGTCGCGATGCCGATGGCAACATTGTGGCCGATAATGCCGAGGTGGAGTCAAAAGGTTCAGGCCAGAAATACATACCACCACATCAACGGGCGCTACTCGCCGCCAGCGAAGGTTCCAATGCCCAACAGGCGGAGCAACTGGCGCGCTTGCAAAAACAATGCAAGGGGTTACTCAATCGACTGTCCGAGGCGAATCTTCATAAGATTTCTAGTGGCATCGAGGCGCTCTATATGAAGAATTCCCGATATAACATGAACGACACGCTGACAAAGCTCCTACAGGAGGCGCTGCTGGGACGTGCCCGCGCCAACGAGCGCATGGTTCAGGAGCATATGGTACTGCTGGCTTTTCTGCATGCGCACATTGGCAGCGAGATAGGCGCGCATTTTCTGCAAACCTTCGTTGAACAATTTGATGGCTATGTAAAAGAGATTAACGCACTGGAAGTGGAGGATAAGCGTCTGAACAATCTGGTTCTAATCCTGTGTTACATGTACATCTTTAAGATCTACGAGCAGCGCTTATTGCTGGAGCTGATTGCGCGACTTGCAGGCAGCCTGTGCGAGAAGTCAGTTGAATGCCTGTTGCTGATTTTCCAAACGGTTGGGTTTCGTCTGCGCAAAGATGATCCCCTGGCCTTCAAGAATATGATGCAAAACGTGCAATCGCAAATTGCTGCATCTCCGCTAGAGTTAAAGGAGAATCCGCGTCTGCGTTTCATGGTAGACATTCTAAACGCTGTGAAAAACAACAACATGAGCAAGTTGCCGCAGTATGATCCGGAACTGGCGGAGGCGCTTCGCAAGCGCCTTAAGGGAATGCTTAGAAATGAACGTTATGTTGTTACGCTAAACATAACCTTGGAAGATCTGCTGCGTGCCGATAAGCTAGGCAAATGGTGGATTGTGGGCTCAGCATGGGCGGGCAATCTGGCCGAGATGGGCACCGCCCAGGCGGAGCAAGAGAAACAGCGTCAGCAACCAGGTAGTGAGCGCTACTCGGAAAAGCTGTTAGAGCTGGCCAAGAAACAGCATATGAACACCGCCGAGCGACGTAACATATTTTGCATCATCATGAGCGCCGCCGACTATGTAGATGCATTCGAAAAAATTCTTCATCTGTCACTGAAAGATCAGCGAACTGTTGCTTATGTGATTATACATTGTGCTCTCAATGAGCGCCGTACGAATCCATACTATGCGCATCTGGCATTGAAATTCTGCCAGTATAATCGCAAATTTCAACTGGCCTTTCAATTTGCCAGCTGGGATCGCATCAATGACATCGAAACGCTATCGAAAATTCAAATACGTAACTTTGCTAGCTTCCTGCAGCAGATAATACTAGCCTCGGGTCTTCAGTTGTCTGTGCTTAAGGTTGTGGATTTTATGCAATTGCACAAACTCAGTTTCTATTTTATGCGCGAAATTATGACCCGTTTGCTGCTTTCCAACGAGGAGAGCCAACTCTACCAGGCGTTTGAGCGCATTGCGAAGAATTCCAAGCTGCAGCAGTTTAAGCAAAGCATTCGCTTGTTTATGCTGCATTTTATGCTTGAGAAACTGGAGGAGCACAAGGAAGAGCAACAGCAGCTACTCCGACAACGCATTGAGCATCTGGACAAGCTATTGGCATATGTGGACTTGTAAATAACATGTTTTTTCTTTTGTTTATTAAACCCTAAACATTAACAAGAACGCATTTTTGCTATTCATATGAAAACTATAAACTAACGCTTAATCGAAACTTTGCAACAGATTGCGAGCGCGCTGATAACGTGTTGATTCCACAATCGCCTGACGCTCCGCCTCCTCGTCCAGCTGTTCACACTGTTTGTCCATTTCCTGTATGGCATCCTCGGCCAGTTTGCTGATCATTGCCTTTGCCGCGCCTTTTGAGCCAGCCAGATACTCCAGAGCAATGGGCCAAATATCTGCGCTAACCTTCTTCTCATCGAAGGCCGTTTGTTGTATGGAAATTTGTCGCAATTTTTCAAACTTCCAATCTTGCCTACTGTCCCGCCACTTGCGTAGGTACTCCTCATTGCGCTTGGCTTCCTTGTCGGCACTCTGATCTTTTTGCGTCTCTAGCCGCTGCAAGTGTTTCTGTTTTTTCTTTTGCCGTACCGTAACAATGGCATTCGAGTTCTCGGGCTTGGTCGCCTCCTCCAGTTGCTCCGCTGTGGGCATGTCATCCAGCTCGTCATCTGTGGCGGCGTCTTCCTTGTCATCTGTTTTTTTGCTGCGTTTCTCTTTGATGGCACCCTGCTCCGCCTGGATCTTGCGCTTGGACGCCTTGGCTGCAATCAGTAACATTTTGAATAATACATTTGATTTCACTAAATAATTTTGCTTACTTTTACGGGGCAGCTTTTCCTTCGCCTGGGCTTCCGCTGCCACCTGCTCCTCCACAATTAAACTTTTGTTGGCCACTTCGTCGTCGCTTCCCGATGGCTGAGTGTCATGTTTACGTTTTTTGGCCTTACGCTTTTGCTTCTTAATTTCCAGCTCGGTACGTGCCATATTTATTGCCTTTTTGATTTTTTTCCAAACTAATTTTAAATTATTTTACTCGTTTCATGTGCTCTTTTGTTGTTTTTGGACCCAAAATCGCGCACAGCCAACTTCACGTGAGCAAAATCTGCGTGCGGCCAACTTCATTGCGGTGAAAATTGCGCGCAGCCACCTTCAAGAGAGCGAACAAATTGCTTGCAGCAGAAATGCTTAGTTGATTGTTTAGAAACAAATTTTAATCTTATCGGCGCTACGCGCGTACATTGTACGCCAGTGATAGCTAATGAGGGAGTCAGAAGCACGAAACATATCAGAATGCTGCTGCTGGAGCTGAAAATTTTAACGTTGAACATTTGGTACGTTGAGTTTTTATATGTTTTCTCAATTTGGTCACGCGCATGGAACTAATTCGCCTTGGTGTTTGCTTGCGTTGCCAAAATCAAATTATAATTACAGGGGTATTCCATTTGTCTCCCGTGACCGTGCGCCACGTATCGAAGCCATATGTAAGGAGCTCAGCAGCGGCCAGTACGACATCGTGTCCCTGCAGGAGGTATGGTCACAGCAAGATAGCGAGCAACTGCAGCAGGGCACGTTAAGTGTATTGCCGTATTCCCACTACTTTCACAGCGGTGTCATGGGTGCTGGCCTGCTGGTGCTCTCCAAGTATCCAATTTTGGGCACGCTGTTCCACGCCTGGTCCGTCAACGGCTACTTCCATCGCATCCAACACGCCGACTGGTTTGGCGGCAAGGGTGTGGGTCTTTGTCGCATTCTGTTTGGCGACCAAATCGTGCACCTCTATAACGCGCACCTGCATGCAGAATATGACAACGACAATGATGAATACAAGACACATCGTGTAATCCAGGCCTTTGACACGGCCCAGTTTATAGAGGCTACACGCGGCAACTCGGTGCTCCAAATATTGGCGGGTGATCTCAATACACAACCTCAAGACATTTCGTATAAGGTGCTGCTCTATACCTCTAAGATGACAGACAGCTGTGCCTCGGACTCGTTTCGCACCAACGAGTGTGGCAGGAATTCGTACACATCCAAACGTGCGCTGGCCAAAAATCCGCTGGGAATACGGATTGACCACATATTTGTGAGGGGCGCAGATAATATCAACGCGGAGATTGTCGAATACACGCTACCATTTCCAGAACGTGTACCTGGCCAAAAGTTCAGCTTCTCGGATCACGAAGCTGTGCTGGCCAAGCTAAGACTAATCCGTTTGCCAATAGAACCCGAATCAGCAGAAGAGATTACCGTAAATACGGAGCATGTGGAGTGTAATCTTTTTGAAGAAGTGTGTACGTTACAGGATCAAGGCGCCGGGGATGCGATTAAAGAAGCTGATGCTCATGCCACTGCTTCTGCCACGCTCGAAAACAATAGCTCTTCGACCAATGCTCAGCACTTGCCTGCTGCACGGACGGCAGCGTTGAACGAGGCACTGGCTCTATGCGATGCTTCCTTGCTGCAATTAAACACCGACCGCTTATTATATTATAGTGCAGCAACTGTTCTGTTTGTTCTGCTAGTTCTGCTCGTTGAGTATGCACCGCCGGTGGGACTTAAGACCATTTATCTGTTGCTCAAGTTTATTGTATTCGGCGTAATTCTATTCTGTTTATTTATGGCTTCCATTTGGAACTACATTGAGCGCAATGGCGTGCTACAGGGCAAGAAATCCATGGAGGTAATGTTACAGCATGCACAGAAATATGATTACTTTTATTGATGTAAGCTTGGCGTATTCCACATAACAGTTAAGAAGCTCAAAAAGCATTTAAAATGTAGCCCAAGAGCTATGTCATTGCATCTATGTATCTCAAGTAAGTTACAAATTGAAGCGCTGCCTCAATAAAGCGGTCCCTGTTCCCTTTTTAAATTCTTGTAAAAAATTAAATACGTACTTATATGAATCTTGGCTAAGTTTAAAATTTAAGCTCTGTCCCAAATGTAAGATTAAATGCAATAAAGTGGTTTTTATCCCTGTTTCAAATTCAAGTAAAACTAAACGTTAAGAGAAAGTTCATTTATTGAAAATCTGATGTCGATAACCGACTATCGATAACTTGTCGATAGCATTGAGAGTGGTCTCAACAACAGCTCCCGTTCCAATAAAAAAGTTTATTTCGCCAATAATAAATGAAAATTTGCTTTAAAACTATTTTAATTGTCAGCAAAAGTGCCATTTGTTAAGTACTTATTGAGCAATTATAATTGCTGCTTTTTTTGTGCCAACAAACAGTGCCCACAAGGGATACACACGCTGTTGAGCAGAGAGACTGAGTCACGTCCAACCGAAACCAAAACAAAGGCAGACAACAAAGACAATGAATAAGTTGCCAGGTGCCAATTTGGAATTTGTACGCGAGGATGACTTTGTTGAGTACTATATATTTCCCAAACTAACCGACGGCCTCGAGCACGATGAGGAGCAAGTGCGTCAGCAGTTGGAGCTCGTGCGTGCTGACTGCATGTCAATTGTGGAAAAGAAAGTCGCCGAGCGCTGCTATATTTGGCACAAGGATGAATTTCAGCTGCAAGCACGCACGGGCAGCGCCGAGGAACGCCTGCTCAACGAGGAAGACAACAAGGAGGAGGAGGAAGAGCACGCGGGTAAGTACATAGTATTTATGCGCCTATATTTAGCTATAGCAATTGGGCTCATTTTAGGTATGCTGCCGCCCCATTTACATGGCGTCACGCATTACGGCGACAACATTGGTGACGAGTGGTTCATTGTTTATCTGTTGAGCGAGCTCACCCGCTCTCGGCCGGATTGCATAGGGCGCGTCTGCGATGCTGACGGTGAATTTCTGCTCATCGAGGCCGCGGATGCTCTGCCCGACTGGGCCAGTCCGGAGACGTGCGAGCAGCGTGTCTATATTGTGAATGGTGGACTTCAGCTATTGCAGAACTCGACCAACACCAGCCAGAACAAGCCGCTGCCCATGGCTACTGCTGTGCAGCGTATACGTCTGAATCCCACGCTGTATCGCTGTTCGCGCGAAATACAGAACTGCATTGAGGCTCGTCTGCACGAGTTTCAACCGGCTCAGCCGCATGTATCCATTCATCGGCAAATCGTGGAGCTGCCACAAAACGCGGCACAGCTGCTCAAACAGCGACCGGGTCTGGTGGCGTCGGCTGTGCGCGCCTTTTGCGAACGCGACACTTTAGACACGAAGGCGTTGCGCACCATGCGATATTTTCCGCCAGAATCGTCACGCAAACGCACAAATGTGGCCTTTACAAGATGTTTGTATGCCATGATAATGCATAGCCAGTATACACCAGAGCGGCGATTGGGCTGGCAATTGACGGATGCCGTGGCCAATCCAGAGTGCTATAAGGAACAGCTGCTTGGTGTGAAGCTAGTCAGCGGCTTAGAAATATTGGCTAGCCAGGCGAAGCGTGCTGGCGAGCAGCTGGACGAGCAATCGCCCGCCTGGCGATCGTATTTGCGCAGCTTGCAAGGCAAGGGTTACTTTCGGGACAACATTGATGGCAGTGCAGAGCATGAGCGCCTCCTAGCCACGGCCAAGGAGTACTTTAAGTGTAACCAGGAGCGGTTTCGCACTGCACCGCTGGTTGGCGCCGAAATAGTTAATTTGCTATTGCACCCTGGCGACGGCAGCGGCTCTGAGAAGCTGCGTGACGAGGAGAACAATCTACTGCCCAGCGATGCGGATGATTGGTTGAATATTAGCGCCGAGGATCTGGATGCCATGCTGCAGCAGCGCTACGGCCCCCAGAAGCTGTATAATCCCAACGGCGACATGAATGCAGCAGAATTTACCAAGCAATTGTCTCAATTCTTAGACAGGCAGTCCAATTTTGAAGGTATCGAAGCACCGGGAGAGGCAGGCGATGAACTGGACTCAGACGATGATGAGCCACCACCGCCGCCGCCAACCAGTGCAACTAGCAGCAATGCCAAGGTCAAAAAGAACGCTTCGATGCGCAAGGCATGCAAGCGCAACTCCTTGATACAGTCCGACGAGCAGGACAGCACACATGTGCGCAATTTTCTGGACTTTGTGATACCAGAGGACAACTGGGATTCCAATTCCGAGATGAGCGACTATGCGGACGAGGAGGATCTTCAGCGCAATTTCGATGCGCTATCTAATGCCAGCGGTGGCGGCGATGATAACTACCGTTTGGATCGCAACATTAAAGCGTACATGGAGCAAATGGATCGCGAGCTGGCTCAAACGACTGTGGGCAAGTCTTTTCATGGAAAGAGCAGCACAAGCACCAGCACGTCGCAACACAACGCTGTCGAGGATGATTTTGATGACATCGAGGACTTTGAGCCAATTAATATAAATGTCAACACGCTGCGAAACATGATGGACAGCTATAAATCCCAAATGGGAGGCGCAGGACCCGTATCCAATTTATTTACAGCCATGGGCGTAGGCATGTCGGCTGCCGCAACAGATGAGAAACCCAAGGATTTGTCAGAGTCAGCTGTTTAGGGCACAAACAGGAACGCATCATTTAGCATTTAAGATTACAATCGCATTATGGGCTTAACATTCAAATCGAAATATACATCTATATACATGTACATGTGAGTGGGTGTGTTTGTGTGTGTGAATGCGTTATAATGATAAATGAAATAGTTTAAGCTAAACGCTAATCTTTGGATGCCGGCACAAAGTTTCCATAGTCGCGCCTTACGTGCATAGGCGAGCCGCCCTGCGGTGACTCATTGCGGCTCCTGTGCTGATAAGGACGTTCCGAAGTTCTATCTGCTCCACCGCCGCCGCCGCCACCACCACGATCCCTTCGCGGATAAGCCTCATATTTATTGCGGCGTTGATCTGCAGATGGTTTAAAATCAATTATATCGAATTTTATATATAAGATATGCGTACCTCTGAAGCCGCGTTCGTTATTGCTGTACCCGCCACCGCGTCTTTGCCAGCCACGATCACCTCCTCCTCGGCGCTGTCCGCCATTGTAACGATTATTAAAAGGACTTGTATAGCCGGCACCTCCACTTCCACCAGTGCCTCCTCCTCCTCCTCCTCCACCACCGCCGCCACCACCACCACCACCACTTATCCAATTATCAACCAGCGGCGGCTCCGGTTCTGGCTTAGAACAATGTGCCATAAATTCGGCATCGTCTGTTGTGTAGCGTGATGCAAATTCCGATTCGCATTCATCCAAAAAGCTAACATCTCTGTCCGAGAGTCGGTTGATTTTACGATTCGGATCAACCATTCTTGGAAACGTTTGTTGTTTACTGGCTAGTATGCTGGTCGGAGAGCGAGGCAAAAATTCCCTAGAAGAATCCAAACTGGATTGTTGCGAGCAGGGCTGTAATATTTTGATAAATATTTTGTAAGAACGAATGCAATGACCTGATTTGCGTTTCTCCTGGCTACTAGCACGAAAGTAATAGCTTACCCTTATCGAATTCTTTAAATTTTCCATACACTTATTAATTAACTAATGGGCGAACTACGGTAAATAGTAACAATGGGTTTGTTATAATTTTTGATTGAAAATTATAAGCCTGCCATTGCTAATTGCTGCTGTTTGCTATAACTTGCTCACATTACCTGTGATCAGCATACAGCGCCTAAGCAACATTCGATACACGGCAAATGCAAATATCGTGAACAATGTATCGATATATCAGCAACCGAATACGATATCTGTAATACTGATTAAGTATTCTTAGTAAAATGCGGGAGTGTTTTAAGTGAAATGCAGATAATTTAAGCGATTGTAAATACTTATACATGTAATTTAGTCTAAAGGCTCACACTAATGAGATAAACGCTGGACATGCCACTGCATCGCATTCACAGAACTACACGAGCCATAAGCATAAGCACGCGGGTCAACGACCACAGACTACGTGCGCATCTTCCGAGCTGGCCATGGAGCAACAGTCGTCCGTATCCATGCGCTGGTTGCGCCGCTACCGCGTGTTCTACTTAATACTACTTTTCATCATTGCCATCCAGCTGTTTCTGGCCTACAAATCAGTTGACATTGATTTGACTGGGACACGGCGCACACAACGGGATGTGCACGACTCGGAGGCGCCGCCACCAGAACCTGTGGCGCCACCAGTTCATGTCCAGGCGGCCAGTAAGAGCGCCCGCCTCACTTCCAAGGAATTGGGCTTTGAGCCCGAATGTGATATCAATGCCAAGGAAGCAATATCGGCACTGCAACGTGCCAAGACGAAAGACTGCCGCCAACATATCGCCCACATAGCCTGTGCCATACAAGCTGGACGCTTCTATGCTACACATCTACAGAGTAGTTGTCCCGCGGGCAATCACACGGCCAATGTTTCGCTGGGTTGCTATCGCGACGAGAAGGAATCGCGCCTGCTGGGCGGCTACTTCACCAGCTTCAAAACGTCCAATTCACCCAGTGGCTGTGTCGAGCTTTGCCTGCAATCCGGTTATCCATATGCGGGCGTCCAATACGCACGAGAATGCTTCTGCGGCTTTGACACTCCGCCCAGCTCAGCCAAACTGCCGGACTCCAGCTGCAACATGAAATGTTTGGGCAATGCCAAGGAAATCTGTGGTGGTTTCTTTGCCATGAATGTCTACGAAACGGGCATTGCAAGTAAGTGCATTCATATTTCTTAATATAATTGTCATTCTTATATAATAATCGAATCTGTTCGCAGAGTTTACCCCACAATTGGCTGCCAGCAGCCCAGCGCCAGGGGAGGAGCAGCGCGTCCGCATTGCATTTCTGCTGACGCTCAACGGACGTGCACTGCGACAGGTTCATCGACTGCTCCGAGCGCTGTATGCGCCCCAACACGTTTACTACATACACGTGGATGCGGTGAGTGAGCGGTGCGAGACGGCCACGCGGCCGGATTTTATAATTAAAGCGAGTTCCACAATTTGTGCTAATTGAGCGGAATTTGACGCCTCGCTGCTAAAGCAAATTGCAAATTGTGGCTAACATTTATTAAAGATTGAATAATGCAAGTAAATGAACATGTGCTACAAAGCAACAGAAGGTTTAGGAATAGGGTAGTATGATATGATAATATATATGTATATATATTGATTCTGTCTTTGCGCTAGTAATATATTATCAAATATATTGAGTCATCATTAACCAAGGCACAACGTAATCCAATAGCTCCTCATGTGCATTTAACAAGTTTCGCCTTTCAAATATCGATTAAATTAAAAGATTCTTTTCCAATTTTACAGCGTCAGGATTACCTCTACCGCAAGTTGTTGGAACTGGAACCGAAATTTCCCAATATACGTCTAGCACGCAAGCGCTTCTCTACAATTTGGGGCGGCGCCTCGTTGCTGACCATGCTGCTGCAGTGTATGCAGGATTTGCTGCAGTCCAACTGGGAGTGGGACTTTGTTATCAATCTGAGTGAAAGTGACTTTCCTGTCAAGACGCTGGATAAACTGGTTGACTTTCTGAGCGCCAATCGCGACCGCAACTTTGTCAAGGGCCATGGCCGTGAGACGCAGCGTTTTATCCAGAAGCAGGGTCTGGACAAGACCTTCGTGGAGTGCGACACACACATGTGGCGTATAGGCGATCGCAAGCTGCCTGCCGGCATACAGGTGGACGGTGGCAGCGACTGGGTGGCACTCTCCCGTCCATTTGTCAACTACGTAACAAATCCAGCAAACGATGATACTTTGTTGCAGGCACTGTTGCAACTGTTTCGACACACACTGCTGCCAGCAGAATCCTTCTTTCACACGGTGCTGCGCAACACTCAGCATTGCCACAGCTATGTGGACAACAATCTGCATGTGACCAACTGGAAGCGCAAGCAAGGCTGCAAGTGTCAATACAAGCATGTGGTTGACTGGTGCGGCTGCAGCCCCAACGACTTTAAGCCCGAGGATTGGGCGCGGCTGCTGGCCACGGAACAAAAATCGCTATTCTTTGCGCGCAAATTCGAGCCGATTATCAATCAGGCGGTGCTTTTGCAGCTGGAGGAGTGGCTCTACGGGCCGTACACCAGCGAGTATGCCAATCTGCACGGCTATTGGCAGTCGCTCTACCATCACGAGGATACGCATGGCGCTGGCGATGATCTGGCGCGTACTGTTGGCGACAGCCTGATGCGTCTCTCTGCGCAACAGGCCAAACTGGAACCACTGCGGCTGCTGGAGCTGACACACTACCTGCATCGGGATCAGTACAAGGGATTTTTGGTGCGCTACAGTGTGCTGCGCGGAAATGGCTCAAGGGAGCTGCAGCTGGAGACGCGCGTGCGACCCGTGCAGCACGGCAAAGTTGCGAAAAATACACGTTTCAGCAAGCGGCTACGCAACTTTGAGGTTTCCACCGATTTCGATCAGAAGGAGCAGGTGGCGCGAAACTTTGCCAAGCTACTGGGACCACACAGTGATCTATTGCTGAGCTACACATATCAGGGTGTGCCTGCCACACAAGATGCTTCGCACTCGTACAATTTGACGTTGCTCTGGCTGGATCCATTGGGTCGACTGCAGGACTTCAATGAGCTGCATGTGGAGGAGTCCCAAATCGATGTCATCAATCACTCCAAAACGCTGCTCAAGCGTCCGCTTACGCCGGGCATATGGACAGCCAAGCTAATTGGACGCACTTCTATCTATGCCCAGCTGAAGTTTCTAGTCACTCCGCTTGCCTATGCGAAAGGTGTGTCGCTGGACACTGTGGCAGCTGCACGGGCCCAAAACGGCGGTCTAGCCCTGTCACTGCCCGACGACTTTTCGTTGCCTCCGGAGTGGCAGCAGCATCTGCCCAATGAGAACGACGTCAATGCGCTGCGCAAAGAAGCATTGGCTAATGCTGAATTGATTGGCCGACCATTGCACGGTTGGATCGACGTGCTGGTCGGCAAATTCTTTCAGCTGCGTGAAACCTGCATTGCGGATGGAACTAATGTGCTGCACGATTTGCCGCTATGTCGAGACACCGCCTGGAGCTCCCTGGCCGCGGACCCCAAGAGCGATATGGACGCGCTGCTCAAGCGTTGACAATAGGCCTGAGTCATATACAGTTGTTATAGCCATTTTCGAAAACGCTACCATTGATAATTTTTTAGTTATTCATTTTGTTGTGTAAATAGTTGTGAATGTCTTCATGTGTCTGTGTGTTGGTTTTTTAACCATCTGTTTACTACTCGTTTTAATACTTAAATGTCATAGTTCAAATAAGAATTTTAAACTCAGATATCTGCAATATTATGCTCAACGCACACAAAACTAAAAGCAGCCGACAGTCTACTTAGCCCTTGCATACGCTTCTATGTATTCCGTTCTGTTAATAATTGTTTAGTATTATTCTGGCGTTACGCGAGCAGCCTGAGCTTACACTGAGATTAACAATTTTATGGGACTGTTTCAAGTCCCGAATTAGAGAATGAAACCGATTTGTTTCTTTTGAGCCCAACTTTGATATTAATGTGAAAATGTATATAATAACAAGTTTGACTAGATAGAATATCTAAAATGTTATATTATATAGTATAGTCCATTATAATTCAGTTTACTGATTGAGCCTATGCAAGGGCATCCGCATCGGATTTGCCGTCTTAATCTTAAGTGTTTCATTTTTTGCACTTTGCCACATTCGAACTTCTCTAATTCAGATCCTACAAATTTTTAATGCACCTTTAAATCTTTTTTCTTATAGAATGTTGTGATATATGTAAAATGAGAATGAGATTGGGACTTGCGATCGTTTGTAGTGTGAAATTGAGTGCGGGCAAGTTTTTAAAGAGTATTACAAACAAATTGTTAGGGTTTAAGTAACTATGCGATGCAATTGTAACACTGGACATACATATATATATATATATCTAGCATGTAGTATAAACTTTGAACTATGCAACTATAAGATTCATTTTCATTTTGGCCGGAATTTCAATTCTTGAGCTCGCTTACTGTTATTTGCATTTTATATATTTGTATGTTAGACTTAAATATTTAAAGCCAAGGCCATTTGTACTGCCGTTTGCTGTGCGAGCACATTCTATATTAGTAGATCCTCATCCGGATCTTCATCATCGAAATCATCATCGGCATCTGGCGTGTAGATGATGTTGCCCTCAGCCGTTTCGCTGGTGCTGCAATAAAAGGGACAGACAACAGATAAGTAATTCATTAAGGACGCAACCAACCAACCGTTCATATGGCAAAGTGAGCGCATTGCGCGCTACAACTTCATCCTCGTCCAGTTCGATCTTGAAGGTTCCGCCAGGATCTGCTGCCTTTACGGGTTCATCGTGTGCAGCCTCTATTTTAGTTGCAGCAGCTAAGGCATTCGTTTCGCCAGCGTCCAGCAGTGGCGTCACTTGGAACTCTGTCTTGCTGACTTGGCACGTATAGCGTTTGTTGGTGACGCCGCCGCCCGGCTTGCGCGATATCAGCGACAACGTTGTATCGGTCTCCAGTCGCAGCACCAACTCCGCCAGATACTCGCATCCGGCTAGTATGTAGTCAGCGTCCGGGTGCTGCAAGTTCTGCGGTGACGCCCACAAGAACAAGCGACGCACATGCTCGGAGCGCCGCAACTTATTGATGAAGTCGAAGATATAGGCGGGCGTCTGATAGCAGAGCAAATCTGCCAGCGTTGGCAGTATGATATTGCAGCCAGTTTTTGTTGTTGGCTCTGATTGGTTTAATTGGTTGTTATTATTGTTGTTGCATTCGTTTAGCAGCGTCTCGAAGCTGGCCACGTGCTTCAGTTGCGTGCCAATTGGCAATGTCTTAATCTCCTTGCCCTCGCCCTGCTCGTGAAGCAGGCTGCCAATGAACTTTAGCGCGATTCGTTCGCGATTAAGTTGATCTGAAAAAAGTTATAATAAACGCTGTGTTTTGGCGTAAGATTGGTTGGGCTTACCAATTATCAGAATGACCTTTTGATTGGTCACAATAAGATTGGAAAGCATGTTGCATTTAGTTGTAATAAATTTAAAATTAAACTAAACTGCAGTTTGTGTTGTTGCTAACCGTTAGAGATGACAGTATCATAGGATTATCGATATGTTGCGCAAGCGATATTTAGCTTTTAGTCGCGATAGTATTTATAAAGGTGCACTTATATATCGTCCATCTCTATAGCCAGCTGATATTTGATACAGCCGCCTTTTCCAAATGAGTAAACAATATTTACAATGCAAAATGTGGGGCCAGGAAGGTCGATTACAAAGCGGATTAAAGGCAAGCGCAACCTTGAACTTGTCTCGTTTTTTTCTATGTTCTGCTAGTGCCTATTGCTGATAGTGGGTCATTGGCATTGCCGCGCGATGATTTCTGTTTGTTTGATCCCATTTATTTGCTTTCTCTGCCGACGCCGACGTCTGCGCTGACGATGCGAAGCTGCCGTTCTTGTTGTGGTTTGCTTGGATCGTTCAGTTGTGGTTAATTTCGTGTGGTGTCTTGTGTTTTCGTTTTCGGCAGTCGCGTGCTCTACAAAAAAAAAAAAAAAGAAATAACGTGGCGCTTGACACAAAACCGTAAGTTATATTTTGTAATATAAAGCCATGTTTAAAAGTCGCAATATAAACAAAAGAATGAGTGTATCATTTTATATATCCAACAAGTGGTTAGCAGAGATTGTGTGCATGTATTGGATAGAGCTTCTGCTGCGTTAGAGCTTTCACGTTAAAGCTTTGCGCACAGCTTGCGGCGCTTTTCAGGGGAAATGCATAGGCGGCGCTGCCTTTGCAGATATTTTCGGTGCTTCCATATGGACGAGTTTTAATACACCCTAAGCTCATTGGGCGACATCCTGCAAATAACGCAATTTGTTCAACAAGTGAAGACAGCTGGAAGAGAAATCAGATAAATATAGTTGGAAGTTAATATTTTATTTAATAAAAGTCTTCGCATCGCACGTCGTCACAGCAACCCCTTCAAATTCATAACAAACAACAGCAGCAGAAAGGAAACAAGCGAAATTCTATTAAGCATACGCCATGCTGTTCTCGCTGGGTAAGTCACGGCAAGAGCGGCTGTTATGCATGTGCATGTGTGTGAGTGTGTGTGTATGTGCGGTTAGCAGCTTTGTGCAATTATTATGCATAGAACATGTTATTAGCAAGCCGACACCTCAATTGAAATGCAGCTCAGAAAAAATTCCATTTCAATAAAGTCAAAGGAATGTCTACCAACCCCCCACCTCTTCCCCCTCTCCCCGTCTAACAACAACAACAAGGTTGAGCTGCCCAATTGCATGCCAATTTCTATTAGCCAATAGCCAACACAGCTCGCTCTCAAATGTGCATTAAATAAACAAAAAAAATTAAATTAAACCATTAGTTAAATAATTACCAGACTTTATGAGCATACGAAAAACATTCAAAGCTTTTTAAACAGCTCCCACTCGCATGAGAGTAATTTTGTTGTTGCTAAAGCTCTGCGCTGCCAGCGTCGCGACGCGTCGTGTCGTCGCTGCGGGCTCTGTGCGAAGCGCCTGCTCTGAATTCAGTTGCGCATTGCACTTGGTGGTGCACGGTTGTGATTTTCGTTATATTGTTGTTGTTTCGTGTAGTGTCTCGGTGCTTCTGTCTTTCGATTTACTGTTAATCATACGCAATTGCATGCAAATCAACACTAGAAAAGTCGTTAGCAAGTGCAATTAGCCAGCGATTCGTGTATTGATTTTAAAGTGCAGAGTGAACACGCAATGTCAAAGGATTTAGACGTTGAGCAGGCGGCGAAGGCGACAATGACGACGACTTCGATTGAAGTCAAAGCTGAGCCTGTTGCTGTTGTCGAGCTGACAACGACAACAGCAGCGGGCGCAGCAGAAGCGGCCATGCCGACAACAAATGTCGACACGAGCAGCAAAGCGGGGGAGGAGCAAAAGCAGCAACCGGTGGCAGTAACAACAACAATAGTAGAACAAGTGCAGCCAACGGTTGCTACCGTCGTTGAGGCGACCGCAAATAAAGGTACAACCACAACAACAACAGCAACAGTAAATTTGGCTTTGGCTTTCAAAGTAAATCAACAACAACTCACGGCTCAACGTTTTAGTTTCGAATTAGTAAAAGTTATAATAAAACGCATACAAAAGCCAGCCGGACGAACAGGACGGACAGGTGTACAGAGAAAGAAAAGCAAACACACACACACACACACATGCAGACCAGAAATAGAGGGGAAGCGAGAGTTATAAAGAGAGGCTGAGAAGTATGCAGCGCGAAAGAGAGCATTGCAAATGCATTACTATTGCCCATCCTCGTACTCCTTCTTCATCTGCGTCTCACACGCCTCCTCGCTGCTCTGTGTTTGCCCAGTCATCAACGTCTCTGCGCATTCGCACCAAGTTAAATTTCACTTTAGTTTTTCAGCATTTTTAGTTTTTTTTTTTTTGTTGTTTTTCTTATTGTGGCGCTTCTTTATTTATTTTACTTTTGCCGTTTTCAACTTTTTACGCTTTTCCAAAGTCATCGTCGTCGCATCTTCAAAAAGTTTTACTTTTTATGCGGATTATATATTTCTTGCTTGTATTTTCTTTTGCCCATTACCTTCAAATTTTGCGCACGATCTGTTGCAACGCTTTGCTGGTCACCAAACAGCAAAACTTCGACTGCAGCACGCCTGTTTAACTAACAGTCTATTAATTATAATGTTTACTTTAACTATCATTCAAATGGGGCTGCTTTTCATTTCGATGCCCGAAATTATCGAGCCCCAAAATTTGTTGGTTGTATAACTGTGGCACGTGCCACACACTGCGTGTGCCACATTTCACTTATCTCACTTTATTCATGACTTTATTTGCAATCTGCTTTAATTGAAAAAAGGCAAACGAAACTCATTTGCATAAGACAAAAAAGAAAAACTTCAATTCAAGCGACTGATAAGTCAATGTTGGAAAACTAACGTTATCTGAACATGGCTATACCCAAGGTTCCTCTTAACTGGGCTACTAAAGAGTACACACCTTTGTATAGCTATGGCTCTTCGTTAAAAGTTAACCAAAACTCATGACTGTTAAACCCAAAACTAAACATTGAATTGCTCTGAAATTTCATATGTTACAGGGTATCTTCACGATCTCCTATAGCCTAGCTCCCATAATACATGCATTTAATTGAAATCCTCGCTGAAATCCTCCACGTAAGCCTCTTAGGAATAATCGTTTGAAAATTGATGCCCCACCATTCTCTTAACATTAGCATATATATTATGTGCCAGATCTTACAACAATCTGGAAATAAGTAGAACTTTCGTATAAAAGCATTTCAAAGTCAAGCGTATTTAATTATCGGCGTGCCGCAGATAGTCTTCTCTCTTGTCTCACCTCAAAAGTTATTATGCCAAACATACCCTGCACCCTTCAATTTAAACGAGAACACTTCAATTTATCGAAGAAGCGCAGAAATTTTTAATTCATTTGCAATTTTTTTTTCTTCGTTTTTTTTTTTTCCAATTTCCCCTCATCTCTGCAAACATCAAACATATATACACGCTGAACAATGCTATTTAAAGCGATTTGGTATCATTTTGCCACTACAGAAGATTGTGGAGAACGGGTTCTAGACAATGTTTACATGGAGTGCTGATAAGCAGGCTCGTAGGTGCCGAGAAGATACAGGCCGGGCTGCTCCTCGTCTTATGGTCTTAGACAGACAATTGCAAGAGCAGGTGCGGCAAGCATAGCATTATACTATTATAGGATAGTCCGGTCTACGGGCTTACAGAGAGGGAGGGAGCGTAATCTAATAATCGTACAGTCCGTATCAGAACGTGCTTGGTACTTTGTTTAGACATCTTCTCAGTTTGCCGGCGACGCTGTTAGACGAGGCTGTGTTTATCGGTAGATCGCTGGAATTACAACTTGTTGCTGTTTCGCTTTTTGTTGAAATTAACTGAATTGGCTATGATATCATGTGTCAGCAGCTATGGGGGAAAAAGCTGGGTCAATTGCTACGCAGACTAGAAAATCGGCAAGAAAAAATTGGTTTACTCTTGATTTGCTATGATAAAAATAAACAATAAACAAAATGAGTCATTTCATTAAATATACATTTTTTGAAATTTTTCCATACTTCCGTAAAAAGTTGAAGCGGTTCTTGTTTTTAGTCTGTGTCCATTAAATAAATGTCTGACCTCAAAGCGTATATAAATTCTCGATCAGCTAGAGTTCTCCCATCTAATGCTTAGGTCAAAGAAAATCGTAAATTATCAATTAAGGGTATCTCGAAAGAGCAAAAAGCCAGATGAAAAGGCAGGCTAAAGAATTGTGGGTCGCATTTAAATGCTTCATCTTAATGTTAATATTGTCTTTGTTATCTCCTATTCGAGCACCAAAGAATCCTCTTAATGGTATTAATTTGTTTCTTCTGGGCATAGGAGACAACAAGTCCAATATGGATCCAGCGCTGATCAACTTTAAGGTGCTTTATGTGCTGACCCAGCTGTGCGGCCTCACGATGATTGTGCTGGTTGGCACCTGGATCGGGCAGCATTTTGGTGGCCTGGGCGGCACTGACAATCCCAGGCTGGAGTTCAATTGGCATCCGCTCTTTATGACCATTGGATTTATTTATTTATATGGCAATTGTGAGTAGCTGTTGGACCGGAAAAGGTGGTGCCACTAACGGACCACTCCATGCAATCTTTTTAGCCATACTCGTCTATCGCGGCTTTCGCACCACGCGCAAGAAGACACTGAAGCTCACCCACGCTGGCATACACTTGGCCGCCTTCGTATTAACGGTGATTGCCCTGAAGACTGTATTCGATTCGCATAATCTGGTCGATCCGCCCATACCCAATATGTATTCGCTGCACTCGTGGCTGGGCCTGTCAGCGGTGATCATCTTCTGTCTGCAGTATGTGGCTGGGTTTATGGCCTTCCTGGTGCCGGGCATGCGGGAGAACTACAAGATTGCCCTGATGCCGCTGCACATATATTTCGGATTGTTTGGCTTCGTCCTGGCCATTGCCAGCGCCGTAATGGGTCTCACCGAGAAGGCCATATTTACGCTGTAAGCTATATATTTACTCAGTTGATAACTTGGCTAATGCTTACCGTTTATCTGTGCCTAGGGGTGCCAACTATGCCACACTGCCCGCGGCCGCGGTGCTGACCAACATTATTGGCGTGCTGTATGTTATCTTTGGAGCTCTCGTTGTGTATTTGGCCACGGAGCCTTCGTACAAGCGGAAAGCTTTACCGGAGGATACTGCTTTGCTCTCTGGCACCGTGAATGAGTAAATCATGTCGACCAAAACTAACCAGCTGCAATCATTACTTAAGCTCAAAACTGTGCACAAAACAAACAACAAAACAAACCCCAACAAGGGGATAATATTAACCATGTGGTGCTTCGTTTTCGTTCTTCTCAAAAGCTATACGAAATGTTAAAGTTGAAATGCATGTTTTTAATATAATAGTACATAATTTATAAACGATTTATATATTAATCTATATATATTATGTGTGACAGACAACAGTGTGAACTTTTATTTTATATGTTTACCCTCCAGATCATCTGTATTATACGAATATCTATATAATATATATGTATATGTAATATATCTAAAGTTTAAAATACTGTTTTTTATATTTGATTGATTGTTATATTTGATCAAGGAGCAGCTTTTGTCAAGCAAGGAACGAGTATGGTTCTTCCTAGAGGAGCTCTCTTACTGGTTCCGCAGCTGAACTTCAAACTCAACTAAGACGGAATTCCCCGATTGGGAAAAATGCACTCCGTTGGGTGAAAATGTGTCAGAAAAAGAACTGTTTATAGCATACGCTAGACATCAGATTATAATCTACTAAATATGAGAATCATGTTTGCTCTTGTGATTAACATCGTCATCCGAGCTGCTTGAACGATCCATATATATTATGTTCACATCGATGCCTTTTGTGGTTTCCTGACTATCGGCGTCAACCATCGTAACACTGTCCAAGTCCACTTCATCAATATACTGAAAGTTAAGTTCCTCATCGAGATCCACCAGGAACATGGGAGTCTCGCCTACGATCTTGGCATGCGTAATCCCGTGATATTCACACTTGATGTCAAAGCGTTCCAATATTAGGGCCGTATGTTCAGTGACCTGTATACGGCCGGCAACACCAGCGAATGCCATGTGCGACGCCATATTGACGGTCTGACCCCAGAGGTCATAATGAGGGCGGGACAAGCCCACAATACCAGCCACAGCCGGTCCATGTGATATGCCTATTTTCAGTTGTCCGGGCATGGAGCCGCCATAGCTCATACTAGAATTGAGTATGGATATGTCATGCATTATGCGCAGCAAGTCGGCAGCAAATTGGGTCAGGGTCAGGACACAGTTATCATCGTGTTCCAAAAGCGAATGAAGGAAGCGGGATTGGTGAGTTTTTTGTGCTGCGCTAAATTTAACTGCAAGAACCAAAAAGCGAATCTTAAATGAACAAATATCTTAATATATGAGCAAATATTTACCCGAATTTTTCTGTGACTGTCTTTTGCGAGTTTTAGCCTGTTTTGTCGTCAATGGCGTTGTGAGCGCACTGTCCATTTCGGGATCTACCTTCAAGCCACAGGCAGCCATATATGTCCAGCCCGTGACCTTGATCTTTTCCACCTTAAAATTTTGTATGTAGTTCGCCAATAGATCATCAAAAAGGCAAATATACTCATTGAGCACTCGCAAGCCCGTCTTTTCCGATTCAAAGTTTACAATGGTTGCGAACAGCACGGCGACCTTATCGTAGTACTCGCAGAATAGTTCATCGGACTCATCACGATTCAGGAACAAGTTAACCACATGGCTGGGCAAAATGTTGGCCACTAATATCTTTGCGTTCAGTTTGCTTTTTTCCGTTAGCATGTGCTTCTTCCTATAAAGCGTCTTGTAGCTGTGGGAGAGGAGCTTGACAATACAGAAGGAATCGAGTTTGCAAGCCGGATTTGAATCGAGCCGGGTCGAACCCTAAATGTACATTACTACAATGAACCGAGCCTTAAGCCAAACGCAACTGAACCGCCACCCAAACCTAATCATATTTTCCCAAAATCTATTTAATTCAAACTACAAAAAAACACTTTTGGGTGGAGACAGAGAATATTGGACCACACTTACTGATGGTTCACTGTTTTGAGGTAGGTAACGTGCTGCATCTTGATAAGAACCAATAAAGCAAATGCCAATATGTACCAGATGCTCGCCAATTCCGATGCCAGACCCATATTCGTGGACTGCAACCTACCCGAACTTTGATAAAATGAATGCACGGTAAGAATGTGCAGCATGGTCATAAAGGCGATCAGCGCTGCTTTGAAGAACAGCGGCACACCAACAAAAAACATGGCTATGAATACCATAATAATATTTTGAGTGGCTTCCTGTGTAGAATCCATTAAAATCATTCGAGCTTTTTAATGCAGCACTACCCACCCAAGGCTCGAAGTTCTCTCTTTTCAAATCGTCCTCTGGCAGGCTTTTGGCACCACTCAGCTGCATTTCCTCCAATTTCAGAAGAACCTTTTTAAGTTCCGAATACACACGATAACATATAAGATATGCAATAAGGATAATAATAGACATACTTACCGTATTCAAGGTGGCCATTCCATAGATTAGGAATAAGCATATAATGGACGTAAAAATGCGCAGGGTTAGATTCTCTTCCAACAGCTCTGACAGCATGACGAGCCAACGATTTGCAAAGCATTTCGGTTCATATGTATTGGGCGACTTGCTAAATTGTATCGCAATTTTCTTATAGAAGGCAAAGAAGCATATGAGCATTATAACTAAGAGTAATGAAAACAGTTTTAACACGAAGGGAGTTCTTCACATGCAACAAGAGTCTTAAATGTATTAAAAATATTTCAAAATATGTATGCATATGGGCAATTCAGGAAGAAACACAACTTGATTACACTTTGTGAGGCAACAAATAGAAATCATTTTAAGCTGCATCTACAAGCAGGAATAGCATCAAAAGTTTCTGCATATTCTAATCACAATTATTTTCATATAAACTGGAAATTATCTCTGGCAAATTATCTTTTACGAATAATTGACAAAGCTGTCAATACTTGAATTTAAAATCATTTAAGTATGTTGTCTTTGATAAGATTACGTTAGATAGGTTTTTTTTTTTGTTCGTTTGGCTTGTGATCAAGCCGGTTCTCCTGGAAACACTCATATGTATTTATTTATGCATATATGCTTACTTCGGTGGTATAAGGTTCTGCAAAAGGAATAATGTGCCGACGAAGAGTATAACGAGCAGACTGTATTTCAATAGTATATTGGGCTCGTTAATGTAGTTCCATTCAACCTCACTATGGCGAAAGAGTCTCCAGAACGAGGAAATATACGGCTTAAACATGTAATCTTCATTGCCCCGTTTAATTCGATAAGAGAAATCGAAAATTCTTGCTAGTCTGTAATGCAAATATATATATATATTTGTATCTAAAGTAAATTTCATGGGTTGCACTCACTGTATCCCGTCTACGGGCATAAGCTCCACCTTTTCGAGCATGCCTTCATAGGTTTTTTCCCGAATATCATCGATTGTATCAAAATCTTTATCACTGGTGGCACGCAATGAAGAGTCGGCCGAATGTTCCGATAATGAAATGTGGCTAAGGGCGGCTGTCTTGGCAAATTTTCGCGGCTGTGGGCCTATTAAATATGTTAAAATATTTGCCTTCTTTAAAAAAGGATCCTTTTTGGCCAGAAAGGTACCCTCATCATAGAAATATTTATTATGCAGAAAATCGAGTGTTGTTTGGGAGACATGCACCTTGCCCGGCATACCCAATAATTCCAGGCGATAAGCGATATCCACATCGCGCGACCATATGTCATACTGCCACTTGATGCGACCTATGATGGCCGTGAACACCTCGCCGGAGTGGACGGCAATGCGAATGTCTAAGTTCAAGCCATAAATCTCACGTGAAGTCTGTATCACATTGATCATGTCCAGAGCGAAGCTTAGACAGGAATTGGCATGCGAATGTATTTGCTTTTGTATGCCCGAGACACAGGTGAAGCTATTGCCCTGAAATTTAATGCGCAGCACTTTGTTCTTTTCCGCTGCCAGTTCGAAGCCCACAAAGATGTCGTGGAGACACTTAACGATTTCGGTTCCATTCAAGTGTGTGGTCAAGTGCGTATAGTTAACCATATCAGCGACCAGTATGGAAACATCTGTGTGCAATTCTATGAACAAGATGCTACGAAAAGGTTTGGTATTTAACTGAGTTAAGACATTCAGGTATATACAAACAGTGGAGAAATAGTGTGATTGCCGACACGCTGGTCCTCGATACGTTTGTGGATCTCCTGCAGCAATGTATCGACAATATCTGCTGGCAGTATCGTGTTCATCATGTCCTTCTCCTTGTGCATGGCCACCTGAAATATAAAATAGAATATTTAGATCGGTTTCCATATGATTTAAAGGCTTGACCTTAAGTAGAAAGTTCTGATAAAGCAGCTGGTGACGTCTTATTATCATCTGCCTTAGATGGTACTCCATGAAGATACGAAATGCTTCCATCAGCATGTTTAGCGAGATTAGATAGATGGCATAGCAGCCATGCAGGGCCCATGTCAGGTTTTCAGAAATGTATAAGCTTGAGACAATAAGGTATGAAATATATAAAATGGACACTACGGTGCCAAGCAGCGAGGGTATCCCATAAAAGGCAATTGGCAGGAAAAAATACACCGATATAATAATGATGTGATCGTAGGAACTCTTTATATGCTTATCAGTTTTATCGACCGCGAACATAAGGAAGGTATCTGATCAATTAATGTGAATAAGAAAACATGTTAGAACAATGTAGTCGGCACGAGCCGACTGCTCAATACTCTGTTCACAGTGCTATAAAAAACAGGTCGAGAAGAGTGAGAAATGCAAGTTTTGATGGGAGCTTCAATTAAAGTCGAATCTCTTACTTATTTAATTCTTGGAATACTTGATATCGGAATGTCGAACAAGTAGTCAGGCGAACATTGGGCAAGATCAATATACTCATTTATACTATGTGATCAGTGTATATAAAAACTTGATATACCTATAAACGTCACAAGCAAGGCGGCAGAGCAGCTGGCCAGATTGTTCCACAGAGTAAAGTGTTTGTATTGAGCTTTGTTCTTGAAACAAATCAAAAGTATGAGTGGCAGCAAGATCATGAGTACTACATACGGCATGGATACCCAAACGGTGCACTGCAAAGGCGTAGATCTTGTTATACTGCAGACCACAGCCAAAGGACTTGACTCACTTCGGAAAAGGCAACCTGAAATAGGATGTGTATGGCAAACAACAGCTCCATGATGAATAAAAACATCGACAGATTGATCACGGTCAGGCGCTGGATATAACGACGATAGCATGCCTCCATGTCCAGATCTTTGCATTTTTTCTGTGAGACGCCATATCAGCTTATACCAGACTAGTTTTAGTCTAGTGACAGACTCACGCGCAAGTGCACCCATTCCCTGCCCTTACTATAGGTCAGCTCATTGTCTGTTGGATCAGATTCTATTGCAGCATGGTGTTTATACCAAAAATGAGAGTCCATGACATCCGAGTAGATCAAAATGTGTTTTTTGATTTCTGTACTAGTTCTCACACTTCAAATTGAGTTAGAAAGCTGCAACTACTTGTCATAAACAAGGAAACAATACCTATTTCTTGGAAAACCTCAGATTGTTCCATGCAATTATGGGTTTCGACCATGTCTTTCTACAGAATTACCTATACCTATACCTATACGATATATCTGGTCGGATTTTGAGTAGGTTCTGCCAGTCATTCCTATCCCATTCAAATAAAATAGTATATAGTATAGTTTCATCACGTTCTATATTATCTGTACAGTGTTTAATACAATTTTATATACATTATACAAACATGCAAATTGTACAATACTTAAAAAAATGGATTATTTAACTAGGTGCTTGTGTTATCTGCTGATGGGGCAGGAAGCCCTTGTATTCGTCATCGGTGCCCAGTATGTAGGTGGGTATATTGCCACGCCCCTTGACAAACGTGTTACCCCGATAATTGCATTGAATATTAAACTGGCGCAGCTTCAATGCCGTATTCTCTGTCACCTGTATTTTGCCTGGCACGCCCGTCGAGTCCATTCGGGAGGCCATATTCACCGGATTGCCCCAGATATCATAGTGTGGCTTCGATATGCCGACCACACCAGCCATTGCCCGGCCATGTGAGATGCCGATGCGCAGCATGCCATAGTCCGTGCTGCCCTCATATTCGGACTGCATATTCTCAGCATTAAAGCGTCGCATCGCACGCATCAGATCCAAAGCAAAATTGGCCATAACTTTGACCACCTCATCATTGCTCCGCTCATTGCTGTTGTCTCCGTTGCTTAGTCTCGGCGTACCGTTTATCACATTGCCCTCGTACTGGCCACGCTCGAGATCTAGAGCTATGGTGCTGCCATTGCCGTAAGGCACGCGCTGCATTTGCTCAGAGCCCAAATTGCGGTACTGACTCCGTCGACCATTTGGCATCAACGACACGTTGCGAAATTTCACCTGGGGCGCATTAACCTGCTCGGAACGTGTGACATCCAGACCACAGGCCGCCATGTATGTCCAGTTGGCCACCTTGATCTTCTCCACGCGCATACTAGTCGAATATTTGTTCAGCTGCAATGTGAAAATGTGGCAGTTATTTGTATATTACTTAAAATTCATACTCACCACATCATCAAAGTCACAGATGATCTCGTTGAGCACACGCAGACCTATTTTATCGGTATCAAAGTTTTTGATTGAGGCAAACATGACAGCCACATTGTCGTACTCCTCATAGTAAAGCTCGTTCTGCAGCTGCGTGGATAAATAAAAGTCGGCTAAAATGTCAGATGGAAAACAATGTTGAGATCGTTTATAGCATTGCCTTGGGAATACACTTACCCACGTGAGCGGGCAATATATTGACCAGCAGCACTTTGATGGTGTCATTGGTGATGAGGGCATCGTCCTGTTTCTGCATCAGTTGCCGCTTCCAGCTGCCAATTGCTGTTGCTTTTAGACAGGCAAATCAGGACTTAGATGCTAAACGACTTACTTGTAATCTACTTTGGCTATGAACTCGGTCTGACGCTCCATCAAATGGAATATGCCCAGCGTTATAAAAATGAGCAAAATGTGTGAATACTCGGCATTAAAGTTCACATTCGTCGAGGGACTGAGGGCATAGATATAATCAAACTCGAAGACCACCAGCACCGCGTAGGTCCCAGTGATGGCCACCGCCATAGTTGTTTTCACAAAGAAGGGTATGCGCGTGAACAGAAAGGTTGTGCCAATGACTAGGGTCATGCAGTTGGTCAGGATCTAGGGAATGTTAATTTAAATGTATCATATACACACGTTCATTTTATACATAATGGCAGAGCTTACCCAAGGATGAAAGCATTGTAAGCGCTCTTCAAAGCTAGCCCCCGGTATTGTTTCATCCTCAATGGATGTAGATCTACAATCTATCTGTAAAGTATAAGTAAAACAATTACAATGAGAAAAATATATTAAATGGTGCCGAAATTGTTACATATATTTTACCCACCACTTGCATAGTCGCCACACCACCATAGGAAAGAATAACGAGAAAGTAGACAACGAGGCGTATTACAATGCTGCGCTGCATGCAGTCGGACATTTTATAGAAAAGGAGGCTGATTTTGGACTGAGGCAGCGACTGTTCCGCATCGGAGGCATACATGATCCAAAGTTTCTTGTACCAGGAGATGATGAGCAGTGTCGTAAGCACGAATATGGTGATGCCATCAATGACCCAGTAGTGATATTCGGCGCTTAAAACAAAAAGTGTATCCAAATGCCATTATAGAATCGAAATAGCTTTGGATTCGCGACTGAACTCACTCCTTGCTGAGCAGCTGTATGGCCAGCAGGCACATGTACACAAACCAGGCCAGTGCAATGCTATACTTGAGCATCACATCCGGTTCCCGTATGTACTGAAGCTCCCAGTTGCGTATGCGAAAGAGCAAACAGAAGGAACTGATGTTGCGCCGAAAGGTCTCCTCCTCGATTTCATCCTGTGTGAGGTTCTTGGAGCGGCGGCACACCTTGGTGATTCTAGTAGAAGATCAAAAGCTATTTGGTAAGTTCAAGTTGACTTTATGTAGATACAGCTGCACTTACTGTATGCGGCCGATGGGCATTTTGTCTAGCTCCCGGCACATCTCCAGCTTGGCCTGGTTACGCACTTGATTGTATTGCTGCAGCGTCGAGTTGTACATGAAGTTCGATTTGCTGGCCTCGCTCAGCTTCTTGGCCTGGCGCTCGCGCTGCACCCGACGCGGATCATGCATGGGGGCCTATAACTTTCGACTCTGTGTAATTCATTTCATCTTGGCGGGGACAATGTGTCGTGGGCAATACTCACGCGCAGGGACTTGATCAGAAAGGTGCGTATATTGTGCTTCTGCAGCACCGGATCCTCACGTGCCTTTTCGGTGCCGTCCTCAAAGAAATACTCGCCGTCCAGCAGCCGCAGCGTTTGCTGACTCACATGGACACGTCCCGTGGCGCCGGTGGCCTCCAGTCGATTGGCAATGTCCACATCCTTGGACCAAATGTCAAACTGCCATTTGGCAGCGCCAATCACGCCCGACAACACATCTCCGGAGTGGACGCCAATACGCATATCAATATTTAAATGTCGCTTCTCCCTGAGAAGCGTGAAGATTAATAGCTGAGCCATGGCTATGGACTATCTCACCTAACATCGCGTATGTCCTTGATCATGCGCAGACCCAGATCGACACAGCACTTGGCATGATCCTCATTGGGACTGGCCAGTCCAGCGACGCAATAGTAGCAATCGCCCAAGAACTTGATACGCATCACATTGTACTCCTCGCTGGCAATGTCGAAGCGCACAAACAGATCGTGCAGCGCCTCCACCAGCTTCTTCACATCCAGCGTTGTGGTCAGATGCGTATAGTTAACCACATCCGCATAGAGTACGGTGACGTCCTTGTGCGGCTCGATGAAGAGTGTGCTGTCGATCGAAAAAGTGGACTTGGAGAAGAGTCAAATTTATTCGAAAGCGTGGAAAGCCTTACCCATGATCTGGCTGGCGCCAGCGCTTCAATGCTTGACTGTTGTTGTTGAGGCCGTGATCAAAGCCGGGTCTTCGCTGATGCTGTTGCTTGGAGCGTTCAATGCGATTCCGGACATCTTCCTGCAGGCGGTCGGCTATCTGAGCGGGCAATATGCTGAGCAATAGACTGCGCTCCTGATCTCGCGCATAGCGCAATAACAGATTCTCCTCCACATACTGGCGCCTATCAAGGAACGTCGTGCGCAGCGCAATATCTCGCATCAGTCGGAAGAAGATGCCCAAGCAATTGACGCAGCTCAAGTAGATGGCTTCACTGGAAACAAGGATTGGAGACGGAGCTTCTTTGTATCAGATGGCATTCTTACTTAAATATGCTATGCATTTGGTTCTCCTCCTTGGAAGTGATCACAAAACTGTAATTGATTATGTAGCAGATGGTAACCGAGGCGCCGAGTATAAAGGGCTGCAGCACATAGGGAATGGGCATGAACATGTAGATGGCATATAAGGTGTAGGCATCATAGATGGGATTAAGTATATCGTTATTGGTGGTGGCATGGTAGATATTCAGGCCAATATCTGTATGGGAGAATTGCAAGCAGAGGATTACCATTACCCACCCTTTCTTTATATTGCACTCAACGCACCCATTAGCACCAAGATGGAGACGGCCAGCCAGGAGGAGGCGTAGATCAGCCAGCCGTGCTTGCTAATCAGCTCATTGCGAAAGTTGACCGAGAGTATTAACCAAATAAGTAGACCGGTGACCACATAGGCGACCATATCAATATACGCATAGGTCAGATCCGATGAGGTCAGCAGCAGCAGAGCATGGGTGAAGGTAACCAGCAGCTCGATAAAGATGAATATCGACAGATAGCCAATGCGAAGCCGGCGCATATACAGCTCATATGATTCTTCCAGCTCCAGGTTGCGACATTTGCGCTGATTGTGGCAAACAAAGTTATTCAGGGGGATTGTTCTCTCTACGTTTAAGGATTCTTGCTTACCACTAGAAAGGACCATTCCCAGTTCTTTTCGTTGAGCGCCGTTTGGACGTGCTCGACATGCGAGCGAAACGGATGTGTCCGATCATGTGAATTCATTCTGGTGCTCTTGCTCGTTATCTTTCAAGTCTTTAACATTTTTGCTGGCCAGCATTTACAAAAAAAAAAAAACCAAACAAATAAAAACAACAAAAATGCAAGGAAAAACCTTTAATCCGCAATCAAGAGTCAGCCACTAGTCTGATATTTTTACAATCCGATTAAACTCCTGGGAGCATTACGCGCTGGGGCATAAAAACATTGAGTCAGCCGGTCGGCCAGACGATTGACAGAGCTCTTTGGCAGGGGGGTTCTTATCAAGGCAGCTGGGAGAGCCAGCGAGTGGGGCTGAGCGAGGTGAGCGTACGTATTTTGTGTGATTATTTGGGATATGTAAGAATATCTGATTCAAGTATATCGTTTATTGTACTCAAAAGTACTTAAAAATAATATGTAAGGAAAAAGAGTGTACGCCAGCTAATTTGGAAATTTGTCTAATGTGTTGTTGATAGCGCTAATAGCTTGTAAATCACACACTTGTATATCAATACACACACCAATAGACTCTATTAGGAATTTTGTAAAGCACTATCTCTGGCTCCAGTTGCAAACTGGACCGTGCTGCAGTTGTTGTTGGTTGTTTTTGACTTTTGGATAGAATTGTAATTTATTGTGGTTGGCTGGTTAATAACACACAACCACTTGAAATAAATTCACGCACTTCACTTTCGTTGGCAATAAACACGATAATAATTAATAAAAATTAACACCACTTAAGCTCGTCGCGCTGCTAAAAACCAATACAAAACGGACAGGTATCACAAATTACTCTTTGGCAAAGCTGATAAGCGTCGTCGATTGCCAGCGACGGTTACGGCTATTGCTGCTCAACTGAGCTGAGGCACACGCTTTACGGTTGTGCTCTATATATTCAACACACTGCGCACCTGCAATTGAAGTCTAGCACCGATCAACTTCTGCGACCAACTGGTGGCAAGAGAGGCGACGCATTGCTATCACACCTGTCTGTTTGAACCGCTTATCGGTGTGAAGTGCGCGCTGCAAAGTGTTAAGCTTGTTTGCATTACTGTTGCTGATTAATTACAATTGTTTTTTAATGAGATTATGAGATTTGTTTCGTGCACATTTACTATGTGTGTAATTTACATGTTTAAATTCAAAAAGACGCGCCAATAGCGAATGTCAGCGTTCAGTCAGGTAGCACAGTCTACTATAAATTAAGTTGGCAGCCTTACATTCTGTTAATTGTCGTAACATCTTGCTTATCGATTATTCCAGGACTTAACATTACCTTCTGAGCTTCTATTCCGGCTCTGTTGTGCGGCCACTAAGCAGCTGCTGTTTTTCAGTCGTGGAGGTAAGTTTTCTACAAAACAACCTCTTGTACGCAACAGTAATTTTCAATTATATGATTTATTTTAGTGTTAGTTTTGTTTATTAAATTGTTCTAGAGTTGGTTATGCCGCGAACACAAGTAACAGCAGAAAGGAATGCTTGGCTGCTGTTATTTAACAGTCACAGCTAATGTTAAATAATTGCCGCTGTTATCATCACACGAGAAGAAGAAGATTTAATTATTTTTGTTTTTCGGCCCGTGCGTATTTTTCTGTCCTTTTTTTCGTTTTGCTTATAAAATAAAGAACGCCATATAAATAGAACTTGCGCGAGTTTCAAAACTGCTGCAATGTCAGCGTTTACGGAATCCGCGCTACTCAAGAAGTTGTCGGAACTGAACCCCAGCCAGCAGAGCATACAAACATTGTCCTTATGGCTCATACATCACCGCAAACACCACACGGTCATAGTGCAGACCTGGCAGCGCGAATTACAGAACGGTATGTAGCCAGCATGCGCGGGATTCAGCAGTTCACCCAGCATTATCTATCTTCGCAGTGCCGGAGCCCAAGAAACTAACGTTCATGTATCTGGCCAACGATGTCATTCAGAACAGCAAAAAGAAGGGACCCGAATACGGCAAGGAGTTCAGTAATGTGCTGCCCAAAGTGTTTGGCCATATTGGCGAAACCTGCAGCTCGGACAAGCTGCTGGGCAGCCTGGGACGCATCCTAAATATATGGCAAGAGCGCGGCGTCTATGATCCCAAGGCCATTGCCGATTACCGAGCGCGCATGCACCGCGAGACAACCGCCGCAACAGCCGCCAATGCCGCTGGCAATGGTAGTGAAACTGCTGCGGGTCACAAGCACAACCACAACAGCAGCAGCAGCAGCAGTGGCAACAAAGCGGAAAGGTCGGAGAGACGCGAGAAGCGCAAGCATGAGGAGCGGCACATGAAATCAAAGCGACCACGTGGATCGCATCATCAAAGCGCCAGCGTTGAGACGCCAGCAGCTGAAGCGGAAAATGGGCATACGCCGCCATATTTACCATTGGGCGAACCGCCCGAGCCCGAGGAGCTGATCAAAGCGCTGACCAGTATTGAGAATTCGGCGTCCAGCGATGCGCTGGTGCGGGAACGCATCGCCAAGCTACCGCCGGAGATATCGGAAATAAGCTGCATTACCAAACTAGAGGATAAGGACAAGGCCAAGGTCTTGGCCAAGCAGGTATGTCTCGAAACGAGCAAATTACCTGCATCCACTGAACATTCCCCATTTTGGTCTATAGGTCAATGAAGCCGTTGATTTGCTGAATGAATACAATGCACGTCTTTCAGCCGAAATGGAGGAGCGCACCAAATTGGCCGCCATGCTGCGGGACTTTCAGGCAGAACAAAAGGAGCTGCTGGCACAGGCTGAGCAGCGCTTGGATGTACGTTGATTGGCAAAATGTTTATAAACGAAAAACAATTTACTTTTGCTTTGCATTAAATGTTTGAATTGGTCCATTTCCAATATATATTTATATATTTGCATTTTCCCACTTAAAAAAAAAACGCTCCTATCCAAACTTTTAAGTTCCCCCAACCCTGCATCATGCCTAACGTGCTCTTCTTTGCTCTGTATATGTATATTTGCAGGAACACAAGAAGAAGCTGGCAAAGATGTTGGGCCTGCAAAAAGAGATACACGATCATTTATCCAATTTGCCAGATCTAACACAGCTGCCAGACGTTACTGGCGGCCTGGCCCCGTTACCCTCAGCCGGTGATCTCTTTAATACACTGCATTGAGTCGATTCCCGAAATCCGGATGCCCAGATAACATCAGAACATCAGCACATCCAGATGATTCGAGGACAACATTTGATAAGTGCTGAGTCAAATCCTAGATTTTTACATTATATATATTAAATATCAACTATAATGGCCGTAGAGCGCATGTATTTGAGCCACTTTCAACAAAATAATAATTATTGATTGTAATTAACATTTATTGACAGTTAAATAGAGCACATCATTATTTATTTGCATCAGTTTGTGACCTTAGTGCATCACGTAGTTGGCCACGCCCTGCCATTTCTCCACGAAGCCAATGATGTCGGTGACACTGCTGGCCGGTGCCATCTTGACGGCGACCGCGAACTTGCTCCAGACATCGCGATTGACCTGATTGTTGGACGCTTGAAAGGTGACCGGCTGGCGGCCACGCACCGGATAGCCGCTTAGCAGGCAGGGCATATCGTTTGGACCCAAGCTGGATTCGTAGAGGCCACGATCATCGCTTGGCAACAGCTGATCGACCTGCTGATCCATGCTAACGGCCAGCACCCATTCGCGCACTTCCTCGTGCAGACTGGGCTCGTTCTTCAGGTGTATGTCCTCCGGCAGCGGCACGGAGCTGGGAAAATCGGTGGCCGCCAAGTCGGTATGGTCGACCAGATTGCCAGAGCCCTCCTCGATTGCCTCGCACACGTCCAAATAGTGATTGAGCATGACAAACGCCTCCGACTCGCGTCCCGCTTGACGCAGCTCCATGCCTGCCTCGTAGAAGCCCTTGTCCACGGGCAGCACATCCGTGTGGCGCAGCAGCGCCAAGGATATACGCACCGCCACCGGCTGCAGGGATGGCACTTGCCTGCAGGCGGCACGCGTCGCATAGTAGTGTGCGATCAGCAGAAACTGCTCCGCATTGGCCGTAAACTTGGCCTGGCCGTGCTCCGAGCCGCGTAGCCCTTGAAGCAGTCCGTGCAGAAAATTGCGTAGTCTCTGCCACAAAGCGCCGCCCTCCGACTGCTCCTCGCGCAGCGCCAGACAATCCAAGGCAATGCGCGTATATATGTTGAAGTGCTCCTCGATCGGTGGCGCCCCATAGCTCAGATAGAGACCAAGTGCGGTGATGCAGTCGCCCTCGCGTATCAGCTGAGCCGCATAGGCAGCCACATACTTCTGGAGCACGGATGGACTCAGCTGCTTGGCCTTCTCCAGGCAGCGCTGCCACTGGCCCTGTTCGGCCAGCATATCCAAGGCGCTGATGATGTCAATGTCCGCCAGTTGCTCCACGTTGCCCTCGTGCTTGAGCCGTGACTTTTGCTGCTGCTCCACGTACGCCAGCAGCTCCGCATCGATCTCTTTGGCCAGGCGACGTGCCTTGGACCATTGCTCGGCTCGTATAAATACATCCACCGCCTGCTTGGGCATATCGGCGGCCAGATACAGCTGGGCGGCCGGTCCGATCTGCTTGATGGCCAGCAGACGCGGTCCCAGCGCCTGGGCCAGCTCCTGGGCATCTTTGCCCTCCAGAAACTGATTGACAATCTCGGCGGCACGCAACAGCGCACGCTCCAGCGTGGCCGCATCCTCCGCATTGCTGGCGTCAATCTGCATCAGGCACTCGGCTGCCTTCCGAAATTGCTCCCGCTTGGCGAATTCCGCGGCGCGTTGCAAATAGGCGCGCGAGTCGACGCTGGCATCCTCGCCCATCTGGCCGCGCTGCTGTTGCGCCTGGAGACGGCGCAGATCGTTCAAGGCTGCCGGATAATGCTCCTCGGCAATGCGCAGGGCGTCGTCGAAGAGCGACTCCTGTTTGTAGTGCTCGATGATCAGATCGGGACGCTGGGCGTGCACCAACAGCATCTCGTAATCCTGATAGTTGCGCGTCTCGAGCGCCGCCGTCGCCTGGCCAATGAGCACCTCGTTGACGGCATCCGGCAGATGCAGTTCGGCCACATTGAGCGCGGCCTGCCAGTCGCCGGCATGCTGATACATTAGAATCGCCTCCTTGGGCTTGTGCGCCTTCAGGAACTCCGCCTCGGCCTCCTCGAACTTGCCCTCATCCTCCAGCGACATGGCTATCTTGAGATGTACCTCATCCGTTGGCTTGCCCGCAAACCGGCACAGTTCCATGGCGAACTCAAACTGTCCGGAGTCGCAGGCGAAGCCCACAGCCGTGTCCAGTAGTCCCAGCTTGCTCAGCAGACGTACAGCGCTCTCCACGGGCATGGATTTGGCCCACATGTAGGCGACCTGCTGGCTGGCGCCCTCGGTGCCCTTCTGCTTGGCCACGCGATAGCCATCCTCCCAGCGGGACGAGGAGCAGTACATGTGCACGGCCGACTTCCAATCGCCGGATGCAATGAAATGCAGCTCTGCGTTCTTGAATTTGCCACGCGACTCCAGCTGGCGCGCCAGATGCAGATGGGTGCTGTCCAGCAGATCCTTGTGATAGCGTTCGACCAGCCTAATCATGGAGTCATACAGCTCCCGGCGCTTGTACATGGCTATGGCCAGATCCGGCTCGTTGACGGCAATGAGCACCTTTTCGGCATCCCGGTACTTGGTCTGATCCTCCAGGCTGCTGGCCAGCTGGATAAAGAGTTCGCGTAGCTGCTCCGATTTCAGATACTTCTCGCCCAGCACATAGGCACGCTCCCATTTGCCGTGGCTATTGAGCAGCTCGATGGCATCCTTGTAGAGATTGGCGCGCACCAGCAAGTCCTCAGCGCCATCCAGGTCGCCGGCGAATGCCAAGTGCTTGGACAAATCCAACGCATGACGCTGTATCAACTCCGGCTCGTCCAGCACCTTGGCGATTTGGACCGCCTTGCGCCATTGCCGTGCGCCGACAGCTGCCTCTAGAGCCTTTTGGGTGGCGCCCGCTTCAATATAGTGATTGATGGATGCGTCCAGCTGCTTGCGGCTGACCAGCCAATCGCCCCATTGCTCCTCCAGCGATGTCACCTCCTGCGGGGAGACAACACGCGCCAATTCCAGGGCCCTCGCGTAGGCGCCGCCCTTGCGGTACAGGGCCAACGCGGCCTCTGGCCGGGACAAGCGATGTGCAATGTCGCCAGCCAGCTCGTAGAGTTCGCTATGGACCAGACCCTCGGTTACCTGGAGCATTAGCTGCTCATCCTGCAGCAGCTGCGGCGTCTTTAGGGCCAGGCGTGCGGCGCGCGCGGGCTTGTTGGCCTTGAGGAACAGCGCCATGGCCTGCTGCAGTTCACCCTCATCCTCGAGCACTTGGCCGGCCTTCTCCTGCTGCTCGGTCTCCAGCAGAAAATCCATGTGCTGCTGTCGCAGCTCCGGCAAGCGCGCATAGCCCCGTCTCTCCGCCAGAGCAACAGCTTCATCCCACATGCGCAGCTGCTGGTACATGCCCAGGGCAGCCTCGATGTCGCCCTGCTCCAGATAGATGCGCTCCGCGGCACGCAAATCCGAGCCCAGCAGCGCCAGCTTGGCGCGCACCGCGGGACAGTGAATGCCCGGAGTGCCCGTGGCCAGCTCAAAGTCATCCGCTTCCTGTATCATCTCGGCCAGATAGTAGGCCTTGGACACATTGCCCAGAGCCGCATAGCAGCGTTGCGCCACGCGCAGATTGCCCTCTTCCAGCGCGATAATGGCCAGATTGTGCCACATGGCCTTCGCAGCCGGCTTATCGCCCAACGACTCCAGAAAGTGCACAGCCCGGCCAAAGTCGTTGTCGTTGACTGCGGTGCCAAACTCGACGAGGCCCTCGTCCAGCTGATAGCTGTGCTCGCTGGGTCCATCTTGTGTGCGCACCACGGTGCGACCCTGCGTGTTGAGGATACCAGAATCTGTTGTGAATGATCCTCGCCAGGTATATTTGCAACTTACCTGCTCGCGCATCACCTCGATAGCCTCACCGCGTATGGTCTGCATGGTCACATGCTCCGGAAGATCGATGTTATACCAAATGGCCAGATTGTTGTTGCTTTGGGCCACCACCACATCGCTCTGCGGCACCCACTGGACAAAGGAGATGTTACCGAGCAGCGTCTGCTTCTTGCCGCTGTAATTGTCGACGAGTATCAGACGCAGCTTCTTGTCCCGGAAAAGCAGCTTGTGCGCCGTCTCGCTCAGCTCAAGCCAGTCGATCTTTGTCTCGTGATTGATCTGACCGCTGACCAGCTGACTGACCAGATCGACCACACATATTGTCTTGGCGTCCAGAAGGAAGGCGAGCTTCTTGTTGTCCCGCCCATTGCCGCGCTCATTGAGCCGCACGGAGATCACATGTGGATTGACGAACTCGGTTCGCACCGAGCCCAGAATGTGATTGTCGCCATATTCGACTAGGCTCAGCTCGCCCACATTGAAGATCAGGCACACGTTCAGATTCTCAAAGTAGAAGCGCTCGTGACGACCCGATGCCGTCCAGGGCACCTCGCTGGCCAGATTGCGCGTCAGGTCGCACAGTATCAGCGACTCCTCGGTGCGGCCCACCAGGAAATTATCCTTGCCCATGATGCGCACATCGTCTATCTCCAGGCCCAGCTGCGACTCGATGGTCAGCTGCTGCGTGGGCTCGGTCAAGGAGCGCACCAGCAGCTGACTGGGCGCCACAAAGATAAGCTCGAACTTATCCTGCCAGATAGTGCGCTTCAGCACCGACTCAAACAGCAGCACGGCGCCGCTTACGGAGCCCAGGGCCAGTCGAGCCCCATCCCGGCGCCAAATCAGGGCGCTCAATGTGTACAAGCAGCTGATCTCCTTGCTAGCACTCTCGCTCCAGGCGCTCTGGCGCGGACTCCAGGCAAAGATCCTTATGCGATCGAAGCTGCCAAAGGCGACCGCCTGCCCGTTGGGACTGCAGGCGGCGACTGTGAACTCGCGCTCGCCCTCGGAGCGTGAAAAATCGAAGCAACGTTGCTGACGGCCCTGGAAAAAAGCAAGGCAATATGCGAGACAGAGAGAGGGAGAGAGATAAAGAGAGAGTTGATTATTATATATGCACATGACAGGAAGGCAAAGAGGAAGTAAAGCTTAGGAGAAGGAGTTGATGGAAGAAATAGGATCAGGGAGGCACAATGTAAGTACCGTCAAAATCTGATAGCTATTTCCTAGTGTCCAGGGCTCACATTTTGTTACGTATTCTAACCCTGCTAACCCTTGACCCCCTTGACATACGTACCACACTATCGTAGAAGACAATGCGCTGATCGCAGCCCGCGGCACAGAAGCCGCCCTGGGGCCAGGCGAGTGCAAATGGCGGCACTGGATGCTGCACGACACGACCCAATGGCTCGGTGGCCTCCTCGGTCAGATAGTAGCGTATGATGGTGCCATCGTTGTGGCCGCTGAGAAAGCCATTGCCCTTGGTGTTGGCCGCCAGGGAGATGCATATGCTGTCGCCGCTGTAAAGGCTCTGCGATTTGTTGCTCTTGCAATGCAGAGCGCGCACTTTGCCATCTTCCAGACCTGCAGAGGGGCGTTGAGAATGAGAAGCTATCGATGGATAGATGAGAGGGATAACTCACCCGCCACAATGGCGCCTGTAGCCAGCCAAATGAGCGCTGTGACTGCGCCAGCCTGGGGGAACTTGTTGCAAATGACCTTTTTGTCGTTCCACGATTCGCCCAGCTTGTAGACATAGACAATGCTGTCGCTCTGGCCCACCGCCAGCTTGGTGGAGTCCGGGCTGAAGGCCAGGCCGCGTATGACATAGGAGTTCTTGCCGTTGGCAGCATTAGCTGGCTTCGTGCTGAACTTGTCCCTGCGCTCGCCCGCATCATCGTACAGCAGAATGTGGCGATCGGCGGTTGCAATGGCCAATTTCTGCTGATTCGGTGACCAGGCAAGACCCGCAATACGCTGGATTTGCTCCTAGAAGGTGGTTGAATCTAAGTGTTAATCTTGGGCAATGGAAGCTATATCTGAGCCTCACCTGTCCCTCGAGCAGCGTTCGCAAATATTTCAATTGCATGGCTGGGAATTCTTTTCTGCTGTAAATGTCACTGCTGCTGGAAAAGTTTGTTGTATTGCGTCGAACTTTTCAGCTCGATGTTTGCATTTGTTTTGACCAGCAGTTGCCAAGGTAGCATTGCATGTTGCCTATTTTCTTGCTGCTTCCGCTTTGTGCTTGCCATTCTAAATAAATGGCTTTTGTTTGGAAATGCAGCAGGTGCCGGGCATGCCACAGGATGTGTGGCTTCTAGTTGGAAGGGGCGTTCGGGGGATGTTTTTTTTTTGTTGCTGTTGTCAAACATGATAATGTCAACGCTGGCGCTGGCGTCGCAGCCAAAGCTGTTGCTTGCTCTGCAGCCAGGTCGTCAGGCCTCAGCCTGTTGGCCTAGTCCTGACAGCAGCAACAGCTCGCCGAGGCGCATGTGTGGGCAAGAGAGCGGAGAGCAGTTAAATTCATACAGGTGTGCTAAGCCAGCGAGGGAGAGTAAGCGCTGGAGAGAATGAGAAATAGAGAGAGAGAGAGCTTTGCCATTAACGGAAGTCCTACAAAATTGGCATAAAAGCAGCTCTAGCGGCAAATATTTGAGTCACATGTATACGGTTCGTGTTTGCGCTAATTATAGCGTATAAGAGTCACATGTGTATAACACAAAGCAACTGCTTTTCAAACAGTTTAATAGTGTTTACTTGATGCACTGCTTTGCCAAATGCAGCCCCGCTAGGCAAAATGCAATTTTTTCTTAATTTGTATTAGCTAAACATAGTTTAAGACATAGTGTCATAAAAGCAGGTTCATGTTTGTGCTAGTATTATCGTATCAGAGTCATAGGTATGCGCGCAAAAAGACACTGATTGGTGAATGTGATAGCTCGGGCGTACAAGAGTAGCATTTGTATAACAAACTTAGCAAGGCAGGTTCATGTTTTTGTTAGTATAGTGTATAAGAATCACATGTGTCTTGTATAAGACACGTATAACACTTAAAATACACTGCTTTGCAAGCAGTTGACTTATTTCCAGCTGCTTTGTTAACTGCTTTGCCTGGGGTAGTAAATTTTTCGGAATCATTTTTTAAACTTTACCAAAATCACTTCCCCAACCGGCGCTCCGCAAAGCTTCGTTGCGCTCTCGTGCATTCGACGCGGTCGTCTCTCATCGTAACAGCAGCCACTCGTTGCGTGGCTCGTGGCAGCACAGCGTCGGGTCGGCTGTCTTGGCAGCGGCAGAATCCATGGACACGTCGCAAATAGAGTGCTAGCCGGACGGGCCAAAGTCGGTGTGGACCAGGCTAATATGTGGCAGCGCATTGTGGCAGGTCAAAGCGCGCGCGCTTCTGTCTAGGCCTGCTGCTTAGCCTGGCTGGCATTCGGCTTGATGCCGGGCCAGGACTTGGCAGCAGCCCTTTAATGAGTTCCATTAATTAAAGCTACTTTGTAAGCGGCGGTTGCTTGTGGCTGCTGTTGTTATGCTTGTTGTTGTTGCTACAGCTGCTGTTAGTATAACAGTCATCTTTCTGTTTGTCTGTGTGTGTGCGTGTGCGTGAGTGTGCATGAATAAACATGCAACATGAATTTCGTCCTTGACTTTTAATGGGTTTATGACAAAAACGTTGCTCACCAACCAGACCCCATGACCCGCAGCTAATGTGCAGGGCGCACTTTATTGTCGCTGATTTCGCAGTCGCATGTGTGTAACTCCCACTTAACCACTCCCCCCACTCCTCTCTCTCTCTCCATGTGTGCGGCTAACAGAGTTGTTAAAGCGGATGTCTGGCGGAAGCTCTTGTGGGTGCCATTTTTGTTCATGTTCCGTGCGTCGCACGCCATTTTTATCTATCTATCTATCTATCTGTGTGGCTTAAAACCTTAAAACGTTGCCAGACTTTTGTCTTTCTTCTAAAACTTGGCAATTCCTGCGCTCGCGTTGTCTGTCATTGTTTCAGCTGCCTTTCTGGCTGCCTGCAGCATTGCATTTGCCATTTCCGCTGCAATGTTCTAAGGCTCTTGCTGTATTGTTTTACTTTCGGCGACAGTCAACTTAATTTGTCGACTTATTATTTATGTCGTTTACTTAGTTCTCGAGATGCTTTCCATTAGAATTAACAAGTGACAGTTGAAGTGTCAGGCATACGCCAGGTATCTCTCTCTCTCTCTCTCTCTCTAATGCTATCTCTTTCTTGCTTGGCTGGCAGCTGGCTGGCTTTGCATTAATGGATTTTCATGCATTTTCCAGCTGGCGACCGCAGCGTACGGCCAAAATGCGCTAATACAGACCATAAGCAACAATCTGGTTAAAACTCACAGCCAGGCGCCAGTTAAAATCTGGGCACTTATCGCGCACTGCAAGGCGAAAGTTTTTCCTTAAACTTTTACTCACACACACGCACACACACACCCGCACATACTTCAAGCGTGGAAACTGCAACAAACTGTGCATAAATACAACAACAAAAAATAATAATAAAAATGAAAGAAAAGCTTTGCAAAAAGTGTTGCAGGAAGTGCGCGAAAAATAACAGCCATTGCGAGCGCTATGCATAATGAATAACATTTTCAAATTAGTTTCCGGTCAGTGGAGATTTTAACGCGGCCTGTCGAGCGCACTGGGTAATGGCTAAGAGTGCAGCAAGAATCAACTGGGCGCTGGTGTGTGTGTCTGTGTGGGTGTGTCTGAGGGTGTGTGTGTGTGTGGTAGGTGTATTGTAACAATTTTGCAATTCAACGCAAACCCAAATGGCGCAACAAAAGGCCAACAGCAGCAGCTGCACAAAAGGGTTAAAGGACGAGCAAGAAATGTTCTAAAATTAAGCGATCCCAAAAGTAAACGAACTGACAGACAGAACGCGGCCATCAAAGTGATTGCCAAGAGCAACAACAAACAACAATCTCAGCTTTGGACCTACTTCTAGAGAAAGAAGCACGATAATCAGGTAGGCAGCTGTAAGATATACGAATATAACGAAATCAAAATATGACACGGCCACATGCCAGCCGGAAATGTAGAATATAATCACCTTTGAGCAGCAGCTGAGCCAGAGCTTAGCTGGCCAGCATTCCCCATAGATTGCCAAGTTGGCTAACAGCATTAACAACATGGCCTGCGCATCCTTGACTGCAGCCGCAACCGAAGTCGTTGTCCGATGTTGGCGTCAAAAAGTGATGCAATCGCTTTGTTAGCTCGAGGGCGGCATTTATGTACACTTTTAGCCAAATGAATTGTGGCACAATGAACTCTGGTGCGTCTTTGTGCCTTTGGCTTGCTTCAACTTCCTTAAAACGTTGCTGGTGCCAGGCACGAACAAAGCTAATTATGTAAATGCTTCGGGGGGCTACTTAAGTTTCATATCTCTGGCGCGCAGCTTAAGCAGGGTGTGCACAAATTTAAATTTATGTTAATCAGCTAGGACGGCAAGGATCTGCTGAAAAATAGTGTAAAATATATAAATGAATATATTGAATAATGGCTGGCGGCAGCAGCCCATATATTACGACAGTCTGCCGCAGGGCAAACATTTTGAATAACTTAAAGGGCAACAGCAAAGTAAAACATATGTATATATCTCCGCATATACAATTTATTATATATCCAAATATTTAGTCCCGAGGAAGGCTTTACAAAATGCGCAACATATGTTGTAATGCCTAAAACTAAACCCTAAGCCGATAACTGTTGAGTTTGACCGCAAAAGCCAACCTGATGGCCATGGTCAGTGACACATTCCTTCGGCTACGCACACTCTCACTCACACACACACACACACACACACATAGACAGACACACACAGACAGGCACAGACACATACGTATAGCTGCTGTGAGTCGTGCACATGAAATGATTGTGCGCTTTATTGCTCGGTTCTTGTGGCATTTATGCTTTCCTGCTTTAAGCAAACAGTGTGCGCTATTAGCCACAAAGGCTTGCCAAATAAAGGCAAACAGTTGTATAAATACAGATGTGTGTGCGTGTGCGTGTGCGTGTAAATATATGTGTATTTCCTTTTTTGTCGCGATGTCAGCATAAGCACTTGCGAGTTTCATATTTGCCGCCTCGCTGCACAGCCCGCACACACTCAGTCGCACACACGCAGTCGCACACACTCAGTCGCACACACACACATCGCCCCTCGTTTGCCGCTAGCCGATTTCTTTATGTAAATTAGCCGGCTGTTTTTCTTTACTTTTTTTTTTTTTGGCTGGCATCGGTTCTTTTTCATCTGTTTTTGCATAAATTTAAAATTTCATCTTTGTATTTATTTGAAGTTCTGCGTTTTGACTGTCATGTAGCATACTTTTATGGGCAATGCCAGTTACATGTCCTTTGTCTCGCTGTCCCTCTCACTCTCTCTCTCTCTCTCTGTGCTACTCAGCATGTTCTCGTGTCTGCCTGCGTGTCCTTATAGCCCTTGTCTTATTTATGCACTAACATTAAGAATTATTAACTTTGATAACTTGACTTATTGCACTACAGCCTGTGAGTGCCGCCTACTCCACAGCCCCCACCACCCTAGCTTTTACTTAATATACTCTACGGAGGGTTGTATGCACTATGACATTCGATTTGGGCTTCTCATATCAGATTCTATAATTAGAATTCATCTTTGTTCAGTAACATATCTTACAAATTTAGTCAATATCTAAAATTTGAATTTTTTAAAGATTATCTTATATTTTCAATCATTTTTTATATTAAATTTATTGCCTGACATGGCATAAAGTGTATTAAGACTTCGTTGCTTTGGGCATTTGCAGTTCCCTCTTTTTTTCTACAATTTTTATTGTTGTTGTCGTTTATTTTTTTCATTTTGATTCCGTGCATGTGCGGAAATTTTATGTGACACTTGAGAGATTTATGTACCGGGCGGGGGCGATTTCACTCAAGTGCGTTGTGTGTGTATGTGTGTGTATGTGCGTGTGTGTGTGCGTGTGTGTTGGGCGTAGGCCGTGTGGGGCGTGGCCTTGTTGAATTTAAAACTGACAAAGAGGCAGTCGCATTCGAGGCAAAGCAATGTCTCGCCTCGGCCAGACACGTGCGACTGGGTCAGTTATTGCCTGGCAAATATTAATCATACGCCCCGTTACGCGGCTGTGGATGGGGCACAAAACATCAGCTGGGCGTCGCTGTGGGAAATGTTAATTAATTTCTGTCGTTCAGCGCGATTTTGCAATATTTGGCATTTAATTTAAGCGCCAGCTTAGCCAAACAGGACACAACAGGACCAAACGTTGCCTCAGACCAAAAAAAATTGCGCAATGGAATGAAATTAATTTCAAGAATTGTTTGACATTCATGGCGTAGACGGGCTGCGCGACACCTTGGCGACAACTTAATGAATGGCAAACAAGTTGCCAGCAGCAGCCAAAAATATAAATTACAAGGCCAATGGCTGTGTGGGCGTGGCCGTTGGCCAATTTGCAGCTTGCAGCGTGTACGGCAAAGGGGGGAGGGGGGAAAAAAACGCACACAATTATAAATTTGTTTTTGCATTTATTTGCCGGGGCGCGTTTATTAATTAATCTCTCTTGGCTCAGCGGCAATCAATCTAAATCGCCTGTCAGCGCACGACCAAAAACAGGCAGCGCCGGCAATAAATTAAATTCAACTATTGTCTGACGGCCGCGAACATGAAAATCCGCTGGCGCAAAAGTTCAAAGCGTCAATTTGGCGAAACCAAATTGTCAAATGCTCGGCGCTGGTCGGTTAATTAAAAATAAATTGAAATTATTAAAATGTTACGAGGATAATTATCAACGGTCATGTCCTTGCCAGCGCATGTCAAGCCCATCACGCATACGCCACGTGGCACGACAATTTCTGTCGCCCACAACAAATTTTTGCAAGCGATTTTTGTCACCCCTTTTGATTGATGGCTAACCCAAATGTGTGCGTGTTTGTGTGTGTGTGTGTGTGTGCGTACATCTCTTTTGACTGGCGGCTGCATTTTTGGGCAAAGAGTCATGAATTTGTGATGCCGGCGCAAGGCCAACCAACCAAATTGAACTGGATTTGCGCCCAATGTGCACGCCATAGTGCGACAATGGCCCGCGGCAAAAACAGTTGTGGCTTGCTCTGTGGTGCGGTCGCATGTGGTGCACTTACAGCTGACCCACTGTGCTGGCAGTTGTGCTGCGGCGGTAATATGCATAAGAGCTTAGTTTCCAATTTGATGAATTGAATTGAAAAAAGAGCATGACATAATTGATTAAATACCTTTGGCGGATGCATGACAGAAATAAGTGATATGGGTTTTCCATCTGAAAGATGAAAGAGTAACAATTTTCGGCATGCCGAAGATTAAATACCCTTGCAGGCATGTGGCTGTAATCGAGTTGCAACCGATTTGCAAATAGAATAGCCCATAAGAAACTGAAAAGTTATCCAGGCAATAACTTATTTTTAGGCAGAAGTCCCATTTAGCTAAGACGCCTTTAACAAAACGACTTTTGGAGCTTATCAAGAATATATGTACTTACACATGTCAATATACCCTCTGCTAGCCAAGTTCGCGCTGGACTGGGAGAGCTTTCGTAAATCACAATAAGTTTCAGCAAGTCATCAGGCGAATCCTTAACACCGTGTAGCTGGCTGCTTATTGCGTTATTGAAATATTTGATTACTGATTACGGACTGTTTTGGAATATTGTCTGCGACTTATCTGCCGAGAATGTCGTGGGTGTAGCACAAAAGGCTATTAGTCGCGTACAAACCTGTGCTAGCTGAGCACATCAACAGAAACCTGATCTCATTAATCATACGCATGCATAATGGCTCGTGTCGTACCAGGGACAGGAACAGCAACAGCAACAGCAACAGCAACAGCAAAGGCAACAATAGCAACAAGGACTCGGACATGCCCATTGGCCAGAGGCAAACAAGCACAGAGCCCGAATGCTCGCCCTAATGCTGAGCTATATGTTATAATATGTTTTTGCTGCGGCAACCTGGCAGCAGGTAGCAACGTGTCCACATTTGCTGCTTGCGGTGTTTTTTCGGGAGGGTGAGTGCATGTGTGGACCCTGGCAATGCAGGTCAGGTCGGGCAACTACAATAACAGCAGCGTTGCCTGATAATCATGTGTCATTGTCGCAGCTGTCGCTACATGGTTGGGCCAGCCTGCTTTTACACAACCTTAGCCTGGGTCCTGTCGAAATGATTTTTACCTCCTTCAAGCTGCTACGCCCCGTTTCTAATGCCGCACTGGGACGCACAGTTCCTGGCATGGCAGCCCCTTCGTGTTCTTTGCGGATAATTAAAGAGACGTCAGCTGCGGCTGCTCCATCATCAGGGACTCGGCTCGGCCCCCAATTAGTTCGGCAATTTAATTATGCACCAACAAGCAGGCAGGTCCTGTAAAGAAAATGAAAAATAAAAACCCAGCTCTACCTGGGCACGACTAAAATTTGCAGCCTTTAGTTTATATGATGCATGAATTATGGGCTTTTAATTGCTGACCCGGCACAATCGATGCCTAAGCTGGCCATTTGATTCATGGCATGCCATACGTGCACTATCCTGACCCGGCGATCTATCTTCGAATGTCCTTCGCTGCAATTGTCGCAGGGAAGACACATCTGCCGCCACTTGAAGCTCAAGTGCAAACAAGTCTAAAAATGTTCAGTCACCAAAATATATACTATATACGCTTTTACTTATACAGGAAGTGTCGACTATCTTGTATTAAAATGAACTTGGAAAGTTGACAAGTTCCTTGTCCCTTTAGATGCGATTTATTTAAGAAACTAATTCAGTTAGCAATTAGAATCATATAACTAAATGACAATAGCAGAAAGCTGTAGTCTTTGGCTAGTTATAAAGAAAGTATCATTTATTTACAAAAGTCTAGGTTAACTATAGCTAAGCTGAAAGATTCTACAAGTATGTGAAGCCTGTTTTGGGAGTGACAACACACAAATTGCAACACACTTCGTTCATATACCCTGCACCCACTGAATGTGGATTTAAGAAGGCATATTGGTTGTGTGCAAATGTGTGTAACAGGCGGCAGGCAGCATTCTGTAACCATATATGTCTATCTGTGCATCCATCCGATTGGCCGTCTGTCTGTTTAAGCGCTTCGATCTCAGGAAATACCAAAGTTAAGGAATTGATTATGATTAAGAGGATATTCGCTAATACCAAAATGCAGAACCATTTTTCATTCTCTCTTCGATATTTCCGCCGATTTCTTTAGTTTTAAAGAATATCTCGAGAATTATGAGAGCTAGAGAATCCATATCTGGTATGTAGGTTCCTTGTTTGTTTTTACAGACTGGGAATATTTCACTTTTTGAATACCAACAAACCTTCTACAAAATTAAAATAAGAGCTCGATAAAAGCTAGCTGATCTGAACGCCAGCTTATCCTGGGCTTAGGGTATCATCCAGTCGGACTCTGCTACTTATTTTCCTACTTGGTTGTGGGCCTCGTATAAGCCCGTCCAAAATACACATATAAAAACTGTTTTGTTCTGCTCTGTGATTTTAAGAGAACATTTTGTGTGCATTCTGTGTGCAGTCTGTTTACTTGGCGGGTCGCACACAAAATCAGCATTCATCAATGCGGAGGCAACAGAGAATCCGATCGAATTTGAAACTGTCGAAAAACTGTTTATTTGTTTGTTTATCCTCGCAGCTTATCGAGTTGTGTTTTTGGCGCCTTCTGTTCTTGCCGCCGTCGCTGCTGTCGGGCTGCCAAACGGCTATAGAAATATAAATGCCCAGTTTTGTGTGTTTTTTTTTTAACATTTGCAGCTCTCATGAGGTCTATGGAGATATTTGCAGGAATCGTGTCGAATCAATTGCTGGCATCGACGCCGGATTGACAAGGCGAATTAAACGTGAATGACGTGAACGACGGCTCTGGACTTGGGCATCTGGTTAGTACATTTGGATGTTGAGTCAATTTGCAATTGATCTAAAGGCGTGAGGAATTTTATTGTTTTGTTTTGAATGCTTCGACAACAGATATAATATAAATGCCTTATTATTAAGAGAGTATGTGACAGGTGTTTTTCAAATAGATATTCGTCTAAAGACTCGGGTAACGATTCTGGTATAGCACATTTGGGGCTCTTAGACCAGTAACAATTCGTGAAGTCTTGCAAGCGAAAGGTCTGGAAAGAGAACGTTATTTCAGTAAGTTGCAGAGAACGGAATTCTAAATAATAGTAGTAAAATCTGCAATAGGTTTATGTGCTAATAGATAAATAGTTGATGTATTACGGGTACTTATTCTTAAGCTTAAATTTCAACAGCTTTTCCTTTTACTTGTGGCGATTTACTGTTTCGAAACTGAATTAAAAGTCATGTCGCATAACTCATACGCTCTGTGCGCCCGGCTATAATAGAAAACTATAAGCATTTTCGGGTGAAACTGACTGCAAATGCATCCATTAAAAAGAAAAGCTGTTGCCTTTCTTTCCATCTCCCTCGCTCTAACGCTCGCTCTCTCTATCCCTCTCTCTCTCTCTTCACTACTTTTCTCTCCATAGATAACCCAGCTGCCATGTGGTTTTATATTTAGTGCATTGCAGCAGCTGCGTATCCTGTGCGGTTCCTTGCCTTTCATTTTAATAACTGTGCTCCAAACGGTAAGTAGGTGTTTAGTAGCTATTATCACTCTCTGTGTGTATGTGTGTGCTTGTTGTGTGTATTTTGAACTCTTTAGCGTCAATAATTTATGTACTGTGCCAACAGATTATGATTTATGTTTATGTGTACAGCAGCTGGAGCTCAAATAGCAGAGTACGGGGCAGCCACAGGAGCCAAGGAGCTGGCATTGTTGTGTCTCGGATTGGAGCAGCTTTTAGCAATGCTCCATATTTCAAAATTTCGCAACGCTGCGTGCGTCTTTAATGTGCAAATATTGCGCCAAAAAAATGGTTAAAGCGACGCTAAGTAACAAGTTGAAAAATTGCGAAAGGCGCTCGTAAATTTGCGCAGACAAAATTGCGAAAGTAATAAACCGGTGGCCGGCTCTCGAAGGTCAGGTGAGAGGCGCAGTCAATGGAGCCCAAACACACACGCACACACACACAGACATATTGAAAACACATTTGGGCAATAAAACAGACAACTCTCATATGATACACACACATATGTGTGGAGTGTGGTGTCTGTGGGTGTGAGTGTGTGTGCAAAAGCATTTCAAAAGTAATTCAAGCAAGAAAAAACTTGGGTAATTGAAAGTTTGCTCATAAAAATTTGTCGCTCTGCCTTTTCGCCAGCCTGTCTGCAACTTTTCATTATGCAATCCAAGAGCAGCCACAAGGCACTCAGCCCCAAGGAGCTCAGGCCACGTCCGGCCCGCCACAAAAGTACTCGTATTATCTGGAGCACTATCGAGACGCCCGAAACTAGTTGAAGTGCTTGAATTGTTTACGTTGATAAGTTTCGATTCGATTCGCTTCTAATACCCTTGTGGCGGATATTATAGCCAAGTTACAAACTCTGCATAAAAGGAGATGTCTTCGAATCCATGTGTATATGCTTGAGCCGAGTTGATATAGCTATGCTCGGCTTTCTGCTTCGATGCAAACTTATCTCTCAGTTTCTAAAGCTAACAATGTTTCTCTTTTATGATTCATTCATTTAAGAACGACCGGTCTATTTTCTTAAGAGATCTAAACTAAGCTCGGCATTTACACAAGATCAACATGTGAATAACATTGGACTACATTGATTAGCTTTTTGCCTAAATTCTCCAGTTTCACTTTTCCCCCAAACTATCTGCAAGGGGCTATAAGGGTATTTAATCTTCGGTATGCCGAAGATAGCTGCCTTCTGCCTGTTATTTTTTTCTTTCTGGTTTTATGGGCGCCCCTAATGAAAACGCAAACTCAATTGCAGTTGAACTGCAGTTTAAATGGCGCTCCGCTGCGAATGGCGGCAGAGGCAGCGACGCTGGCAGCGACTGCGCTGTGCCCTGTCAGTTTTGGCCACTTGAAACTGTTCAAATTTCGAGCGAATGATAAATGGCGCTGCTCAGGATAAAGCAACAGCAGCAGGAGCAGCCAAATAAGTCTCAGTTTTCAGGCGAATGATATAAAGACTTAACAGCAAAATTGGGCATGGCCACAGGCTGTGGCACACACGGGGATGGGGGCGTGTCAAAAAGTCACATGAGCTCAGCTCGCCAGTCGCAAATCTGTGGCACAAACAAAAGCTAAAAGTGGCATGCACAAGGACTTAACACCAACACCAATAAGCCCACAACACGCACCACATACACACCCTCGCATACACACACACACACACGCACACTCAATTTGCTTGTTATGTTTGTGGCTGAATATCTTGCTGGTGTCGCTGGCAATTGGGCTTTAAACGGGCTCCCGCCAATGTAATAAATTAGATTTACGAAACTTGCGTTTATTCCGCCAAATATTTAACAGCAATCAACGTGCCACGGCCACGACCACGCCCACAACACGGCGCAGCGCAGTTGTAGCGAGCGAAACAAAAACCATTGCAAAATTGACTCCGGCCAAAAGTGCCCGACTAAAGGCTGCCCTGTAAAAATCAGCCAGGTGCCTAAAGCGGGAAAAAGGAAAAAATCAATGTAAGGCGTGCAAAATAACTTCCCAAATAATATCAAGGCAAGATAAGAAACTTATTCGCATTAAAATTTCTTAAAGGAATATGGTGAAAACTTGTCCACAAAAAATGTATTATATTCGACATGCCCGAAGCGCTTGTTATTTGAGCACAGGGTATAGAGAGTGTAAAGAAAAGGCAAAGGCAAAAGAAAACTTTGCCCTTTTGCGCTGTTTGCTGTCATTGTCGCAGTGTCAAGTTGCCCAAGACAAGACGCAAGGTGTCAACAATGACAAACACTTTTAACTAACCAAGTTTTGGCTGGCTTGTGTTGTTGTTCGCCGCCGGGTCGGCTGCCTGGCTGGTTGACTGATTATGCGGGGCCGATGGGCGAACGAGTGTTTAAGCCAAAAGAACTACTGACGGCATTTGACACTCGCCGAGCATAACAGGACAGCAACAGCTAATACGAGTAGATGTCGAAAAGGATAAGGCCAAAGTATAAGCGAGAGCACAATGCAAATTGTTGTTGCCAACGCTTTGAGTCTGTTGACCAGGCCAAATAACACGCACACTGCTCTCAAATGCGACATCAATTTTACACATAAAAGGGATGCGAGAAGGTGGGGCGTTTGTCCCTTGTAACAGGTAAATCAATCTCGGGCATAATGCGCCGTCGGGCGAGAATTTTTATGCGACCCCAAAGTCGCGACGAATTTCCTGCGGCCTTAGTGTTAGATCTTGAATGACTTATTTTATATTTTATTTTTTGTTGTTGTACCAAAGCCTTTTTATGGCCCACACACGCATTGTCAGCGTCGCCGGCAGTCGCAGATTTTTATGCCGCTGCCGGGCTTGTTATTACATCTAAGTGGCAGCCGCGCGTTGCTCATACGCCACGTTGCAGCAGGCATTCAGAGAACAGGCAGCAGGCGCCAGGAATGGGGCCTCTTTCCGTTTTATGGGCTTGCCTTAGCGTGTTTTCGGTGTGAGTAGGTCTCTTTAAGCACGTGGGCTGTTACAGAAGTTCGGAGATATACCAAGTCGGGCTACATTCAAAGTATTTCCATTAGCTTGGGCAATATCTGATGCATATATCGGCAAACTTTTGTGGCCACCCTCGTTGATTCTACGTAATTTGCTTGGCGTTGTCATTTCGAATGGAATGACAGTGCTTAGGCGTATTTATTAGCCTCTTGAACAGAACGAGGCAGCTGCAGCTGCTTGTTAGCAATGTGATCATCGTAATTGATAGTTTTTGTTGTTATTTTTGGCTTTAAAAGGCTCAGCTTGCCAGGATATAACTCACGTGGGCATGTCATAAATAACACAGGATTTACAAGTTTTTCTTTTTTTTTAAATATATTTACCCAATTCTATTTGGAGCTTAAAGAATAGAAAGCCCAATTAGGGCAAAAAGGAATACCATATATTTGCACTTTGCATTAAGTGTATTATATATAAAATATAATTGCAAGTCCAGGAATAGTTGTTATGTGTCAAAGCTGCACTTTTGTCAATTAAATAAGTTTCCATAACCTTGCAAATATTATACAATTAATTAAGAGCAAACAGCTATGCGTTTAGCTGAGCATCATTTAAAACTCAGTTCTGGGCTATATCCTTTTTCTGTCTGGACAATGCGCACGACAAGTGCTTGTATAATTGAGTTAAATTAAAAAAAAAAACAACAAAAAATAAAACCTGTAAAGTTGTTTGCAGAAAATACAAACGCTTTGTTATTGTGACAAATTGTCGAAAATAAGAAAAAATGGGAATACAAAAAAACAAAAAGAAACGAGACAAACTAAAATACAAAAACAAAACCAAAAAAAAAAGGAACGTGGCAGCGAGTGAAGGCCTTCTAAAAATCCTTGCGCTCATGCCACGTGCTGCACTCGCTCCTCCTCGGCTGGGGGCAGTCATGGCTCGTGGATTTGAATAATTGTGCAGCAGCGTGTAACGGCACATGCAGCAGAGTATATTGCATTACGGCTGCTCTCCAGCTTCTTGCTCCAAGTGTGTGTCAGTGTGTGTGCTTGTGTAAGTGTGTGAGTGTGTGTGCAAGCGGGCTGCAGGTATGTGTGCGTATTTGTTTGTAAACTTATGCTCATATGTGCGCTAAATTTTTTATTGTTATATGCACAACAAACACACACGCACACACACACAATCAGAAGCTCACACACATACATACATATGCATATGTATTCATTTCTATTTGTTGTTGCCACAAAGCTTTTGTTGTTCAAATTAAAAATGATTTAGATGCCAGCAAATTGAGTTCACTTTGGAATTCGTTTTTATTTCTGCCGGCGTGTTGTTTAATTGTTTGATATTTTCACACACACACAAACACGCACACATTCACAGATAGACACAGAGATATTCACACATAGATACGCAAATATGGAGACAGTTTTATTTTAATCAAGCCTTGTCATTGTTTTATTATGGTTTTTGTTTCGTCTAGCCGGCTAAAGAACATGCAATTTCATGCTTTTGTGCAGTTTTACTTTATTTAAATTGTAGATTCACAAAGAAAATCAAGCTTCAAAAAAGGAGGCAAAAAGTGTTTGCTGTGTTGCCTGCAAAACATTTAGATGAAGGCTAATTGTTGTCATCGTCGGCTAACGCCTAAATGTATGCTACAAAGTTTTTAAAGGACGACGTTAGTGAAATTTGTGTAGCATGTTCACTGAAGCAATTTCGTTTACTTTAAATGATCTCATGAAAGAGTGAAATTCAACCCACACAAGAAGGAATTTGTGGAATGTGCACACACACACACACACACGCACATACACATTTAAGCATCGGATGTGCCATTTTGGAATGCCACAAGAAAATGGATAACGGAAGAAAAAAAGGGTCATGTTGACCACAAGCTGGCTACAAGTGAGTTCTGAATAGCAATAACTCTTTCATTACGCCAAGTAGACGTATCTTCTTTTCTTAGCTCTTGTGAAGTCTGAGTCTGTAAATGCGAAAGTGTTTTTGGGAACGTCGCATTTGCGCTGTTAATTTTATCAGTTTTAGCGCTTCGTACTTAGGCTTCACTGGGCAAATTCATTTAAAGCAAAGTTTGCGTCATAAAACTCGCATATTGCCAGCTTCTTTTTTATGGTTTGTCCTTTGCCTTCATGTCTCCAGCTCCTGGCGCCCAGCAATTGCCGAGCAATTGAATCCATTCGCAACGGTTCCGCTCGGCTATTTCATAATCAAATACATAACTTTATTAATGCCCCGCTGCGTGGCACATAACGAAGAAAATAGGAGAAGTTTCGACCAAAAATGTTGCTTAGATTGGCGAAACAATAAATTTTCCATTGTCTTAGGCGCGGGCCAACCATAAGGGATGCCCTCAATGCTATTTGTTGAGTGCGCGAATGTTGCCGCATAAATAAAAATATAATTGAGTTGCCCGCCAGAGCGTGTGGGAGAGATGTGTGTGTGTGTGTGTGCGGACAATATTGATTTTGGGTCAAAAGGCCCTCTGCTCTGCTGCCCAACTAAATTAGCTGCTATTAATTGACCAATCGCTCAGTGCACACAATTTTTTGTTGCTGTTTTTACTGGTTACCGCACGGGGGCGGTGGGGGGCGGTTTCGGGTTCGGTACTTAGTTGGTGCCAGGGATTCACTTGATTAAACAGCTCGTCGCATTTGCTGAATGCATTTCACCCATTTTACAATTTAATTGCATTGGTAAAACTTTGTGACAAGCAACAAATTGCCAGGGCAACTTTTGCCCAAGCCTGTGCTTATTTACTCGTTGTTATTGCATCGGTAACAGCTACATTATTAAATTACAATTTTTTGTTATAAAATGTTCTGTCACTGAACACGAAAACACTGTGCTACTATGTTTATAAAGTTTTAAATATTTCTGGCGGTTAAATTTTAATTGCATTCATTGTTTTGATTTCATAATTGCATGCTGCTCGTGATTGGTAACGTATTTCAACTATTTACTTTGGGAGTGTTTCAGTTTGAAAAATGGGAGAGCTTACTACAAAAACAATATTTTTTTTATACTCGTTATAAAACGCAAAACATTGCCGTCTTGCTTTTGTCGTCGCTTTGCAAATTAAGTTAACATTGGGGATTTTTATTACTTTTATGTAGAACATCATATAAAGCGCATTGATTGGAATAATGGCATGGCTTAAGTTTGAGCTGGTCTTTCTTAAATTTGTTATTACTCGATACTGGCTACTCGTTGTGCTTTCGCCGACTCGCTCTTTTCGTTTCGCTGCAAATGTAATCCCAACCCAAATGTGATCAGAACCATTAGTTTCCATTTTGATTTCGTTGAATTCGTTACTCTGTAGTCTATGTATGGCCACCTATCATTTCCTGTGCGATTCGTTACTCGTTACTTGCTACTCGTTGTGCTTTCGCCGTCCCGCTCTTGTCGTTTCGCTGCAAATGTAATCCCAACCCAAATGTAATCAGAACCATTAGATTACATTTTGGTTTCGTTGAATTCGTTACTCTGTAGTCTATGTATGGCCACCTATCATTTCCTGTGCGATTCGTTACTCGTTACTTGCTACTCGTTGTGCTTTCGCCGTCTCGCTCTTGTCGTTTCGTTGGAAAATGGTTTAGCTTACAGCTGGTTTTCGTTGGATTCGTTACTTTTTTGCTTATGTCCAGTGCTAATTCGCTAAATTTATCTAAGAGCCGAAGTAAACATATTTCAGTACCATTTGGCACAGCCTTCTCTTTAAAGTATTTAATTTAAGCATTTGGGTTTTCTGTCTCTGGCCTTGCATGAAGCACCTGCCCATCAATCACTTAACCATACAAAAATGGCACCGCATACAAATCGCAATTAATTTTACCTATTCGCATGTGTCTACCCGCCCTAAGTCTGTAAATGTGTATGCATTGTATATCTGACTGTGTGCTTCTGATGCCCGGCGAGAATTTCTCCTGGTTACACTGGCCAAGGCCGGTTGCTGTGTTTGCATATGAGGGGGCTGCGGGTTGTGAGGCGGCTGGGGCTACAGTTGCAGCTGGCAACTGGATACACGTCATCGCAGTCAGCCTCAGAGCAGTTTGTCTGCATGTTTGCTTGCATGTCAAATTCTCATTTCATTGAAATTGACAAATATTGACTAAGAACTTGGGTGCAATCAACGCTGGTTACGTTGGCGGCGACAAATGGGCGTGTGGTAGCTTCGTAGCCAGGAAGGAGACGCAAACGGCCAGGACATTTGAGTGTACATATTTGCCGTGGCAATGCCAATGCTGCTGCTGAAAGTGAAACTCAAGTCGACGCATCCAACGAAAGTGAGTGACAGTTTAAAGCTGACTTTAAGAATCCATCGTCGAAGCTGTGGCTGCCACGACAACAGACTACGCAACTTTCAGGCCAATAAACTAAACGGTAAACGGGCACTCAAACCAAAACGGAGCTGGCTGGATAAGACTCCAGCTGAAAATTTTAAGGCACCTGGCTGGCTGTTGGCAAGTCTTTGCTTTGATGCCAACCTTTCGGTTTTTGTGCAACAAACAAAACACCTGGGGAGCGAGTCAAAAAACAATTTACGCTCATTATCATTTCAGCATGTTGTATGCCCAAGTGTTTCAGATTGTTCAAAAGAGCTAGTCAGTGAGCAAAATAGAGTGAGAGAGAGACAGTGTGAGTGAGGGAGAAAGAGAGAGAGAGAGAGAGATGGCAGAGGCAGCGGAAACCCTAATGAAGAAGTTTAAAACACATTGTTGCTGCTGCCAGTTTGGCCTTGTTGTAGTTGCTCATAAATGCGCCATGAATAAATTAACTCGCTGAAAAGCAAAAGCCAGTAACGGCGTTTGGATTTCATGCGAATGATAATAATAATTGAGGCAACAGCTACACCAACACACACAAACAGACACACCCACACACTCTCATTGTCAAATTATAACAGTTTGGCAAGTTTACACTGCAAGAAATTTACTTGAACCCGCTTTGTGGCAGCTTAAAGATTTACTTCCTACCTTAATAGCTGACAGCGCTAAAGCTTTTCTTTCGCACAGGAGTGGATACGATCTTTAATTACGCCTCTCTATGCGATTCTCATAAATTCGGTTAAGGCATACGGATTTTGTTGTCTTTGGTGTTGATGATATTTTTATATCTGAGTTGGTTTTCCCATGAATGTATATATATTTTGTATATATCTTTATCGCAGTAATACACCCTTTCACTCTCCTAAATGCCGCCTCTCTATACCATTTTTATGATTTCTAGTATGGCTTATATGTTATATCTTTGAAGTGCTTGTTGTATTTTACTACCTGAGTCTCTCATTGTGTTTTTTTGCTCGTGAATATGTATTTTTTGATGATTGAAGCCTATAAGACAACCTATATACGAACTTTTATTTGAAAGCAGTCAACATTTTATAACCTAGCAACCGTTTTGTTGGTCTGTTGCTAGACAACATTCTAAGTTTGTAGAAAGCAATAGCTTAGTCGACTGGTAGCTAACCCTAACTGTGAGCTGATCTAAGCTCTGCCTACACATAATGATAACTTCCCGGCATTCGAGGATAAGCTCGTTGGCAAAGTCGCGGCTAAATTACAATATAAGGCAGCCATGCTTTACGCTGAAGCGTCCGCTGGTCTTTCAGGTGCGCAAATCGCTGGTGGAGTATGTGGACGAAGAGCTGCTGAGTATGGATACATCGGTTTTCTATCAGCGTATCTTTATACTGGCCAAGAATGTGGATCCGAAGCGTGAGAGCAATTCGCCGCAGGCCATGGAAAGCCGGAGCAGCACTGAAACGGTTCCCCCAGTTGTGGATGGCGACACAGCCACGTTGCGCACCGCCGAGCCTATAATGGCTGATGATGAACAACACTACACGCAGCAAACCACGCCGGATGGCTCAGAGGCCAAGGAACCCCTTGATCAGCCAGCACAGCGAGTATCAGTTAAAATTAAAGGTCCATTGCAACAGGATGTGGAAATAGTGACGCACACATTTCGATTTGACGAGGACGATGATTTACCAGCGGAGGCAGAGGTGGAGGAGCAAGCACCCGAGCCAGAGGGACCTGAGCCGCCCAAGGACATGTTTACACTGTTCACCGAGATGCTGCAGGAGCTGCACAAGAAATGCCGTAGCCTATCCTATACGCCCGATCCCATGTGCGGTCTAGTTGTCTTCATGAACGAATACACCATGCTGATGCTGGAGAGCGGCGAGGATATGATGGGCATCTTTTGCCGTGAATTGTTGGAGTGCGTGCATGAGTATTGGCAAAGTAATCGCGTCTTTCTAATTGAGGATCACATCAAAGAGGTGAGCAGCAGCAACCTGTTGTCTTCATCTTCCATGTTCAATTTTCCATTTGATAGCTCTACACCAAGGAATTGCTGTTCAGGCGCATACCCGCTGTCTATCTTAACGAGAAGTTTCCGCCATCAACGCCCACGGATGAATATCTGATGGGGAAGCAGCATTTGATCATTAAGGACAAACTGATTAACATTTGCACTCTGATCAGTGAAAGCATGGGTCCGCGTCAAGCCGCAGACCTAACACGGGAAGGTTCGACTGTCCTGACAGAAATGTCAGTGGCTACCGATATCTCAGAGATGAATGGTGCTGAAAGTGATGAGGAGCCTAGTCGCTCCCTCAATCAAGAGCAACGCTTGACTGTGGCGATTTCGCAGACATTGCCGGCAGAGATTTTTCGGAAGCTACTGCCGGAAATCCAACGAATTGAACTGGTGCTGTCCTCTACGCGTTTCTACTACACTCTCGAAGAATTCTATTCGCTCTATGGCAAGGTGCCATTCGGACGCGACGATGATGGCCTCTTCTGGCCCATACAGAATAACTACGCGCCGCCGCACATCTTCCGGCGCACACCGTTCGATGTCAACCTGACCTTTGCGGACTATGCGGCCGAAATGAATCGACGCCAGTTGGAGGAGCAGGAGAAAAATAAGGCAGAAGTGGAAGCAGCCGCTGCGGCTGAGGCGAGTGCCGCGGCACAGGCCGAGCCACAGGCACGGGGTCAGCAGAAGCGCAAAGAGGAGGAGCCAAACGATTGATGGAAATCGAAAGCGTATACGTAATCTGTTTTTGTTTGGGTTGTTATTTAGTTCGTTTCTGTTCGTGGTTGCAACAAATTGTCCTCAGTGTAGTCACATCATTGGATATTATCAACATGAGTCGTTCTCGCTCTTATCTACCAAAACTCGCGTTCGGTTACAATGTTTTCGCTCCTGTGCACATGACTGCATTCCATGGGAGGCGGTGGCTCGCTGACTGACGGTGGCTTGCGCTCAGCCGCGGCTCGACTGTGGCAGTGGTTGTGGCTGTGGCTGCTTACTGTTTTGGCTTGCCACTTGAATGGCTCGACTCTGTTAACATAAACATAAATTTGTGCACATCCTTAAGAAGACAAACAAACACACACAGACACGACACACTAATACACATTAATACACATGTGCTGTTGGCTTGGGCTCTTAACATAAACCGCAACAGACGCCAGCTGTCACTTCTAATACCGTTAGCTTGCAGCTGTCAAAAGCTGTTGCTGTCATTTTAAGTCACTTGACAGTCCAAAAGGCAAATATTCCAGCACACACAGCACATAAGCAGCCCACTTGCACATAATTATAGCTGCTCAAGATTTGGTCTAACAGGATTCAAGTGAGAGGCTTTAAATTCACAACTCGCTTTGGCATAAATAATATTCAAATTATATGTATGGGATTAGTTTTAGTTTAGCGGCTGCAAATGTAATAAAGCTTAGAATGGAGCGGAAAACGTGTTTAGAAATTGAGCTAAAAAGTTAATTAAACTTTTAGGTGAGCTGCAAAGTTGTTTAACACGCACACGGGCTGCCAGTCGGCTGCTGCAGGACATGCGCTGACAAGGACACAATTCAATCAAGCGCCACAGCAGCAGCAGCACCAGCAGCAGTGGCAGCAACAACGGCAACGAGTGTCAGCGCATAAACAAGGACATTGCACTCCAGGGTGCTGCAGCCTGAAAGCGCTCAAACGCGAGAGAATGAGAGCACGAGAGCAAAGCCAAACATTTGCCACTGCAGTTTTCATAAACTGCCGGGCAGCAACAGCAACAGCAGCAACAACTACAACATGACACAGCAGCAGAGACAATGGCGATAAGCCGCTGCAGTGCAGGAGGACGAAAGGACGAAAGTGCATGTTGCCATCGTGTGGCCCACAACTTGAGGCGCAAACTCATAAATTACAGGAGTGGAGCCCCAAAAAAAAGCAGCTCAAATGACTTTTGGCTGTTTGTGTGTCTCTATGTGTGTGTCTGTGTGTGTTTGCTGCAGTCAGTTTAGGGGCTCTTGGGCGTGGCCAGGCTTAGAGCAGCGTTGACCCTGCCAGCCATGTTGTCTGGCATGCCAAAGGACGAGCATAATTCGAGCCAAACTCAATTTGTTTGTAATGTTTGAGACAACAGCAGCGTCAGCAGCAACTAAATAATACAAATACATATATATAAATATATTTGTGTACATGGCACAAAAACAATTTGGCGCAATTTTACAACGCGCTAAGCGAATCTGAAAATTGTTGCAGCCACCAAACAACAGAAGTAGAGCCAAAACAGAGGCATAACCGGAACGGCAAGAACATCACGTCCAGCTGCCATTTGCTACAAAAAGGATTACGAAAAACGGCAGCCAAGTCTCTGTGTGTAGAACATAACATATAAATTTGAGATTTGCTGTAAAGAGACAAAGCGCACTGAAAAGGGCACAAACAGGATAAAATAACAGAGGATAGACTCTTTTATTAAAGCTTGCAAGCAGGACAACAGAGAGAGAGAGAGAGAGAGTTAGAGAAATGAGAGAAAGTATAGGATGAGCAAAAGTTAAAGAACTACAAAGTAAGGTAAAAGTTTTCACTTTCTCGTTTCACAGTTCGAACCAGTTCACTGACTCAATTGGCTTGTTAAGCTGGCTTTTCTTCATTCATGCTTGAGTCCAGGCTGGGCTACAATATATTTTCTTATTTTATGTTAAGTAATTAGTCGTAAATATTTTCATTTGCATTTGAGCTCTACCCAAAGTAGCTACCAAAAAAAAGTTGGTTGTCTGCAATGGTTGGGCCCAAGTTATTTATGCTTTGAAGCTGCGTGAAGCAGAGTAAATAGTTAAGTATAGCTTGGAATTCCTGGTCGCAGCTCGCTTTACTTGTCGTAGATTCATAGTTTCCAAAAATACCTATGCAAATAAGCGTAGAAGATTACTTTCACTAGCCAAAGTTTCCATAAAAATACAAGTTAATGCTCCACAAAATCTGTAAAATAAAATACTTGCGCAGCATGTCATATCTTCTAAAAAGAGCAATATAAATAAGCTGCAAATTAATAATAAATAATCAAAATAAGAGCCAAACTTGACTCTGTTGTGCAGCTTGTAAAAACAAATTCAATTAGGGCAATGGCCACAAATCATTTAAAAATTCATAAGAAGCAAAGACGCATAACTTTGAGCTTGGAAGCACCTCAGGGTATGCTTTAAGCAATTTTATGATAAAAAGTTATTGACTCTATATACATATATATTTATATATATATATGGGATTTGTGTATAGATCTTTTAAGTTTATACACTTTGAAGGCATGACTGGGCCTTAAATAAAATTAAATGCAGCGCTGTTGCGCCCAAGCCCAAAACAATCAGCTATAGGCCAAAAAGTTGGGCCATTAAATTTGTCTAAGCTCTGCGATAAATATGAAAAATTAAATTTAATATACCCCACACTCACACACACTCACACACACACACACACACACACACGTGCGCGCGCAATGAAAGAGGAGCAAGTCGAGTGAAATAAAGCGCAAAAGAGCAGTGCAAATGGCTGGAAAACACGAGGCGGCTAACTGAAAAGAGACGGCAGCAGGAAAAAACAACACCAGAGGATAACATACTATATACATATACAGCAACATTTATGTGCCCGACTGACAGTTACGTCCGTCCGTCCGTCCTTCGCCCTGTCCTGCGTCCATTTGGCCTTGACGCCAAGACCGGAACTTGTGCGCCTTTCAAATGCTGCAGCCACAAAATGTGTGCGACTCGTGAATTTCTCTGTCGAGGCGCATTTAATTTCAAGCACTAAGCTGGTGTCATATATACGCGTGTGTGAGTGCCTGTGTGTGCGTGTGTGTGCCTGTGTGTGCCTGTGTGTGCGCTAGTGTGTGTGCCGAAATTAGACTACATGCATAGATCCTTTCGCTTTATTATTCTTTATCGTGATGCTGCCTGCCCGTCTTCTTTTTTTTTGCACTTTAACTCATATTTATTATCGCGGTGGTTTTTGGTTTCCTGCTTTCTGTGAAAGCCTAAATCTGCCGGAAAATGTGTGCATGTGCGCGTGTGTCTGTGAGTGTGTGTGTGTGTGTGCGTGTCCTTTTTGGCCCATTCCATTTTCCCCTTCCGCTTGTTTATTATGTGATTATGCTTGAGTTTAGCGCCAGCAGCGCGGGGAGTTTCTTTTTCATTTTTCCCATTTTTTTTTTCTGAGTTCTGTTCCGGATATTTTTGTTGGCTGGCCGGCGGCTGGATTTGGCCTTTCGCCTGGCCTGTTTATGTTTTTAAAACGCAAACGACCCAGGCCTTCTCATACTTTGTTATTGTTCTCTTCCCCCATTATTGTTGTTGTTATTGTGGCTGTCAGTCTGTCTGACTTGTAAATTACGTGGGTCAGGGGTCAGGGGTCGCCATCGCCGCCGTCGACATCGTTACAAATTACATTGTTACCAATGTTGTTTCCCCCTGCTAATGTTGTTGTTGTTGTTGCTGTTGCTGTTGGTTTTGGCTTTCAGGACACTGACAAGCTGCGCCCTGTGACATTTTTGAAATACTCCCACGACTGTGGCAGCACTTACATTGCAGTTGAAAACATGATAAATTGTGCGCTGGCATGGAGTTAAGGCTTTAAAAGCATCTGGCGATTGCTAACTTAATCAGCAGGTTAAAGCTCTCGTTAGGGAATTGAGTTTTAATTTCTGGTCCTGGGGCGCAAGAATTTCTGTTTGATTCTGGCTCACATAACTGCAAAGTGCTTGAGACATGTGAGTTCGTTGAGTTACATGGAAAAGAATTTCAAACATGTTATTTGACTGTAGATTTGACAGTTCTATTGCGAATAGGTTCAATTGTGCGGAAGGAAGCGTGTGGGCTTTTAACTTGAATTGCTCTCAAAGAAGAGCGGCATTCAGCCTGCCAGATGAGGCATTCCACAAATAATATTATGTTGGAATGCTGTCAAATACACTTCAAGTGCTTCAACTAATGTTAGATTTAATTATATATATATGCCAAAGAGCTTGACAAACAAATAAACAAACCAACTTACACAGCCCGACATGTGAGTGTGCGTGTGAGTGTGTGTGCGTGTGTGTTTGTGTGTGCAGATGTTGTTGTGCAGCATTTGCCAAAGTAAACAACTACAGCAGCAGCAGCAGCCGTTAAAAAGCATTTCCAAGTCAAGCACAGCAGGCGCGCCGAGGATTGGTGCGGGGCAGCGTTTCGCATTGTTTGGCATAAAGTTTGACGCAGTTTTTCGCTGCTGGGTGAAATGCTTACAAAACAGCGCGAGTAATTAACTGACTTGTCACATAAGCCGCATTAACACAATGTCGCAAATGTCCTTGCAGCAGCAGCCCTGCCCTGCCCTGCCCTGCCCTGCCCCTGCATGTCAGCGACATTACGATTACGTACGGTGTATGTTTGTGCCGCATGTGGCACATTTACATGCATATGCAATGTGCTCCCCGCTGGCTTATTAATTCTACTCTGGGCGTGGCACGTGACTTTGCCACGCCCACAACTGGAATTGCGTGCAGAACTTTAACTGAAAAGTTCTCATTGTCTCGTACAAATCTCTTGCCATCCTCCCAACTAATATACAATGCGAATCTTGTGCACAAATTGATTCCAAGTGCCTGAAAACGAAAAAGTCTTTAAGATTATAATGAAGAAGAAATATGCTCTCTTTATATGGTCAACTGCCCTGTTAATTAAATCAGCCTGTGAGCCGCGTTGAATTGAGTTAATTTACAAATCCAATGCCCGCCGATGCCGCAAATTATCATCAATATTTTCTGTGGTCGCGCAAATTGAGCAGGAAAAATGACAAAAAAAACAACAAAACCGAAAAAATAATAAAAGAAAAACAACCGGAATGCCTTTTGATTTAATTTTGCGGCCGGCAGCCATGGTGACAAGCGATATGGAAAAACAGAGTGAAAGAAATATTAAATTTAAATTAATGCAAATATCCGGCATATTGTGTGCAGCACGGGGCGTATGCGTGCTCGCTGTCAAGTATGTAAAGTGCAAAGGGATGGCAAACAAAGTACAAGGATTGAAAATAAAATGTGCATTTTTTTTTACCAAAAATCACAAATAAATACGTCAAATATGCATAAATTAATATGTGCCAGATATAGCTCAGGCTTCGGTATTTGCGAGCATTTCTTCTCTGGCATACCACGAGGCGCATGCTGGGGCGTAATTGCTGCACAAGGCTAAAAGCAAATAGAGTTACGTGTTTATTGACATGCCGAGCACGTGTTGTATTTTGTTTTGTTTTTCAATTGAAAGATTGTTACAAATATTGAATATTGCAAACAAATATTTTTATACATTTTTCATACGATGTTGAGCAATAATTTGAATCAACAATAAAACCAAATTATTTTTAACACATTTCGAGGGAGTTATTTTTACAGGCGTCAACGTACAACTTGAGCTAACAGCGCACGCACACAATTATCACCTGAGAATATTGATTATTAAGCGCATTTCGAATGCCATTTAGGCACGCGCCGCCCCTCCCCGTACCCCTATTCCCCTATAGCCCTACATCAATACAGAGACAAATGCCTTGTTGTAGTTTTTGTGTGTGCGCTGTTTAGCAAAAGTTTTTGTTGTTGTTATCGCAGCTGCTTTGCATAAAAAGTGACACTGCTCTCTGTCGCTGTCTGTGGCTGTGTCTGTGTCGGTGTGTGTGTGTGTGTGTGTGTGTGTGTGTGTGTGTGTGTGTGTGTACTTGTCAGTATTTAGCATGCAGGTCGCCATTTGCGGCTGCTAATGAAGTAATTTCGAGGCATATCACGCATAATCCAAAGCACGTGAGCTACTTACAATGTAATTCGTTGTCTATTTGTTTGATATTGAAAAAACGTACAGTTAGCTGGGCTTGGGCGTGGCATTTGTGGGGGCGTTTAAGCCTTGTCACACAACTGCTGCATACTTTCAGGCAAAACAGCACAGGCAGGCGCCGAGGTCGCCTGCTGGCAGGATTTCAAGTGCAATTCATTGTCGATATTACGTGCCATGGCATTGAAAATGCCTGCTAGCCCCACACACACACACCTGCACACTCATACTCACCTACACATAGAGCCAGCTATCGATAGCATATAAATCCAGCTCGGTTAGTGCCATTGATGAGCCACAAAATGGCCAGGCCATGGGGCATGTTATTAATTGCTTACAGCATATTTCAATATGCGTTGCCACAAGCTGCGTCACATGCACAACACATGAAGAACAAGAAGAGCAAACAGCTTAATAACTTAATGCCCCAAAAAGTTTCACACGCCACTCACACACACAAGCATACAGATATACCAGCTATGTGCTCTGGCAGCGAGGCCTGACTATTGGCCCAATTGGCTTTTGTTGTAAGCCAATACGCACAATAAGTAACGATTACAATCTCAATTACTTGCTCCACTTCTTTGGCGCTGTTGGTCACTGCTTAGTGTGCGTGCGGTCAGTGGTGCTGCCACGCCCACTCATAAACAGCACGAAGCAAGAAATTAACTTAAATACCAGAGCAGAGCCAGAGCGTTAATGTGGCTGGCCAGCGTATGCCCACCAAATAATCTCCAGGGCAGAACTTGCTCTAATTATACGCAACATAAAATTTACTCAGCACGCATAAAAGTTGTACTTCCGCCGTTTCCATTCCCATTCCCATTCCCTGGTCAAACATATATTGACTTGGCGCACGAATTAACGAGCTGCAGATAATACCACCTGAAGTTAGAAGGAAAAAAAGAAAAAGAAAATGCGAAATGCGAGCACAACCGGAAAAGCAAACAAAACGCAATTAGAGCGAACTGCGCTGGCAACGGACTCCTGTTGTTTGCAGTTAGCTGCAACTTTCGTGCCTGTTCTTAAATCTGATTTATTATTCGAAATGAATATTATTAAATTTAAAACAAAACTAAGTATGAAAACACTTCATTATGCATAATATAATGGTGTAAGGTCTTTCATTCGCTTGCATTTGACGCGTATTCTAATAACTGGAAGTTGGTTTGGGCTGGGCTGAGTCAAGGCCCTTTGATTGTGAGTTAAAGAAATGTTGTCCTTTTGTGTTACATACAATTTTAAGAGTTTTTTTATATTTTTATTTAAGGCCTGCCTTTTTAACTCAGCTCAATTATTGATACTTGTGTTCTACCTTGTAATCTAGCTGTAATATAAGACGCTTAGCTTATATTAAGTCTTGCAGCTTGATGTTGACTTGCTGCACTCCATCTCAATCCTCCATCTCGTCTGTAGGTTTTTCATCAATAATGCTTTAAATGCGTAAAGCGGCTTAAGTTTTTAGTTAAAGCAAATGATGTTACGCATACGCCACAAGTGCCGCATTTGCTTGTTATTGTTGAGCTTTGGCTGCGACTTTTATTGCAGCAACACTTAGTGCAAGTTGCTGCAGCATCAGCAGCGCATTTAAGTGCACCGAAGATGGCCATAAAAAAGCGCTGTGGGATATGCTGTTGATGTTGCGGTTCGGGGGGCTACTTACGGTATCTGGCTACGCCACGTGGCGTACGCGCGATTTATGGAGCACAGCGATGTGTAAGTCTGCGGTCGAGGGGGCAGGGTGGGCTCAAAATGCCAGAGATGCTGGCTGGCTGGCTGGCACGCCCCTATAAAACTAGTGTGATAATAACGAGAGCTAATGCCGCACTTTAAGCACTTTTCAAACAGTTAACAGCTTTATGCACAGCTCATAAACTGACCCCGCATTACGGGTGTGCATGTGTGTGTGTGTGTGTGTGTCTCTGTGCAACTTAATTTCGAGTCAGCTGCAACTAAAAATGTTTCCATAAATCTGTAGTGGGCGTTGCTGTTGCTGCAATTTCTGAGCACAGTTTGTCTTTCAACTATGTCGCAATGCTTTTAAGTCAACTTGTCGAGATTTTCATGCACTCTAGTCCTCAGTCTGGGCATAGTCAAATTGTCGTGCAGCCTGGCAGGCAAGAATGCAGACAGAAATGTGGCAGCCGCAAGACTTTCAAGTCAAATACTTTTCACAGCCAACGCAAACAATTCAATTGGCGGCTAACAGAATGCGGGCAAGTGTATAAAAAATTCGTTGAGCCTTGCAGCTGGTCTGTGTTTGCTTTTTGTTATTGAAATATGTCAGCAAGCGAGTGAATGCAAAGACACTCGAATGTGTGAGTACGTGTGTGTGTGTGTGTGTTTGTGTTTGTAGGAGAAGTCCCCAAATGTGGCGCATGCAATCTGGCATTTTGATTCTAGTTTTGTTTTGGTTTCTGTTGTTTTGAATTTTTATTTGACATTTAATGCCATTGCTGGCATATTTTGTGCTTGCTTTGGCAATTTATTGCATTCCATATGGGACATGGATTGTGGGCAATGCATCAGCGCCAGGATACACAGGACGAGGGTGCTCGGCACTTGCAGAGAGCGCGGCAGGCGTCAATGTTGACGCTTTCAGCGAGCTTGCAATTAAATTTTCGAGTTCCCTAAATGAACATTTTTTAAATAACAGAGAAGTGCGCGTGGACGAAAAATGACAAATCCTTGGGAAAGCGCATTAAAACACATTTTTAATTAAAACGAAAGCAAAGTTGAAAGCTTGAGCATTAAAACATGACACGGAAAAGCGGTTAAGCGAGCCAGTTGACACAACGATGCCAAGTGCAACCCGTTCGGGACCTTAAGCTGACCGCAAAAAATTAATTAAAATTACATAAAACTGGCCGCGTTGCACTCGCACTCGCAGTCGCAGTCGCAGTCGGCGTCGCCGTCGCAATTTGCAATTGCAGCCGCATCGGCGCGTAATTCACGGGCGACTGCAACTTGAAGCTCGGCGCAATTCTTTGCCAACTTCATCGGGCGTCAAACGTACCGCTTGGCGGAGTAAACATGCGCTGCCTGTGGATGAGTGTGTGTGTGTGAGTGTGTGTGATTTCTGCAAATAGTGTGCAATGCGTTGCTCAAAATGTTCGTTATTTGAATTGTGTAAATCGGATTTGTACGTGACCAGGCCGAAGCAATGGCAGCCATCGGGAAGGGAGCCCAATGCGGGTGGCGGCGTACACTAATGTTTGGCCATGCGGTTGCCCTCAGCATGTGTGTGTGTATGAGTGTGTGTGTGTGGCTTTGTGCTAACATTTGTGCCCAGACCGTGCATCTTTCTGTTTGCCTTTGGCTCCACGCAGTCGCACACACACTAAAACATACACACACACGGCGAGAGGGACACACATGCATTTGCTTTATTTGCCGGCAATGTTTTTTTTTTGCTTTTTTGTTTGATTTCAAATTTAGCGCACAATTTGGTTTTTTGCTGCATACTTTGCAGCGCCCAGATTACATATGCCCTGTCTCTGAATGCTAGTGTATTGGTTTGGCAAACGTTTTTTGGACCCGCCTGGCTGACTGCCACTTTGACCCATTTGGCAGCGGCCAAGTCAACGAATATTCAACTCACACGGCATTTGAATTTGCATTCTGTTGTCGCTGGCTCTGGCTCCGGCTCTGGCTCCGGCTCCGACTGCGGCTGCGGCTCGAAAAGCTGAAAACGCTTCCAGCCATGATAAAGAGAGAAGAGCAAACAAGAATGAAAACGAAAAACAACATTGCGGCATATACGTACAGTGAGTCGGAGCAGTCTGCATACAGTTACATTTCTTAAATTTTAAATTGACAATTGGCCTGAAAATGGTGTAAATGATTGTGACTTAAAGTTGCAAGTGTTTGACAGACTAAAGTAGTATATACTTATTTTGTTCACGTCTGATTTTCGTGTGGATCTACATTTTTGACACACTGTGCCACCAAATGTTACATTTTGGTAGCGAAAGAAAAATGTATGAGCATTTGCAGTTTATCGAGAGCTCGTTATAAACATTTTGCCATAAGCCGCATTGTCTATAAATTTGTTTATTGATGGCCTCTCGGAACTGGCGCCAAGCCGACGATCGAAATACTTCAGCTAACAATAAATCAAGAAATCATGGCTAAAACTTAACAAACATATCTCAATTTAAAATTAATTGAATTTACAATTGTTTGCCAAACAACTTGAATTTAATTGTTTTTAATTTTTAACAGCAACTGGCAAAGTTCAACTGCCGAGCAGAAACATCTATAAACAATAAGAGACATTTGTTCAAATTTGATGTTGGCTTATTGACATATGACTCTGGGGCATTAAATGCATGTCCATGCGGTTTAAATTATGGATATGTAATTACGAGTGATTCATTTATACATACATATGTATCTCTGCATCTGTGTGTTGCCGCAATATGTGGGCGGCTGTGCGGCGTGTTTTCTGTGGCCACATTTGTCGACTTGGAAATCCGATTACAAATTTTTATTTATTTCTTGTTTTCGGTTTAATTTTATTGCGCATTTATTACGGTATATTAATGTTGCGTACCTTTAAGAGACGCTTCGCTGGTCAACTGATTTAAGCATATACATATTGATACTTATACCAATATATACATATGCATACATATACTATATGTAAATTATGTGACCAGATGGTATGAAAAAAAATGCGTGCCGTGTAATTAGAGCTGCATATGTATGTGATATACATGTGATATTGTGTATGTGCATGTGAATGTTAGCAAAAAATTGAAGAGAGCGGATGATGAATGTACCATCGCGAAAAAAGAGTACACTGTGTTAATAGGCCGATCATAGCAGAGCTGTTAGGCTACGAGAGCAGATTACAAATGTTAACTCACAGGAATAGGAGCAAGCAGTATAAATACTGGTGAGGCGGGTCGGTGCAGATGCTGTAATGTCATGTGTATGTGTGTGCCTACTAGTATGAAAAGGCAGATCAAGCAGATGAGCCAGCAGTATAAATTGAGGAGGACATGAGTCGTCAGTTGGACTTGTAAAGCTGTTCAATGGCTTACATGGTGAGTACACATTATTTATATATATACATATACATTTTAAAATACTATATATCTGTATACATATTTATATATTTTTTTTTATACATAGCCTACATATCCATGTATATACTACATATACATACATATCATATTACTACTATGATGAATGTACGCTCGCGAGAACAAGAGCACACTGTGTTAAAAGCCCGATCACAACAGAGCTGTTAGGTTAGGTTACGAGAGCAGATCACAAATGTTAACTCTCAGGAATAAGAGCAATCAGTATAAATACAGGTGCCTTTAACAGCAAGACTCAGTCGAAGCTGTGAGGCGGGCCGGTGCAGATGCTGTGATATCATGTGTATGTGTGTGCCTACTAGTATGAAAAGGCAGATCAAGCAGAGGAGCCAGCAGTATAAATTGAGGAGGACTTGAACCGTCAGTTGGACTTGTAAAGCTGTTCAGTGGGTTACATGGTGAGCACATAAATATATATACATTTTAATATACTATATATCTGTACACATATTTATATATTTTATTTTATGCATAGCCTACATATCCTATGATGAATGTACGCTCGCGAGAACAAGAGCACACTGTGTTAACAGGCCGATCACAACAGAGCTGTTAGGTTACGAGAGCAGATCACAAATGTTAACTCTCAGGAATAAGAGCAATCAGTATAAATACATGTGCCTTTAACAGCAAGACTCAGTCGAAGCTGTGCGGCGGGTCGGTGCAGATGTTGTAATATCATGTGTGTGTGTGCTTAGTAGTATGAAAAGGCAGATCAAGCAGAGGAGCCTCCAGTATAAATTGAGGAGGACATGAGTCGTCACTTGGACTTGTAAAGCTGTTCAGTGGGTTACATGGTGAGTACATATATATATATATACAATTTAATATACTATATATCAGTACACATATTTATATATTTTATTTTATGCACAGCCTACATATCCATGTATATACTACATATACATACATATCATATAACTACTATGATGAATGCAAGCTCGCGAGAAAAAGAGTACACTGTGTTAACAGGCCGATCACAACAGAGCTGTTAGGTTACGAGAGCAGATCACAAAATGTTAACTCTCAGGAATAGGAGCAAGCAGTATAAATACAGGTGCCCTTAACAGCAAGACTCAGTCGAAGCTGTGCGGCGGGTCGGTGCAGATGCTGTAATATCATGTGTTTGTGTGCTTAGTAGTATGAAAAGGCAGATCAAGCAGAGGAGCCTCCAGTATAAATTGAGGAGGACATGAGTCGTCACTTGGACTTGTAAAGCTGCTCAGTGGGTTATATGGTGAGTACATATATATACATTTTTATATACTATATATCTGTACACATATTTATATATTTTATTTTATGCATATCCTACATATCCATATATATACTACACATACATACATGTCATATAACTATTATTCATTTATTATAAACTGTGCCTATAAGCGCATATGTATTTTATTTCTGGCTGTTAACTTTCTCATTCAGAAAGCAATAACTGCCATACGCAGCTATTGCTTACAGCACCTTAAGCAGAAAAACATTCGAAATAACAAGTAGGTGTAGACAGGGGCGGGCGCAGAGGCAATGGAAAATTGCTATCATTTCGTATATCATTCCCATGGTTGTTAGATATTTTTTTTTGCTGCATTTTAGCCCAATTTGTAAGCAATTCGCATTTTGCATTTTACATTTTCTGCGCGCTGTTTTGTTTATGGCAATTGCGCTGCTAATTATGCCCTGCCCAATGACTGGGAAATGGTTTAATGGCAATTGGTTGAATTTTGCTGCCATTGTTACGATTTGCCCATTTACCGTTGCATGGCAAATGCACACCCCCTGCCGCTAATTAAAGCCAATTAAAGACTCAATAAAATTCAATTGAACGCGCGCGCATTTCGCATTGCAATCGACCTATCGACTAATTGAGCCGGCCATAAAATGACAGCGACTGCAGTTTGGCAGGAACCGTGGCCGGGGCCGCCATCAGACTTGTCAGAGTTTGCCAGATATCCCAGATTTGCCCATGAACAATAAATATTTCCCGTTTGTTCGCCAATTGCATGTTGCATGCACGTTAATTGTCCTTGGGAACATGGCAACTACCAGGCGAATTCGTCCAATCAACCCGAAATTATGGTTGAATTGCAATTGTGCCTTTTATCAATAGTTGAGCGACAATGTTGAAGATGAAAGTAGTCTATTAAAAAATGAATTCTTCGATTTCCAAAGTAAGCTCAAAACATTTTTACTTGTACCAAAGGTTTTTATATAGACATGGATCTTAAGAGCCGAGTGTTGTTTTAGCATAAGTATTACACCTGGTTATACATTTGCCTAAAATATGACCCATATATTTCTGTATATAAAACTGTTTGACCTGACTGACTGATTGATTATGATTGATGCATAGTCCAAATCATAAGAGCCAGGAAGCTGGTTGACTCCATAAAACCTTATATCCCTCACAAGACTAACATGGGCGGAAGCGATTGATTTTAATTTTTGGCTTTTTTATACAACGGATTTTGGTTGGATTGGATGGGATTGATTTCAGTTTTTCACGTGAGTTTTTCATATAGGTCAAAAAGTCATAACCTCCACTTGAAGCACAAAACTAGCCAAACTTTAGGCTGGGAATTACCCACTCGTATAATATAAAGTCGGAATTATATTTATTTTCTTTTAATGCTTACTATAGCTTATCCCAATTTATTATTATATTATTTACAATTGATACGAAAACTCCTTACTGCAATCGACCCCGATGGCCCTTTGCCCCTTCGCCCACTGTCGCACAATCCATTTGCCAAGCTGGCTGTCCTCTTAGGAAATAAATTGAAAACAGTTAAAGCATTTCCACCCAAACAGTTGCATATAAGTAAATGTAACGCCAACAGTTTTTGCGCGTTGAGGGGAACGACAAATGAAAATTACGGAAAACTGTGGTAAAAACAACAATGCTCATTTTCAGTATCATTGCACAACAAAATGCCCGGCAATTAATACAAATGATGCTGATGAGTAGGATAATGCTGCACCAGAAGAAGAAGGACCAAAATAAGAAGAACAAGAAGAAGAATAAGCAGCTGAAGCAGAACTTTTGAAGCTGCAACTTGCCAGCTGAAAGCTGAAAGCCAAAGCCGTTCGGCTGGAGAGATAGAGAGAGAGAGAGAGAGAGGATGGGGTGCAGTCGCGCAGTGGCAAGTCAAGCTAAAGCTAAAAGGAAACGGGCACAGCATCCCGCACGGGTGTGTGTGTGTGTGTTGGTGTGCTGGTGTTGTTCCTGGTGCTGACGAGCAGGATGAGGCGTGTGCGGCAGCTGCAATCTCAACTTCGCATGCATGAAAAATGCAGCTCATCTACTTAATGCGCGCGACGTGCCGTGCAGTGTTGTTAGGGACGCGGGCTTCGGCGCGGGTCCATGCCCAGGATGAGTCGGAAAACCAGTTTACAAGCAAAATGAATGCTATGAGCACCCCAGCTCCATGCCCACTACCAGCCCTCTCTGACTGTTTGTTTGTTTGCTTGTGCGGATGTGCTGCTGAGCATGCTCTTTTGGCTGCCTTGGCAAATTGCCGTTGCGGGCGTGCCAGTCAAGCTGTGGGTGTGTGTGTCTGTGTCTGTGTATGGGTATTAACGCTTTATAAATTGTTAATTATAATGAGTCCAAGCATAGAGTCCAACAAACAGGGCTGCTTAAGTCCAACAATGTCGACATGATTTACACGAGAGCTTAGCATTTTATGCTGATGCGAATGCATTCAGCTAAATCCTTGGACGAAGGAGTTGCGTTCTATTATGAAGAAGGTTACGCTATATTTGCCATCATATCTGTAGCTGTATTTATATGTGCAGCAATTGCTGCCAGACCAGGTTGGTTGGTGCTCATCATGGCGAAAGGATGTCGTTGGCGCTGCTTCCGCTCGCTTTTATCGCTGTCGCTGCTGGCGCTAATCCGACTGACATTTTCATTTTACACATGAGCAACGGCACACAACGAACAACTGTCATTGATAAAAATGAAGCACGCGCACGTTCAAATACACAAACACACACACAATCACACACACACACACTCACCCTCGCTCATACAGATGCTGCCACGCAGCGTGTCAGACGTGGCGTATGTGTAATGTGGCCCCTCCGCTCCGCACAACAATGCATAATTAGAATTACAACAATAATAATCATGATTATAATGACAGCTTGCCAACAGACACAAGCGCAGGCAACAACATTGTCTACGTGTGTGTGTGTGTGTGAGTGAGTGTATGTGTGTGTGCACAATTTATATGCAGCTCAAGCAAAATGTTGCTCACAACTAAAAATTTCTGTTCATTTATAATGCAAGGCAAAATGCTGCAGAATTTGCACAATGTCTTTAAATGCACACACGCACAGACACACACACTCACACACACACACTTACAACAGACACACGCACAACAGACACAACACTCTGCCACGTGCTTAAGACGATGATGATGATAGATTTGCTAACAATTGCCAGACTCAGCGCTGAGCACACTCAGCTTCATGTGCGCTGCCATCTCCTGCCTGTGCCAATGGAACAATAGAAACTGGCAAAATGGCAACCACTCTCCAAGATGACAGGATGATGCTCTTTAGTTGAGGGCCTTTCATCTATTGAAGGTGCCCAAAGCAATCAATTTGTATAGCCCAATCTGAATATGTGGCAATTATGATTATAATAAATCAAATTAGGTGCTACTCAATCTATGAACTGGTATGAAAAGCTTAAATGACTAGATTTTAGTTAATATGAGCGCAGAGAATAGTTATCTAAAATCGCATGTGACTGGAATTATATAAAACCCTTTCAATGATATGGATTTTGAATCGAATATTTAGGATGAATTCAATATATCTGTTCATTTGTTCATGTTAAGTCTCAGTTCATGTGCCACAAACAGCTTACGAAAATCAAAATGCCTTCCATGCTGTCAGTCTAGAGTTTTTAAAAATTACGCCAACATATTGCCTGACATTGTTGTTGCCCCCGTTTAACTGTGTGCTTGTGTGCGTGCGTGTCTCTTTGGCCACTTTGTGATAAATTTGTTGCCATTTAATGGCTGCAGGAACACCCACGCGATCAGCTGACAGTCGTCGCAAGCGTAGATAATTTTTCAAGCAGCAGCCGGCGGCGACTGCGTCGGCGACAGCCCTTGCCGCAGCTTGGGCAATTGTGAGGCTGTAAATGTTGCAGATCATTTTCGAGTGTGGCATATAGAAAATGAATGACATTAATCAAAAATTCCTGAGGCAGAGTTTTAACTTTTATAATTTTTATTAATGGCCAAGTATGCGCTTCGATAAAATACGAAATGCTGCTGAATGTTTAGAATTAATTTAACACATTTTTGCAAGAAGACATTGGAAAATTGTTGTTTATACTATTATTATTGTTATTGTTGTTTTTGTGGTTGTTGTTGTTGGCACATTTTGTTGGCTCCTTGAGCTGTTGCTGCTGGTCGCTGAATGCTGTCTGCCTAATTGGGATTCAGCTTGAGTTCAGCACTGGCCGCATTGAGGCGCGATTTGGTTGGCAAATTGCGCTCCTTCTTCTCCACGAAGATCTGATAGTGGCCCTCGCCATAGCCAAAGCCGTGCATGGTCTTGCGCATGGCATCCGGTATGAGCTTGAAGCCTCCACGGCGCTCTTCAGCCGGCGAGTCCGGGCAATCCCTCTGGCCCGGCTCGCAGTTGCAGTCGGGCTTCTGGCATGCCTTGTTCTCAATGATGCAGAACAACTGCAGGCACTTGCGCATGATATAAATCAATAGAAATATTATCAAATTGCTGGCAAATAGATGCTTGCGCGGCGCCAGAAATAACATCCTGGCCGATTATACACTGGGCACTGACTATCACAGTACGTGTGCAAAACTTTTACTTTTTCGCTAGACGTTGGCAGACAGAGGACCAAACAACGACTGAGTGAAGGATGCAGCCGGCGCTTGCCTATTTATAGGTGCCCCTCCTTTCTGTTACCTAGCGCCTGGCACCTAGGTAAATTAGGGTGGACCAACAGGTCAGCCAGCATATGCAGCTAGGTACAGTTGGGCGCTAGTCCTTCAGATTAGGTAATCAGCTTGCCTGTCAGTCTGTCAGGCAGACATCTCGAGCGTCTGGCCTGATGTGTTTATGAGTTTGTGGAAAATATTAACTCAGAAAAAAATTGCCTTATCGTCGCACACAGGCAGAAGCAGACGCTTCTCGTGAAGTCTCAGCTACAGTTGGCAAACACACAAAGCGACACACACACACACACAATCACACACTCATATGACGGAAATGTGAATTTCCCGTTTCGTCTTGGTCCCTGAAAAATGGGAGAAAAAAATTGCATAAATTCACAAATTGAATATAAATAAATTTCCTGCAGCCAAGACGCACAAAAAAGCCAGAGAGAACGAAATCAATATCATATATCTACGAGCACTCAATGCTGTGCATATGGCACGTGCCACGCCCACCACGTACTACATAATAAAGAACGCCCAATCTTCAGACAATTCAATTTGAATTTGAGTCTTGACTGCTGGAAAAAAACATGCCATAAGAATGAAAGGAAAGTGTGCTTCAGTCTGAAAGGCAGGACAAGCTACTAATCAATGACGCGACCGCTCATTAGGACGCCAGGACAAATTGATCTACCTTTTTGCACCTGTTTGAAAATGTTAGCCATCTAGCCATCCCATCCCCCACTCATTGTCTCTCTGACTCTGTCTGTCTGGACCAGCAAAAAGTTGCTGCAACTTTAAGGAAGACCTCCGCTTGAACACACTCGTTAGTAGCATCTCCTTTCGCCTGCTTTATTTTATTCCTCAATGATTATACATATATATATATTTTTTTATTTTATCTTTTTTGCAATTTGCCAGCTTTTTTGACCGCTGCAGCCCCAACAATTTGACTTCATTTGTTGACTTAATCATTTGATTGCGTTTTTCTGCATGCGCTGATTGAATTTCTGCGCCAGTTCGTGTTCAGCCTGGGGAAATCAAGCTAATTAGTTTAATTGATAGTTTTGGCTTGGCTAGCAGGATATTTCTTTTTCAGAAAAAAAAAGATGAGTGCTGCAGCAAGAGAAAGTTTTGCGTCAGGATGTGTGGCCAGTTGTTGGCGGCTTACACACACATGTGCTTGCTTGTGTGTGAGTGTGTATGAGCTAGTGTGTGTCAATGTGGGTTAAGGCCATTTGGAAAACTATTGGAAATTAAATCAAGCTTAAGGACCATTGGATTGACTTAAGTATAATGATTCGTTTTTAGTTCAAAATGAGGAGAAAATAATGTTATCTAGATACTTTCCATCGAAAGTTGGCACGAAGGATATCAAATTAAAAATTCCCATCTCGTAGGCGCAAAGAGATTATATTTTTGAGCTCCATTAAAAAAGAACCCCAGCTCAAATGTTAACTGCCCGTTTTATAGGTGCGCATAAAGTGTATTTCAATCATCAATTATTTTATTATGATTTTACGGTTTTTGCTTGATTCCCGCTTAACTGTTTTTCAAAAGTGGTTTACCACGTAGCCGGCAGCCGAAAGAGATACAATTGAATACATGTGAGTATTGAGATATCCCTCAGGCGGGCTGGGTTAACATTTATGTGCCGCATGTGTCGGCATTTAAGATGAGTTTTTGATGAAAGCAAATATATTGGTTTCAATGGCGGCATATAAATCGTGGCATGCCACACGGCGCACGTGCCAAGACGTGGGTCTGGAGGAGACCTCACGTCGTGCACTTTTGGCAGCTTTCATAAATATTTATGATATGGAGGCGCTCCATTCCGCAGCTGTCCCTTGTTATAACACAGATATATATACATGTATATTTGTGTTTGAGACGCAACAACAAAGGAAAGGTGCGTCACCTTAACCCGCCAACGGCTTTGCTTTCGGGCCAATGCCAGGCTACTCAGACCCATAAATTATGCATTAAAAAGTTCAACGTTCAACTTGATTTTGATTGTGTTTTCTAGCGAAGTAATTGTGGCAGCAGCGCGTGCCGCAGTAAATCTGCAACGCCCCCGCCCACCCCCGTCCATGTTGCTACCTGTCGCCAAAGTTGGCTGCCTCAACAGCCACAGCCGGAGGAACAGCAGCAACAGCAGCGCAGCTATTTTTAAGGACATTATCCTGCAGTCACGCCGGCAAAACAAGCGGCAGTCGGATAGATAGAGGGCAAAATAAAATTTACTTTTAACGCGATTTGCATTTATTTCGCTTGGCGTAATCTTAGCCAGCCCCCGCTCTCCTCTTGGCTGGCAACAAATTGTGCCTTTAATTCTATTGAAATTGCCGTTTCACTCGGCTGGCCAAATGTGCAGCCAGCTTTGGGGCCGAGCCATAATGCGTCCAAAACTGTCCGCTTACTTAGCAAACCTGGTTGGCCGAGACCATTAGGCAAAGGCAACTGGAGCACATTGTGGATGGGCCTTTTGCAACAGCATCTGCATCCATCAGACCAAACAATTTCCGTCAAATTTCCATGCGCTGACAAAAGCTTTTCACTTGAGTGCCAGACAAAAGCCAGGTGCAGGACTAAAGGCACGGCTGGCACGGCAGGCTGGTTGAGAAATGTTAGCATAACGACGCCGAAAATTAAATCAATGCCAAGTCGAAGCCAAAATACGCTTTCCAAGTTTGTTAAAAGGCGTCTGGAGTTTATAAATATAATCTACCCGGAAATGTGAAAGTAAAATGTCTCTCGACTTCAGATCATTAGCTCTCTGCTCTCTGAAAACAGATACCTATATATTTATACATACATGGCTTGAAATCCAACTCCATGTTCTTAAGTTTTAACATTTGGCTTAAAATCTGTTCCGTTTTTGGTTAAAGCATTTCATGCCACATGCCAAAGCTGGAATACTACAATTTCTGTCAGGGCTGTTAATGTTCAAAGCCAGTTAGGTGGCTGTCATTGGTGTCGCGCCTGCCAGGCTCTTAACAGACATATTCAAAGTCATTACTTTGCATTTTACACCTGACAACAAGCTGGTAAAAGGCTGTGGCAGTAACAAAAGGAGCGCTGCTAACCAGAGCACGTCTTGTGGCTCTTGGCATAGATCCAGGCATACATATATATATATATATATTTTTATACCAAAGCCGCGCAAATGAAACTGAAACGCGACAATGGCAACAATATTACTGAGGCAATTGTTATCGCAGCTGGAGGCTGGAAGTCATGACAGCCCGGCCAGCTTTGGAACTCAGCCATTGCAGTCGCAGACGTCGCCGCTGCAGCCGCAGCCACTTCACCCACTGGCGGTCATTAGCCAACTGTGCTGCGGCTGCAGCTGTGGCTGGGCTGGCCAACTGCTGGTTCAATACTGTCGTCCTGCTGCTGTTCGGGGCTGTCATTCAAATGTCATTAGGGCGCGGCTTGGGTCAAGCATGGGCAGCGGCAGGTGAGGAGCAAGCATCATTCAGCATGCAGAATGCGGAGTGCTGCATGCGGCGCAGGCTCGTTGCATGCTCGTAATTTCATTTCGAAAAACGAGCGCAAATTGCTGGATTGGCGTTCGCAGGATGTGCACTTGCCTTCGCCTTCGCCAGCTGCATTTGATTAAATACTGCCACGGCCTGCTTCTCTTGGGCCAACTTGCAGCGGCCACTTGTGCGAATCTGGGTCCTTTTTTAATTGCATTGAAATTAAAACGTTTTGCATACTTCTCAGCTCCAGATTTATGATTGCAATTCGTTATATATCACACATCCAACCGCCGCCGCCCAAAGCAATTTTCAATTTTCAATAGCAATAAGAAAGAATGGCCATATTCGGTATGCCGAAGATTAAATACCCTACTACGAGAAGATTTATAAGGCTCCTAGTAGCTGAGTTGAGTCAAGATAGCTTGAGAGACAAAAGATTGCTTACAAAAACTCAACTTCGACCTATTCTTCCCATAAAGCTATATGAGTTGGTAGTGCTTAGTTCGGACAAGATAAGGGATAAAATAAACTTACAGTAGTTTAATATCTGACCAATACTCCCTGTTACAGCTATATGATACAGTCATTCGATCCGTGCTGCCTGGAACAGATAGATGGACCTGTGTAAGGTAAATTGACGATAGCTTTAAAACTCAGAAACAGACAGATGTGGCTATATTAACTATGCTGTTGATACTGATCAAAAATATATATTCCTTATGGGGTCGAATAAGTCTCGTTTTATGTGTTACATATTGCACGACTAAACTATAATACCCTCTATGAGGGTATGAAAAGATTTATGCTATTCGCTTGCTGCACTTTATTTCTTTTTTGTTGGTATCAAAAATCTAACCGCAACTGTTCAGCTTGGTTTTGTGTTTTTGTGTGTGAGATTTTTTGCACGGAGACTAGACTAACAAATTTATAGTGTTGTCGACATCGGGATTCGATGCTAATGGATTTTTGAATATGTTTATACAAGTGGCCCGCTGCGCTGATCTCCGCCAAAGAGCTTTATAAATATTTATTGATATATATCCTTTTTTTTTGCGTATTGCCGTTTGATGCCGTGGCACAAAAACAGCCAACTGCAATTTCAGTCAGTGGAAAACGCAATTGAATTCAATTATATTTATTGAAATGCCTTTAGTTTTTTGCAAATATCGTATACAATTCAATAATATTGAATTTGCGCTTTTTTCATTCTTCCGTTTGGCCAGCATTGGAGTATTGTGCATAGGGAATACCACTAACGAAATATTAATTTGTGTGAATTGAATTCATTTCGCGTTATTATCTGGTAGATGAATTATTTTATGGCCATTTAGCAGCTAAAAAGCAGGTAGCATTAATATACGAAATCAAATTGAATTGACTTTTTGCTGGCAACTTTTCCAGTGTGCATCGTGATATTTGATTGAATATGTAAAATTATCGATTTCTTTGCGAAAAACCCTATACAGAATATATATCAGCATCAAAAACCGAGTTGATAAGGCCGAGCACAAAATTAAGTTCTTGAAGATATGACGTCCCTTCCTTTCATACGCTGAAATAGAAAGGTTCACACAAAGCACAAGCTTTTGTTCTTGCTTATCAAAAAGCTTCTTGTTCTGCCCTCAACAAGTGACTCATTAACTTCGGCACATACGATCGAGCGATTGAGCATGTATATATTTGAGCTTTCTGTTATGTGACATTTGAGCTTTTTTTGCAATGCTAGCGGCTTTATTGTTGTTCAATAGACTGATTACACTATCAAAAATTCTGCATTTTTCGCCAAGTGTGTTGCCCACGTTTTCCCATTAGAAAGAACACATCTCATATACTTAACATTTACAAGCAAATGTTGCTACTCGCACCGAAGAATTCGTGTTCTAGCGAATTTCTTATCTTATGGAAATTGTGCTTGTGTTTGCGTAAGCTGAAGAACCGCTAAGCTCGATCAAATGACCACTGCTCGCATGCTCTCTGAACAGTGTTGGCAGAATTTCGAGGGCTAAGCTGGCTTCCTTAATTAGAAAATTAGCTTGAAATGGTTAAGAAAAGCAATAAAATGCGTCTATATGCAAGAAGTCCTCAACAAAATCCATGTATTTTAGGATTTTAAAATCAGGAAATGCATTTCTAAAAGCTGCACAGAAGGGTACACACATTAATATTCTGTGAATAGCCCGATTACTAGATGATATTATATGAAAAAGTGAAAAGTTTAGCTATAAAAAAGCTAAAATGACAGCTCTCTCTTTGACTCGCGCTCTCGCTCCCTCTCTCTTTCTCGCTCACGCTCTCTTTGTTGGTTTATCAATCTTTTCAGGTGTTTTTTTTTTCATGCACAGCTGTCAATTAGCCTAAGCTAATGGGCCTGATTAAAGGTCAGTCTGTTGCTGGCGCTCGCTCTCCGCTCACATTTCCGCACGATTTAATCGACGCGACAAACAAATTCGTTTTAGTTTAGCTTACGCGCTGTTCGCGTTCATTGCTCCGCTAGTCACGCATTTAGAACTACGACTAACTGTTGCTATATTAAAACATATATGTAAATTCCCTTTAAATACATATACATATGTATTATATATACAACTGTGACGTGGATTATATCATATTGAGCGACGGCTGAGTGGGACACCAAAATGACAGCAATGCCAACGGACATCAAGGAAATTGAACAGAATGAACAACACGAACGGGTAATTAAATAACCGATTGCAGCTCATAAACATTTATTAAATGTTGAACAACAATCAGTAAACAAATACGGACGACGTGCTCTTATCAGATCAGATAAAAATCACGTAGCATGTCTAGAGTCTACATTTGTTACCTTTGAACCGGTTCACTTGCAGTTGAACCTCTCAGCTTATCGCAGCGGTAACATGTAATGTCTGCTGATAAGATTGAAAGCCGCGCGAATCAAAGTCAATAAAAATAAAAATAAATAAATTATACATGAGGTAGCTAGACGATGTCTCAAGTAGAGCATTCCGATTCGAGTCGGATAAGTGGAGTTGCGGGCAACTTGAAACGCCTCTGCTGTTATTAAGCTCATTAGAAGTTCATCAAAATGTGTTGGGTTGTGCGGAGGAGGAGAAGGATGCGGAGGGGATGAAACTTTTGCAGACTTTGTGTCACACTTGAAAGCATTTTGCGCTAATTTTCAAGTTGAACGAGCGAACTCTTAGACAAAAGCAACAACAATAACAACAACAATAACAACAACAAAGACAATTCGAAAAGTGTCGTGAAAAGTTTGGTCTCTTTTTTCTTGTGGCGCAAAACTACGAAAATCCATTTGTCGACATTCAAAGTTTGCATGCACTGCAGTCAATTGCAGAACGGGCTCCTTCATCGATTGCCCTCCAATATCCAGTATGTGCCAGGCCCCTACCGATAAAAAAAAAAAATTTGCAGATGATAAATTGTCGGGTGGCTTCAAGCTGAATGTTGCCCATCAATCTGCACCTGCGCGGCTCAGTTGTCAATTGTGAGAACTTTTTTACGTGTAAACCGAACGATTGATCAAATCAATTCGAGCTTATCGACACACGCCGAAAACAAAATACACTTACATTGTTGATTTTATTGCATTGTTTTCAGAACTGATAATAACATTGATATTTTCTATATTTGCCCAGAAAATAAGCTAACTAAACTAAAATTAAACTAGTTTTGCGCCAAGATTAGATTGCACGAAGATAATTTATAATCTGGCTTCTTCTCAAGGTAGTTCTTCATATATTTTATCTTTATCAATTGTGCTATGATTTCTTTGCATTATGCAAAATCAATTTCCAGCCAATTTTCTCCATATACATTAACTTAACCCGTTCGGGCATATTTAGGGAATGAGCTGGCAAGCTGCCATCGTTTGTTTTCCTGCGAACCCTTTTCGATTGCTCGAACACCCTCGGGTTATTCCGTGCTATACAAAGTTTGGCCTGTCAATTAGCTGTGTGTCGGCAACAACTTACCCAACTCTCGGTTTTCTCTACCTTTGCAGCCCATGGATGTGCGCATCAATATGCCCTGGGGCTATGTGGTAGGCCGCTGGTATGGCAATCGCCAGGTACGTCCCATACTCGCCCTGCACGGCTGGCTGGACAATTTGGGAACGTGGAATGAGCTGCTGCCGCTGCTGCCCAAGCACCTGGGTGTGCTGTGCATTGATCTGCCTGGGCATGGCTTTTCGTCCAAGCTGCCGGAGGGGATTGCCTATCATTTCGTGGACTACCTGTGCGTGATACTGCGCATTATGGAGGAGTATGGCTGGCAGAAGGTGTCGCTTATGGCCCATTCCATGAGCGCCATGTTGTGCTTTATCTTTGCCTCGCTCTATCCGCATCGCCTCGACATGCTGATCAGCATTGACATTGTGAGGACGCGTTACCGCAAGCCACCATCGCAAATCGAATACCTGCGCACCAATATTGAGCGTTACATGGTCGAGGATGAGCGTTTCGCCAATGCGAAGCGCGAGGAGCCGCCATCCTATACGTGGCAAGAACTGGAGCATGTCCTGCACAAAGGCTCAGATGGCTCGGTGGCGCTGGAGAACTGCCATCATATATTGGACCGCAATGTGGCCAAGTCAACCAAATACCCGGACAAGTACTATTTCTCGCGGGACGGACGCTGCAAGTATTACTTTGAGTTCCACACAAGTCCGCCCTTTGCCGCCGAGCTGGCCCGCACCATACGCAATGTGCCCTATTGTGTGATCAAGGGCTCCGAGTCGAACTTTATAGATGGCGAAAGTCAGGAGGTTATTGACATACTGCGTTCCAATAATCCACACTTTGAGCTGCACGAGGTGCAGGGCACACACCATGTGCATCTGAACAATGCAAAGGGCGTCGCCGAAATAATCAACCCATTTATAATGCATCACAGGCCACCGCATCTGGAGACCTGGACGGTGGATGAGCAGGAAGAATTGCCAGAGGTTGTGCAGAAATTCGCCTTAGCCGTGGACGATGCCGAGAATGTGAAGCGGAGAAAGAGAAAAAGCAACCTATAGCTGCTGCACTCATCTCTGAGCAGCCAGCAGCGAGACTTAAACACTTAAAGGCTTTAAAAAATTTGGTTTACTATAAACCAGAATTTAGATAGAATTTTAAATAAATCAAATTGTAGTTAAGCAGAAACAGCAAAGTCATAATTTAAGTTTTTTTCTTGTAGCGCAGCAAAAAAACCTTTTTCTGGAGAATATTTATTTATTTGTATGATGAAAAAAATTGTATTTATTGTGCTTCGGTTTGGCAAAAACTCGGGAATTTTAAGCTTAATTACTTTTAAATTGCTTTCACTTTGGGAGCTGTCGAGTCCCTAGCTATTTGGAATATAAATTCGTAGCGAGCATTTTATTTCTACTAAATTAGCACATGCACCTTTTTTCGATCAATCAACTTTGGGCTGGCATTTAATTTCGCTTTAATCTTTGGGTCGCAGTTCATTGGCCACTTCATTAGTGATAAGGGAGCAAAGGATGTGCGGCACCCACTTAAAAACAATGGCGTTGCAGAAAACAAAAGGGCCACAGCACCGGAGAGACAGAGTGCGAGTGTGTGTGTGTGTGAATGTGTGTGTGTGGATGTCGATGTGCGAGCATTTTCAATGTGCGCCCCGAGGTATGCTACACTAAACAGCGAGGGCACAAAATACCGAACATCGAAATCGAAGCGGGTGGATTCAATGGGTAAACCCCCATCCCAGCATCCCAGCCAGCCCATCGTATTCAGGCGCCTTGAAAAAATAAACAAATTTAACGTTTTTATTGCCATAGCACGTTGCGGCCGGGTTTTCTACGTAAATTAAATTAGGTAGGAGCCGGAAAAGGGAGGGAAAGAGAGATAGAGAGAGAGAGAGAGAGATAGAGAGGAAGACAGCGGCAGAGGCTGCAATGCGATTACGTTTTTCCGTCGCAACGAAATTGATAGCGGATATAAATGTTTAATGTTTTGGCAATAAAATTGTGGCAAAAGGCTGGCGAACCACACTGAGAACGCGTAGGTGGTTGGGCGTGGCAGTAGCTTCTGGACGCACTGATATATGCCATCTTTATGATAAATTCAGTTGCGGTTAACGCGCAATTTAATTTGTTAAAAATCAATAAAAATCATTTATGCCCTGCCCTCAAGACTTTGGTCGTTAGTCACAGATGACCAAGATATAATTATTAAGAACGAGCCACCGGCAAGAGAGATTACCTGTACTTAAGCACCCATCAAAATATTTGCATAAATTGTTAGGAAAAACCTGGGTAATTGGTTATGATAAAAGCAAAAGCTTAAGTATTCGATTGACTTACTTTATTAATGTTCTACAAATGAAAAAGCTCAATTTGTGGATAATATTTGTGCTTATAACTAAATATATATCGCTTATTTTTTCTTAACGAGCAGTAAGCAAATGACTTATAAGTTAGTCCTAAGCTAGTTGTATAAGAAGTGAAACGTTTTATTTCAAAACTTATTCGCTTTGTCATTGCCAGCGGAGCTGCTAATTGGATACTGCTGAAAGATGCGCGTCTTGTCCAGCTGCACGGACTGCAGTTCGTTTGGCTGCTTGTCGTGGGCGAGAAAGTGATTGGTGTGCCAGAACTGGGTCTGGGCAGCAGGCAAATTGAGGCGTCGAATGCCCAGCAGGCGATTGCGCACATCCACCAGACTAGCGGAGCGGGGCTGCAGCCAGACTACCAACATTATGGCCAGCAAGGTCAGCAGTAGGTACGTCAGGCTGCTGGCCAATAGCGTTGTCCACACATCATCCACGCCCAGCTCGTATTTGCTGGCCTCCATTATGGCCAGCTGCAGGACAAAGCCCAAGGCTAGCGACAGCTCCGCGTAGAGAAAGGGCGAGCATTCCAGCAGCCAGTGCAGCGCCTGGCTGGACAGTACGCCCACACTGGCATATATGAGGCACAGGAACAGAAAACAATGCTCCGATTGATCCTCATCATAGATGCACAACAGTGCTGCCACCAGCGTCAGCTGTATGACGCCAAACAGCAAATAGACCAGCTTGGGCGTGTAACGTAGCAGCAGCAGAGCGCTCAGGGCACAGCCGCCGGCATAGAGAGCAAAGGGTGTAAAGAGTTGAGAGCGCTGCACAAACCCCGAGGTGGCGCTCCACATGAGCTGCAGGTGCACGGGCGAATGTAGGAGACAGCAGCGCTGCAGCACCAACAGCAGACCGCCCAGGACCAGCACCAGCCACTGGCGACTGTGCTGCAGAGAATAGTCCGTGCGGCCCACAAACTGCGCCAGTATGGCCTGGCGTGGCAGGAAGACGAGGCGTTCCTCGTTGAGCAGATTGAAGACCAAGTCCCTGGACTGCTTGTAGTTGTGTACGCCCAAATGCTGCAGCAGCTCATTGATGCAGACGAACAACAGCAACAGCAGATTAATGCCCAGCTCGATAAGCCCACAGCGTTGTGGCTCAAACTCGTTGAAGATGACAAAGCCACTGGCCAGGCCGCAGGCATGCAAGGCATTGGCTAAAGCAATGCGAGCCGGACGCAGCCCAGAGGCGTCGCTGCGCAGGCTCACATAACTGAAGCTGGACACATACACCACGCTCAAGCCAATGAAGCTGAAGTAGTAGCTAATAGCTGCTGAAAGCAATATAGTAGTCCATTAGAATCCAATTGGCCAACCAACTTTGACGTTCAACTCACCCAATTGATTGCTGAGCATAAAGCAGCTTCCCATCAGGGAACAGAGCAGTCCATAGAATATGATATAATAGTGATCATAGCTATATCGCTGCTTGCCTTGCTTGCGCAGTGTCCAGCCCAGAGCCAGAGTCAGCGCCATGATTCCAGCCGCCAGGGCGTACCAGTGTGGCCAGAGATTATCGTAGACAAAGGCCGACTTCAAGTAGTAGCCCAGTGAGAGGCCGCTGCCCCACAGGCAGCACAAAACTGGGAAATAAAAACTATCAGACGAGCACACACCCTACAATCTATATACCTACCTAGCAGATCGGGTAGCTGGAACATGGTGCGAGTCGCCTGCCACATGGAATCAGCCATCGTGAGTAGCTGCATCGATTGACTGGGACATCTGTGCGCGTTGAGAGCGTCTATACAAATGGCATCGATTGCAAACGCCGATGCGGCGAAGAACTATCAGTGGCTGCTGATAGATAACACATCTTGTACGCTGTCGAACAGGCTGATAAGATAAATGTAGCCGAACAAGAGACGCCATAATTAAACGACTCACCTCTCAATAATGCTGCCTTGATGTTCTATGCCAAGCAGCAGTCAGCAAAATGAAATTTAATTCTCAATTCGGTTGCAACATAAACAAAGCAACAATTGCGGCTACAGCTGTTCCTCGGGTGTGTATTAATGAAAGAGTACAAAACTAGCATAGTATGATAAATAATCAAGAAAAAATATTGTATCATTGCCAGGGCTGCAAAGTCAATAAAAGTTGTCGGTAATTCCGTTTATGGCACGAGCCAGCAGCTTGCAACATTCCTAGTTCGAACCTTGTTATATATTTTCCTATAAACAATTGCCCGTTGTATTGAAAATATTGTAAGTCTTATATATTTTCATAAGCAAAATGCGGGCTACATTTGTTTTTTGGCCAAAACTGTCAGCTGAATACAATATTTGGGCCAACGCTTTAAATTCTTTTGGGCTGAGATCTAGTCAGCAGTTGCCAATGTGAACCGGCGCTTTTTAAATGGCTGGTTTGGCTTGAGCCTCGTCTATAATTGTAGCTAAAAATCATTTAAAGTTCTCAGTTCGAATCGCTTTGCAGCTTTGCTATATGTTATGTCTAACTTTTATTGCCATTTATTTATTTTTAACAATATTTTGCACACCTGAAATTCTAATTTATGAGCTTAAAATGTTCACAGACAATTTAAGCTGATGTATATAGAATGCCAAGTGAAATCACTTGAAAGCTGAGCAGGTTACAAAATGCATTCATTTAGCTTAAATATTGATACAAATCTTTGTGTGAATAAATATATTTGGCTAGCATAAAGTTTGAAATAAATCAAATTCAATCCGGAATGCAATTTGCTCAGATTTGAAGCAAGTCTTAGGCAAATATTTTGCTTGTCTAGCACAAAGTATGGTCATAAATTTCATAGTTTATAATTTGCTGCCCAAAGATATGCAATCTATTGAAATAGACACAAATCAAAATATTTGCAGCAATAAATTTAGTTAATTTCAAGTCAAATATTGAATGGCGACCAATATTTGGATTAGATATTAGATATACATATATATCTAAGGTGAGCTCAGGTTTAATAACATCTTTTTTGCTGGAGGCAACTTAATGCGACGTGCGACCAAGTGGCACGCAGAAACCCACAGCCATCGCTTATAATCTCTAGACCTGCGACATGAAGTGTTTGTGGGATTCTGAGCAGCGCCTAAGAGTATGCTACGCTTTTTCTTGCGCCCAGCTCAGCACGATTGTGGGTGGTTGGGCGTTTGTAGAAGGGGTTTGTTAAAGAGGACAGAACACTTGAGGCCAAGCACTGGCTAATTAGTTGAAGTTGTTGGCAGTGTTGCAAGTTAATTGAGCTTTGACGATCCGCTTGCGGTTGTTGCTGCCGCTGCTTGTGTTGCATGTTGCAATGTTGCAGCTGCAGTTGCTGCTGTTTTTTATGCTCACTTTGCCATTTTGCACGCATTTTCTTTTGACCTTTGTCCGCTTGGCATGATGCTTTTGACAGCACCGAGAAAGAAAGTGTGCAACAGAGATAGAGAGAGAGAGTCGGGATTCAATGAAGCAAGCGCTAAGCTGCTTTCATAGCATTTGCCATTTGCCTTTGCCAGCTGGGGCAGAGTCGACAGTCTTAAGAAGATTTTCGTGTAATTACGCATTAAATAGCTCAGCTGCAGGCAAATGCAGTACAGTGCATAAATATTATGCATCTTATGGGCCATAAAACTAAACACATTGTGTTGCCATAACAATAAATTTTATTTAAAAGGCAGCTATGCAGCTGCAACAGCAGCAACTACAACAGCAACACCAGCAACAACAACAACAATAACAGAAGCAACGTTGTTGAGTGCATTTCATTTTACTGAAGCGGCCACTTAGTGGCCCTCGACAAGGCTTCCCATTTTTAACCGTCTCGGTTGTTGCTTTTGTTGGGCATAAATTAAATTAAAGCTGCCCGAGCCACAGAATCAGGCGTGACCAGGCCGAGACCGGGGCATAGCCCGCCACGCAATTACTCAGTGCGGGAACGGGAGCCTAAATCATGTCGCAACATACACACACCCGCTGCCATGCCGTCACCACCCTTGTCTGACCTTCAGACATTTGCAAATGTGTAAACATTTTTCAGCAGCAGCACCAGGCCACACATAACAAACACGGCAACCACCACCCGCCCCCCATTTAGGCCATCTTTTGCGTTGTCACAGATACTTTGCACTGATTTATGCAAATTGCTTGCATGGACTGAAATCATGAAAAATCGTTAATTGTGCCAAGTGCTGGACGCGCTTTTCATTACGTTAGGGAAAACCTCTTTACGTTGTTGCACGCATGTGGTGCAACATGCAACAACAATAACAATTACAACAAATCCTTTGTACGACGCTCTCGCTCTCGCTCTTGCTCTTGCTTTCACTCGCTTGACTCGCAGCAATTATGCAAATTTTAATGCCGCCTGCGCGGCAAAAGTTAATGCAACTTGCTGCATGTTTGCATTATTAAATTGATGCACTTTAAAGCATTCACTTGCAGCGTGCTTTTCGCTTTATCGCTACAAATATTTTCCCTCACATTTCTTTTTTGAATATTTCTCCAGCGGCAAAGTGCATTTTAAATGTGCGCATCAGGCGAAATCTGTTCGTGAATTTTTCATGCGACTCTGAAACAGGGCGACAGTCTATAGAGTATAGTTTGGTTGAAGTTTTCTAAAATAGAAAAATATAAAACCATTTTATTTTCCACAATGCATTGGCAAGAAAAAATACATATATACGTGTATGTGTATATATGTAGTTATATATATATGCAACGCTAGAAACGAGTTTTACTTTTTTTCAGTTAGTTTTTCTTTTTTCTACTTTTTAGTTTGTAACAAGGCTGCTAAACAAAGAATTTTTAGATGTATTTTTAAGCTAGTTGATGTAACTGGTTCAATGTATCAATATGAAAGCCATTTCTAATATAATAGGTCAACAAAACTAGCATGGTATAATTTAACTAAACTTATACAGATTGATTTTTAATCGATATTTAACAAGAAGAAAAACTATGAAATGAATTGGCAAGGAATTTCAAATTATATGTCATTAAATATGGAGTGGAATGAATGGAACATAATGAAAATGATATAGAATGGAGTTAATTCGTGTGAGTTCTGCAATGGAATGAAATGGAATTGAATGAAATAGAGTAATCGAGTCAGGTGCAATCTATATAAGTTGAACGTGGAATGGAACAGAGCATGATGGAGTCTAATTCAAGCGAAAACTGGAGTGAACGAATGAAATAGAATAGTAGATGGAACGTGACATGGAACGGACTGGAATAAATAGGATCTGCGTATAAGTAGCGTGAATCCCAGAATAGAATGGAATGGAATTGATTAAAATGAAATTGAATGCATTGGAATAGTGAAGGGAAGTTCAACGGTGAACGGAATGAAACGAATTAGATTAGAATGCAACTGAATACGAAATGGAACGCAATTAAAAGGACAACACAAAAGGAAAAGGACTCTCCTGTAAGCTCTCCTTTGCCTGATTTAAACAAAGTTTGCATGTGAAAATAATTCTATTTATTTTTGTGTCCATTTTGTAATATTATATGCCATTGCATTGAGCCTTTGACAGTTTGGCCATAAAAAGCTGTTATTAAAATGTGTTTGATGTTGGTTTTTTTTTCCTATTTTGATGCAGCATAGAATAATTTGAGGATGTTGTTTATTTTGTCAAGGTAAACAACGTCTGCTGGCAATTACTTAAACTGAAGCAGTTTGTATGTTGCATGAAATATGAGGCACTCAGTTGCAGCAGTTTTATTAGCCACCTATAGATACATGTGTGTGTGTGTTTAGTTGCAGGTGTGTGTGTGACAGATGAAGTCAAGCAAATGGCAGCTGTAAAAGTAAAAAAACTACATAAAAAAGGTTATGTGGCTGCTACCCAAGTAAAAAATGAAAGCCAAACCGGAAGCCGAACCGGAACCTAAAACCAAAGCTAAGCCAAACCCCAAGCATCGCCAGCTTTTATGTGACGCTATAAATAAAGCAATAACATCATTTTGAAGTATCTCATTACGTGTTACGGCGGCGATGAGTATGTCAATTTTTTACGACGCACAACCGAACAGCTTACACACCCCGGCCAACGACTCGCCAGCACAAAAGGAAACTTTCGAGTAGTTCGGCCTTAAAGTATGCCACAATTGTGTGTGCGTGTGTGTGTGCTGCCTGAAGGCATTTATGCAAAAGTTTGTGTGCCTGACCTCAAACACTGATGCCTTGGCAATTAGTTTTTTGGCAATGGCCAACAGCGCACACATTAAACTAGCCCAATGCCAAGTTTTGTGGGCGTGTCTGTGGATGTGAGTGTGGCTTGTGACAGCCCGAAAGCCATCAAAATGATGGCAAACTATCAAATGGCCAAGGCACACATTTGCACAGCTGCCGCAATTAGCACGTTTCGCACATTGATTTGACCCACGCACACAGACAACTTGAGCACTTAAGAACTTGAGTACTTACTTGGCCAGTGGCATGAGTTATTAAAATACTTTTGCTCGTCTAATTATTAATTATGTAATAAGTGAGAAACATTTGCCAGAATGTGATTTCTTTGGGTTTCAACTATTTTTGGCCAAGTTAAGAGCCAATTCTTTGTGTTTTGGAGCCAGCTTTGCCTTTGTTGGGCAACTAAGCTGCAGCTAATTGGGATTTGTATGCTCGCATCTCAGAAGTGAAGTTTAACTGGCAGCTTATCCACTTCTAAATTTATTTTTGGCGAGCATATGTTATGAAGCAAGAGATTTCATTCTTTTGTTTGGCACATTTTCTTGGTACTTCTCATTGATGTAGTTGCTCGTGCGCTCTTCTATTTCCAAGTAAATCTGTTGTTTAAAATTAAGTGTCTATTCACTTGAAGCATATTTATTTGGCTACTGCCAACAATTTTGCGCTTGTGTCGACTGCGACATTTGCATAAAATGCCGATTTTATTTATTTTATCGCACGAGCGGCGAGAAACAAGAACGAACGGCGACTCATTTGGTTTCGTCAGCTTTGCTGGCGTCGCATTTCCATGCAATTTTTTTCTAGCCTCATCGCGATAAGAAAATGCTGGTAGACACTGTACATCAGCCGCTAACTGACCTCGGCGCGCCTGTCTATCAAGTCAGGCCAGAAGAGAGAGAGTGAGAGAGAGAGAGAGAATTGCCAGCGCTTTTGGCAGCTTTGTGAGTTGGCTCAGTTAAGCTGAGTGCATTATGGGAATGCATAAATATTTGGCATGCTCGCAAAGCCCGCATTAGGAAATTATCGTGAGTGTTCGACGGAGTGAAACCACGCAGCGACACTGTCTAGACTGAGGGGCATGCAACAGAGGCCCATTGAAATGTCCGCCCCTCACACAACTCGCCACACAGCATTCCCGTGCCTGACAGCGCCAGACACGGCTCAGATTGGCTGACTGACTGCCAGCTCGACGGCGGCTGTCAACAAGCGTCAGCGGCCAGGACGAGGTGCCAGGACGCTGGCTTCTTTAAAACGTGTCGCTTGAAGAAACTCGCAAGTGACGAGGCACAAGACGCCTAAGCAAAAATTACAAATTGAAAACAGGCTGTCAGAGCAGAGCGGCCAGCAAGAGTGAGAAAAAAGAGCACAGCGGGACATGCTCTTACACACACACACACACACAGACACACATGCACACATGTACGCACTGCTAACTGACAGGACTCTGCTGCTGCTGCTGTCGTCTGCTGATGTCCTGGCATGCGTGCAAATGCTTCGCCACTTAGTTTTGATCAAGTTGAGAACTTTACAATCTGCACTCAAATGTTCCGACAATCAAAAACGAAACAACTTTTGCCTCAACAAACTGTGTTGAAGAATTTCACCCTACTGCATTTTGCAGTTGGCTCTTTTGGTGAATGCTTTTGGTTACTTGTGTAAGCTTTGCCTACATGTGACGACTGCGCGATACCCTGTACTCAAAGAGCTTGTAAACTTCAGAAAAAACGGTTTGTAGATATGATAATGAAACGATTTGTAGATTGATGAACTCTAAAACAAAGAATTTAATTAACTTAACTTTTCTTTGTTAAGTTTAATATATATATATGTTTAAGTTAAGTATGATTTGGAAAAGAATAATAAGGTGAAGCTAGCTGCGAGGACTTCAGCTCTACTTCAGACCCACTTGAAGAATGCAAGAAATAATATTGGAGATCGATGAATATGTTTGAGTAGCTTCGAGGCTTCCAGATCTTTTATAAAAGGTAAATATATAACATTTTCATTATTATAATTAGTTATCAAGTAAGACCATAAGATGAGATTTGTTAGGTAGAGTATTTGCCGAAGTGCTTTCAGGATTACAGGATTCGTTAAAATGTAACCTAAATCACGACCTAGACAGAGTCTGGAGTTGACGATATACTTAACGCTTGAACAACTAATTAGTGAAAAGCAAAACGTGTTTTTAAATATGCCAAAGATTTGTTTTTTAAGCTCTCTCTTCGCAGAAAGGGTATTAAAAACATTAAACAACTTAGTAAACACTGTTGAAGTCGATTTGCCAATGTATATATACAGTGAAATTTGCTGTTTACACTGAAATCAGTAGTTTTAGGTTATTTGTATTTAAATTGGTTGCGTTTGTCCATTTTGGTTTGGCGCTGCTTCTGGCAATTTCACAGCTCAATTCATGCCACAAAATGTTGGATAAAATATTTGCCAAACAAATTAAAATTTACATTGATATCAAAAAGTTGTTGCTACAAATTACACGGCATTCGGCATTTGGCAAACAGGGAATGCTGGAACGAGGGAGTGCTGCACAAAAAGTGAATAAATACAAAATGCAAGTGCAAATAAACAAAACGAGGCAAGGATGCAAATGCAAATGACGGCCAGGCAAGAACAAAGGGCAGAGACGTTGGGTTGGCGCTGGGCGTTTGCCGTTTTAGGCACTGTACGTGCCGCGTTGCCAACTTTGCTTTATTTTACTTTATTTGATGAATTTCTCTTTTTCTTTCACTTGCAGGCACTGCGGCACGTCCGTGCGGCTTTTGGTTACTCGGGCGTTGCCTTTGCCGCTCACCGCAAATTCCAGCAAATGGCAATCAAATTTCGCTCGGCTGCTGCCGTTCCGCCTGCTGCTGTTGCTGTTTAAATAAACCGAGCCCAACTACAAAGCTTATCTGGATGAGAAACTAATGTGCACATGTCAGGCTGTCTGGCAGCTTGGATATTTATCTTGATTGCCCTTTTAATTTCTGGTAAGTTGGAGACAACAATGCGTATGATTTATTTGGATTGGTTAGATAAAAAGTTTAATTGGATTTCATGCAAATTGCAGCTCGGGCATTGCATTTATGCATTTGTTTTTAATTAAAATCTGCATGCAATATTTGAGTTTTGGGGCTATGCATTAAAAGTTGTGTGTCAATTTGAAAAAGAAGAATATCTAATTGTGGTTTGTGCTGGCAGTTCCACAGCCTCTCAATGCATAAATTATTCGCCGTTGGCCACTTTACGAATTCACAAGTTCTTGGGGCCAGCAGTCAAGCTGGCCAATTTCTAATTGCTGATCCCGTTTGAACTATTGTGACACTTTTGAGTTCAGTTACGGGCCAGAATGCCAAAAGTTCCGACAGACAACACAACTTAACACACAAACACACACACATATCCAGAAACTATTGGGCCAACTCGCCTCAGACCAAAATCAAAAATAAACTTCGAATTAAAAACTTTTATGCCACAATTTCAAATTACAAAGGATTCCTGCAGTTGCATTTACGGCCAGTTCCAAACACAAGGGGCGTACATTTTTCAGCCAACCGAAGAATGCCAACAACCGCTTGCAGCTGAAACCTATTCGGTATTCCCCACTTGCAGTGTAAATCGTGCTCTCTGTGGAAATTTCCGAAAAGCAGGCCAAATACACTGGGGAGTTTAGTTGGGAAGCGTTGTAACAACAGTTAACCAAAAACGTAAATTTATGACCAGACTACAGCTAAGCATCGATACATACGAGTAGCCAATAGGAAATTGTAGTTCACAGCTCGGAGCCTGTGGCAACTGGCGGTCAGGTATGCGATTTGGTGCAATTGTCTTGGCATTACACGCACACACAGACACAGTTCGAGTGCGTTTCTGTGGGCACTCGTAAATTACGACGGGCATGTGGCTAAAGTGGCCAAAACAGAGCACCAAAGCTTGAAATGTTTGTCCACAGACAACAAGCAGATAACACTGCGAGTTCTGTGCACATAAATCGAATAATTTGAATTATGAAATGCTGTGTATCCAGAAGTTGAGCACGCTGCAAACAGATTTATGCTTGACAAATGCCCAAATATATATGACCAATCCCTATGACAATGCATAAATAAGCCACATTAATTATTAACTGGTCGGCGAGCAGCGATGCGCAACTAATAAACGAATAAACAAAACTGGCGAACGCAACCGGCCGAAAACAAAGGAAAAGCAAAACCAAAACAACCAAAAAATATAGCTCAGCTCAACTGGAATCATAAATTTTGTGGCTAATTAATTTATCGGCATTGGGATTTCCTTATTCGCCACAAAATGCGGCGCGTGGCATTAAGTGTATACAATAGCTGCCGTTTACATTAAGTATACGCACAGAGCGTGGCGGCGCATGCTGACAAGCATAAAAGCCCATTGCCTACTTTTGTGCGCTAGTATGAAAATCATTCCTGAGCGGCAAAAAAGAGCATAGCCTACTTTTTGGTGAGAGCAGTGAAATCATATGTGACTCAATTTCGGACAATCAAAAAAGCATTGCCTACTTTTGTGCGTCGGCAATAAAATCATTTCAACTCATTAACTGAGAAGCGAAAGAAGTCTTACATATGCGCAGGCGGTGGCCTCCTTTCGTACGACTGCATTTGAATCACATTAAAATGAGCAACAATTTGGATATTTCCAGGTAATGTGTAAGTTCTTTAATTAATATTATACCTATTAAAAAAGTAAAAATAAGGGCGAGAGCAATAAGAATATATTATGGAAAAGTTTGATATGCCGGCAATTAAGGGAAGACTATTTTTCCCATGTTGAAGTGTTTGTTTTCGCTGATTGACTAACAAATTGCTGACCAACACGCAGCTTAAACTGTTTGAGTTATCAAATTTAAAGAAAAGGGGTAAGTACATAATTGTATATATATTTTCATATAAATCAGAATAAATGTTATGTAATCTGTCTAGTCTTTATAAATATTCGGTACACCTTCTACTGCAGAGGGTATTAAAAACGTTATGTGCTCGTTCAAATTTGCGGTTTTTGTGCGCATGCAAATTAAAAATGCAGCCAAAAATTTCTCGTCTTGTGTGTACAATTCGATGCTAAACACACGCACGCCACAGGCGCGTGCACGTGAACCAAATGGACGAGTGATAAAAAAGGCAAACCATAAAATGGCACCACAAAACGAAACTTTTTAGCTTAAGTAATTTTCGTGTGAAAATAATTCATTAAAATTAGATTAAAACGCTGAGAGGAAACCGAACAAACCTCAAAGAAAAAAGGGCTAACGTGCTGCACATTTTGCCAAATGATTTCTTAATGCAATTTCTTTAACGTTTGTTTTGGGTCGGTTCATGAGTTCCGGATGCTTTTGTTGCTCTTAAAGCTCACACACACACATACACACATAGTCGAGCCGGAAAATTCGGGCTGCAAAAAGCAATAGCACATAAAGAATAATAGCAAGAGCATAGCAAAAAGTTGCCCCATTTCGTGTGGTTGTTGCTCTTTGTTCGGTTGATGTGCGTATCAGGAGCGGCGGGTGACTTCCGGCGTAGTCTTTTGTCGAAACATCTACCAAGCTGAGCTCGGCTCAGGCTTAGCCCAGGGTTGTGCACATACTTGGCTGACAGGTTGAACGCGTCAGGCCATGATTTCAGCTCCGTCAAGTTGCGTCAAGTGGAGTGAACTATTCTGTAGAAGCTCGTGTATTGTTTATCTGTCGTAGAGCAGAATGAAAAATTAACGCCAAGAATGTAGCTCTAGGAAACGGCGACTGTTGGTAAAAAAAAAGCGGGCTAACCCTTTATTTTGTTGCCATTGTTGCCCCTGCACAGCGCTTGATAAATATTTATCAAACAGTTGTCATGGGGCAGGGGGTGGCAGCACTTAAGGTGTCAAAAAGGGCACACAGGACAATATGGTATAACCGCAAACACAAAGTAGGACACGGTCAATAATGAAACGAGTGAAGAGGGAAAATACAGAAAGGCGAACACGGCGAGAAAAAAGGAAAATTAATTTGCATATGTTAAGTGGCAGAAGCAATTAAAGGCGCAGGCACGACAAGGCGAAGTAGTCGCTGCCAGGACGCGGTTGATTGAGATGTGAAAAGGCGCAAACGTGGCAAACGGCACAAAGAAAACGTCGCCCGGCGAAATGCCAACACACAGAAATGGGCGGGTGCCGGGCACGAGCCCTGACTACGATGGAAAATGGAAAATGTGAAATCATAATTGGCTTCCAAATGCTTGAACTCAATTATGTGCGCAAATTTTTGGCTGGATGCTGCCGTTGACAGGCAAATTATGGATTCAAGGCCGGAGCATAAGCATACAATAAAGTATGTACGAATACACTCACATATATATGTATATACGTACGCATACATATATGAAGCAGCCAAGTGGGCTAGTTGGGCTGCCGGGGAAATCGCACTTTCACTTTGGGCTTAGATGCCCTAGACAATTTGCATAGCAATTCCAATGACAACGCACACGCACAGCCGGGGGAGCCGCTACATGCCTGGGTGCCTTCATGGGTACACTTGGAGGCAACTGTCTTGCACTTGAGCGGAGATCAGAGCAGACATGATAAATTACTCAGCACACATATTAAATATAAATCATGCCAGCAATGCACAGGAAATTTACTCCGATTTGCAGCAGTGTCAAGACTTCCCTTTAACTCGCAGGCCCGAACGGAACTGCTGCTCCTCGAGGTGTTACTCAACACGAATCCACTTGTCACAAGGTGTAAAAAGCACACACAACTCGTTTGAGAATTAAACATAGATAATGGAAGCGAAATAAGTTCAGTGTAAAAACAAAGAGAACGAGAAGGGTTTTTAAAAGGAGAGAACAATACAAATAGTAAATAGAAGGCGTAAGAAAAAACAGCTAGAATTAAATGCGGGAACAAAAAACAGTTAAAGTACTCCAGTCGGCACTGCTAGACTTTAAGATACCCTGAAAATAACCAATAACAAAAATTAAATAAAATTATATTAAATATGTATATTAACTTTTCAGAGTATGGCCTAGATATAATGGCTGTTAAGGCTTGACTTAGCTCGTTCCTTTTTACGTCGTTCTATTTGGTCAGATTAACTGCCCGACTTAATAACGTATATACAAAGTAAATGAATGTGCTTACCAATGGCTAAAGGCAACCTAATATCAATCAATATCGATCATATATGCTTGATGTATAAAGCTTAGCCTATATATACAGTTTTAATATCGATCTACTTTATCGATAACAGTGCACGAAGCAATCGCGCAAAACCTCAACAGAAGTGTAAAACTCCATTCTTAGAATTATTTCTAGAGTTTGCAATTTGGATGTGCTTATAAGTAAATAGTAAAGGGTAATATTGCGCAAGCATATGGTTAGACACTCATATTTGAGCAAAGCTGAATTAAATCTTTTCACGACTGTCACTAGTTTAGGCGCATAGATAACAAGTCCAGTCGAAAAGTTTGGGTCCGTAGACGGAAGGGCTCAACGGATCGGTTGAATACGCAGAAAAGTACGTGAGTCGTTTGGTTGCCGTTAAGCATCCAAGCCGAAAGGGGCAGCGACCACGATGAGCGGCGTTGGGGTAAGTGAAGCGGAAAATTCGATTCGAGAGTCACGTGCTAATCGAAGCGCATTCCCAAAACCTCTCGGCAGTTTATTGACTTTGACATCGGCGTGCCGTGGGGCCAACTAGCCTGCCGCTGGTACGGTAATCGTCAGGTGCGGCCGCTGCTCGCCATTCACGGCTGGATGGACAATATGGGGAGCTTTGCACGTCTTATACCATTGCTGCCCAGCCATCTGGGCGTGCTTTGCGTCGAGCTGTCTGGCCATGGACGCTCCTCGCACTATCCGGCTGGCATGCAGTACTCCGTCATTGAATGGACGAGCATTATTCGTCGTGTGGTGTTGCATTTCAAGTGGAGACGCGTTTCGCTGATGGGTCACTCGTTCGGTGCCGTCGCCTGCAATCTGTACGCGTCCTTCTATGGCCGAGATCATGTTGATATGCTTATTGCCATAGATCTGCTCACCATACCCTACAAGAGCAGTAGCTTCTATATCAAGTACTTGGCCAACAGCGTGGAGCGCATGCTTCAGCCGACATCAGCACCCAAGCTGTATACCGCAGAGCAACTGAAAGAGGTACACTGGGGTCCAGCTCCCACGGTCAGCAAGGAGCACGCACAGCCACTGGTGGAACGTTGCATCAGACAGTCGCCAGATCCACCGGATAAGTTGTACATTTCTCGCGATTCGCGGCTGGCGCATCACACGCTCTTTCCAATTGGCGTTGGGCTCGTGAAGGAATTGAACCGGCGAATACATAACATTCCATACATGGTCATTAAGGCGAGCGACTCCAACTTCATTAATGAAGGTTTCATACCAGCTCTGCAGATCTTACGCAAACAGAATCCCGCATTTGAGTATCATTTGGCGCACGGAGCTCACCATGTGCTTATTAGCGACCCGCAACAGCTGGCTGCATGGATTGTGCCCTTCATAAACAGGCATCGACCAGCCACCAAATTGGAGCATCCAGGACAACTAAAATTTAGCAAACTATGAGGTGTTAAAAGCGAACAGATTCTTAGCGTGTAACTGGAGACATGTGCGCGACGTAGGCTTCATGTGGCTCTAAAAATAGTTTCCTTATTTAGAATATGCTGAGAGAGATAAGAAGAATAAGTAAAATATAAGAACGTGCTATGATTAAGCTTTCATATACAATTTGCGACTTTTACTATCTTGGGTATCATAAAATTGTTAAAAAATTGTTCTACTTTTCTAATCGCTTGATAACAACTTTTTGGTCTGAACTTGTGACCTTTGCTCAGCTACACAAATATGTGCTAGGCTGGGCTTTTGCAGCTTTATAAACATTCTTCAGAGACAACGTTTTCCTCTCTGATTAAATAATGCGCTCGTAGAAGCAGTGTCTGATAATCACCTTCGATCTATTAGCTTTTGTTTCAAATAATCTACTGAGTATTTTTTTTATTAACAGCCTTTGCTTTTCACTATACTTCTGATATAACTTGCTTTTTCGCACTATAACTATGTCATTTGCGATCGGAACATTCCTGAGTTGAATATCTTGATAAAAAGCTTTAAAAACATTCTTTATTATAGTATTTATAAATATACATATTTAATAACAATAACAGTTCTTAATGCTCAATGAGCATCAGCTAAATTGTATTTTTTAACACAGCGTAAAGCTTTTTCCCACGATAAGAAACCAATCTTGCCTTGCGATCGCCCGAGTGTACAATAGCAGTAGACGGCAGAGCTTATCAAATAGCTTTCGTCTACTTAAACAAGCAAAACATAGCTCATTTCCCTCAGTAGCCGGTTGCCAGTTGGCGCTTAAGAGTCAGAGTCAACCGTATCTGTACGCTGTAAAATTGTTTAGAAAAATTGCATGTTAAAAAATTAAGTGGTAATCGTTCGACGATAATATAACCTTTGGAACCTTGGTACCTTTGATAAATCAGAAATAAGGTGCCAAACATTTATAAACAGACGAACAAAGTTCACAGAGCCACATGGGAACTTTGTCGCTGAGCGATGTGGGTGAACATAATTAAAATCTTTGCCGGCTTGAAGAGCAAAAGCCATTGTTTCGACACTTTTTTACATGAAACTATTTTTACTTTGTCATCTGACAGTACGAGGATGTGCGCATCTGGGCGCCCTGGGGTCACATTGCAGGCCGTTGGTATGGCAATCGATCGGAACGCCCCATTCTGGCCATTCACGGCTGGCTGGACAATTTGGGTACCTTTGATAGGCTGATACCCTTGCTGCCCGACTACCTAGGCGTGTTGTGCATTGATCTGCCTGGACATGGATGCTCCGCACGGCTGCCAGTGGGCATGCACTACAGCACGGCCGAGTTCATCCTTATCATAACACGTGTCATGAAGGAGTACAAGTGGCCAAAGGTCTCGTTGATGGGCCACTCGCTGGGCGGCGTCTTGTGCTACATTTACACGGCACTCGCACCACACACTGTCGACCTGGTCATTTCATTGGACATACTTTTAAGCCCTTTAGAGGTGCCAGAAGTTTTGGATTACCTGGCTTACTGTTTGGAAAAGCATCTGGTGGAGGCTGAGCGCACTGAAGAGGCTTTAATGCGTGAGCCACCTTCCTACACGCTGGCCCAGCTGCGCAATGCCCTCAGCGAGGGTAGCAACAACTCGGTGCCGACAGAATTTGCACAGCATTTGCTGTCCCGCAGCGTGGTCAGGTCCCAGATGTATCCGGAGAAGTATTACATTTCAAGGGATGGCCGCACCAAGTGCCACAATGTATTGCCGATCGATGCCGGCATCGCCGCTGAAATGGCACGACGCATAAAAAAAAATCCTTATCTCGTCATAAAGGGAGCAGAGTCCTCCTACATAAACTCCAACGACGACGAGCTTATCAACATTTTAGGAAACCAAAACGCCCACTTTGAATACCACGAAGTGCCCGGCACTCATCATGTGCATCTAGTCAGCCCCGAACTGTGTGCCCAGCACATAGTGCCATTCCTGAGGCACCATCGGCCTCCTACAGTATCTAGTTGGTCGCTAGCTGACGAGGAGCAAAAGCTGAACACACGGAAGAACTTCTATGCAACGCGTCTTAGTACGCTATAAGTGGGAAAGCTGAACAATGTGATAATTTTAACCAGAATGCTAGAAGCTTCTGATTGGAACGCTGAGCGTAATAGTACGCAATCTAATTGGAATCCACTTAGAAAATGCAACTGCTTTTCGGCTAAGCTTTTGGAATTTATTTACCTTATAAAGCTTTCGATGTAAAACGCAAATGAATTTCTTCGAACTGGGCTACACGTTGAGCGGAGCCTTGCATGTTATAACAAATAAATGTAATTAAATAATAAGAACGCGTTGTAAAATGAAAAAAATAAGTGATAATGGAAATGTTTTTGAGATGCGGTTCTAGAAACTGTGCAAGTGGAACAGATATCAAGCAGACTTTTTAAGTTCATAAATCTAATAAACTTCTTCTCTTGTGATGTTAGCTTTGCTTACATGGCAAAAGCTCATTTAATCAAAGCAATTCGAACTCCTGGTAATCAGATCAATTCAATTTGCATTCACAAAGAGCTAAAAAAGCTTTACGATAAAATTTCGTGGGCTACTTTAAGATACTTTTTGGTTCAGTTGGCGGTCAGCACTTTAAGCTGAAAGCAGCAATTTTATTGAGTTTAATAAACACCGTACACTAAGTAATTAAAATCCAGTGCTTATCGCTAAAAATAATATAGATAACACGGAGAAACGTTTGAAGGTTCGGCTATAAACTGTCAGTATCTATTGAGCTAGTATCTATTGAACCATCATGGGAACTTTGTCCTTAAACGACGTGAGTAAAAATAAAAATAAAATGTAGCTAAAGGCCAATTAGGTAATTTATGTTAATTTTGGCATCTGACAGTACGAGGATGTGCGCATCTGGGCGCCTTGGGGTCACATTGCAGGCCGTTGGTATGGCAATCGATCTGAACGACCCATTCTGGCCATTCACGGCTGGCTGGACAATCTGGGCACCTTTGATAGACTGCTCCCCTTGCTGCCCGACTACCTGGGCGTGTTGTGTATCGATCTGGTTGGACATGGTTGCTCCGCACGTCTGCCACGGGGCATGCATTACAGCGCAGACGATTGGGTCCTTGCCATAGCTAGGGTTATGAAGGAATACAAGTGGCCAAAGGTCTCGTTGATGGGTCACTCCCTTGGCGGTGTGCTCAGCTTTATATACACCTCGTTGCTACCGCATAAGGTGGATCTGGTCATCTCATTGGACATTCTTCTGCCTCCACTTGACTCTGCTGAAGGCTTGTCGATGATGGGATACTTTATGGAGAAGCATTTGGTGGAGGATGAGCGCGCTGAAGAGGTTTCAATGCACGAGCCACCATCCTATACGCTGAATCAGCTGCGCAGCGTTCTTAGCAAGGGCACCAATAACTCGGTGCCAGCAGAGTTCGCTCAGCATTTGCTACATCGTAGCGTGGAGAAGTCGGAGCTATTTCCGAACAAGTTTTATTTTACCAGGGATGGCCGAACTAAGTTTTACACTCTTTATCCGTTGAATCCTGGCTTGGCAGCTGAAATGGCGCGTCGCATTAAGGATATACCTTACCTCATCATTAAGGGTACCGAGTCGCCCTTTTTAAATTCTGAGTCCGCAGAGGCCATCTCTATTTTAAAGAGTCAAAACCCGCACTTTGAATACCATGAAGTGCGCGGAGCACATCACGTGCATCTAGTTAGCCCCGAGCTGTGCGCCCAGTACATAGTTCCCTTTCTGAGGCACTATCGACCGCCTTTAGTGGCAAGCTGGTCGTTGGCTGGTGAAGACGCGTCCCTGAGCACACAGGAGCATCGCCTGGCGCAGGAGAGCTTCTTTGCCAGGAATCAAAAGAGACAGAACAAGCTGTAACAGGACACCAGGGAACAGCTGAATTGAAAACAGCGCAAAGTGAGGATAATTCAGTTGGAAAATGAAGTGAAAAAGAGGAAGAAGCAACATTATTACATAAAATACCTGTTAAAGCTGTCTTGGTGTGTCAATGTTGTTTCTGGGCTTAAAGGAAATCTAAAATATGTTTGTTTTTGACTGCTTGCCGGCACGTGTGTGTGCTGCGTGTGCCTGCTGCAACAATTCGAGGCAATTGTAAGCTGCTTAAGACAGTTGAGCGCTTTAGAACAATTAGCCGTAGCACATAGAATGGCATCGCTTTGACTTGGCCATGCTGGCAAAGTTAAGCAACACTCAGGGAATGTATGACAGCCGGCTTATAACTTAAGCCCATAAATATGAAATATCAAATTGTCAGAATGGCAATTTGGCTGGCTGGCAGCATATATATTGAACAATTAGCCGCATAAACTTACATACACATCGATAAATATGTACAAGCATAGGCACTTAAGTGAAACGAAAAGTAATCAATTGTTGGCAGAAGAGCATTTGAAAATCGTTTCATTGTTGGCGTGACAACAATGGGCGTTGCCTACTTTCGGGCGGCGCTGGCAAAAATTAATTTCTGGCAGCCGCACAAATTTCCATTGCCTACTTTTGAGCGCCGCCTAGTAACGAGCGGAAACAACAGAGGCGCATACTTAATTTAATTTAAGCAGTTTCCCGCTGTTTCAATGCCCTTCAGAAAACGCACGAAAAAGGGTATATTCAGGTAAAACAACAAAAACACGTTAAGACATAAGTACTTTTATTAAATGCAAAAGTTTCCAATTCGCACTTTGGAAATTTTGAACCTTACTCAACATATAAGAAAATATTTTGTATGTATTAAAAAATATAAGAAATTAATATGAAAAGGACTTACGCCCTTGGCCTAGAGAAGAACAGGCATATCTAGCTACCGGTTAAAGGGTATCTACCAGTCATGCAGCCACAAAGTTTTATATCTTCTGTCCTTGGAACATCCGAAGTGCGTGTGTGGCGAACGTCTGTTGTGCAACAGCTGCTGCCGCGCATTGCCTCAATTGTTTGAATTTCAAATATATATTTGCTTTTCCGACGCATAATTTTCTTGTCATACATTTTGATTGCCAATATTAATATTTATGCTTAAAGTTTTCTGCAGTGCCACGTAATTGCGCGGAAAATTCAATCAATTAACGCAACAGCAAAATTTCTTGCATATTTTTGTACGTTGATTAAACAACAACATTTAAACACTATCGATTTTACAATTTACCATACACGCAAACACGTGTACACACACGCACACACACACACATGGCTGCCACAACGCCGCAGGACTTCCTCGTGTGGGTGAGGCTGAAGCCATAAACTCCTGGCATATGGCATATGCCTAGATTTTTAAATTAGGGCCTAAGCAAGCAAACTTGATAGCTTTTATGATGGAAAACGTTTTCGTCTCAATTTCGCCCAAATTCATGTGGCATTCTTTGGGGCGCGTGTGTGCCAAATTAAGTTTGCGAAGGGGAAAATGAAATTTGAGGCATTCTTGGCCAACCGACTAATGAGAGGTAACGAATTAAGTGCGCAAGTTCCATAAAATGAAGATTTTCAGACAAGATTTCCCTTTACGCTCAAATCTAGTTGAAGATTTCAAAATGGAGTTAGGCTAATTTTGCAAATTAAATCATCCAGGAAACTATGGTGATTCTTTGGGTTTGAGTAGAGCTCATCTGCTAGAGCCAAAGGGCAGAACCTGAGAATTGCCTATAAAGAGAGGCTACCCGAGAACGTGTGTGTGTGTTTGTGTATACACGCAGCATCTTTAATGAAATTCAGACTTTTCAACCAGAGAGAATAGTGGACACTAAAGATTATTGGAACACATACACACGCTTACACACGCACCGATGCCTGGCAGTGAAATGAAAAACCCTTAGGCCAAATGAATTATGCATGTTGGGGCCATCACATTGAGAACATCAGCTTCAGCTGGCCATTTAATAAACTGAAACTAAAACCAAAGCTGCTTAAAATTCTAGATGTGCAGCGCTCGCCGCTGTAATAAATCTGAAACTGCACTCAATTGCCGCAACGCATGCAATGCGAGGCGTCGCAGTCGCAGTCGCAGTCGACGTCGACGTCGACGTTGACGGTTCTTGAAACGTGCGCGCAATTTTCGCAATTTTCTAATAGCCGCTAACGCATCGAGCAAAGTGGAGGGAGTAGTCGGTGTGCAGGGCTTATGTATTCAGCAGTGTATGGGGTCTGTTATTAAAAAAAAAGGGAAAATACGGAAAACAAGCCGAAAACATTTCACGTACGTTCTCTGTGTTGCATGGTAGGTTTTTGTTTTTTACTTGGCCGGAAGTGCTTTCGACGCCATTTTGCGGTCAGCTTTTATGGCCGCACTCGGCACTGCAATTGAGAATGCAGCCGGCTACAAACCATACACGAGATCCTTGAATGCCCTTTATCAGCTACGTGCCCATTCAACCCATCACGCGCTTTACCATCCATCTACCCATCCCCCCTCCTCCGAAAAAAACGAAATGAATAAAAGAGGCGAAAAAACGCGCCTATGCTAGAAGATTGCCAATAAATTGTTGCTAAGCAGCGGGCCAGGGTAACGAGCAGCGGGCGTGGGCTTAGGCCACAGCTTTGACTGCGTCATGGTCTCGTCCTTGCTGCTGACACAGCAGCCATTTGCATTTTCTCGCCATCCATCGACCCACATTCCGGCTGGCCATTAAGTCTGCTACAATTTACTTGTGATTGACATGTTTATAAGGGTCGCACAGCAGGACCTTAGCCAGCGCTCCTTTTCCGCTGTTGTCCCCTTTTCTCATTTGAAGGCGGGACAACATTGTTTTTGGCCTTCAGAACAAGTGAAGCCTACAACTGGTTTTCACTGCCTTCGCACGTCCAATAAATCTTTGATATTTGCACTGTCCGAGCATACCAAATATCCTTTTGCATTTCAAGTGCTTTATAGAGACGGCAGCAAGGCACGAATTCCTCGAATCCCATACGCACACTCAATTAAAAGTTCCCACGTTTGTGGCAGCATGAATAAAACAACAAAATAACGCCAAGTTAAACATCTAAATAACGACTGTTGAATACGCTAACTATGCAGTAGGTTAGAGATTATTGATTACATTTTATTGTGCGGCCTTTGCTAAGAAATGCCCGCCTGGATGGTTTTTCGTATCATTGAAGTCAGTTTTAGGTCCATACTAAATTTGTATTATTAACAATTGCCCCTTGTACTGAAAATATTGCAAGCCGTAAATATTTTCATATGCAAAATGCGGGCTAAATTTGAGCCAGGCCCAAAATTGGCATCTATCAAATATGAATAGATAGTTGCTATTGGGACTAAGGCTATTTAGTCTTTATATTTACTTCTACAAACATTGTCGTGATTAGTATTATTATTATGAAGTTAGTTTGTTTTAAGCCAAGATCTTCCAATCACGCCCATGTTCCCCCAGTCAGACCCAAAAGTTATTGTACCCGTCAATACACAATTCGATATCAAGTGCAGCAGACAAAACGCATGTTTTGTTTTAATTTAGCAGACAGAAAAGAAACCACAACTGCAACTCACATGTGAACAGGTTTTATGCGCACTTTCCGAGCACGAATAAAAAACAACAACAAAAAAAGGGCAAAACGTGGCTGATTATATTCGAGCCAACAGTCAGCAGCAAACAACGAATACCAATTGATATGCATGCAGCTGGAGAAAAAACAGCTGAGCCGACACGCAACGTTGGGGCAGCAGCTCGCAACTCAAACCAGGTTGCAAAGTGCGCAGCGCAGGCGCCAAGCAACCTACAAGATACAAAACGAACTTCAGTTGAGCGCGCGAACTGTTGGCCGACGCACGGCGACGAGTGGCTGCCGAGAGATCACGGGCACGGATACGGGTACGGGCACGGGCACGGGTCCGGGGGCCTTTACGGTTGCGGGTTTGTCGGCAATGCCGAACAAGTGCAATTTTGAAAGTCAATAACTCGAACTGTGCCCTAAAAAAAAGAACTTAAACGAGATTTAATGTCAAATTACAATTTAAGTGCCGCGTTAAAAGTCCAAAAAATAATTAATTACAGCTAAATTGTAAAGAAGTCAAGAGCTCAGCAAACATTTGTCAGCTGTTAAAACACATATTTTTTTGGTCGTAATGCTAATGGATTTTGGGCTTTGGGCTCTCGGCTTTGGGTTTCGCAGATGCCAGCTGAACTTTTCAATTAATTTAACAGCTCGAAGAGAGACGTTTGTCGAGAGACGTCTTGGCTTGGTCCGCATAGATCTTATCGCCAAATCATAAAGAGAAGAGTTCTCAAGAAAGTTTACCACAAAACGGTTTCTCGTTTGTTTTTCATTTAATTGTATTTAAGTTTTGTTGTTGTTTCTTGTCTACTTTAGCAGCATTTTTAACATGCCGCAAGGCCTAAAGCCGCCTGCTGAGGTGTGCCCCAAACAAAAGCGGGCCATTTAATGCCCCGCGGCTGTCTACCGCGCTCTCCAAATTACTTACTTATTTTTGAAGTTTTTTTTTGTATACGAATTTTTGCCGCGTTGCTACTTTTTGCCACTGCACATTATTCAATTTGAATCTGACATTTGAAACTCGAAATTCATGTTGGAAGCTTATGTCGAAGTTTGTCGAAGTTGTTGCTGCTGCAATTTTAGTTGTTGTTGCTGCCGTTAATTGTAATTCGATGCGGAAGAGGCAGCGGGCCATAACCGCTAGTCAGCGGCTCAAAAGTCTTGACAATTATTATTACTGGCAACAGGTTGCCAAGTGGTGCAAATTGCTGCGGCCACATTGAAAATTCTTGGCCATAAAACGGAGCAAGTTTTAGACTTACTTTACGCATAACTGTAAGATAGACAACAAACTTGCCAGCAGAAACAGGATTTCTGCGCAAGTGAAAGATATGCAGCGTGTATACTTGTTTGTGTGTGTGTGCGAATGTGTGTGTATATGTGTGTGTGTGTGTGTAAGTGCTGCCACGCCTCTTATCACTCAGTGAACAACAAATTAAGCCAAAACTGCAGCTGCCGTTGGCCTGGCATAGAAAAAGTTTAGCAGCCTCCCCGTTGACTTCAATTTGTGTCAAGTAATTTTCGAAAAGCCAAAAAAAAAAACAAAAACAAATTGCCAATACGCTAGATGAGAGTGCTCGCACTGAAAATACCCTGTACATAGATTAAAAGCGATAAAGACAAAAATACCCTGTACATAAATTTTAATCAAGAGATTGAGCAAAATTTGATGTCAGATAAAGAAAATAAGCTTAACCTTTGCAAGGCCCTGCGGCATATTTATGTAAAACTCTTCTCTTTAAATTGGAAGCTTCATGTCTTGCTGCTGCCGCAGCGCATTTAAAAAGTACAGGGTATAAGCAAACTATGCACAAAATTGGTATTTTCCATTAGCAACAAAAAAAAATAACTAGCAGGCAAAACTGGCAGCCAGGCAGCCAAGCTCTTAAACTAACATGAAAATAGTGAAAATCATGTGTGTGTCTTGTGCAGTTCCAGTCTTTCAGACTTCGGTCTTCAGTCTGCGACTTGTCAAACGTGTTCCGCAGCGGCATTGGAAATGCATTGTGCAGCGGCAGTGGCAGCGGCAGCGGCAGCAACTGTTGCTGCAACAAAACAACAGCACTAACTGTGACTCGTATTAATTTTCAACAACAACAAAAGGCCGCCCCAATGGAAAAAACAAATAGTCATATGTACAAGTTTTTGCCCCTTACACACTTTTAACTTAACTGCTTTGTTACTTTTCTTTTTATTTTATTATTATTATTATTTGGAATCCGGCCCGTTAATAGAAATGACGCTTCTCAAAGTTGAAAGCCCTGACAATTAAAAAAGAGTTCTTTACGGTTAACTCATGGAGGAGGACGTCTTGAATGCGCTGCAGATGCGCAGCGCCTATCTATCCGGCGGCTACGATCGGGACAAGCGAATCATATTCATTGTGAATGCATTCAATGATCAACAATTGTGGAATCGCCGCTGCCTGCAACTGACGCTCGACTATCTCAAGCGTTCGCTCAGGTGAGTCTCGCAGAGCAGGCGGGAAATAGCTGTTAAGAAGAACTAGAAACAGGCCGCTAATCGAGCTAATTAGCATAAGCGAAATATGCAAATAACCCGCAGATGATTTAGGCTTTATATTTGATTCTTTTCATTAGACATGACGCTGGGCTAGGCCGCGAGAAACGTCGCTCTGATATGCTAATACTATTATATGAACTTTTTAGTTTTTAAAGACAGCTTTTGAAACTGTGCCGCAGGCCGAGTTGAGCGATGGAAGGGTTTGAGCTGTGGAAATGTCATAGATAGATCACCCTACTATATCTTAATTTGCATCTAAGCTCAAGATATATGGACTCTTGTCATTTCATTCTCTAATAGTTTGAGGCACGCAATTTTTGTTGTTTAGCTTATGAGCCACAATAAAAAGAAGAAATCAAATAATTTACGGCCAAGCATATTTATGTGATCAATCAACTGGCCCAGACACAATTCCAGTCCTCCACTCAAGTAGCTAATCAGCAGCTAAACGAGATTTGTATGGGCCGTTTCTAACCTCTTCCTCGCTCGTCTTGCCGCAGCGCGTCGATATTGCAAAATGGGGTGAGCATCATTGTCAACGCCCAGGAGAGCAGCTCGCGCATATCCAGGCAGCACGTGCGGCAAATTTATGCGCTCTTCGGTGGCGACATCAGCGTCGATGTGTATCTAGTCAGAGCGGAGGGCTTCTGGGAGAAGCACGTGGAGCCATGCGCCAAGTCGCAGACCAAAGGCGAGGTAAGCCGAACAAAATGCACATGTAAATGCAGCCAGCAGCAGCTAATCCGTGTCTGTGTTCCCACTCCTCTAGCCCTTGGTGTTGTCGAAGGCGCGCCTGGCCAAGTTTATAGAGCCACACAATCTGCCCGAGGAGCTGGGCGGCACGCTGCAATTCAATTATGATCTGTGGCTGCAGCAGCGCAAGGTAAGCGCCAGAACAATTTCATTTCAATGACAACTAAGCAATACCCTTTTAAATATTGCAGTCCATTGATGAGTTCAGCAAAACCCACGCGCAAACTCTGGGCGGCATGGAGCAGCTGCTGACGCTGCTCAAGTCGCTGCGGCCAGCGGAAGCGGATGTCGAGCTAAAGAAGTGCGCCAGGTTGCATACACACGTGCAGCGCAGCATTGAGACGGCGATTGAAATGGGTAAGCGGAGAGTTTTAAGCTGCGGCAAGTTCGCTGCCTGAGTCTTTCGTTTTGCGTGGTGCGTGGTGCGCGAAACAATTTACATAATTTCAATGCCCTACGCCGCCGACGACAATCGAAACGAGTTGGCAGACGGCAAATGTGACAAGTAATCCCCAACAACAACAACGAGTACGACCAGAAAAAAAAACATGTGCCTTGTGCGTGTTTCAATTAGAAATGAAAAATGTTTGGCAAACTCGTTTTTTGCGTTGTGGGTTGACTTTTTATTACACTGAATAACATTGAAATTAGTTATGTGATCTTGAAAAAGTGTACGGTATAGAAAGTTCAGCTTGTTTATAATACTTTAATATAATATATTTTATATTAAATGTAAGCCTCAGAAACTTTTGTTAAATGATTTTTATGCACTACGCAAGATAAAAAAGCCTTTCTTTTAATTCTGAAAGTCTAAGTCCAAGCATTTAGAGTTTGGGAATTGAATAGATAGATAATAATAGAACTGGGAAATTCAGAAATTTTTTATTTGAATTTTTTAATTTAATCAGTCTTAAGTTCCCATTGCTGAAGGTTTTTTACCTTCCTTAAGGTCTGACAACTCCGAAAATCCACATATATGGAGTTGAATATTTTTCTATTGTTTTCGTTAATTTGAAGCCCATTTTGTTTCTCACTTTTTAAGCCTTTTCTAATATCTACAAAAATATGTATGAAATGAAAAATTATCATAAAATAAACCCTTTTTAGTTCTCATAACTGAAGATCAGACACTTCTGATACGCTCTATTTCACACCTCGCTGAACCCTAAAATGATGCGTTTATGAGCTCTGTGAGCTTTGTTGCGCTGTGTTTTTTAAGCGTGTTGAACAAATGGAGAATACCACAAAAAACGCACACTTGAAGCGCATGTCGTTGTCTGTTTGACTGTGGCGCGTGTGGGTGACTCTATTTACATCGTGACCCTTCACTTAGTCAGTTATATATAAAACTTTTTTTATATATGCGTTGATGCGCAACGAAACTGGCACAAGATTGAGCGCAGCTTTTCACTTTTTACATAAAGCATAGGCAAATAGAAACGCATTCGAAATGTTGTGTTAACTAAGCAAACGCAGGGCTAATAAACAGATTTGAATTGAAATTAAACCCTTTTCCTCATTTCTCTTTTGCTGCGCAACGTGCAGGTAATGCGATCTTGGCGCGCTTTAACGAGGTTTACGAGACGCAAACGACGACGCCGCATGCCGCACCTGTTGCCTCACCGGCAACAGCCACAACGACGGCAACAACAACAGCCAACGCCCTGTGCCCTGCTAAGCCGCTGCTGCCGCCCGATCTTGGCTGCGAGCGTGCCCGCATCGAGTTGCGCCTCAATGAGATCGAGAAGAAGCAGACGGCAATACGCACCGCTTGGCTGGAGCTGTTGCGCGCGCTGCGTGAGGCACGCGAGCTCTGCACGCTGGCCGAGGGCGTGGCCTTTGTCACCAACTGGATTCTCAACCAGGCCGAGCAGCTGCTCAGCCGTCAGCGCAGCGTTGGCAGCGATGTGCGCGCCTCCGAAACACTGCGAGCGGCACACGATCAACTGGAGCTGGAATGCCGCGACACCTACGGCTGCTATGCGGAGCTGCTCTACAAGATCGAACAGTTTGCCAAGGAGCGCCCCATTGCCACATGCCAGGACCTGCTCTCCCAGCGTGACTTCATGCAGTTCGTGTGCCGCTCGTTTGCCGAGCGCCTGGAACGCCGGCGCAAGGTGCTCATGACGGCGCTGCGCTTCCATCGCCTGCTCGAACAGTTCGAGGAGCAGCTGCTGATAGCCAACCAAGCAGCCGACGCGGAGCCCAGCGAATTGGACTGGCAACAGGCCGAAGCAATGCTATCGCAGCTAAAGACCAGCCAACAGCTGTTGGGTAAGTCTTGGGTCTACAGACAGATCCATGTAGCTGACTTCCCAGTCAGTTGGCCGCATAGCTCAGCTGCACTAGTAACTCTTTAATGGCCATGGATCTCAAGTGAAAGTCTGCTTGAGTCGACCGATGCAAATAAGTGTCTGCTACTGATATTCAGCCAGACAGCTTAAATACATGTACTTAAACTAGCCGAATAGCCAACTGATCGGACACTTATTTACAACCTAACAAGAAAGTAGGAATTTCAGCAGCGCGCTGGAGCTTTAATAGATAGATTTGTAGATATATATAGCTATAATATAGTGGTGCTTTGCATGGAAAGACGGAACTGTGCCAATTCATATGATATTAGCCTTAAAACTGAGAGACTAGTTTGCTTGACTCTGTTGACTCGGCTGTTGAAACTGATCCATGCATTTATTATATATATATATTCTATGCGTTACACCCTCCCAACAAAGTTAGAAACTTTACTTTCATACAAAATTTTTATACAGTATTTTCAATTTCTTTCCAGAATTTTTCAGTGTCTTTGGAGCTTTACCTAGAAATAGATTATTGGAAAAGTGATAGATATATGTTGGCTCAAAATAATGTATCTATACAATAGATTGTATGTTATAGAGCATTTTAAATTGAGTCTATGCCCTTACACATATTTCTTTATAACAATCTAAATAGTTCATTAATTAGATAAGACGCAGCCAAGATACGAGATTTCTTCATATGCATACCAATCGCATAGCCTAGATAGATAATGTTCTAGATAGCATCCGAAAAATATTTCAATACATTCTGGGAGTATATTACAAGCTATGTGCAGTTTTGTCAACTTAACTGACGTATAGAATATATAATACGTATATAGATTCTTTGAGAGGATTAGGTTAGTTCCTAAACACAATTCAAAGCGCGATTATGACAGCTCTTTAACGTTTGCTTGACTTGGCTTACGTTCTTAACTCTCCTATGTAAGGGTGTTAAGACTTCTACCATAACCGGCTCTTCCCCTTCCCTGTGCTCACCAATCTTATCAAAAAACTGAACCCCAACCAGACCAAATCAGTTTCAGGTGCTTTATTTGTTGTTCCCACAACAATCAGTTGCAACTGGCTCAAACCTTTGCTTATATTTCACAGGCAACATCGAACGCGAACTTGTGCGCGAGGGCGAGAAGCTGAGCGACATGTTGGCCATGCCGGTGAAAGATGCTTTGGGCCGTGACCTCCAGCTGGACTATAGCAACGACATTGCCCAGCTGCGTCGACAGATTGACGCGAGCCGCGAGCGCCGGCAGCTGTGCGGACAGCGACTGGCGCTGCAGCGGCTCACCTTGGAGCAGGTGACCCACATTCACGGCTACGAGCAGGAGGTGCGCCGTGCACTCCAGTGGCTGAACGAGCTGTATGCGGTGCTGTTGCGCTGTCACTCCCATGTTGGCTGCAACATACACGAGATCCAGCTGCAGAAGGACGAGTTGCAGGGGTTTGAGGAAACCGGACGGGTGAGTTTTTGGCCAAGACAGAGACACAGACAGAGAGAGTTGCCACGAGAGAGATCTGCATTTTGTATTCAGCCAGTTTGGGTGCACTTTTTAACACCACTTTTCTCCCTTCCTTCGCAGAGCATTTTCAACTATGGCTGTCAGCTGCTGGAGGCCGCGCAGACGCTGCGTCTCTGCTGCAAGCTGGAGCAAACGGAGCCGGAGCAATTTATGCTGCGACTGGAGCGCACCTGGCACAGTCTACAGTCCATTGCCCAGGAGCAGATGACCCGGCTGCGCGTCTCCGCTGTCTTCCATCGCAGCGTGGAGGCCTACTACAGGCAGCTGCGCGACCTACGACCGCTGCTCACCCACGAGCTGGCCGCACAGCTGCAGCAGCAGCGCCAGCAGCACAATCGTAGCAGCAGCGGCATCAGCAGCGATGCGGAAGCCTCGCCAGAGCTCTCGCCTGCTGGTGGCGAAGTTGGCGCACGTTTGCAGCGTCACCTGCTGGCCCGGGAGCAGCTGCTGGTTGAGGTGGGGCGCATGGTACGGCTGGGTCGGCTGCTCAAGAAGCGTCTGAAGGAGCCGTTTGTGCTGGACGCGCTCACAGGCAAGAGGTGAGTGTGAATTCTAACAAATTTCCAGTTGAGGCGGCAGCGTGTGAGCGTACGGAGACAACCTGAGAAAAACACTCAAAATCCACTCAAATTTTTGACTAAATTTTCTTAGATAAAACCAAAATAAAAGCTGACAAAACTAAAACAAATGACCGCACAGCGAGCACTCAGCGCGAAATATGCCGCCAACAATTCAGAATTTTCGGGCTAAGACAGTCTATTTCGGTGCGTGATCCAGCACGGAGCGTCTGATGCTCGACGGGAAGCATAGTCGTCGGGACTTTATACATAAATTCACGGCATATAGTATATATAGTGCGGCAACTTGTCAAGCTGTCAAGTGAATGGAAACGGGCGGCAATCTTTAGGCAGGGTATATATATAGATACCGATATAACCCGACTGGAAAAAGAAAACGTGTGCCAACAAGTGGGTCAGAGTGGAACACTGATTTTAGTGTATTATTTATAAAGAAGTGTGCGTATAGTTGTTGTCCCTCTCTCGCTGCATCCCTTTTGTGCTGTGTGAGTAATCCTCAATAATTGAGTACTTCCCGCAATTGACATTTGTCCGACTGGCCCGGAGCCAAACGCGTGTTCAGCTGTTGCGTCAAACTACTTAATTGTGGAAGGCGCCAGGAGAAGAGACGTGCCGATCTAAAGCAGCAAAATGTTTGCCCGATTTCGTAATTTGTTTGGCAAATCAAAAGCCGATGAAGTGCCCATTATTGTGGTAGACGAGGCTCCCAATGAGGAAGTGCTGCCTGCGAGTAACCAAAACAATGCGCCGCTGGCCAGCGAGGAGGAGGATTTGATCAATGGGCATGAGGAGACGCTAAGCGCCTCCACGCAAGAGCTGTCCCAGCTGTTGGATGCCATTAACCAGAGCAGCGAACTGCCAGATTTGAGCAGCGATGATACGGAGCAAGAGGAGGCGAATGTTGGGGACGAAGATGAGGAGGACGATGATGAGACGGCAAGCACTTCCAGTTCAAAAACCAAAATAGCCAAGGCTTCCATTGAGCGGGATATTATACTAGAGCATGACGAAGAAGAAGCAGAAGTAGAAGAAGAAAGAGACGAAGCGCCACGCCTGCAAAGCCTGGACAAGATTAAGGCGCTCATACGCAACGACAGCGAAACATATCCGCAAAGCGACTATACGGACACCGAAGATGCCACGCCCTCGCACACACGCAGCGCCTCACTGGATTCGACAGCAGATGGCACGCAGCAACAGACTAAAAGCAATTTATTTTCATGTGATTACAGCGTTGTGCCGGATGAGCTGCCGCTGGACTGCAGTCCGAGCCCACTGCACGACAGCGGACGCAACAGCAGCGCCGGCAGCGAGTCCATCCATGCGGAACCTGCCGCCACGTTAACTGTGACGCCAACGGGCAGCAATGAGCTGGCCTGCGCCGCCATTTCGCACAAGCTGAGCGCCATCGCCGAGGTGGCCGAGTCCCTGGATGCGGTCATACGAGACTGCAGCGATGGAGAGCTGGATCTGTCCAGTGCAACGCACAAAAAGCTCGGCAGCAATGGCATGGGCAACGAGGTAGGTCACGGCCGGCTGCCTTTGCTTGCGGTTGGGTCTTTCATTTGGTCTCATTTGATTCATGCAGGACTGGCAATCGCGTTCAACGGAAGATGAATCCTTTGCCACTGCCTCCGAGGGCAATTTTACGCCCAATTCGCATTCGTCCTCCTTTCAAACGGCCTCGGGTCGCACCAGCTCGTACATTGGCTCTGCCAAGAACTCCTTTGACGAGGCGGACGATTCCACGCTGAGCAACTTTGAAATACCCGAGCTGCCCCAGTCGCCGGTGAACATGTCCTTTGAGAGCTCCGAGCTGAGCTACTTCTCCGCACGGCATCCACAAAAATGCGATGATCAGGACAGCGTGGTGGGCGTGGCAGAGCTGCATAGCCAAAGTGTGACGCCCACGCCCGATGAGGAACAACAACAGCAGCAGCAACAACCCATCGAATCGGACAGTGAATTAGAGGGCTACGGCCTGGACGCAGCTCACATCAGCACGGAGCTGATGCCCAGCGTCTCCACGGCCGTCACGCCGGAGGTGAGTGCCCAGGCAACAACAGCTGCTGCCTGCTCTGACGGCACTGACAGCGCCGAGCAGACGTCGCCAGCGTCGTGGCGCCGCAGCAAATACTATGAGAATATAACGAAACAAACGATCAAGGGATTCCTCTGAGAGATGTGCCCTCGCCCCGAGATCCAATATATAACCCGCCTAATTAAGACGCGCCATTTGCTTTGCTGCTTTGTTCTTGTTTGTTGTTGTTTTATTTTTTTTTTCAACGTTTTTCTTGCCAAAATGAATTTGCTGGCATTTATGTTTGATTTTATTTCTAATTTATTTAAGCTTTCTTTTATAGCTATTTTAGCCCATGAGCTAAACAAATTCTTTCAGCAAATGTTTTGTTTTTTCCTTTAATTATTATTATCTTTTAAAAGCAGCGCATGTTTTAGTATTTATTTAAATTATTTATGTAGTTTAATTAATTAGTTTGTTTTGCTTGCGATAATTAGAGAATTCCAAAATAATTTCAACTTTTACCAATTAGCAATAAATTTATTGCTTTTGATTTTATTGCACATTAATTAAATAATTCATATTTTTAGCAGACACTATTTGAGTCAAACGAAATATTAATATTTGTTTAATATTTCTAATTTACATAATTTAATTTTTTACACATTTTTGAATCGCAAATAAGTCACAAAGAACTAAATCGATATATAAAATATAGTCGAAAAATGTATTTTATATGCAATTATTTATTGTCTGCTCGAAAGTGTTGCATAATTTTAGGCTGCGGCTGGAAATGCTGGCGCTTAACCCCTGTGCAGTCACGAGGTTAATTTGCCACCCAAAACAAATGCCTAATTTTAATTGTTTCGACCTGGGTGGCTCATAAATGTGAACAAACGCTTTTTAAGTGATTTTAATTATATAATATGTGCGCTGTCAGACGGGTGTTGACACACACGCACACACACACGCACACACAGAGGCACACACTCGAGCCACTCAAGTGTCACATTAATCTCAATAAAAAGCGTTATAAATAAAATATGTACGAGGGCAGCTCTCAGCGCACAGTGCACATGTGTGCATGAGAGTTTTAGATGAAAGTTCTTACAAGCTGAAGCAAAACTCTTTCTGCCCCCTCCCTCCGGCCATCTATAAGCAAGCGCCATGTAGCAATCAAATCAAATTGCCGCCAGCTTTTTTTTTTTTGTTGCTTGCTGCTCGTGACGGCTGCAAAAAGCTGGCCAAGACACAAAAGCGGCGCTGAAAATATAATTCAATAAATTTGGTGCCGTTGATAGGCTGCAAAATAATAACAGAATACGTTGATTGGAAGCCAGTCGTTGCAACAGCGGCACGAACTGAGCCAACCCCCGATTGCTGCCCCCGTCGCAATCACCCTAAACCCTCCCGGTCAGCACTCGAGCATCGCCTGCCACACGCATTTTGGACGCTCAAGTAGCGTTAAACTATGATGCGGGGCTGAGCGGGGGGGGCAGCTGTGAATGCGGGCGGCCGCCTGTTGCATTCTATTAAGACACGATGCAGTCAGGTTGTTGCGGCAGTTGTTGCTGTTGTTGCCCCTTCGTTGTGTCTGTTATTAAAGTACAAGCTATACTTGAGCACATTGTTGCAGTTGTAGTTGTTGTTGTTGTTGCCGGCGCAGGGCATTAAAAATTGAAATCATGAATTAACGACGCAACGAATGCCAAGAGCACTTGTTTATTTATGTCGTCACCGCCTCCCACTCTCGCCGCCCCTCTCTCGCTATCGCACATCCCAGCTCAGCCGGCTACCCAAACTGAGCTCAACAGAGAGCATCGAGAGCGCCATCCATGCGGCAGCAAAAGCTGAGCGAATCGGTTAGGTGCCGGGTGCCCCCAGGTTGGTTCACTCGCGCTCCGATCTCAGCAGCAGCAGGCCGAGCGATCTGGCAGCTGCCTTCGTCTGGTTGAGTTCCTCAGTCTTGTTCGAAGTTCGCGTCGTTCGGTTGTTGGGCACGCGGCGCGCGCGTTTCTTTCCAATATTTTGCTCATTGCTCCGGGTTTTTGTATTTCAAAATAAAAATGTGCGAATATAGTTTTTCGAAGAATGCAAATTTGGCATAGAAATGTAAATGTGAATTTGTGACGCTAGCGAAAGGCACAATAAATTAGCAGCTAATGACATTGAATGCTACATAAATTATAATTAATAAAAACAACAAAATAAACACACAAACATATATTATGTTATTGAGGCACAAATTGTGTTCTAATTTTGTTATTGTTGCTGCCCGTCGACGCGCCTCGCAGACGAAATGACAAGCGAATTGCAAAAAGACATGAAAAATGAATATCATTTCGTTGACTAGTTTGGGGCTGTCAGTTAAAATTGACATTTGTCGGGGTGTCTAGCGACAGGCAGGCAGCCAAATTGTGGCTGCCACGCCCCATTTCCAGGCATGTGCTGTGTTCATTTTTATAGTGCCTGTTTATTTTTAGACACGGGCCAGAAAAGTACAATTAAAATCATTTACATTGCCTCATTGCTCATACGAAAATCGCCTCAAATGTTTTGGCAATAAAAATTCAAAAAAAAAAAAAATAGGAAAATACAAATTACCTAATGCCACAGCCGGGCGCACACACATAAATTAATGGGCGGAAGGGGCTTGCAGGGCGTCTGCTCACATTGCGTATGCGTAATAATTCAAAAATAAATGAAAGCTGCCATAATTTCTGGCAGCCAAAAAGCAGTTGCAATCGATTGAACAGACGAGAGCATAGAACTGCCAAAAGGTTAACATATTCAGGCATTGCAACAATTTGGCACATGTGTGTACGCGAGAGTATCTCCGTATCTTGAAGATACAACAACATCGAGACAACGGACAATGATTAGCCTGACGCACATCCGCCAAATGTGGGCTATTCAAACAGACGGAGCCGCAGTCGCAGCACCCAAGAATTACTCAATATACGCGTAGTTTTTTGCTTTAGTTTGATTTCAAATTCAAAAATAGCGCAAATTGAGCATTGTCATAGAGCTGAGCGAAGATCGGCGCAGCGCACGCATCAAAGGCAAAAAGTTTCTCAGGCGCATATGCGAAATACAGCAACAAATGCACACACATTAGTATAGGTAGCTAAATCTATATACATATATATATGTATATATATATAGACATTGTTGTGCTTAGCGTACAATAATAAACAGGCAGCGCGAGGCATGAAGTCATAGTCGATTTATTTGCCATAGTTCTTCGTGCTGATTTTTTTTTGCTACTCGCTCAGAGCGTATTTTGTGTGATGGGGCCGTCAGACGATCGCCAGCATTGATAGCGTGCGCGACAAACGAAAATCAGGGAAAATCGAGGAAAATCGCGAATAACGAACAACGAACTCAGCCAAACAAACCAACATAACCGAATACCTTAAGTTAAGCATAAACATCTAACACGTCGACTGCATTATTTTTCTAGTAGAGCCCAAGTAAAAACAACACCACAAACAACTTAGCGAAAGACGCGCGCGCGAAAAAGAAAAGAAATTGTGTAAAATAAAATACAAAACAAAAGAAAACTAAACGGGAAAGATTAAAAACGCCCACGCAAAACACACAAAACAACACGTAGCCGCTAAGCCGACAATAGCAACAACAACCAGCAGAAGACAGCCAGTCAACAACAACAACACTCAACAACAACAACACTCAACACACAGCTCACAGCCACAACATGGAACGTCGCCAAACGTTAGACTCATCGATGTCTTCACTGTACTCGGCCAGCTCCTCGAATCGCCAGCAACTGCAGCCCCAGTCACACTCTCAGTCACAATCCCAGCTAGACGCCTTCAATTATTCAGCAACAATGTCATCATCGTCGCCAACGCCAAGCCAGGCGACGTCCTCCTCCCTGCGTGCCACCACCATTGGCACCGTTGTCGTACGCTGTGGACCCATCCAGCTGGTGATAGCGCTCTTGCAAGTGAGTTGTTGTCGTTGTCGTTGTAGTTGTATTTGTAGTTGTTGCTGTTGCAGTAACTACTGCTACATGGACATAGCTGCAGATACCAATAGATAACTATGGCTCCAAGTAGCAACCGTTGCAATTTATGCAGCTAAGTCAAAAGGGCAAAAATGTAGATGATAGTCCTGACAAACATAGATATCTTATTGCAGGGTAGACAAGAAAATTCAGACATGTGTATTACCTTTCTATGCGATTCTTGTGATTGTCTTCTATTCCTCTTCGACTGTCTACCGCGGATTCGCCCCCAGGGATTCCCCCTCGCTCACATTCAGTTCTTGTCTATTTCTATCTGTTTTATTTTTGTATATTCAACTAAAGTTGGGAAGTATTTGTTCTAGGTAGCTGATATACCTTTAATACACTGCCTCCCTTGAGGGAGGCTTGAAAAACTTCAAAACAAATCCCACATACAAGTCAAATATTTGACTTTTAATTCAACTAATGCCCAAAACTGGTTGTTCGGTTTTTTTAAACCGGCTTTAATATAATTTCCGTGCCAATTAGCACATTGAGCGCACCACAACGAAAGCAAAAGTTGTTGATAGCAGTTATGATTTGGGTGTATGTGTGTAGTTGTGTATGAGGGAACGAATATTTGAAACTAAAACAAAAGGTTCAAGGTTGTCTGACATCAGCAGAGGCGAGCGTGCGCGTTCTAACGTGACAAAAGAAATGTATCTGCAAGATACTTTGGCAATTAGGCGCAGCTGCTACCTGCCTGACAGCGCCCCAGAAAGAAAAAAATGTATTTAAAATAAAAAGCAATAAGAACCACAAGCAGAAAAAAAGCTGCTACACGAAGTGAAAACGGGTAGCCCGGCAATCAAAAGAAGAAGATGAAGAATAACAAATCAATGGCAAACTTTGGGCCTCACAAGCGCTGCGAACTTGAGGCTACAATCTGTGGCCCGAACTTGAGATTGAGATTGAGATTGAGGAATGGAAGAGCTACAAGTTTCATGCCCCAGACAACATTCAATAATTATAGACGACGCTCAAGTTTTATGCCACGGGCTTGGGCTTGTTTCTCTCTTTTTATTTTCGCTGTTCATTCAACTTGCTCGCCAAAACTCATTGAAATTTCGGCCACTTTGTGCCACTTTTCAATGGGTTCCTCATTCTGAGCACTCCATGTGTTTAGCATTCGATTTGATTTACGCATTCTTTTTTTGTTTTAAATTTTTGTTTCTCTTATTTTGTGTTGGCGCGTCTGCAAAATGCATGAGTCAGTTGGGAACATTTTGTAAAACGCTTTTCAACACGTTTGCCAAATGCTCGCACATAGTAGGCTATAATACATATGTATATATTCAAATTTTCAACGAAATGAAAACAATACGAGAACTTGTTCACCCACCCAATGGCAGCGGGTATATTGATTTGTAGAGGATGATTTACCTGTTGCAGCTCTGGAGTGCCACCAAAAATGCTCAAAATAAATACTAAAGCAGCTTTTTTTCGACACGCAGGTAAACAAATTAGCTGAGGAGCTGCAGAACAAAGTCGAAAAAATGTAAAAATAATTTCAAAAAAACCAAACAGATGTAGATACACATACAAATACATAAAGTGCGCGTACAGAGCTATAACAAAAGGCGTGGCATGTTTCTAAAAGATACTTTTCGATGAGCTCAGTTGTTTGTTATTGTTATTCTTGTTATTGTTATGCTAAGAGAGTGATGAGCTGACGCGGGGGTCGGGGAAGAGCGGAAGCACATTCAAAGTTATGGATAGTCTGTCGAAAGCTTTTCGTAAAAGATTAAAGCAACAATAAGTTTTCCAGCTGTGCTCAAGACTACGCTAATAACTTCGAGTACTCGTGCATATGTCAAAGTTTCTTTTACAGATAAATATTTAACTCTTTGTGGTTTGCATAAGTTTGATTGCGATTGTTAAGTAGTTTTTCTGTCGACAAGCGTACGAAGCGTGCTGAATATATGAAAAACCAATTTATATTTTACAAATAATGTGCTTGAACATTGTCAAGAGCCAGAGCATATGGGAAACTTCTGCCTGTTTGGCATAATTTAGTTAACAATTCCCCACATCTGCCAATTCCAGCTCAGTTAGTTTTCCATTTAGAAATCTTTCAGTCAACAGACTCACAGACTCGTAACTCATTGACATGATTTACATTTTATGTTTCCATTTAAATCAGCATCTTTTAGCCCGTATCTCCATCTGAGTGATGCCCAACCCTTGGCCAATAAAATTCGTTTACTAGACACATGTAACTCTTGGGCAACACATCAATCTCAATGGCTTTAAGAAATTTACGCAAAAGTTTATTATCTTGGTCGCAATGTTTGTTGTTTGTTGTTTGTTGTTGTTATTGTTGTAGTTTCCGTGGCCCAAAACATTTCTATAAAAGAATATTTACAATTGATACAATTTGCTTTTGTATCTTTAGATTTGTTTCTTTAGTAAATTCCATGGTTTTTTGGGGCCTGTTTTTTATGGTTTTGCCGGTCAGCACAGCCAGAAATTGACTGCAGCCAATTAAAAGCGTAGCAGACGGGTCTAAAGTAAAGCAAACAGACCAAGAAAACTTCAAAGGCCCCCTCAAGATTAACATATTTATTTAGCCGTAGTCTAAATAAATAGTTCTCTGAAGCGTGCCAAGCATGCAGACGCCTCCAGTTGCTCCATAATTGGAACTAATGCGCGAAATTCATTTGGCATTAGCATTGGTTAAAAACAATCTGATGGATATGGCGGGAACTGGTGCGCAAAGGCGACCTGCTTTATCTGGCTGGAGCTGTGAAGTATCTATTTTTTGCTTCTTTTTTTTTTTTTTTGATCTGCTCTGATTTGCAATCGAAGCGCAACTATGGACCAGGGCGGCGGCACTAATTGAATTTATGGCATTTTCATTTGGAAAAGTCGCAGCTTTTCACTCATAAATTGCGCAGGCATATGAGCAAATACACACACACACACGCACACACATCAGTAACATATGTGTGTGTGTGTGAGCTTAAGTTATGTGCCGTCGCTTTGGGCTGGCGTGGGTGAAACGGCTGCAGCTGCGCAGAGCATGGACACTGGAGTTGGAGTCGAAGCTAGAGCTGCAGCTGGAGCTGGATCTAAGGCCAGAGCCGGGCCTGGCAAAAGAAAGCCGTGTGCCAAGTTAAAGAAATGTTTACGATGCTTGGCAGGCACATAAATTTACGCATGAAAAGCTGCACATTCCTCTCGCACTTGCGACGAGGGATGGGCCATCTAAAATCACGGCCTGCCTTATTGTCACTGTGATTTATTGCCCAGTGATTTCGCAGAGTGATTTGCAGCACCTAATTATGCAGTCAAAAGCAAAGGCATAAAATCCACAGCACGTTGTGTAGTTACAGGGATAACTGTCTTGCCAAATACTAATTTAATCAAAAATTTATTCATCGCTTGCCAATTCAGACTTAAAGGCTGATTACATATAAAATTGTAGGATAAGTGCAAAAAAAGTGCATAGAATCTGGAAAATCTAATTGAGACTCTTGTCAAGGTCCTCTCAGATTGAACGTCTTCTAGCCGGGACTCAACCCACATAAATGCCCACAAATTTGAGTTCTTGCATGTCAACTGATAGACACCAGAAACTCGTATAGCATATTTTATAGATAAGATTTAAATATTATACAAATGAAGTTACAATTGAAATGAAATCGCAAAGAGTACAATAATCTCTCTCATCTCTAAACGTATCACTAGAATTCAGCCAGTTGTAAGCCAACTGAAGCAAGTTCAAGCACACGAGTAAATTGTTTAATTCAACTATAAAAAATCTTGATTTTCTTGACCGTGATTTTTACGCTTCACTCAACAACTGGGATTAGCATATCGCTGTTTGTGCAGCCCTAGCTGGTGGCAGCCACACCAAGAGGTGGCGCTGGACGTTGTCAACGTGTCCAGTGTTAAAAAGCAAAAGAGTTAAAATAATGTATTCTATGCGCAGACGCTGCCAGTTGGCAACGCATCCAAGCCGGTCTCTTTGGCAGCTGTGGCCCGGCCCGTCTATCGGCGCAGTTAATGCAGCTCCTACTTAGCGCAAACTGACAAAACAGTTTTGGCACGCACTGATTGATAATCGAAGGCAGCGGCATAAATTCACCAGCACCCGATCGACGGAGCACCGGACCATCGGAGCAGCCGGTCTGGCTGCGAGCTGGAGCTGCATCTGCTGGCCAGGTTATCTCGCTGCGGCAAGGGAGCTGAGCAGCTGCCGTAATTACCGGGCGAAGCGGGCACGTTTTCTGGGTATTGGTTAGATGCGAAATATATTGCATGTTTACATGAAAGCTGATATTTACCGATAAACGCTCAATGAAAGTCGACTGCGACTGTGGCTGCAACTGCAACTGCGGCTGCTGCGGCGGCTGCGGCGGCTGCGGCGGCTGCGGCGACTGCGACTGCTGCTTTTTGGCTCCGCGGCGAGTCGTGGTTAGCAATTTGTACAAACAATTATAGAAATTATCTCTCGCCTGGTTGCGAATTAAATTGAAATTTAAATTGCATTCGATTGGGGCGCCGCGATAGTGTCCTCTCCACTCATATATTTAACACTGCTGCCTGGGAACTGGTTACACACACACACACACACACGCGCAGGTACAACTGAAACATATTTTATGTGAATTTTGTTTATTGTTCGTGTATTTATAGAACTCAAAAGTCTGACATCACACGCGAGTGACGCGCGCTAACCTTTGTTAGATCATTAAAGTTAGCGCAATGCAAATTAATGGAGAAAAACAAAAACAATCTTTTACGGCAAAATTCAAGTCAAGTTGAACCAGCCTAGCCGACAGCTCGGTGCTCTACAACAGTTCCACATCAACTGTAGCAGTCCGCCCGCCTCAGACTGCCAATATGCATTATTCGCGTAGCGCAAAGCGCGTTGGAGCATTGAAAACACGTGTGCTTCAGTCGGAAATGCCTGGTTAGCAGTTACCCTGTTTGTTACAAAGTAAATTGATATTTATCAAGATTATGTAAATGGAAGGAGATAATATATATAGCTCAAATACTTTATGTGTTTGGAGTTACCGACTTCTGCTTGTAACACATACAAGTTCAAAACCATTATACCTTGCACCATTCGTAATACAGGGTATATCAAATGAAAACAATTACAATGTCGCGCAAATACATTTGCATATGCGTATTAGCTGAATCTGTCAATACTGTTTGCTCCCTATCAATTCACACACAATACGTTAATGCTAATGCGGTTTTTATAGTTTTGGCAATTTGTTTAAATCTTTTTTTAATGTGCACTACAATTGGCAATTGGCAATTGGCAACGCGGCAGCTATCGAGGTTATGTTGACGCAAGCTATGTGTGCGGGTCAGTGAATAATTGATTTATGCTTTTTTAATGGGCCCATTTCATTGTTATTCAGGTGATGTACTTTTATAGTGCGGTTAAAGTCAAGCAATCGATTTGTTTGCACTAGTTTTCAAAGGAAAAATGGAATTGGCAGGACTCCAGGCAATGCGATTATGATCCGGTTGGGTGTTTTGCTTGGTAGTGTGCAGGATAATGGTTATTAATTATATTCATTCTCATTTTATATACAAAAGCTATAAATCAATATCTGCAAACCCAAATCAAGATTGTTAGCGATGCGGTTCACGGTTCGAATTCACTCTTTGGTTTTAGGTTCGTTTCCTGAGCCATTTTTTTCCATGTTCATGAACCCAAGTCCTAGCTTGTTATATATTCACTCACATTCAATTGCCCGCTGTTCTGAAAATATTGCAAGTTGTAAATATTTTTATATACAAGATGCGGGCTAAAACTTTATCTATACCCAAAATTGTCATCTATCTACTGTGGTTAGATATGTGCAATGCTTTGGGCAAAAGTTGTTTATACTTTGCGATTCAATAATTTTCGATTTTGAATCAAGCCATTTTTTAACTAAACTCTGATTAGGTTCAAAAGTCGTTTTGATTAGTATAAAACTTTCTTAATCTTTACCCAAATAAACATATCAATACAACTAGGTAAATATTTAACAAAAATTAACACTATACAATCTGGCAAAGCTCCAGAAGGGCAACATGTCAGTGTGTCCGCCAGTTCTTGTTATTCTCAGGTTAAAGCCAACTCTCATTTTGCCGTAAGTCGCGTGTCGGCTATTGCCAATTGCTGAATTGGCAAAGTTTAGCAGAAATCTGCCAACGCCCACGCTATTGCGCGTGCACAGCTTTTGAGATACTCAATCAAATCATCAAATGGCATCCGTATTAAAAGGCCGGGCACTCGGAGGTAATGAAAGAGCGCTCTATAAAAGCGCGCAATGATTTCATACAAACGATAACCACGTCAAGGTAATTTTATATCGAAATCGTGTTCTACACGCTGACACAAAGTATTAATTTAAAAGCCAAAAACGTGTTTGGGCTAAGCGCCTCAGAACTGGACGCTACACAGAGACAGACGCACACACACACACACACAGAACCTTGCTGTTGCCCATGGGGTATTATATCATCGTATCGTATCCTACTGACATGATCGTCTAAGACTTCCGTCTCTTTATTACAGCTAAGCCAAGTTGTGTCCAAAGGCTTTATAAATGGCCAAAATGCACACAATTTAAATGGCTCGCTGCGTGCGGCACCATGAAATATGATTCAAAAATTTTGCAATGAATGAAGCGCCATGTGCACACTGAATATGTATACTCACATATATATATATATATGAGTATATTTGAATATATAGTGAATTTAGTTATGGTCCGGCTGTTTAGAGTGCTGTCATACACCATATATGGTTCACATTTCAGTTAGACGGCTCTGACGTGACGCGTATTTTGGTGTAACGAAGCCGTTACATGAAGTTGAATTATCTACACAGCACCAGATACACAGTCATCTATTTATGCATATTGAAAACTCACTCACGTCCAGCTACGCCAGCTAGCCGGAGCCACAGCCGGAGCCACAGCCAGAGCCACAGTCGTAGTCGGAGCTAGTGCCACAGTGGATGTGGATGTTGAATGCCCCTGGGCGCCAATGGTGTAATTTCAGTCTAATAGCACGGTTATTAGTTTTCATTGTAATTGATTGATTACTGTCATTAGCTAGATGGGTGATCTTGAGCATATGCATTGGGAACGGCAGCTGTGCGTTTTGTGGACCCTCAGCAAACAAATTAAAGTTCAATTTAATAGACAGCTAAACGTTGCGACCCGGCCCGATATGGTTAAAAGATGCCTCGTTTCAGACAGACATAAACGTATAAATATAAATATATATATAAAAAAAAACGTTTTACTAGCTCTATCGGAAAAACAAACATTTTCGTGACTGTCAAACGAATTAACACCCACGCAACGGTTTCTTAAATATTTGATGGGGCAGACGCTACCTAAATGTCTGCCGGGGCTTTCACTGAGAGTGGCAGCAGCTGAGATGTTCTAGACTGGTACCACATTACTCTGGCCAAATATGTGTGAGCAGGAGTTTCGTATAGAGCAGGCGTCTGGGGGCTGGAGGCGGGGGGTGTGCAACAAGCATATACATATGAACACACGCGCATCCCAACAGGAAAAACTAACGGATGCCATTACCATATAAAGTCAATGCTGACCTTCATTGCAATCACACACAGCTCCAATAGAGTTGGGAGCTGTTGTTCTTCTTCTTCTTCTTCTACTTGTTGTTGTTGTTGCTGTACATCGATAACTCGCCGACTACCAAAATTAGAAGCTGCTGTGCAGCATTGTCGCCGCCTGAGCAGGTTTCCACCAGATCTTCGACAATGTCAGCGACTAGTTTCATGAATGAGAACGCAGCATTGATACGACTTAAGCAGAGGCCGTGAACGTGACTGTGAAAATGTTTAGCATAACCACATTTATGGGGCTAAGGGCTAAGGGTTATAATATAAATGTTGATCTTTCTTTCTTGCTAAGTCTATCTCCTCTCTCTTATTTCCCCTTACTGACTCGCTATGTCTTTGTCGTTCTCTCTTTCTTTTTTATTGATACTCTCTCAATTGGCATCCCTTTTTCTCTCTAATCGCCTATCTATGTGATTTTCAAAAATTTAAATAAGGTCTAAAGATTTTGTAATAAGTCAATTAACAGACCTTAAAGGAGCCTAGTTGTCCTTGCCTGCTTGTGTAGAATTATGTCACTTGAACCTTTTACAGAGTCCCGAAAAGATTTATATCAAGGTTGTGGAGCTGGAGCCAAAGATCACAGCACTTGGCGACAACCTGGATGAGTCGCTGCATATGCAAAGAGAGCACGATGAGACGCTGCGTAATCTACAGGTAGCTATATGCACAAGCTGCTCAATCACAACCATTTAATTGACTTTTCCACACACTTTTGTAGAACTTGCCCGGGCCTATGGAGGAGTTTGTGCAAAAGGCCGATAAACTGTTGGCCAGCAAACGCATCAGCTCGGAGCTAGTCAATGCCATGGCGGACACACTAAACATAATATGGCAGGATATTTTAAATCTCCTGCAGGATCGCCAACACATTTTGCACCTATGCACACAGTTCCACGACAAGATGACACAGTGTTTCAGGCGCATGGATCAGCTGGAGCTGGCCTGCGACGAGTCCATGCTGCCTACGGAGGTGGCTGGCGTTCAAGAGTTCCTCAACAAATTCAAACAGCTTCGCATTGACATGCTGACCGGCGTCATGGCAGCGCTAAAGGATGGCAACGAGCTATTGACTCAATTACAGGAGCTGGAGAAGCTCGAAACCCTGGATACGCGACCGGAGCACATCAAGCGAGATGCAACTCGAGCCGTACACCAAGTGCAACAGTGGCTGGAGGCGCTGCACGATCGTCGCAATGCACTGGAGCTGGCCTGGCAGACGCGCAAAACCCAGCTGGAGCAGTGTCTGGCCCTGAAGCTGCTTGGACGTGAGCTAATCGAACTGGAGTCGGCGTTGCAGCAGGCCAAGCAGGAGATGAATACCATGTACAGCCTAGGCGAATGCGAGCACTCGGCGAACCAGACATTGCTCAAGTATCGGGAGTGGAAACAGCAGGCGCTGCTGCTGCGCGATCGTGCCTTGAAGATCACGCGTGCCAAGGATAAAGTCCAGGCACCAGGACACTTTGCTGGAGATGAGGATTGTGCGCGCGCCTATGCAGTGCTCAGTGGCTGCACAGAGCACCTGGATCTGGTTGATCAGCGAGAGCATTGGCTGCAGCAGTCACGCGATTTCTTTGCCAAGGCGGAGCACACGCTCAGCGTGCTGGAAAAACTGGAACTGGAGCTGGCCAGCGTCAAGCTGCCGCCCAATTCACCCGAGAGCTACGCAATGTTTGCCAAGGTGTCCCGAGATGTGCGCACCTTTACCGAGGAGCCACTGCGCCTGGGATATGGCCTACTGGACGAGGTTGGACGCACACAGCCTGAGACTCAGGGCATTAAGCGTGTGCTGGACGAACTGGAGAACCGCAAAGCCTATGTTGAGGGCATCTGTGCGAACAGCAGCGAGGATCATCAACGCGTTCAGCGTGCACTGTCTGAATTTCTGGCGCAGCACAACGAGCTGCTTGCCTGGTTGCGTGCCTCCGGTCAGCTGCAGCTGCAGCAGAGCGTGAACATGGGTCGCAATCTGCATCAGGCCAAGCAGTTTCTGCTGCAACATCATGAGCTAATGCAGGATCTGGAGGTAAGTTTAATCACCAGCTTACACAAAAACTTGCGCTCAACACTCCCTCTTTTTCAGATCAAGGGTGAACTCATCAATCTGCTGTTGGAGTCTATCAAGCAGCACTTGGAGTCGCTCAGTCCACAGCAGCGCTACGATGTGGACTCCAAGGCCGAGGCATTGCACAAGCACTGGATAGAGCTCAAGGATCTGGTGCTCAAGCGAGTCGACTATGTCTCCCTGCTCATTCAGTTCTTCGAGCAGGCCAACGAGCTCTCTAGTCAGCTGGATCACGTGCAGCGTCAGCTGCTCCAAACGCCCGACGAGCACAAGCTGCAGTTCCTACAGGCCACATGGGCCAACATCGCCGCCAGCTACACTGAACTCAAGTCTTCTGGCCAGCGATTCATCAACTTAAAAGTCCGTATCGGTATCTATGCAATATATACATATATATAGATATATATTTTCTATTATGTAGTTTGTTGGAATTCTCTAATGTTAGGGCAGGGCCTTGCATGCGTTTCTGCAGCTTTTTCGTTTTTACTAACCGCTGATGTCAGCTGCTGACAGCTGGCACATTTGCAGACTGTCCGTCAAATCCAGACCAGACAATAATATGCTCCAGCATGATGCAACGCTTGCTATTTTCAGCCCGCATTGCGAATTGCAAAACAAAAGCCAAAGCACATTGGTCGGTGGCTTTTATTATGCTCATGCCTCTAAACAGGTATTAGAACTATACCAAAGAAAAGTGTTCTTCAGAAAAACAATCAGCACGAGGTGTACTTTGAGGTGAAAATCTCTTTGTATTGGGACTTTATTGTACAGGCATATAATAATAAATCTTTTGTCTGATACTTATCATAATAACTTCTCGAGATGTAAATTTGGTGAGGCTTAAAACGATAAATCTTCAAAAAGTATATATTAAATAATCTTTTAAAATATTTTAAGCCGAAAAGTAGGGAAATCTTTAGCCTGGTACTTATCATATCACATGAACTGTTTTTTCTTACCCAATTTATTTCCCGAACAGCTACTTAAGATCTCAATCAGCACTTTTCTTTCGGCTTAATAGTTTAGTAAGTGCATTTTCCGCATAGAGCTAGGAAAATATTTCAAGTGTTGATTGCATCTTAGCCGAGTAATGCAGCCAGTTCTTGTACCTGCCAGCTCAGGCACATAAATTTTGAACAATATGATTTTGGTTGGCCATAGCCCCACCATCAACATATATCAGAAACGACAACGCCATTTTTCCCTCTTACATGCTGCGACAACGTGGGTGAGGGGGACGGTGCTGTGCTGAGCAGCGCCAGAGTGCGGCAGTCGCATAGAAAGATTTGAAATTAGAAAATTCGCTTGGCTGCCGACGCCTCGAGTCGAGTTGAGTCCATAAATAAAAACAGGCAATTTGCGCTGACTGTCTATACATAGAGAGCGAGACCTATCTCGGTTCTGGTCTGCTCTAGTCTGGACTCTTGTGCGCCAGAACGCGTCAGACCCTGGCCACTGGCAGATGCGTGCCACGTGCCACGCGCTTTCCTCGAATTTTCCAACTTGTCAGTCAAGACACTTGAGGAAGAAATTTAGAAAAACCAAAAAGGCAAACGCAAAACTAAAATATAAAAAAAAAAAACAAAAAGAAAACAAAGTAAAAAATAAAACAAACTGAAACTGATTTTATTTAATGCTATTTTTAACGACATCGCTGCGTAGATTGTGGATCCATATCTCGAGACGAAATCCTCAGTGCAGGCAGTGGAAGAGACGCTGAACGGCTTCAGTAAGCGGCAGCTCGACGTGACGAGCAGTCTGGAAAATTGGACAACGAGCATTGCGGAAAAGCGCGAAGTGGAATATCTACTTGAGAAAGTCATGAGCGATAACGAGGAGGCAAGTTGCAAAGATAATAAATCAAATCAAGTCTCTCGATAACATTTCCCTAACCTTATTCACTCAGACCGTGGCCAAGAGCACGCAGGTGGATACCCAACTGTATCCGGTGTTCAGCACATCCAGCTTGGACTCCAAGCAGCTGCTGACGAGCACACGCGAGAAGCTCACCTATGTGACACAGGACATAGAACGCGCCCAGGACGAGATACAGCAGCGCATCCAAACTACGCTGAGCATACAGACAAAGGACCAGCAGTCGCTTACCAAGATCGAGCAGGTGATCAATAATTTGCGCATGCTGAAGGCAAAGTTGGATGGCATCAAATACGACTATCGCACGCTGCTGGAGAGTGTGCTGCAGTTCCTCGAGAACATTGTGCAGCTGCGCCGAGAGGTCGATGCGTACTTTGCCAAGCAGCAGCCGACGACGACGGCAGCGGGCTCATCTTCGGGCGTGGAGCGCACCATAGCCGAGCATGAGAAATTCCGCGATCACTGCATGGATAAATTTAGATCGTTAATCACACAATCCGAACTGCTGATCGATCGTGTGCGGGTATTAGAGCCGCCGGGCGCTCGCGAAATCGACACTGATCGCATATTGAAGTTGTTGGAGAATTTGCGCATTCACTTCGAGTCAAATAGCAGCGCCACAATGTCGACTCTGGAGCGTCTCGAGAAGATCGAGCAATTCCGCAGCGATCTGGAGGATATCGATCGCAGTCTGGACAGTGTCAGCAAGCAGTTGCACGATATTAATGGACAGAGTGTCGATAGTCTGGCAGCTGCCAAGACCACGTCGCTGGCATTCGAGTATTTTGAACGTACCATAGAGGTGAGTGAACTCTGCCGGTGAGGCGTGTGAGTAGGGGTTCTTGACTAACAGCTAGAGATTGTGTGCAAGGTATTTTAATGCTAACATCAATTTTATAGTGTTCAATGCCCAAATTTGTGAAATCGACGCAACATCAGCGACGCTGGGGCCAGACAGTGCATACGTTGGAGGTAGACCAAGTAGTAACCCATCCAAATGCATGTGGCAAGAGCAATTTCTCTCTCACTTCTATTCTATTCTTTTATATATATTTTTTTGTGTTTTGCATTGGCTGTCGCCCTTTTTGGGTGGGCCGCAACTCAGCTCACACATAGTTACAGTTGCCATATAGAAGCAGCCCCGGCACATTCATCAAATTTCCAAAAAAGCGTTGAGACATTTTCGAAAATAAGTACAAATTCAAATTTAAGTTTGAAAATGTTGTCGCTGTCAGCGCAGCGCTGAACGGACAGCGGCAGCTGTCGTTAGTTTGTAATTAAAAACTTGGGAAATACATCTTGCAGCCAGTGCGGCAGATACAGATACAGCCAAAGATACAGCTAAAGATACATGGCTACAGCTATGGCTACAGATACAGATACAGATACACAGCTAGAGATATGAACATTTTGAATGCTTGCCACTTGGCTGTTTTGAAATTCACTCCTCTTAGCTGCACATTTGCTGTTATAAATTGCTTTTGACGTTCTGATTTTTATGGATTTTCAGCCTAGGCACTAGATACATAAGTATCTATATCTTTTAAGCTCTTTTTGGCTGCGCTTGTGGCCTGCACTTGTTTGCCCAGAAATTTGTTTTAGCTGCTGCTGCTTTAATGGGTTAATAAGAGAATGAGCTGTGATGTATGTACTTATTTTTGGCAGACTTTTAACACAATTTACCCTCTGCTCTCTCCATTTCGCAAGCTGCTCGAGAAACGCATTGAGAAGTTTACCGAGTCGACGAGCCAACAGCTGCTCATTAGCAATCCCGAAAGCGAATCGTATGTTAAGGACGAGCTGCGCAAGCTCAACGATAAATGGCAGAGCTTCAAGGACCAAGTGAAGCAGAAACGAAAGAGCCTCAACCAGGCAAACGAGTTTTTCGAGGTTGTCGAAAAGGTAAAAAAAGCAGTTGGACACTTCATCACATCCTCTAATAATACATCTTATCTCTATTACAGATCGATGCGGAGTACCGCGAGATCAGCTACTTCTACAACAGCGTCTCCAACAAAGTGCCCTATTTGCGCGATGCCGTCGAGGCATCCAATCTGGTCAATGACATTGAGAAGTATGTGACCAGTCGGGAGTCTGCGCTGCGCTCCAAGCTGGACAGCGCATCGCAGTGTGCTCACGACATGAACAAGGTGTCCACGCTGTACAACGACGTGATGAACATTTTCCAAGCATTCATCAAGCTGAAGATGGACATAAATACGGTGCAGGAGCGCCTCAAGCAGGAGCAGCGCCAGCGGGAGCAACGCGAGCGCGAGTCACGCGAACAGGCGGAACGAGAGCAAGCAATGCGTGAGGCGGAGGCCAGGGAGCGACTGGCACAGGAGGAGCGCACGCGCTTGGAGGCGCAACAACAACAGGCGGCTATCGAGCAGGCGCAGCGCGAGCTGGCGGCGAGACAATTATCGCTGCGCGAACAGGCCGTGCGCGAAGAGGAGGCGCGTCTGCAGGCGATGCGTGAGCAGGCGGCCAGAGAGCAATTCGCACGGGAGCAGGCCGCTCGCGAAGAGGCGCAACGCATACAGACGCTGCGCGATATAGCCAAGCGGGAGGAGGAGCTGCGCTTGCAGGCGCTGCGCGAGGAGGAGGCGCGACTGCATACAAAACGCGAAGACGAGGCGAGACTGAAGCGTGAGGAAGAAATCAGGCTGAGGCGTGAAGAGGAAATCAGGCTGCAGCGCGAAGAGGAGTCCAGGCAAAAGCGCGAGAACGAGGCGCGCATACAGCGCGAGGAAATAACGCGCCTGCAAACCCTGCGCGATCAGGTGGATCAGCAGCGCATTGTCACTGAGAACATACGCAAGGACATTCAGGTGAATCAGATCTTCACGGAACTGCGTTATGCCTCGCCGCTGTTTGTGCGGCCGCTCAAGGATGCACTGACCCGCGAAGGCGAACGCTTTGTGTTCGAATGCGAGGTCACCGGCACACCAGAGCCGAGTGTAGAATGGTTCAAGGATGGCATCAGCATACAGAGCAATTCAGACTATAAGACCAGCTTTGACAAGGGCATTTGCCGTCTGGTCATTGAAGAGACCTTTGCCGCAGATACGGCACGCTTCAGTTGCCGCGCCTCCAATTTGGTGGGCACTTGCGACACAAATGCCACGTTGACGGTGCGCGAGAACGCCGCCGAGCTGCAGCTGGTGCCGCCACGCATATTGCGCTTCCTGGAGACCGGCAAGGCCACCGAGGGCACCTCCTTCCAATTCTCGTGCGTGGTCAGCGGAGTGCCGCTGCCCACCGTGCAGTGGTTCAAGAATGACAAATGCATCGACGACTCGCCGGATTATGTCATCAGCTATAACAATGGCGAGGCCCAGTTGCGCTTTGACGAGGTTTTCCTTGAGGATGACGCGGTCTATACCTGCAGTGCCTCCAATCCCGCTGGCATAGAGCACTGCTCGGCTAGCCTGATTGTGGAACGTAAGTTTATTTTCCCTTTCTTGTTTTTAAACATAGTAAACTTTTACCTATCGGTTAATCACTTCACAATCTTGGCTTTTTCAGCGCTAGAGCCCACTGAGCTGCCCTGCTTCAAGATGCCGCTGCAGAACGCGATGGCGCGTGTCGGGCAGAAGATTAAGTTGGAGGCCGTGGTCAGCGGTATACCACAGCCCGAAATCTGCTGGCTACACAATGGCAAGCTGTTCCAGCCACGCGACGCAAAAGTGAGTAAAAGCGAGAATCCGTTGACATATGGGAAATATTTCACTGAAGTAATAATACAATTGAGTGTTTGGTTGACTGCTTAGAACGAACTTCAAACACCCTTGTGCCACGACAAGCGATGGCAATAATCTCCTAGCTCTACATACATAGCCATATAATAGTCTTTTGTTGAAACTCTAGGGATCGAAATTGTATATACATATATTCGAATTCCATGCCCAACTGTTACACTCATTCTGTCTGGCATATAGGAAAAATATTTGCATATTTGCGAAAAAGAAATGGCACAGAGCACAATTCCCCGATGACGCGTTCCCCCAAATCATATATACATACATATTTTGCTATATAAACAAACTTTGCTGGAACTGCGAAATTACCATTCGAAAATCTTGCGGGTGGGCGTAGGCATATACTATACAATTCTGCGTATAGTTCCATAGACTATTCAATGAACATGTTTAATATCTTGATTCGCTTTCGCTGCTGACGTCAGCGTTGCGTGTGTCCAGAGAGCAGCAGCAGAAGCAGCAGGGGAGGAGGTGCCATCATTAGCTTCATTAGACAGGCGTTTTTGTAGGCTATTGCAAAAAAAAGGAAAACTTATAGAAAACCGCAAAATTCAAGGCAAATGTTTTAAAAATACGCCGACGCATAGTACACACTACCAGACAGGGGAGATGCACATGCACAACCATAAATTACAGGCTAAGACGATGCCAGCCATATAGCTGCAATATTTTGGCATCATGATCTTTGCGACCAGTTGCAACGAGCCGTGTGGTGCGGCGCAAATCCAATTCACCACAGTCATCTCTCGTCGTGGTGCGACGTGGGCGCTGTCAGCCAATTTGTTTATTGTGGGCGCCGTTATTCGGTGGAACATATATGTACATATACGCACATAGTGTATATATCTATACTATATACAATGTGAACAATTTTGATTTAATTTTTTTGAATATGAAGACAAAAACGCTTTTGGCCAAATGCAAAATGATTTCATTGCTTTTAATTGCCTTTTGACAAAGCAAACATGATCTCATTTTTTTTAACGGATTAAACAATTAGACGATCGGTCTATATACGAAATAATGCAATTATCCGATTAGATGTCTGTGCTATTGTATTAGAGTGCTATTGTGAGGTGCTGCCTCAATATGGAACAACACCTGTACTCAGACGCTTCCTGCAATTTGTGGGGCTAAACAAAAGCATTTTCCAGTTTCTTTACCCAAATAAACAGCACGTCAGCCAAATATTATGTGGAAGGGGTGAGGGGGATGGAGCTCTCTCTCTCTCGCTGGTAGACTCCCGCGCCGGATACGCACACAGACACCGCATCCGCGCGCCAAACATAAATAAGTTTTTGGGGATGGGTGTAAAATGAAAATTAAATTGCAAAAAACATACAAAGAGCACAAAAACTGGCACAAATTGAAAGCATTAGCCATTAGTCTAGAAACTCAACACAAGGCCTCGTCGCCTTCACAATTCAACACGTGGTGAATATGCACACAGAGATGCTGGCCGCAGTCAATGCTTAATACGTTTCAATTTTTCAATTCAAAAATTTCAGTACGAAAACGGTCGCGTTACGCTCACAATCCCCCAAGCTTATCCCAACGACGCCGGATCCTACGTATTAAGTGCCAAGAACTTAGCTGGCGAGGCTTACAGCAGTTGCAACATCATTGTCAAGGGTCGTCTGCCGAACGAGACGTCCGATTCTGAGATGGCCAGCGATATTGAGCCCATCAGGCCGGCAGTGCACATGCCACTGAAAGATGTCTCCATATTTGAGGGCAAGCCCGTGCGCTTGGACTGCGTGATTGTTGGCCAGCCTGAGCCAGAGGTCATTTGGTATCACAATGAGCGACCCGTTAAGGAGTCGGCGGACGTGCAGCTGCTGTTCCAGGGTGATCGCTGCTCGCTGTTCATCCAGGAGGTGTACCAAGAGGATGCGGGCAATTATAAAGTGGTTGCCATCAATTCGGCGGGTGAAACGTCAAGCAGCTGTGATCTGAAGGTGACACCGCTGAACATGTCGGAGCCAGCAACCAGAGCACATGTCGAACGTCAATCGCTGCCAAAGGAAACGCAGCCCAAATTCGAGCGTCTGCTCTCCGATGTGCTCGCCGATGAGGGCGAGCGGGTGGTGCTGGAGGTGCAGACCAGCGGCGATCAGCCGTTGAGAGCACAGTGGTATCTCACTAACAAGGAGCTGCAGCTGGATGATCGTGTCGCCACCCAATCCGATGCCGAGGCAGGCATATTTAAGCTCATTCTGAATAATGTGGCTGCCAGCGACAAAGGCGTCTACACGGTCAAGGTCTCGAACAACGCGGGCGATGCCAAGTGCTTCTCGCATCTGATTGTCAAGTCTGTGAATGCCCCTGAGAACCGTCGCAGCAGTCTATCATCTGTGGAGATTGTCGAGCGACATCTGTGCCCCGAGTTCAAGGAGCTCTTCAGTGACAAGCAGGCGCACATCGACGATGTGGTCAAGTTCGAGTGCATTGTGCTGGGTAAGCCCACGCCCAAGGTTCATTGGTATTTCAATGATCAGCCGGTGCATGGACACAACTTTCTGGTCTCCACCAGCGGTGATCGACAGGTTTTGACCATACAGCAGCTAACCCACGATGCCGTCGGCAAGATCAGTTGCATGGCTGAGAATGAGGCGGGTAAGGCCACTTGTGTGGCCTTCCTGAACATCATTGGCAGCAGTCCGTTGCCCGCCTCCAGCGATGTGCAGACCATGACCCAGGAACATAATACTGAATCTTCGCGCGTGACCATCAAGAAGCAAACCTTTACCACCACTTCCACATCCCAGGTTAACTCATATGAGGGCAATGTGCCACAAACTGAGGTGCATCATTCCTCGGCGCACATCGATCAGTCTCTCAAGCAGCTGGGACAACAACGGCCGGAAATTATCGAGAGCCATCAATACCAGGAGCTGCACAAGAGCAAGGAGATGAGCAGTCCCAGCGTGCAGCAGAAATCCTTTACGCTGGTGCAGTCCTCGTCCAATGGAGCTGCGCCGGTGCCAGCACTGACAATGCCCGAATCGCCAACGCGACTGCGCAAGGAGATAGCACCGCGTTTCACCACGCCCCTAACGGGCAAGATTGTGGATCAGGGCGTCAATGTCAGCATGGAGGCCATCTATGATGGTTATCCCTCGCCTGAGATCAAGGTGGAGAAAAATGGCGACCAGCTTTTTGAAAACGCGCACACAAAAATATCCAATAAATTCAATCGTGTGACTATTGAGTTAAAGGAAGTGGGCGTGGCCGATGCGGGACGCTATGCGGTGACCGCATCCAATGCGGTGGGACAGTCCACTAGCACAGCGGATCTGGTGGTGAAAAGTAAGTAATTTTAATGCTAACAATTATATGATTAGAAATATGTTAAAGAAATGCTATTAATATTGATGTTATAGACAAATGTTAATTGTGAATGGAGTACATACAACTGGGCATATATGTGAGCTACATTCAAACATAACAGCTTATAGAAATGTTAAAACGGCGCTGTTAGTTTTGTTCCTTAATGTTAACTATTAATGTTAACACACCTTTCAGCCAAAACTAGAGTTCTATGCCAATGTGGACAACATATAACAGTTTGTAGAAAGGTTAAAGTGCCGCTGGTAATATTTATGTTAAAGACAACTGATAATGTTAACAAACGTTTTTAATTAACTTCCGCGCTCTAATGATATACCATATGTACCAATGTGTGGTACATAATAAATAGGGCACACACATATGGCCTATATCGTATGTCAATACTTGCCCGTCTGTCCATGCGCCACATCAATCAGTTGGGAGCATTAAAGTGTCATTGTTGGGGGCGTCGATAGATCTACAAACGTCAATGCCGACCGTTTCGCATATTGATGAGTTTCTAGTGGCGTTCGCTGTTTTTGTTTATATTCAAAACTTTTGCTAGCCCGAGGGGAACATCTTGCCCAATGCAAAGTTTTTCTGCTTACACAGATATTTCTAAATTATTTATTTCTTTGCCGCCTTTGGTACGCGGTTGGCATTAGGGGCTGAGCGAGTGGGTATTGGGAGGGGGCAGAAGTGGGCAATAATTATGTAAATTTTGTTGAACACAAGTTTTTGTTCATTTACTCGCTGTTCGCGGATTTGTCGTCGTGTGTGGTTGGGTGGCTAGCTGAAATGTGTTTAAAAACAAAAAAGAAAAGAAGGAAAATTATTTTTACTGCCTGTCTGCACGAATTACTCATTATAGCTGATCATTTGGACGGCTGTACAAGTAAATTATTTTTGCGATATCTTTAAGATCTGTTGCAATGACATACAAAAGCTAATATTTATTTTCTGTGTGTTGTGGCTTTCAACTGAAAGTGGCCTGCAGCCACAGTGAACCACAACACATGGACCGCAACTGTTGGCCAATTCTTCTAACGATTGCCTTCTTCTATCCGTGCAGAGACCATCTTTCCGCCAGTCTTTGGTCGACGTTTGCAGGCGCAGGTCAGCAAAAAGGGTGAGCGTTTGATAATGGAAGTGGAAGTAACTGGACTGCCGGATCCAACAGTCACTTGGCTGAAGGATGATAAACCACTCAAGGATGCTGGCATCTCAGAGCATCGCTTGCTTGCCCAGGGCAACTCTTACAAGCTGATCATCGAGAAAGGTGAGGCTCTCCTGACGTGCTCTTTAGGGTTCTCTCAACTATATTTTTATTCTCATGAAGCCCAAACGACGGACTCCGGCAAGTATATGGTGAGGGCAACGAATGCTGGCGGCGAGGCCAAGAGCATTGCGGACTGTGCCATATTGGAGCCATCGCCGGAACGGATGCAGGAGGTGGTCAAGACGATCATATATGAGGCGCCCGCCAGTGAATTCAAAACTGAAGTAAGTGTGCATGTGCTAAATATATAAAAACGATTCTGCATTATCCACCTGATATTGTATTTATCAAATTATGACTGCAATTGGTATCTATCTATCCTCCCACCTACATATCACATATATTTGACTTTATCGAACTGTTAATCTATTCTATACAAATCTATACAATACTATACTATTTTCGACTTGTTACGTTCTTGACATGATTTATATATATATTTATTTATAATAAACAAATCTTGTGAATTTCTTCTCTCATTGATTTCGACGTCGTTCGTTTCGCTTTGCTCATCACACACATGGGTTCTCATGCAACAACATATACTATATACACATACACACATATCGTATATCATCAATCGTACCACCACAGAACCACTTCAAGAAAGAGCCCCAGTCATATCAGACCAGTCAAACCGATGCAACCACTGCCAACGATCTGCATGGCCTGTCCGAGTCGAAAGTAATCACTGAGCATCGTTGCACCACCGAGGCAACGATGCGTCTAGAGCACAAATCGACAAATCTAGACCTGCCCGAGCTGAATCTGAGACCAAAGACACCAACCACCACCAACACCACCTCGAACATTAACAACACTGCCAGCATGGATCAGACCGATACACAGGCCAGTTATAAAACTGGAGTTACACAAACCCCGCCGCCAGTGCCACCCAAGCCCTGTACGCCCGTTGTGGCCACGACTTTTGGCCAGCAGGCACAGCCACAGCCACAACCACAACAACCAGCGCAGATGCAGACGCAAATCAACACCAGATATGAGAGCAGCACCAGCGAACATAAATCGTCCTCATCCTTTGAGTACTTCAAGAAAATTGATGAGGAAACCCGACCCAAGCCCATGGGACTTCGGCCTTTGGAGACGGTGGTGCGTCAGCCGCAGGCTCAGACTTTGGCAGAGGAGCTGAGAAGCATGAATCTCATACCAGGAGCACCGCCAGAGTTCTGTTACACGCCCAAGACAGAGAAACAACTCCCCAAGCAGCCGCTCATCCATGAGAAGATCAAGATACTGGAGGAAGTGCAGCCAAGAGAGCCACCACCACAAGGTGGTGTGCCCGTCTTTCCGCCGCCCCTGAACCTGCAGAGCGTTCAACATGAAACAACACTAACCAAAGAGATCAAGGTGGAGTACGGACAGCCAATTGTGCGGCCGGCGGCGGTGTTGGCGACTCCTGCACAGCAGAATACGCGCTCGCCATCGCCGAAGCCATCGGCGGAAGGCGTGGCCATGTCGAAACTGTGGACACCCAGCGGCACCGCTGGTTACACGAGCGATGTGGAGCAGAAGACAGAGCAGCAGATCAGCACCACCAAGCTGGCCACACCCACGCCTACCAAGGAGCTGAATGCGCCCTTCCTGGTGCAGCAGGTGGCCAAAACTATTACGCAGCCAACACCATTGACGCCCGCACCGGCTGCAGTTACCCGATTGGTGAACATAGAACTTGAGCCGGGCACTCCGCCAGAGATTTGCTATGCTCCAAAGCAGCAGGAGGAAGTGCGTCGCCATTCGCTGGTGGAGAGCATGGAGCAAAAACTAGAACAGAATCTCCTACAGGGTCCCAGCAAGGTGCTGCCGCATTCGGTGCCTACCTTAACGCCTGTCACGCCACCCAAATCCAACGGCTCCGCCTACCGCCCACCGCCACCGGTCATGCCCAATCGCCTGGGCGCACACTACGAGAGCGACTACGAGAGCGATCGCTACAAGTACAGCGGCAGCGAGTCCGATGAGCCCGGCAATCGTGCGCGCCAGCAACAGGCCACCATGGAGACATCGTTCAAGTCGAGTGGCTACGCAGCAGATACGGAGGAGCACTCCAGCTATCGCAAGTCGGAGAGTAGCTTCTACGAAACCAAATCCTCGTCAACGACGAACGCTGCACCAACGCAACCCAAGCTGCAGCCAGAGCCACCGGCACAGCTTTACTTTACGCCACAGTCTCAGGCTCCTCAGCAATCTAGCTACAGTCAGGAGGCGAAGGTTCGCATAGATCTCTCTAAACAAGTCTTTATATATACTACCGTATATATATATGTGTGTGTTGTTGTTGTCGTTGTTATGTGTAGCACTTGGAACTGGCTGCGTCCTGTTCCTCTTGTCACCTTGTTGTTGTCTCGCTCCCTCACTCGCTCTTGTTGTTGTCCTTATCTAACCATTCTCATAAGCTGGCTTGCCCCTAAATTTCATTCTACATGCCATATTAACATTGCATCAGCCCATTTAAATATTCAAGATTTTGAACTATTGAAGAGCTAATTTAAAGGACATTAAGTATATACCTAGTAGTATACTAGATTAGTTTCATGTCCGTTTGTGTGTTTCTATTAAAACCGATCTCACAGGGTTTCATTATTAAACTTTGCATAGGCATATCTCTCTGCTGCAGGCAGTACATTAGTCAGACTTGGGCCGATCGGAATCAGATATTGCATCGGAAACAAATCAAATTCTTGTTTAACAACCTTATCATACACTAGCCTTACTGTTTCTCGAGAGCAGCTTCTCAGCATATGATAAAGCTACATCTTTAATGTATACAAAACCCCAATAACTCACTCTACTATTTTAAAAGGCTCCTCTTGGAGCAATCGGTCGAAAAGAAATTTATTTTGTAATTATATTTCCCAGGCACAGACAAATAAAAAACCTTATCTTATTTTAGTTTCATTCAAATCGCCTGATCGTGTGATAATCTTGAAGCATTTTCATATTTATTTGTATATTTATTTAACCAAATACCTAATTATGTTTTTGCATTCGCCTGATATCTAACACTTTTTCGTTGTCTTTTGACTATGCTTATCTTTGATTGCGATCTTGAATATTAATCGTAATGCTCTCTTTCGCAGAATTACAAATATACCTCGTCGAGCTTGACGAGCAACATGCAGCAGAGCAGCAGCAGCTCCACCCATCACGAGACCAAGTACTCATCGAATGCCACGCCCCTGGTGACGTCCAGCCCAGTGCCAGCGCAGCGTAAGACGCCTGCGGCGGAGTTCAGCGACTACAGCAGCGAGGTGGACGAGCGCTTCCGTTCGGTATCGCGCGCTAATGAATCGGACTCGGATATCAAGGGCTATCGCGTGGTATTCCCACCCACGCCCACACCGCGCACCAACATTGCCAATGGTCACAAATCGCCGGTGGTGGTAGTGACGCCTTCGCCCATGGAGTTTGAGCCGACGCCGCCGCAGCTGGGCAGCTTTACGCGCCCGAAATTCGAGCCCATTGGCAAGGAGATACGCCACGAGATCAAAACCGAGACTAGCTCCAAGCAGTATCAGACAAGTCAGCAGCAGCAGCAGCAACAGCATGTCTTCAAGCCGAAGCCTGTGGCGGCCAAGTTTATAGCTGCCACCCAGCAACAGCAGCAGCCGCTGCCAAGTGCACGCCCGACCATGTACTACAATGCGGTGGCAGGTGCGCCCATGCACATGGCCAAGGTGGCCCACGAGACGAAGAATGTGATGCAGATGCACGAGTCCACGGAGAGCTCCCAGCGGGTTGTCAATATGCAGCAGACCAAGCGTGTCATTCACTTTGACAGCCAACAGCAGCAGCAGCAGTCACAACCAGCTTTGGAGCCGTTCCCCTACAGCCCTGCGGGCAGTCGAACGCCCTCGCGTCAATCGCATCTGCCGCCGCCGGCCACGCCCACCAAGTTTATACCAGGCGAGTTTCGGGAGAGCGACTATGAGAGCGAAGTGGAAGGCGCACGCATTCAGCCGCTCTGGTCACCCTACGGCGATGGCTTGACCAAGGGCTATCGCCGTGTGGCTCCGCCGCAGACCGCGGGTCGCTCCTGCAGCCTGCCCCGTACCTATGAGCGCGTGCTCTCGCCCATGGAGTTCGACCGTGGCCCGGAAATGCCGAGCAAGATACACGTGGATGTGAATACGCTGCGTAAGGAGCAACGTGGTGGCAGCACGGTGACTACACAGCATCGCACACAGTCCCTTAATCGCAACAGCACCATGAGGCAGCAGCACTACGGCAGTCGGCAGCAGGATGGCTCCGTGGACCAGACGGACCAGCAGCAGCAGCTACGAGCGGGCACCTTGCCGCGCTACGGCTACAGCACGCTGCACGAGCAGGCCGAGGGTCAGGGCAAGCGTATGGGCTCCACGTTCCTACAGAAGTCACATCAGTTCATCGAAGATGTCAGCAGGGACATGCAGAGCCAGCAGAGCAGCTCGAATGGTCACGTTATGCGTCCAGGCTTTAGACGCGCGCCGAGCGAGGGCAGCAACCAGCCACAGGCCTACAGGGACGAGTCGCGGGTGTCGCAATACGGTAAGTGAAACCTACAGTGAAACTTTTTCTGAATACCAAACTGACAGTAGAAATGGGCGTTGCATGCCCAAACACTCGAATTGGTTCCATTCTAATTGGTTGAGATTTTAGATTTGAGATTGAAGATTTGAAAAATTCTTTTTGCGCATCAAACTAACTGCCCATAAAACCATTTTTGTATATGTTATCTATAAGTTTTGTACAAACCTTTCCAATTGTCAACCACAAAAAAAACCCATAACCAGGCACCAAATGCGTCGATCCGAATACCGGTTTAATCTATTTCAAATACGACTTTGGCTATGAGTTCGGCATACTCTTTCCCGGCGAGGGCCACAAGTTTGTGAGCAGCCAGTGGAACAGCAAAGGCGCCCACAACTCCATCAATAACAATGGCCGCCACTCGCCGTATCCTCTGAAGCTTGCCGCTGGCAATGAACTCGTCATACCCGTGCAGCACGAGCGCACCGAGGCCAAGCCCAGTGCCAGTGCCACGCCCCATGGTTACAGCTCCGACAGCGAGACGCAGCGTCGCGGTTATGGGCGCACCAGGTCGCCTATGGCGCCACGTTTTGCCCACAAGCGCTACAGTCTGCCCAGCTGCCACAGCCTCGACATTCATCTCGATCGCCTGCACGCGCAGGCGCCGCGTCTGCCACCCGAGCAGCTGGTGCGCACAGGTACAGATGGCGGGAAGCCAATTCAACCAGGCAACTGGCTATCTATCGATGTTGTCAACTAGTCTAGGACACATTATTGTTGTAATTTTCGTTGATCGCGTTCAGCAGCAGCGCTTTGATGGCGCATACTAATCAATTTTGTTATCGATAGCTACTATCGATTGTGCAAATTTGTCAATCAGCTTGGCTTAAAAGTCTGCGCTTAAATTGTGTGTGATGAGTAGTTGAATACCTATGCCCAGTAACTATTCAAGTTGTATGAAAAAGGGGGAAGATACTGGGTAACTATGACTCATCACACCGTTTAATAGGACATTATCAGATCAGAGCTGCTGCTGATCGCCGCTTTAAGCTTTGCGTAGTCGTGAGTAGCAGCCACAGTTGCGCTACACGACGTATACTTGATTTAAGTGCCTCTTAGCTAATCCCATCAAATTGCATGCTAACCCAAGTTGTGCTCGTTTCGTTGTTGTTGCATGAATCGCATTTCGTTTTGTGTCTTGTGTTTAAAGTGAAAATATTCTAACAAAAATCAAAACAAAAGTTAAAAACGCTCGTTGTTGTGTTGTGTCTGCCTTTGCCTGTCCGTTAATCCCACTAATGGACGCTGCTTAAAGCGAAATCTGCAGTTTCTAATGGTTCTCCAACATCATTAGTGCCGGAATTGCCCAATATGGAGCCCGTCAATGCCCATTTGAATCGCGATGAACAGGCACAAAGGCCGCCATTATTCATAACGGTAAGCGCAGTCATTAACCCGGCTCCCGGCCCCCCTGGGTGCCCGGGCAACCGGGTCGCTTAACTTACTAAACCTGGTAATTCTCTGTTCTATCTTTCTATGGCACAGCCCCTGAAAGATATTGCGGTGGGCGTGGGCGGCACCGCCCGGTTCGAGTGCATTGTGCAGTCGCATCCGCAGCCGCAGGTAAACTGGACGCACAACGGGGGCCATTTGGAGCAAAGCAGCCGGCATGTCATTGAATACCGGAACGGCGTGTGCCGTCTAACGCTGCCCCAGGCCTATCCGGGTAAGTTGCCCAGCCATTGCAATTCGACTGCCCGGCGAGCTCATTAATCGTTCTCCATCCTCGACTCCTCCCCCTCCTCTTCCCTACCCATCACTCTGTCATCCCTACGCCAACATTTGTGATTCATTGCAGATGACAACGGCAGCTACGTTTGCAGCGCCAGGAATCCGTTGGGCGCAGCCAGCACCAGCGGAAGTTTGAACGTTTCGAGCACAAATCGTGGATTTAGATATTAAGCTACACATTTAAATAATTTATATATATATATTTATTTATTTATGATTTGTTCATGCCAAAGTTTTACATTTTATTGTGTGTGCGTGTCTCTAATTTTGTTATTTGGTTTTGATTTGGACCTGCGACCGTATGGATCAAAACTGGCAGTCCCACTGCGTACACAGCTGTGGGCGTATAGTATTACTTGTGTTTTTGTCGACATTTCAAATAAATCAATTCGAATCAAATGTAAAATTCTTTTTCTACCGATTTGCACAAGAAAACTTTTTGTCTAATCGCCGATCGCCGATCGCTTTTTATTTGAATGCGCGCCAAAAGCTGCTTTGCTTGCGCCCTCTATGTTAAAATGTGAGCAGCTAGTTCGAAAAAGTTATGCTCTCTGTTCGAAAGCTTTCGAAGTGCATTTTAGCGTAAGATGGCGCTAGCTGATCGTTCATCCTCCGTCATCGGAAGATCATTTTTGTGAATGTATTCTATCTGATTTATGTTAAGCACATGGATAAATACATTAGTATATGTATTTGAGTACAGGAAATAATTTTTCAAATTTATGTTTATATAATTGTGTTCAAGGCTTAAGAGCGTATTATTAATTCTTAAGTGCAAGTGCCAAGAATTTTGTTAGTTTTAGTCAATTGAATATGAAATTAATTATATAGACACGCGCGATCCTTAGACATACGTATAAGTGCGGGCTTTAGTTATGCATATAAAAGTTATAGAGTATCTAGAGTAGTTGCATTTAAGTACCAATCATTTTTGTGGAAATGCAAAATGGGTCAACTTGTCAACTATTTAGAGCCTAAAAATTAGGTCAGCTAATTAGTGTGGCAGATGGTTCATTAAGAGATTCAAGTGTTTTTTTAAAACAACATGCTGTCGCAGAATTAAGCCAAAACGATTCATCAAAAAATAATATTTCAAAATCAAAACGGAATCGCCTAAGCAAATGTTGTTGCTTTGCTTACCAAGAGACCAGGAGCGGAGGGCCTTGCGTGGGTGGTTGGCTGACTGACCGACAAACTTGTTGTTGTTGTTGGCTGTTTGGGTGTGCTGCTCATAAGCGATTTATTTGAATTTCAACAATGTTTATTTATCTATTTTTCTTGAAATTTTCAAAGTGTACGCCCGTCGGTGTGCAATGCGAGCGCTTGCCAAGAATAAGAAATGAAACAAGCCGCGCAATATGCGAGAAATTCGTACAAAGACAGCCGAGACACAATAAACACACGCTAGCTAACGGGCCCATGAGGCTGTCAAGGTGCCACACAGCATCCGAAAAACTAGTCCAAAATGTAGCCCAAGTCCTTGACACTGACCAAACAATACCTGATTGGCAAAAGGCGTATTTATAGCTGGCTGACTCGAAAAACATTTCAGATGACACACTTCGGGCAAATGCGTGGGCCCAAAGTGCCTGCCAAACTGCCAAACTGCCAATTCTCGTGTACTTCTGGGCCACCTGAACTACAACAAGAGCAGCAACAAAACATTTGGATGCTAGTCAAAATAATTGAATCACTTGCTCTACAATTCTATCTATTACTTAGTGCACCTCTTTATAAAATATATAATTGCGCGATAATTTCTTGAAATTGGTTTGCCACGCCTATACTAGAGTATGTTGCCATATGTTTGCAAGATTTTCTTTTAAATGATTCATAAAAATTGTTCGTTTCCTGCGCAACGAGCTGACAACATATTATGGCAGCATAAATTTTCAGTTTGAGAAGAAGCTTTGTGGCCTTGTGCAGCATTTTTTTTTTGGCACATTCGCAAATTTCGCTTGCTGTTCAATATATAAACACATACTCTACCATATTGTTTTGCCAGGCGATATTGAAAATGTTTTTGTTTTTCTCCAATTCGAATGCGTGCCAAGTCCAAACATTCTTTGTCCAACTGGTGTATAAAAACTTTACTGTGATTATATCTACACGTTTTCGAAATGTCCACAAATCCGTTGAAAATCCGTTCGGAGATCGAAAGAAAATACGAATTTTTGTGTGATGAATATGCCGCAGCTATACAAACATTCGTTTGATGGTTTTTGTTTCTCTGATTTTCTAAATTAATTAGGCAATTTCTAAAAATAACAAAATGAACTCAACGCGACTCACACACAGATTTTCGTTGGCCACTTAAAATTGTTCAACGCTTTGCCAGCCTCCATTTCGCTGGCAAACACAACTGATAAGTTCAATCTTTGGAAAACAAATAATTTCAATCTATACCAAAAAAAAACTTATCTTCCATGAATGTCGACTTGGTTTTGAATAGGAGACGGGTGTCTGTGGATCTGTCACTTTATCTGGTTAGGTGCCCGTTGCACTCAAAATCATATGCAAAATTGGCATCTATCGAATATCCTTAGATAAATGCAATTATTGGGGCCAAAGAAATAGATATTAAATTTTCGTAAGCTCTTCTGTGAAGTAAGAAGCTAAATTGCATTCATCTGGTTCAAAACCAATTTGCAGCCTTGATTGGAATGCTGCCTTAAGGCAATTTTTAAGTACTCAAGACTTCTGGTAACCTGGGAAATCTAATATAAATAAATCTAGATATATATATATTGTCAATTTCACAACTGCGTCGTGGCGAGTGTTGCATTTCAGAAATTAGTACTATATGGAAAAATACTGGGGCAAGAGCGCGCCATCATCGGTGGCATCAGGCACTTGTCTTGAATAAATAATAAAATATTTCCGCATGAGTGTGTGTCAACGTTGCGATCTTTAAGCACATATACACATGGGCTTAATGAGTATTAGTCTTAAGCCAAAATAAATATGTATTTGTATATGTAGATGGGAAGAACATTTGATATTATAAGCAGTTGGGCGCATCGTAAAATTGTTTTCCTACATTGGCCGCCCACGAGTATTGTAATAAAGCAGACGCCCAGAAATCGCGAAAAACTACGCAAATCCTCATGTGCCGGAATGTGCCAGATACTTTTAGCACATCAATTTGCCCAAGCACATTGAGCATTTAGCGAGCATACAAAATTTAATGTGTATATATTTTAATTAGCCAAATAACCAGACGAGACGCCTCAATATCAAATCACAGGCGCGCACAAAATTGAATTACATAATCCCACGTTGACAGACTGTCCGATTTACATATTTACATATGTATATAGATATATAGCTATATGGCTGTGGCACGCGTTGACCCTGCCAGTTCCCAAAGAACAACAATTCACCAACTGCCGAAATGTTGGCACCAAATTTATTTATACGCACGCTGTAAATTAGCAAGCACAAAAAAGAGAAGTGAAAGAAAACAATTGAAAATGCAGCCGCTAGAGGAAAACATCAGCAAACGAACGAAGTGCGAACGCTGTGAATTTGATTTTAATTTAATGAAAATGAGGCCAAGTTTTCAGCGGCAACAAAATTCGCGCACGCATTTTAGCATTTGAGTTCGTAAATTTGCCGCTAATTGCCAAAAAGAAAACGCCAAAAATAACAACAACAACAACAACAACTAAAAGCAGCCAGGGTGCGATCGGAAAATTCATAGTTTGTTGTTTTTCTTTGTTTGTTAATTGAACTGAAAGCCCAAAAACCATGCAGCGCATGCAGCCATATAAAAACCATTAAGCCAAAACATTTCCGTATCTCTAATGGTGCCCGCTTCCCATAATTGCAGATCAGGGCACGCAAACGGATTGCCTGCTCATAACCGAGGATGCGGATGAGGGGCAGCAGCAGCCACAGCAGCCGCAGCAGCCACAGCAGCCAGTCAGCCAGCAAGAAGCGCTTAAAACGCCACTGCGCAAATCTGCATCCTTTTCATCCTCAACCCCAGCCTCACAATCGCCGGGCAGCTCATCGCTGGGCTCGGCCACGTCGACCATGTCGCTGCGCTCCTCGACACCGCAGCGCGTTGGGGGCTCAACGCGAACGCTGCGCAGCGATACCATCAACACATTCCAGAAGTGGGAGACAACAGTGGAGTCCATCAGCTATGTGAGCACCAAAACTGTTTCGATATCCGACTTTAGCCAGGAGCCGCAGCTGCAGCATGGCCAACAGGTGCAAGCAGGTAAACCAACTAACTGTGTTAAGATCGCTTTTAATTGGATTTTCGCTCGCTTTGTTTACTAAACAATTCGTAAATCATAAGCTAATGCATCGAACGAAAAACAAAAAAGAAAAACACATTCATTTAAAACAATTTTCACCAGCGATCTGGAAAATTGCTACCTACAAAATGGGCTATGGACGCGCACACAAACAAGCACTTGCGTGTGTGTGTGCCTGTGCTTGTGTGTGTGTGTGTGCATATTTCGAATATCTTTAAAGGCACCGCATGTAAAATCACTAAATATAGATTACAACCACACGCACCGCATCGCAGCACATTGCAACTTTCATTTACACCAAGAGAGAGGGAGATAGAGAGAGCGAGAGAGAGAGAGGGCAGGGCGAAGTTGAAGCTGGGCGTCATCTTTCTCCCTCTAGCTCTCTCTCTCTCGCTCTCCCTCATCCATCTGCAAACGACTGTTGTATCTAATTGTAAAGACAATTGATATGAAAAACGACCACATTTGGACATTTTATACTTAAATTGCCGCTTGGCATGCAGCTTGAGGCGCAGCTCGTTGCAACCAGCAACCAGCAACAACAACAACAACAGCAACAACAACAACAGCAACAACAACAACAGCAACAACAATATGTCGTTTCGGTTTTCTGGGTTTGCTGAATGGTTGCGTCGCTTGCGAAATTTGATGCTAATACTTATGCTGACTGGCAAACCGAATTAAAACGCGTCGCCAACTGCCACACACACACATACATATACACATGCAGCACTTGTGTGGCAATAAGATACAAAAGTATCTGCATGTTGACTTGCGCTTTGCTTGGGGTCGCTCATTTGCCTGGTTGGGGGTGCATGTTGCATTGCATTCATTTCATTTCATTTCGTTACGTTTCTTTTGGGTCTGCATGTACCAAGCCAAAAATAAACAAACAAAAGAAAAAAAAACTATCCTGCATGCCGCATCATTCAACATGTGTGTTGCCTCATAAAATGTTGATCCTAATTGATATGCGACTATTCTTCTTGTTCTTGTTTGCAGTAAATTGAATGCAGTGCCCCACCCAAACAATAAAATATAAGAACTGTGTTGCCTTCAATGAGCTCGGGCCCCTACACCCAACACAATACAACTAACTAAGAGCCACTAAAACCCCAACAACAATAGCAGCAACAACAACAAAAGCAACTAAATCTAAATCTAAGCAATTGCCTTTTTATATCTACTTATTATTACTAAAAAGCAAAAAGAAATACTATTAATAATACTAATTAAAGTAAAAGATTTATTTGAAGACTTTCAGCTGTCTTGTTTTGTGTGCCAAACAACATTCTACAGTCATGACATAATTGGGCGAATATTTTTGCAAATCTTAAGCGATAAGATAGTCGGAGGGGGCAGCCAGATAGGCTGACAGCAGCGGCGGCAAACTACAAGATACATTTTGTAGCGCATCGCTGCAATCTGTTGCCGCCTGCCGCCTGCCGCCTGCTGCTGCTGCTGTTGCGGCGTCTGTCTTGCAGAACCGGCTAACTGTTTGTTATTTTCATGTTGTTGTTCTGCCAGATACTCAGAAGTAGGCTCTGGATATGCTGCGTGCTTCTGCTTATCTCTCTGCCGGCCACGTTTATAGCCACAGATACATTTGTATCTGAACAGTGACAGTTTCCAACTGGCAGCTGCGCCTCTTGGTTTTCATTTGTTGTCTTTCTTTTTCATCTCAAAGCGTAACTAGTGATTTCGTAACTGTGTCCGAAAAATTGCCAAGCATGTTAACAATTAATTTGTGCAGTATAAATAAATTATGTACTTACAATAGCATTGCCAACCGGGTCGCCTTATAGAGCCCCACTCAATGCGCATCCCATATAAGGCCAAAGCGAACGCAACTCAATCGCAATCGAGTTGCAATTTGTAAAGACTGCAAATGCTTTACGCTTTGCCACAAGCAACCTAAAGAAATAGAAAGTTTTTTTCCTCCTTTTTTTAATTTCAATATATAGAAAAAGCAAGCATCTCGGTCTCTATGATTAAGACACGAAATGAATAATCAAGTTTATATGTAGCAAAGCAGCAACGAGCCAAATTTTATGTGTGTGCTTTTAAATTTAGACAAAATCCGAATAAATTGTGTGGAAAATTTGAAAAGAAGGTGCAAGGTGAAGAAAAAAAAGCATTTCAAAAGCTAAATTCAAATTATAATTAAAAACATTTGCATGAGCAGAGTGTGCAGTATATTCAACTAAACTGACATATACTATACTCAACTGGCATATCACAGAAGAAAAGTATCTTGGTTAGTCACTGGAACCAGAAGATAGGTTGCTCGAAGAGCTGAGTGCATTTTTAATGTCCACTTTTACAGTATCTAGAATTTCGATAGATTTTCTTTTTTGATTTTGTTCTGCACAAAATGTTGAAAAATACGTGTCAAAAATAAATCGTATTATATTTTTAGCCAACTTACTCAAAAGCCGAACACTTGCCGAAACCGAATCGAGAAAAACTGAGAGAAAACCCAATGATTTTCCCAAGTCAAACGGCTGTGTGCCCATGGCCAGCTCTCAACTAGTTGATCATCGGGCAAGACACAGCAATTTGACTTGGGTTATGGGCGCCGAGCAGCGCAGGCAGAAATAGAGATCGATGAGATTGAAAGTAATGCAAAGTCGATGCTGTGAGCTGCTACAGCGGAAAGCAGCTTGAGGAGAATTTATAGTTTATTTGGTTCAGTGGTTCTTCGACATGTTTCTGTTATCTTCTAAGCCTTGAATTAATTGCAGAGCTAAGAGTCCAGCTAATGACATTTTTGCCACTAAGTCGAACCAGCCGAGCCTGTTTCGAAGATTAAGACAAATTAGCAGCCACTGCCCCGTTTCCACTGCCAGCTGTTTGGCTGCCTGTTCAAAGGCCCCTCACCAAGTTGTGTAGCGCATTGGCGCTCTCTCAGTATTTTCCACAACAACAATACGTGTGGAAAGTGCAAAAATATCTCATGTGGAGCGAGAGCAGTCGCACACGAAGATCGTGTGTGGCTCTCGTATCGGGCGCCTTGTGCAGCTATTTGATCGCGTTCTCAAAGATATTTTGTCATTCTTCGCTCGCACCTCACAAACGATCGACGTCTTGGTTTCAGTCTCGGGGATTATGACTTGAAACAGTTGGAAAATAGATATTATTTAAAGAAATACATATATATATATATATATACGGTACCTATACACACATATATATATATATATTTGTTCAGCCATATAGTTCGCATAGAGTTTTTTACGAAAGAGTCGCAGCATACATATAGAACGTCGCAAGGATAACGCATTGAAGTAAGAATCATCGATTTGTAACTACGATTTCAAGTGTTAAGTCCGTGAAAATATGGAAAATGTTGAGAAAATTTTTTGGTTTCGTAACCACTTTGAAAATTCCGAAAGAATTTTTCAGTGCGCTAAATATCTAAAAATAATCAACGAGCGGTGCTTCGGTCGCGTTCGACGGGTGATTCGGCACACCGCTCGGCACCAGATCGTGGGGTCCGCACCCAATTCGACGAATGGACTGTGAATTCGTGCATACACACAACGAGTGATGTGCATATAGATATGAATATGCGATCCGATTCAATGATATCTAATATACACACATGTATATTTAAATCTATTCATTTTGTTATGCATGGCAAATGTGCTTAAGTGCATCATTATCCTGGCTTATCCTGCCCAGGATTACAGGCTACGATAGCTGTGATAATGTGCAGATCTGTGAAAATAACGCTCAATATTGTGTATTGTATCAAGAAATAGAAGCGAGCACTGCAGAGTTTTCGCATTGGAAATACCAGAAAAAAATGTTATAAATAGCCCCTGAAAAATAAGAAGATACCACCGACATAGTGTATAGAAGACGTCTCTCTATCCGCTGCATGAGTGTGTTTGTGTGTCGCAGTGAAATATTCGAATGGCTAAAAATAGCCCGAAATGCCTCAGAGGCACTGAATATGAATATGAAGAAGGATGGATGGTGCTGGTGATGATAATGATGAAGAAATCTTTTTTAAAATATATGTATTTATATCTGAATCTATATGCAGCTCGGTAAAAAACAAAAAAGAAAAAAACAAAATCGAAGAAAATTCGAGTGTGTGTCAGATAGACTGAAAGAAATGTGTGTGTATGTGTTGAGAAAACTCAAAAGAAAATCGAAGAAAAGAAAAGAAAAATATCGAAAATAAAATTCAACGTTTGCCAAACGGCTATTTTCGTGTGATAAATGTTTTGTGGCTTGTTTTGTGAAGAAAATATATAAAATTTTAATGAGATTTTTCTATTTTCTATCTTGCCTTGTATTCAATTTCAATTTCAGCAATAAAGAAGCGAAAGTATCTGTAAAGAAATATATTTCAATATATACATAAATATATAAAGTGAAGAAGCAAATCAAATCAAAGAGAGAAAAGTGATCGAGAGGTGTTTTATTTTTAGTGCAGTTGACAACTGCATCGATTTGGTTGTCATTTTCAATGATATATAGTGATATATAACGACCTAAAATGCAACGACAAAATCCGAACCCATACCAGCAGCAGCAGCCGCAGCAGCAGCAGCAGCAGCAGCAGCAGCAGGAGCAGCACCAACAACAACAGGTGCAGCAGCAATACTCCACCCAGGAGTATTCGCACTCCAGCCAAGAGCAGCATCAGCAGCAAAGGATTAGCCGCACTGAACAACATGTTCAGAGGAGTCAAATCACCACTCAGCAACGAGGTCAGTCCGTCTGCCTGTCTGTGCCCGTCTGCCATGCCATGCCACGCCACGCCATGATATGCCATTCCATGCCCAATCATCGCTGTGGCTTGTCTCGCTTACGGATTTCAGCAAGCTGTATTGGCCAGTGGGATTCACACCGTGGATTTAGAATCTCCGCTGGTCCAAGCTCTTGTTACTGAAATTCCATTCCGATGCAGGCAAACGCCTTTTATCATGAAAACTTCATTGTTTGATTGATTGCTTGCATGTATTTATTTAATACTTGATTTGCTCGTTGATGATAGGGATTTGCTTGGCATCAAATCTGATTTTAAAGCTAATTTTATGAGATTTTTCTTAATATAATCTTAAGGCATCAACTAATTTATGCTTGTACTTCCATTATTCTAGAGTCAAACATATTAATCCAAATTATTCTCAAATTTCCAATAATGTCTATTCATTTTTTGAGTTCTTGTTTTAAATTTCACTTTCCCAATAATTCTCAGAATATTTTTTTGCTTATGCGCGAAATACGATAAAAAAATGTAGTTGGTAATACGTAAACACTTTCTGAACAACTTAGCATAAATATTTATAAAAACCGAGCGTGCATAGCTTCTGAATATGTTTGAAAATAGAAATAACTAGAAAGGTATCAATTTAACAAAATGTACACTGGAGATATCTCCAGGAGTTGACACAGCGTATTGTTAAAACATTTCATTACTATTCCCTTTAAAATATCAACTATATTTATCATCAATTAGCCCATGAACAATTACTTGTTGGATCAAGGAAAAATTTGAGAATTGAAAGAATGGAATATTAAAAGTATAATTGCCCAAGAATGATTTCCAGCGCTTGCTATATTCATCTAAAATCATATTCTTTGGTCATTTTCAATGTATGACTCACCATATGAATATGTAGCTGGCTATAGGTACAAGCAGAAGAATTATTCATTTTCATCTTATATTTCAATACTTATATCTTAATTGATGATCAGCCAAAAATTCGATCTATTTATAAATATTTCCATTCATCTGCCAAAATTCTAAGCGTACGCTGCATTGACATACATATACATAAGTAAATATATATATTAGAATAGAATGGTATAAGAGTTCTTATACGATTCACTTTGTTTACATTTTGTGGATGCTGCATGAGTCATGGGATGGAGTGAATAAGATATATAATACTTGTGAACTCTTATACTGCCAGACGAAGATAGCCGAAGTACATTTGCCGAACTTTTTGAGTCTGCGCACAAGACAAAGAGAGTAACCAGAGAACGAGAGGCGTAATAGAAGAGAGAAAGAGAGAGAGAGAGAGTGCATACTAACAGCTGATCTTGTTTGTTTACATACACAGGATCGAATTGGAAAACAAACTAATGTATATATTAATGACACACTTCCGAAAAGTATCTATAAGCGAGAAGGTATATGTCTGTATATATATATATATATATACATACATATATACATATATACTTTGTGTGCGTGCCAACTTCTAAATATATGTAATCCAAACTAGAAATATACAACCTCGACAATGAGCTAACATTTTCAAGTTTTTGTTTACATTTGTATGAATTTATCAAACAGAGCAAGGAAAATGGGACAAACTTTTAAATTAAATTGGATCTGATTGTTATTATTTAATTGAATTAATTGCTTATAAAGCTTTTGCTGAAGCATGTCCTATTTTACTCATAACTAAAGTTAACTAATTATTTAATGGTCGCTTTTTAAATTTGATTTTGTTTTAAGTTTCCAAAGTGAAGTTCTTACTTATTTTTGTATTTTCATAACATTATAATAGCAAACATCCAACACAACAAGCTTCAGTGCAATTCTTAGCTGCTCTTAACTATATGCAATACCCTTTTTGATATTACAGTACAACAACATCATGGCGGTATCGGAGGCACCTATGTACCGCCCTCGTTGACACACGTTTATGCCCAAGGTGACATCTCACCGCCTGTTTTTGAGCAAATCTTCAAGAACGCTCGCTTCGCTCAGGGTGGCAACGCCCTGTTTGAAGGTAGGCTGCGTGGCAACCCGAAGCCATTCGTTACATGGACCCGAAAAGGCGCACCACTTCTCGAGTCGCAAAAGTTCCGGATGAGCTACAACGAAGCCACAGGTGATGTGTCCCTGCTGATCAACCAGATAGGCCCCGGAGACGAAGGCGAGTACACGTGTACGGCTCGTAATCAGTACGGCGAAGCCATCTGCAGTGTCTATATTCAACCGGAAGGCGCACCAATGCCTGCACTGCAGCCCATCCAGAATCTGGAGAAGAACATCTACTCCAATGGTTATTCGTATACGTCCATTGAGGAGGAATTCCGTGTGGATACGTTTGAGTATAGACTTTTGCGTGAGGTCTCCTTTAGGGAGGCTATTACGCGTCGCTCTAGCTATGAGCAAGACATTCAGCTGTCCCATGAGCTGGATCGCTCCCTAGGCCCTGCACAAGCACCACAAATATCGCAGAAGCCCAGAAGCTCAAAGCTCATCGAGGGCTCTGATGCTGTCTTCACAGCCCGCGTGGGCTCCAACCCGAAACCACGTCTTACCTGGTTCCACAACGGACAACGTCTGGTAGCCTCGCAAAAGTATGAGATCTCTTATTCGAGTGGCGTTGCCACTCTGCGTGTGAAGAACGCCAATGCCAAGGATGGCGGCCATTATACACTCTTGGCCGAGAATTTGCAAGGCTGCGTCGTCTCCTCAGCTGTGCTTGCCGTCGAGCCGGCAGCTGAAACTGCCTACGAGCCCAAGCCCGTGGATCAAATGGCCGAGCAGCTGGAAGCTGGCAAGGCTTTGCCGCCCACATTTGTCAAGGCCTTCAACGATCGCGAGGTCACCGAGGGACGCATGACGCGTTTTGATTGCCGTGTTACTGGCAATCCCTATCCCGAGGTCTTCTGGTTTATCAATGGCCGTCAAGTGCGCGACGATGCTTCGCACAAGATCCTGGTCAACGAGTCCGGCAGCCATTCGCTGATGATCACAAACGTGAGCCGCTTGGATGGCGGCGCTGTGCAATGCTTGGCTCGCAATAAGGCCGGTGAGGCTGCCATCGAGGCGCAGCTGCATGTGCTGGAGAAAGAGCAAGTTGTCGCACCACAATTTGTTCAACGCTTCAGCACGATGACTGTGCGCGAGGGTGAGCCCATCAGCATGAGCGCCAATGCCATTGGCACACCAGTGCCGCGCATCACCTGGCAAAAGGATGGCGTCCAAATTTCATCAACTGCTGAACGCTTTGTGGGCATCGATGGCGGCGCCACCTGCCTGGAGATACCCCAAGTCAAAGCAACCGATGCTGGCTGGTATCAGTGTACCGCACAAAATATTGCCGGTTCCACAGCGAACCGGGCAAGACTCTATGTCGAAGTTCCCAGAGAGCAACCAAGTCAAGAACAAAGGCGTCTTAATCTACCAAGACCAACGAAAGTTATCGAGCCTGAGTAAGTCCTGAAAGCCTATTAAACATTTATCTATTTCATTACATATATTTTTTTATTTTAAGGCCAATCCCTGGTCCTGAAATCATTTATTTGCGCCATGTGGAACGCGCCAAGCCCCATCTGCGACCTGGCGAGGAGGATCGCGTTTATCCTCCACCACAGTTCATTATACCCCTGCAGAATGTGCAGCAAACCGAAGGTGGTCGAGTCCACATGGAGGCGCGCATTGAACCCGTCGGCGATCCAAGCATGGTCGTCGAATGGTTCCTCAATGGTCGTCCGCTGGCAGCCAGTAAGTAGCTGGGATATATATTGCGTTTACTTTTGCTTAATCTCTGTTATGCTTCCGCAGGTGCCCGCGCCACATCTGTCTTCAAATTTGGCTTCATTGCTCTGGATCTGCTGAGCATCATGGGTCACGATTCTGGAGAATACATGTGTCGAGTCAGCAATGCCAGCGGTGTGGCAGAGTCGCGCGCCATTTTGTCGGTGGTCCAGCGACCATCCATTGAGCAAACGTCGCAGAATCCGAACAGCTTGCAGTACATCAATCAGCTGGAAGATTACTCGCGCTATCAGCGACAGGAGAGCTCAGAGGAGTTGATGAATCAAGCTCCACAATTTATACGTCCACTGCGCGATCTGGGTGAATTCGAGGAGGGTAAGAATGTGCACTTTGAGGCGCAAGTGACCCCAGTGAATGACCCCAGCATGCGTGTGGAATGGTACAAGGATGGCTTACCAATTACCGCTAGTTCGCGTATCACGGCCATATTCAACTTCGGCTATGTCTCCCTAAACATATTGCACCTACGCGCCGAAGATGCTGGTAACTACACCGTGCGCGCCGTGAATCGCATTGGCGAAGCCATCAGCCAGTCCACCATACGCGTTCATACGCGCTCCCAGGTCACCGCCGATCTGGGTATACCCGAACAGCAGCGTTACATTGAAAAGGTTGAGGAATTGGAGGACTACCGCAAGTCCCAGCAGCGGCGCCATGTCCAGGAGGCCCCTGAGGCCATTGCGCCGCCCCAATTCAAAACACCCATCCAGAATCAGCTGGATTTGCGTGAGCACGCGCATGCGCATTTCGAGGCACGCCTCGAACCCATTAGCGATTCAACCATGCGCGTGGAGTGGCTTAAGGATGGGCAACCTCTGGAGGCTAGCTCGCGCATAACCACCTATCATAACTTTGGCTACGTCGCGTTGACCATCAAGCAGATAACCATCTACGATGCCGGCACCTACACTTGCCGCGCCTACAATGCCATGGGGCAGGATACAACCACTGCCCAGTGTACGGTCATATCGAAGAACGAGATTGTCTCGGATACGCAACATCCGGGTGGTCTGCAAAAGATCCAGCATTTGGAGGACTCATCACGCTATGGTCGCCGCGAGGAAGAGGAAACGTACATAACACAGGCACCGCGTTTCCTGGGCCCACTCAAGGGCACTACTAAGATCCTGGAGGGTCAACGCGCTCACTTTGAGGCGCGCGTGGAACCACAAAGTGATTTGGGTTTGCGCATCGAATGGTATCACAATGGACGCGCAATTACCGCAGCCAATCGTATACAAACATACTATGACTTCGGCTATGTTGCCCTGGACATTTCACAGGTGCGCGCCGAGGATGCGGGCATCTACACTGTGGTAGCTAGAAACAAGCTAGGTGAAGCTCAATTGCAAGCAACGATGGTAGTGGAAAGTAAGTAGCGAACTCTTTCAACTATTTGAGATAATTTAATCTAACTGTTTCTTGTGCAGCTCGTTCCAACATCGACACATCTAGCATGCACCGCGGCCTCTATGAAAAAACGCAGAATCTGGAGAACAAACCATTCGTGGAGCCACAGTATGACATCGAGGAGATCTCTAAGTCGAAGCCCGTCTTTGTGCAGCCCCTTACCGATCCCAAGCCCATACACGATGGCAAAAATATTCATCTGGAGTGCCGTCTTGAGCCCATGGGAGATCCCACAATGCGCGTCGAATGGTTCCATAACGGACGCCCAGTCACCGTCGGCTCAAGGTTCCGCACCTACTACGATTTTGGTTTCGTCGCCCTGGACATCATCCAGGCTACGGCAGCGGACTCTGGCGAGTATACTGTGCGCGCCACCAATCATCTGGGCTCAGCCCACACCTCTGCCTGTGTGCGTGTAATTGATCGCACCGATGTGGTGACTGAAACCCAAAATGAGCAATCGCTGGAGCAGATTCAGTTGCTTGAAGATTCGCGTCGGCGTCACCACCAGGAAGAAGATATAACCATCATGCAGGCGCCGCAGTTTACACGAGCACTGCATAACATCGAAACCGTCGAAGGCACCAATGTGCATCTGGAGTGCCGTCTGCAGCCCGTGGGCGATCCCAGCATGCGCATCGAATGGCTTGTTAATGGCAAGCCAGTAAAGACGGGTCATCGTTTCCGTCCCGCTTATGAGTTTGACTACGTTGCGCTGGACTTGCTTGGCTGCTATGCAATCGATTCGGGCGTCTACACGTGCCAAGCACGTAATCAATTGGGCGAGGCTGTCACCTCTTCCTCCGTTCGCATCATCGCCAAAAAAGATTTGATTCTGGAAACCCAGAATGAGTCTGGCCTGCAGAAGATCCAATATCTCGAGGATTCCTCACGGTATCGTCGTAATGAGTTTGTGGATGAGGTGGTCAAAATTCGACCACGCTTTCTTACCCATCCAAAGAGCCTGACCAACACCCGTGAGGGTGCTCACGCCCACTTCGAGTGCAAAATAGAGCCAGTTACTGATCCCAATCTGAAGGTGGAGTGGTTCAAGAATGGCCGTCCTATTACCGTAGGTCATCGTTTCCGTCCCATACATGATTTCGGCTACGTGGCCTTGGATATTGTTGGCCTGATTGCAGAGGACTCTGGTGTTTACACTTGCCGCGCAGTTAATCAGATTGGCTCCGATGAGACTCAGGTGGAGCTGCAATGCCGCAGCGGCGAACAAATTGTCACCGTCACCCAAAATGAGGCTGGTTTGGAGCAGATTCATTATCTGGAGGATCGTTCGCGGTATAGCCGCCGCGAGGAGATCGACGAGAGCACCAAGCAGGCGCCAGTCTTCACCACCTCGTTGAAAAACATTGAGATCAAGGAAAATCAGCGCGCCCACTTCGAATGCCGTTTGATTCCTGTTTCCGATCCCTCGATGCGTGTAGAATGGTACCACAACAACTTGCCCTTAAAATCTGGCTCCCGTTTCACAGAGACCAACAACTTTGGCTTCGTTGCCTTAGATATTATGTCCACCTTGCCAGAGGATGCGGGTACCTACACTTGCCGTGCCTATAATGCAGTGGGTGAAGCCATCACCTCTGCCGTTGCCGTGGTGCACACCAAGAAGTCCATCTATTTGGAGTCCCAGCACGAGACTGCATTGCCACGATTGCAGCACTTGGAGGATGGCTCCAAGCGTCAACGCATTAGCGTTCAGGATGAGTTTGTCTCGCAGGCTCCGGTCTTTACTATGCCTGTGAGGGATGTTCGCGTAGCTGAGAACCAGGCTGTGCACTTTGAAGCCCGTCTTATTCCCGTGGGTGATCCAAAACTCAAGGTTGAATGGCTGCGCAACGGTCAGCCCATTGAGGCATCTAATCGCACAACAACCATGCACGACTTTGGCTATGTGGCTCTGAACATGAAGTACGTCAATCCCGAGGATTCTGGTACCTATACCTGCCGTGCGGTTAATGAGCTAGGTCAGGCCGTGACATCCGCCTCTCTGATTGTGCAGTCCAAGACGGCCATTCAGCTGGAGACACAGCATGAAGCAGCCATGTACAAGATTCATCAACTAGAGGATCACAGCAAGTACCAGCGCCGTGAGGAAGAGGAGTATACCGTTACCACTGCGCCTACGTTTGTCACCAAGCTAATTGGACCCACCAACCTGGTTGAGGGGCAGAGTGCTCATTACGAGTGCCGTATCGAACCCTATCCGGATCCAAATCTGAAGGTTGAGTGGTTACATAACGGCAAGCCCCTGAGCACCGGCCATCGCTTCCGCACCACCTACGATTTTGGCTTTGCCGCCCTCGACATTCTCACTGTCTATGCGGAGGACAGTGGCGAGTATACTTGCCGTGTGACTAACAATCTGGGCGAAGCTGTCAACTCCATTGCCCTCAATGTGACTTCCCGTTCGTCGATTATTCATGAAACTCAGCACGAGGAGGCGCTGCATAAGATTCAGCATCTAGAAGATACCTCCCGTTTCCAGCGCAAAACCGAAGAGGATCAATTCCACGCGGAGCGTCCACAGTTCGGACGCCCACTGCGTAATGCTAAGGTCAATGAGGGCGCACCAGTACATCTTGAAGCCACACTGATCCCCGTGAACGATCCCACAATGAAGGTCGAATGGTATTGCAATGGCAAACCCATCCAATCGGGACACCGTTTCAAGACCACTTACGATTTCGGTTTTGTTGCCTTGGACATACTGTATGCCCACGCCGAGGATACGGGCACCTACATGTGCAAGGCAAAGAATGCTGTTGGGGAAGCTGTCACGACTTGTGCTGTAAACGTAACAGGTAAGCTTGCAAGTCGCCAATCCATTTTCATTACTAATCGGCTTTAACTTTTAGCAAATAAGACACTGGATCTGGATACGCTCGATGCTCAGCGACTGGAGAAGATTCGCCAGCTTGAAACCTATGTGGCACCCGCTAAGGTCGAAGTGGAGGAGAAAGGGCAGAAGCCAATTTTCCTTACCCCACTTAGCAACCTAGAGCATCTTAAAGAGGGCGAGCACGCCCATTTGGAGTGTCGCGTTGAACCTATCAATGATGCCAATCTGAAGATCGAGTGGTTCTGCAATGGAAAGCAATTGCCTACTGGACATCGTTATCGCACCACCCACGACTTTGGCTACGTAGCTCTGGACATTTTATATGTTTATGGCGAGGACACGGGCACCTATATGTGCAAGGCCACCAATCTCCTGGGCGAAGCGGTCAATACCTGCAATGTGCGTGTGCTGAACCGACGCAGCATGATTCTGGACACTCAGCATCCAGATGCACTGGAGAAGATACAGAAGTTGGAGTCTAAGGTTGTCACCACACGCACCGAAGTTGGCGATCACCCCATCGGTCCACCCCATTTCACCGCTGAACTGCGTGGCTCCACTGAGATATACGAGGGGCAAACTGCGCACTTTGAGGCGCAGGTGGCGCCCGTGCACGACCCCAACTTGCGAATTGAATTCTATCATAATGGCAAGCCCCTGCCCTCGGCTGCCCGTTTCCACATCACCTTCGATTTTGGCTATGTGTCCCTAGACATAACCCATGCCGTGGCCGAAGATGCTGGCGAATATTCTGTGCGTGCTGTTAATGCCTTGGGTCAGGCCGTATCTACGACCAATCTGCGAGTGATTGCCCGCGGCACTATTATTTCAGATACTCAACATCCTGAAGGCCTAGAGAAGATACGTAAATTGGAGTCTACGGCACCACATCAGCGCCAGGAAGTTGAAACTCCTGGCACACGCCAGCGTCCAGTGTTCACACAACCGCTTCAAAATATTGATCGCATCAATGAGCACCAGACCGCCCACTTCGAAGCTCGTCTGATTCCAGTGGGTGATCCTAACCTAACGGTCGAATGGTACCGCAACGAGAAACTGATCGAGGATAGTTCCCGAATTACTAAGCAGCATGACTTTGGCTTTGTTTCGCTGGACATCTCGCACATCCGCAAGGAGGACGAGGGCGTTTACATGTGCCGCGCAATCAATCCGCTGGGTGAGGCCGTCACCACTGCGTCTATGCGTGTGGTTACTGAGGCCAGCATCCAAATGGATACTCAGCATCCGGACAGTATCCGTCGTATTCATCAGCTGGAGAAGCCGCTGGCTCCACTTCCCACCGAGCCGGAGCGTCTCTTCGAGAAGCCCATCTTCACACAGCTTCTTACAGGTCCATCTGAGCTGTGGGAGGGCGCACATGCGCACTTTGAAGCTCGTGTTGTACCTGTGGGGGATCCGTCACTCAAGTTTGAGTGGTTCATCAATGGCGTGGAACTGCAAATGGGATCCCGTCTGCGCACCACCCACGACTTTGGCTTTGTCACTCTGGATATTGCCGCTGTGGTGCCTGAGGATGCTGGTGTGTACATGTGCCGCGCCTACAATGCCGCTGGCGAGGCTGTGTCTTCCACTGCCATGAAGGTGAAGACGAGAGCCAACATTGATGGACAGCCCTTAATTCCCGAGTCCTGGGAGGCCATTCGTCTGAAGGAAGCTGCAATGAACCGTGTGCCCGAAATGTTTGTGGACTCTACACCACAGCAGGCTCCAGTTTTCACCACCCACTTGCAGAGCTACGACAAGTTGCACGAGGGTCAGCATGTTCTTCTGGAGGCTCAGGTAGAGCCTCGCGCCGATCCCAATCTGCGCATTGAGTGGTTCAAGAACGGAGTCTCGTTGACTACCGGCTCTCGTATACGCAGCACCTTTGACTTTGGCTTGGTTACCTTGTCCATTAATGGCTTGCGTGAGGATGATTCTGCTATTTACACGTGCAAGGCCACCAACCAGGTGGGCGAGGCGGTGTCGACTTCGTCACTCAAGATTGAAGATCGCCCCTGGCTACACGCTGAATCCTTGCATCCGGACTCACTGCCAAGAATTGGTGAGCTGGAGGCACCTAAGGAGGGTCGTCCAGAGGCCCCAGAGCCGACTTATGAAACGCCTGTGTTTATCACACATCTGAACAACATTGAGTGCAAGGAAAGCGACAATGTGCGCTTCGAGTGCAATGTGGAGCCAGCTCGTGATCCAACTATGAAGATTGAATGGTTCCACAATGGACAGCCCCTGCAGGCCGCGGCCAAGTTCAAGTCCATCTATGACTTTGGCTATTGTGCCCTGGACCTGACCAATGCGTATGCCGAGAACAGCGGCATCTATACCTGCAAGGCCACCAATAGCAAGGGTTCAGCCACCACTTCTGGAACTTTGAAATGTACTGGTGGCAAGACCATGTTCCTTGACACCCAACATCCACAGGGTGAGAGCGGTCTGGAAGCTGTGCAGGAAACGGAAGAGGCATTGGCCAATCGATATGCCCAGAAGACAACCAAGCCGGAGACTCAATACCCACCACCAGTCTGGACAAAGCCACTGCAGCAGGAGTTCCACTTATCCGAGGCACAACCCATCCATCTGGAAGCCAATGTGGAGCCCAAGGAGGATCCCAACTTAGTTATCGAATGGTATTTCAATGGCAAGCTGCTGCAGCATGGTTCACGCTTTAAGATGACCACCGAATTCGGTTTCGTTACCATGGACATGATAGAAGTGTACTCCAGAGATCAGGGCATCTACACTTGCAAGGCCTACAATAAGGCTGGCGAGGCATTCACCTCTACAACAATATTCTGCTCTAGCAAGGACAGCATCATTGAATCCACTCAGCATCCAAAGGGCGCCGAGGGTCTGGAGCAGATTCAAGATCTGGAGGACTCATTGCGCAAGGATGGCAGCAAGCCGGAGAAGCCAGAACAGGGCATTGCACCACGTTTCACCACCGAATTCGTTAACATTGTGGATATTGGCGAAGGCGAGTTGGCCCATTACGAGGCCAATCTCATTCCTCTGGGAGATCAGAGCATGGTCATTGAATGGTTCTTTAACGGAAAGGTTCTCGAGGCCAGCCATCGCGTGCGCACCATCTATGCCTTTGGTACCGTCGCACTGGAAGTGCTGGGCACCAAGATCGAGGATACTGGCACCTACACCTGCCGTGCCACTAACAAATATGGTTCAGCTGAGATAAGCTGCACTTTGGAGTGTGTGGAAAAGCCACGTGGTCAGAAGCCGCACTTCACATCGCATATTCAGCCGCTGCAGGGCCTAAAGGATAGTCAATCTGCGCACTTTGAGTGCACCTTGATTCCGGTTAATGATCCGGAGCTTAAGGTCGAGTGGTATCATAATGGCAAACTGCTCCGTCACTCCAATCGCATTAAGACGGTATCCGACTTTGGCTATGTGGTCCTGGACATTGCCTATCTGCAGGATCACGACAGTGGTGAATATGTTTGCCGAGCCTACAACAAGTATGGCGAGGACTTCACCCGCACCACTCTCAACTGTGGTGGTCGTGGCGGCGTCTTCTACGACAGCTTGCAGCCCGATTCACTGCAAAGAATTCGTGAACTGGAATGCCCACAGGGACAGCAAACGGATACCAGCGCGCCGCTGGTTGCCGAGCCACCCAAGTTTATTACTCAGATCAGCGATGTCACCAAGCTGGTGGAGGGCCAGAGTGCTCACTTTGAGGCCCGCCTGACACCAATTACCGATCCTGACTTGGTGGTTGAATGGTATTTCAATGGCAAGAAGCTTCCTCATGGTCATCGTTTCCGCACCTTCCACGACTTTGGCATTGTCATCCTGGACATACTCTACTGCTACGAGGAGAACTCTGGCGTTTACGAGTGCCGTGCCTACAATAAGTACGGCGAGGATGTTACTCGTGCCAGTCTGAAGTGCGCATCCAAGGCCAGTCTTATTTTGGACTCACAGCTGCCACGCGGCATGGAAGGTGGTCTAGAGAAGATTGCTAATCTGGAGTATAGCATGGTACGCTCGCGTGAGGAGACTACTGAAGAAACCAGAGGCAAGGCACCTGTATTTACCGTGCCACTGGAGAATATTGAAAACCTGCGCGAGGGCGAAAATGCTCACTATGAGGCACGCATTACGCCTGCTGATGATCCCAAACTGAAGGTTGAATGGTACTGGAATGGCCGCCCATTGAAGGCAGGCTCACGCTTCCGCACATTCTGCGACTTTGGTTTTGTCATCTTGGAAATTTCGCCCGTTTATCCCGAAGATTCGGGTGAATACTCTTGCCGTGCCATCAATGAGTACGGTGAGGCTGTGACCACGGCAACAATGAAAATTCAGGGCAAGCGCAGTATCATCATGGAATCGCAGCTGCCCAAGGGCATGGAGGGCACCATCGATCGTATCGCCGAGCTGGAGGGTCTGGGCTCGCGCAGCACAGAGTTTGTACCGGAAGACGATACCGGCAAGCCTCCAGAATTTATAACGACGCCTTTCGACATGGTCATCGGTGAGAACTCCTTGGCCCACTTCGAGTGTCGGCTGCAACCCATTAACGACCCGTCCATGCGTGTGGACTGGTTCCACAACGGCAAGGCATTGTGGTCCGGCTCTCGCATTAAGACCATTAACGACTTTGGTTTTGTCATTCTTGAGATTGCTGGCTGCTACCAGCGCGATACAGGTCTGTATACCTGCAAGGCGACCAACAAGCATGGTGAGGCCACAGTGTCCTGCAAACTGCAGGTCAAGGGTCGCCAAGGCATTGTTGTGGAACCGCAGCTGCCCTCCAACTTCCGCACTGGCACTGAGAGCCTGCAAAAGCTGGAGGAGAGCATGCACAAGCGGGAAGAGATTGTCATCGATGAGGAGCAACCAAATCCACCCAAGTTTATTGAGCAAATCAAGGATAACTTGGATGTGCCAGAAGGTGGACCGATACACTTCGATTGCCGTGTAGAGCCCGTTGGTGATCCAACAATGCGCATCGAATGGTTCTACAATGGACGTGTCATGGCCACCGGCTCCAGGGTGCATCAACTGAACGACTTTGGCTTCATTGCTTTGGATGTTGACTACATCTATGCCCGCGATTCTGGCGAGTATACCTGCCGTGCCACCAACAAATGGGGCACTGCCACCACCACTGCAAAGGTCACCTGCAAGGGCAAGCACAACATTGTTTATGAATCGCAGCTGCCTGAGGGAATGACCGCCGAGAAGTTGAAGGAACTGGAGCGCGGACGCATACCAGAGGTACCCCAGATTGTTGAAGAGCAGTTCGGACCACCGAAGTTCATCACTCAAATAGCTTCATGCACTGCCGAGGAGTCTGAAGCCGTGAGGTTCGAATGTCAAGTAGAGCCCAAGACGGATCCCAGTCTGCGCGTTGAATGGTATCGCAATGGCAAGCCTTTGCCCCTGGGTCATCGCTATAGAAACGTCTTTGACATGGGCTTTGTCTCGCTAGATATTTTGTATGTGTACAGCGACGACTCTGGCGAGTACGTTTGCCGTGCTGTCAACAATCATGGCGAGGATCGCACCAAGGCAACCGTCTCCTGCAAGAGTAAGTCATATCATATATCGCTCGTATTAATTAATTCTAATCTTGGTCAAATCTCTTCCTAGAATTGCCTACGATATTGCTGCAAAATCAAGTGCCACGTGGCATGAAACGCTCGGAAACGCTTACCCAAATGGAAGCCACAATCAAGAAGTACACGACCGAGGTGCATTTAACCGAGGATGATCTTTTCGATCCCGACCGCAAGCAACCACCTCGCTTTGTTACCCAGATCAAGGAACAGCTCACATTGACAGAAATGGCCAAAACCAAATTCGAGTGCCAGCTGGCGCCTGTGGGTGATCCGAACATGAAAGTCGAATGGTTCTTTAATGGCAAACCCTTGCTCTACAGTAAGTACAGAAATTCTATTACGAAGGCCTTAACCATAGCTATAATTTATACTTGCAGAGAATCGGTTCGAGCCTATCTACGATTTTGGCTATGTGGCCATGAACTTCGGCTGGGTATACCCCGAGGACAGCGGCGAATATGTTTGCCGAGCCACAAACTTGTACGGCATGGATGAGACTCGTGCTATGATCAAGGTCTCCGGCAAGCCAGGTATTGTCTACGACTCCCAATTGCCGGCCCATATGCAGAGCATTGATCGCATTCGTGAAATGGAAGCTTCCTGGCAAGTGTAAGTTGTCTGAAGTATAATCTGTAAAAAACCATTCGATACATTTGTCACCTGTTCCCATAGTGTGCCCGATGAAGTTGATCCTGATGCCAAGCCTAGAACGAAGCCCATGTTTGTAAGCAAGCTGGAGCCACAGACGGTGGAGGAGGGTGAACCCGCCAGGTTCTGTGTGCGTGTTACCGGACATCCACGTCCTCGAGTCATGTGGTTAATCAATGGTCACACTGTTGTGCATGTAAGTTTCTGCTGACAAAATGAATTGCCTTTGCATACTAATTTTCTTATATATAGGGATCTCGTTACAAACTGACCAACGATGGCATGTTCCATCTGGATGTACCCAAGACGCGTCAATATGATACTGGCAAGGTGGAGGTTATAGCGCGCAACTCTGTAGGCGAATCGATTGCTTCGACTGAACTGAATGTTGTCGCACGCTCTGATGATTATCGCAATGTGCTGAAGAACTCACCACGCCGTAAGTCACACATATACACACACGCACCCATACACTTGTTTCAAATACACCTGGTTATACAAGCAGATATATAAATATGAATTATTTTAACAGCTATATGAAATTAACACACATTTTAAATGCAGTAGTTTTTAGCTGGCAAAACTAAAAAGAAAAACACGAAAAACACCACATTAAATACCTCATTGTAAATATACATACATATATAAATATATACATATAAGGTCCACATAGTACGCATATTTAAGTAGACGTAGCTCCAGCAACCAAGTTTATTGCGTTTGAAGCACATGGCACAAATATATAGAATATATGTAGGTCAGACAACTGAGAGCCACAAAACCCCATTACAATATACCCAATTCCCTACGAGAAAACGCTTCCCTCTAATTATCCCACAAGAGCCTTTTGTTGTCAACTCAACGAGCTTTCAAGGAGCGACCCAGAGGGAACTACGCCTTTATGGACTCCATCAATAAGTATCGCTGGACCATCGGGTAGTATGGTTGTGCAATTTTTAGTGTGCGTGTTTTAAAGACTGTCTGTTTCTAAACTGTGGCTGATCATATTCAATTTCTGTCTGTCTTCATAAGCAATTGAATCAAAAACCCAAAGGAGTTAGTAAGCCTCTGTGAATATCATCAAAAATATATGTCATGTCATAATTTCTTTGTACTTATTTTAATTCATGCACTAAAACTAAAGCTATAGGAATGCAGTTTTATCTAACCAATATCATCATAATGGCATGCAAATAGTTCTTTTTTATTCGTAATGGACTCTATGTGCCTAGCCATAGCCTCTGGAAAGTGTTTAATCTCGTAAATTTGTTTTTGCATGTAGCCTGGTACGACTATGAGCTAGCAGGCTATCAGAAGGAGCGTCAGGAGAATGAGTTAGAAAAGGTATTCGATGAACGTAAGCAATATTTGTCTGAGCAGAGTGCGCACACTCTGAAGGGCGTTGAACACTTGAAGCCAAAGCAATATAAGCCCCAAACACCCGACTGGCAACAGAGCGTCAAGGCCAAAAAGAGCGAGGAGTACTACAACAAGTTGCAGGAGCTGGAAACCGAGCAGCTGCTCAAAGAGACCACATTGCGCAGAGATAACCACCAATATGCCATACCCGGCGAGAAGGTTGTCAGCAGCTCAGCTGCCAAGGGCATGGCACAGTCATACGAGGAGAATCTGTAAGTGCACATGCACTTATTCTAGTAACTTATTACAATATCTCAACTTCAATCTCTACAGTCAGGAGCAAACCAGCACCACTCAAATCAAGGCGGCACCACCAAAGGGCGTAGCCCAACCTTCGGAATCCTCGGTGCATGGACGTGAGGTGCACATGAACAAACAGCAGCAAGTTCAGAAGGAGATTCAAGGCGATTTGGAGATAACACGAAAGATCACGGCCACCGAGACCACAGAAATGGAGCACAAGGGCACAATTCAGGAGCGTGTTGTAAAGGGTCCCGTCAAACCCGCCAAGGCACCCGTCTTTACCAAAAAGATTCAGCCATGCCGCGTCTTTGAAAATGAGCAGGCCAAATTCGAGGTTGAGTTTGAGGGCGAGCCAATGCCCACTGTGAAATGGTATCGCGAAAGCTTCCCCATCCAGAATTCACCCGATCTGCAGATTCACACGTTCAGCGGTAAATCCATATTAATCATACGCCAAGTATTCATTGAGGATTCGGCTGTATTTTCGTGTGTCGCCGAGAACCGTGGCGGAACTGCCAAGTGCAGCGCCAATTTGGTAGTGGAGGAGCGTAGACGCGCCGGCAAAGGCGGCATTCAGCCACCCAGCTTTGTAAATACCATTCAAAGCACCACCGTGGCCACTGGCCAACTGGCACGCTTCGATGCCAAGGTAACCGGCACGCGCCCCATGGATGTGTACTGGTTGAAGAACGGCATGAAGGTTCAGCCAAGCATTAAATTCAAGATGCTGGAAGAGGAGAACATTCATACATTGCTGATCATTGAACCCTTCGCCGAGGACTCTGGCCGCTATGAGTGCGTGGCTGTTAACGCTGCTGGCGAGGCACGCTGCGATGGTGATTGCATTGTCCAGTCTCCCGCAAAGCCGGAGAAGCCAACTACACCTGGTAGCGAGAGGCCACCGCACATTGTGGAGCAGCTGAAGAGCCAGTCCGTGGAGGAGGGCAGCAAGGTGATCTTCCGCTGCCGTGTGGATGGCAAGCCCACGCCCACAGCTCGTTGGATGCGTGGCGAGAACTTCGTGAAGCCATCCCGCTACTTCCAAATGACGCGCCAAGGCGAATACTATCAGCTAATCATATCGGAGGCATTCCCCGAGGATGAAGGCACCTACAAGTGCGTTGCTGAAAACAAGCTGGGCAGTATTCAGACCAGTGCGCAGCTAAAGGTGCGCCCCATTGAGAATCTGGATGCACCACCAACCATAACCGCTCTAAAGGATGTCTCCGTCAGCGAAGGTATGCCAGCACAGTTCAAAACCACCGTCACGGGCAAAGTGAAAGCTACCAGTGTGCAGTGGTTCCGAGAGGGACAGCTGATACCAGAAACCCCCGATTTCCAGGTAGGTTGAGTAAAAATTCCTTCGCTTTTTCACAGAAATATTTCTTTGCAATATCAAAAATAAGTCGATTAAACCAACTTTGATATCATTTCAGATGATCTTTGACGGTAACAGTGCCGTTCTATTGATTGCCACCACCTACGAGGAAGATTCGGGCATCTTTACAGTACGTGTGACTTCGTCAACTGGACAGGTCGAGTCATCAGCCAAACTGACTGTTAAAAGTAAGGATTAAACTAAAAACTAAGCAAAACCAAATCCAGAGTTCGTAAACAGCAAGAAAACAAACGTAAGCGAACAGTGTTCGAAAACTCCAAAGAATGCTCAAAAAACATAACGACCAAAAACGAAAGGAATTATTCATATATTTATATATGCATACATTTTTTTTACACAACGGATCCCCATACTGACGACGTTTTAGCCCAACTAACTAAGTACTTTCAATAACTAGTCCAAAAAGTTTGAGTGAAGAATATTTTAAAGCGAACGTTACGACAGTTTCATTTTTATATTTTTACTACAATACGATTTCATTTAAAACAACGAACGAGTTCTTTTAATTACTAACCAACTTCAAAATGTGAACCCAAGCAACAATTTAATGAACGATGTTTAACACGAAAAAGGTAACAAAAACAAAACAACAAAAAAAAATGCAAGTTTATTTAAAAAGAAAATAATATTAATAAAAAAAAAATTAATAATTACAAGTATTTTGCAATATAAATATTTATAGAACATTTTCTTTTTGGCATAGCCAATCAAGAGGGAATAGCTTGTCGGTTGTATATAAAATACAAAAATCTAGAAATTTGAGTGAAAATGTTGTGCAAAGTAAAAGAAAAAGCACTCAACACTTGCCCCTTGAGTGAGAATTATAAATAAGGCAGCTTATGTACTTTCATTTTGGTCAGAATACCTACACATGCACAAAATTAAGTGTGTGTGTGTGTGTATACAGCTCAGGCACTTTATAAATATGTTGAGTTCCTTCTGTATCTAGCCTACATATAGCTATGTGTAGAAGAAAACATATAGAAACATGTGTCGGAATAGTTTTGGGGCCGTGTGCAAAACGCACATTTGTCCCGCCTCCGCTCGAGCTTGAAAGTTTTATTTTTCATTTGAATATTAGCATAAAATATTGTGGATGACACATCTAGCGCACACGGTTCCTCGTAGCTTCAGCTCTGCTGTATCCATGTCCATACCATACCATAGCTACCAAATACTTATATGAATATCTAGAAACGAACGTGCGCAAAACTGGCACAACCAAAGGGGGGACACGTTAATGAGTAGAAAGCGAAAATATTGAAAGGCATTGCAGACATTGAATTTCAGCTGCCAACAAGCAGATTATCTATATGCTATACTTCTATACCATATATATGTATGGCTGCTGTCTATTCTATTTTGAATTTCTTTTTTGGAAAATGGTTTTGCTTTGAAAACTAATTTCCAATAGATTAGCTAGAAGAAAAAAAAAAACAAAAACAAAGAACAACAAAATGAACAAACCGTTTGATATTTTTAGACCGGAACGCTGTCTGGATATTTCTTTTGTGGCTACAATGAAAAACATTTTATGTATTTTTCAAGTAAATCATGAAATTTATTTCAATTCTCTTTCATTTAAAAACTAGAAAAATAAAATCAAAAATAATATTGGCTTTCAATGTTCGGGCGCTGATGAAAATAAACTGACATTTAGTTCAGGCGAAAATAAAATAATTAATTACCTACAAGTTGTTTGTTTTCTGCATAGACAAGATATGAGAAGCCGATTTGCCAGAGATCTATAAGCACACACACACACACACACACACCCTCACACACATATGCAAATGCAGATGTGTATTCATTTGGGTACATGTTAGTCATTAGACAAGAACATGAATAAATGACTCTGTTTATGGTGCAGAAAAGGTTTTAATTAAATTAATCAGTTACGGTAGTTCACTCATCCAATCGGTCCTCTGCCTCTGATTCACACATTTGTCTCTATTTTTAGAAGGTAGCCCCCTAGGTAGCGCCTATTTTGTATCCAACCGACAATTTAGCAGCAATCCCTGTTGAACGAAAGAAATGCATATTAGTATTGAACGTTAGATATTGGAACGATACTTTGAAGTATTACGATCAAACTTTTACCATATACTCGATCATGTACTTGACCTAGACAGAGACAGCTAGATATATTACACATATACCATGATTGTTCGGACAAGCCTCGAAACGTATTACTATATATTATTTGACTTTGATTATAATCAATTTGTATTGTTTATTTAATTTACAATTATTTATTTTGTAGTGATGTTGCATGAGATTTTATTATTCATTTTTTATTGCCGCTTTTTACTACTAATTTGTTTCGTTCTCATTTCTTCCACTTTTTGTTACACTCTCAAACTATTTCGCATTTCCAAACACACAAACCGATTCAATTTTCGAAAAAAAAACCATAATAAATCAGCATTTCCGACGAAAGTATTTGCCGCTTAAGCCGCCAATATATTTATTGTAAACTTTGTGGTAAAAATGCTTTACTAAAAAATTAATCATAAAAACTCATGCGACTTTTGTTTTAAGTTTGATCTACAAATACATTGAGATACTCGAATTCCTCTGTCAGTTTATTAATTTATGTTAATGTTTACGTTTCGTGTTTTAAGTGTGGCTCGATCGATTGATAATCAAGATAATCCGATCCGATTCGATCGATCAATTCAATAATTCTTTTGTTCTTCCATACCACACTTTTGTTGTTTATTTGTATTTCTCATGTATTTAATGCTTAAAACCAATATCGCGTCTTTCAATAAAACAACGCAAATGCATCATCAATTGATAATCGTTTTTGATAACTTCCAATATGCCTTATGCTTGCGCATCCTTGCTGCTGCTTGCTCCTACCGATTATAGGTAATGTATATGTATATATAGATCAACAGTATTATAAGTAGTACTTTAATGTTTTATGTAAAACGGTTAATTACAACACTTGAGGATTGCACTTTGTAAGTTATCCACACATTTGCCCCGTGTGGCAATTCGACTACCTTCTGTGCTCGATTGTTGTCTACATCCGAATGAGATCGCTCGAATGCGCCGCGCTGCGCTGGCTGCGCTGCGCTGCGATGCTCACCCCAAAAATACCCAATATCGTCCACACAAGCACAGAGAGCCGCCAAAGAATCTTGTCGAAACTGTTTACCCCACCTGGTGACGTAGCCGCCACTAATCATAAATCTATTTTGGGCGTGTATTGTAAACAGGCATTTGAATTGTTTGCTCTCAATCTTAATTGTATTCGCCCAGCCCGATCATTATTTTGGGCAACACTTCGGCATAATGATGAAGCCGCTGTACTTAGCTGATGATAAATATTAATGACTGTCGCATTGAAAATGTGCCAAAAAATAGCTTTGGGGTAATGCACGAATCACAGGTGAGATTGGTCACAGACGATTAATGAATCATGAAACATGCTCGCATTCTAACATATATATTTTGCTTTATCAATGTCAAATATCGAGCTGATGTCAGAGTCAAATTATTTAATTACCAAATTATTGAACATAGATGGGCTGTCATGAGCGAGTGTGTAAAGCAATATGATTTGTGGCTGTCGTGCCCCTTATGGCTTTGGCTTTTAATATTAGGCAGCTTTATAATTCTACATATAAACAAAAATATTTCATGGTATTTGAATATTTTGCACACTAAATTTATATTTTCAAGTTCATTGTTTATACATATGTTCATACATATGCAAGGTATTTTGATTTATTTTTAATATTCAGAATAAGCACCATGCTGTATATATCAGAGGTATGTATCAAGTTGCCACACCTTTTAATTAACCTTATGCCTAAGGTAAGCGATTAAATCGAAATGCTTTGTCAAGACTATGTCGAACACTGTTATGAACTCTGGTCTCAAGGACGTTTCTCGCCCCCATGTACTCTACTAACACATTAACTTCCATTTGAACTTCTAGAACGACGTATCTCGGCTTATCAATTGCGTCCGATTGATTCTGTCGAAGATGAGTCATCATCGTCTGGCAGGGAAGATAGCTCCCCAGAATCGCCGCATCAGCATCAGCAGTCGCAACAGCAGACAGGGGAGTATGGCCAATATCTGGGCGTTAATGGACAAGTACAGCATCAGGGTCGGTCGCGTACTAAGAAGCCCAAGGTACGCAGCAAATCCTTGCAGCCACCGACTAATGTTGTGCCTTGGCGCAAGTCCTCACGTCCACACCGTGGACGCTCTCTAGACAAGCAACCATTCCTGCCGGGCTTCAAGCCGGAGCCGGTAAAGTCCTGGACCGAAGAGACAATTAGCTTGAAGGCCACGCCCATTGAGAAAAAGAAACCAACACCTAAGCTTGAAGCCGCTAAGGTTGTCCTCAAGTCTATTAAGAACGAAAGGGATCAAGGCATCATGAGCCTTGGTGCCACCCTAGAACAGATTATAGCAGGCAAAACCGAAAAGGAGGCTGTGCCTTGGATAACTATGCGAGAGAAGCTCAAGCAGGTGGAGAGTGTGCAGCAGCAGTTAAATAAATTTGACCTTGATGAGGTCTACTTGCGTCCCCTTGAGGGTCCAATCGATACGGACGAGCAATTGCCACAGCAAGCACAGGTGGAGCAAGTGCAGCGCACCAAGGAAATCCAACGCCTTAAGAGCATGGAGAGTGTGGAAATAATGGAAATGACTGATCAAATTGAAAAACTTATTACCCAGCAGCAGAATAATAAAGATCTCATTCCATGGAAGGAGATGCGACAACAACTTAAGAGCGTGCAACGGGTGACAAAGCAGATGGACAAGTTCAAGATTGAGGAGGTTGAGCTACGTCATCTGCAGGCACAACAGACAATCAGTGAAGAGTTCCAAAATGCTACCCAAGATACAGTTGTAATGACTATTGACGATAGCTCAAAGGGGTCAATTTCTAAGATTATGACGCGCGATGAGGTTCAGCATTATGAGGACCAATCCAATATCTACAAACAACAGTTCATCACCACAGAAGATGTAAACATAATGCACGTCTCGGAGCGTGAAAAGCTGGAGGCACAACGACTGATCAGAGAACAACAAGCAGTCAACTGGAGACAGCAGCATCAGCGTCCCAAATTGCAGCCACTGACCTCTGTGGAAGATACAATTTCACAGACTAGTGAACGCCATAAACTTGTGCAACAGGAAAGCATCATGGAGGAGGCCCAGCGTCAGCAGTATGTGCAAATCGAAGACTCAAAAATGATGAGCCTTGAGCAATATGAACACCAAAAGTTAATCAACCAGCGCACGCAACAGGAAGCTTACAACTGGCGTCAGCCACGCGAGCCACAGAAGTTCATTCAAGTTGAGGATTCGTCTCTCTTACACCTGCAAGAACGTCAGGATACACAGGAGCAACAGCTGATTCAGCCGGAGCCCGTTATGTGGGATCGGGGTAACAAGAAGCCCGAGCAAGTGCAAGTCCCAGCTCCAGCTCAGGAACAATATGTAGAGAAGCCTAAGACATATGAGGAAATGCACGACGAGTTAATTGAACAAATTCCTGTCCAACAGCAGGAGCCAGTGCCAGTTATGTGGGAGCGCGGTAAAAAGCAGCCCATGCAACCTCAACAAAAGACCTTTGAGGAGCTACACGACGTACTGGATGAAAGTGTGCTTGTTCCACAACCAAAACCAGTTCCTGTCATGTGGGAACGCGGCAAGAAGAAGCCCATATCTCAGGAGGTCACAGATTCTCAGGAAATTGTGCAGACGTCACAAGTTGTTCAGCAACAAATAGTTGAAGAGACGAAGAAAACGGCAGTGCGTAGAGTAATTCCACCACGTGAGGCTGAACAAAGAGTAGAGCAGGTTACACTTAAGCCAACGCCACGACAGCCTCCAAAAGAAGTCCAGAAGGCTGAAGAGTTCCAATTAAAGCCTCTTAAGAGTACGCGAACAGTTCAACAAAGTGTTCAAGAAACGTCGACCCAAGAATTCACAGACGAATTAGTTGAAGGAGTTGCACCTCAGGAACAGGAGCAACCTCAGCCTGTGATGTGGGAACGTAGTAAAGATATTAAGCCCCAACAGCCAGAAAAACAAGTGCAAGAGGTTCCTAAAACACTTGAGGAGGCTGTAGATACTTTAGAAGAAGAAACCGTTAAAGTTGCAGAGCCCCAACCACAGCCAGTAATGTGGGAGCGCGGCAAGAAGAAGCCCCAACAGCCAGCGGCTCAAGAGATTCCCAAGTCTCATGAAGTCGCTGTTGATAGTCTGGAGGAAGAAACCGTGCCAACTGTTGAGCCAGAGCCCCAGCCAGTGATTTGGGAGCGAGGCAAAAAGAAGCCCCAACAGCCAGCGGCTCAAGAGATTCCCAAAACTCAAGAAGTCGCTGTCGACACTCTGGTAGAAGAACCCGTACCAATTACAGAACCAGAGCCACAGCCAGTGATTTGGGAGCGCGGCAAAAAGAAGCCTATACAACCAAAAACTCAAGATACTCCGAAATCCGTTGAAGTGGCGGTTGATACCTTGGAGGAAAAACCCGTCCCAACTGCTGAACCAGAGCCACAGCCAGTTATGTGGGAGCGCGGCAAGAAAAAGAAGCCACCTACACAAGAATTACCTAAGGAAACTGTTGTTGAATTACCAAAAGAGACTTTTGAAGAAGCAGTTGACGTTCTGCCTGATGAAGTTAAGGTAGATGAAAAACCTGAGCCTGTTTTATGGCAACGTGGTAAGAAGAAGATACCACAACCTAAGCCAGCTGAAGAATTGCATCCTGATGAAGTCGATGCACAAATTGAACAAGGTATCGAGGTTGAGCATGAAGAAATTGTCGAGGAAAAGCGCAAAATCAAGAAGGTTAAGAAACCTAAGCTTCCAATTGCAGCACCGGAGCAAACTGAGCAACCTGAAGAGGAGGCTCCACAAGAAGATATTCCAGAGGAACAGGAAGAGACTGTTGAAGATCAGGAAGAGATTGTTGAAGAAAAACGTAAAATTAAGAAGGTTAAGAAACCCAAACCAGTTGTAGCTCAGGACCAAATAGAGCAATCTGAGGAGGAGGCTCCACTAGAAGAGACCCCTGAAGAACAGGAAGAGAATGTCGAAGAACAAGAAGAGATTGTTGAAGAAAAGCGTAAGATCAAGAGGGTTAAGAAACCAAAGCTTCCAATTTCGGGAGTGGAACAAATAGAGCAGCCCGAAGAAGAGGCTCCACAAGAAGAAATCATTGAAGTACAGGAAGAGAATATCGAAGAACAAGAAGAAGTTGTAGAAGAAAAGCGTAAGATTAAAAAGGCCAAGAAACCAAAGCTACCAGTTGCAGCGGATGAGGAAAGTGAGCAGCCCGAAGAAGAGGCCCCACAAGAAGATATCATTGAAGACCAGGAAGAGATTATCGAAGAACAGGAAGTTGTTGAGGAAAAGCGTAAGATCAAAAAGGTCAAGAAGCCTAAGCTACTAGTTGAGGAAATTGAGCAGCCTGAACAGAAGGTTCCACAAGAAGAGATCACTGAAGAACCAGAAGATACCGTTGAAGAACAGGAAGAGATTGTCGAAGAAAAGCGTCAAATAAAGAAGACAAAGAAACCTAAGAAATCTGTAGAAGTGACCGCCGAGCCAGAACAACCTACGGAAGACATTCCACAAGAAGAAATCACTGGAGAGCAGGAAGAAATTGTTGAGGAAAAGCGAAAGATTAAAAAGACAAGGAAACCAAAACCAAAGGGGGTAGATCAAGAAGAAGAAGAAGAAGATCTTCCAGAAACACAACCTGAAGAAGTTCAAGAAATCGAAGAGCCTACTATTGAAGCGCCAACAAAAAAGAAGCCTGTTCCTAAAGCACAAGAAGTTGAGCAGGTGGAAAAAGTGATGCTTAAGCCTGTGCCAAGAAAACAACAGCCACTGCCCGATAAGGAACAGTTAGAAGAAGTAACATTGAAGCCCGTTGCAAAAACCTCCAGTGTCTCTGAGGCACAACAGCCTGAAACAACTGAAACAGAATTTGTTGAGACAGAGAAGATTGTTACATTTGAAGACCAAGTTGTTGACGTTACTAAGAAACGCGTTAAAAAGAAGAAACCCAAAGCAAAACCAGAAACTCAAGAATCAATTGAAGAACAAATTGAAGATACAGAAGAACAAGAAGATGAAATTCTGCAAGAAGAAGAGATGGAAACCGAGCATGTGGAAAACGTGGCCGAGGAACAAGTTATTGAAGAAGAAGCTCCAAAGGAGAAGGTTACCAAATTGAAGCCCAGAAAAGAGGAGGTTGTCGAGATGGTTGAAGAGGTGGCCTTAAAACCAGTGACCCGTCCAAAGAAACAATTACCTCAGGAAGCTACAATTGAAGAGGTTCGTCTTAAGCCAACGAAACGCACTATTACCAAGCCTGATGAGGTAAAACTAGAAGAGGTTGATTTGCAGCATGTAGAAAAGGTGGAAGAAGAAGTAGTGCAGGAAGAGAAGCGTAAGGTCAAAAAGGTGAAAAAGCCGAAGTATGAAGACTTACCCGAAATACCAGATACAGAGCCAACGACCTTGGAAGAGGCTGAGCACATTGACATCGAGAAAGAACCCAAGCCTGAAGAAGAAAAACCACAGGTACCTTGGAAGCGTGGTGAGAAAAAGAAGCCTGTTGAGGAACCCTTAGAGGAGAAGCAATGGCCGACTGGCAAACGGCGACCGCTGCCAGAAGAACAACCCGAAGAGGTACATCTGAAGCCAATTCCAACCAAGCCCGCCGAAGTGGCACCGATACCAAAGAAAGCGATTTCTCCACCTCAGTTACAGCCTGAAGATAAGGTGGAAAGCGAGGAAGAGACGTCTGATTTGAAGCCTCTAAAGATTCCCGAAGACAAACAACCAAAAGAAAAAGTTAAAAAAGAAAAGAAGAAGAAGCCTAAGCTGAAGAAGGCTACGCCTTCGGTGGATGAAGTATCGGAGGAAGTGGCTGAACCATTTGCTGAGCCTATTGCTGAGGAGGATCAAGTTGAAGAGCTTCCAGTTGATGATGTTAAGGTGGTTGCGGTGTCTGAAGATGTGCAGCCAGAAGAAGAAATTGTGATTACAGACAAGACACCCGAGACAAAACAAAAGGCACATAAGAAACGTACAAAACCACTGAAGGAAGCTTCGGTTGAAGAACAACCACAGCTACTGGAGGCAGCTGTTGCCGATATCGAAAAGGCTGATGAAATTTCTCAAGAGATCTCACAAAAGACTATAACCCTACTGAAGAAGACTGAAGACACAAGACCTCAATTCATAACAACAGAACAGTTAATTGAACTCGATGTGGAAGATGTAAGACGAGATCTCGAAATGAAGCTCACTTCAAATATTATTAAAAAGGAGAAACGGCGTGTGGTGCTCGATGACAGCCAACCACTTCCCGAATTGGAGCTTATAACACAAAAACGCATCCAAGAGGGAATTGACAAAGTGGCTGATGAGGAACTTATTGAAGATCAGCAGTTGACCCAAAACTTAGAGGAAACGACAACATCTGAGGTGATTGGCCAGGAGAGAAAGCTTGTCAAGAAGAAGAAGAAGGAAATCAAGCCGCCACGCATAACAGAGAAGCTACGACCTCGCCAATGCGTCCCCGAAGAGCCTACCGTTCTTGAGTGCAAGGTTGAAGGTGTTCCATTCCCAGAAATTAATTGGTACTTTAACGACATACTATTGTTTGCTTCGGAGAAGTATGAGATAACTGTGGTGGAGCAAGTGGCACAGTTAAAGATTGCGAAGGTCACTCCCAGCGATGTGGGTGTTTATACCTGTGAGGCTAAGAATGAAGCCGGAGTGGCGACTAGTCGTACCAACATTATATTAGGTAAGTTTAATATACAATTTGTTTCAATCACTGAAACAAAATTCCAAATATGTGTAAGTTACTTGAAAGCTTTCAAGAAAGTTTTTTGGTGTCTTAACTACTTAATCTTTTAAAATACCCAGCTAACAAAGAATGATCCCATGATCTTATTCCAAATCACAAAAAAACAAACAACACTTTAAAATATTTTTTATTCACAATGAATATAGAAAAAGAACAAGGAGTGCCGCCACAATTTACAAAACCACTTAAGATCGTGTTTACAGAAGAAAAAGAACCTGAGCGGCTTAAGGTTACAGTAACGTGTCAGGTCACAGGCAAACCAAATCCTCAAGTGAAATGGTACCGTGGTATTGAGGAAGTTATACCCAACGAAGCTTTGCAGATGTTCTATGATCAGCAGACAGGCGATGTGGTCCTGGAGGTTATAAATCCAACTCCCAATGAGGCTATTACCTATTCGATACAGGCTCAAAATCCATTTGGACGAGCCGTTGGCAATGCCAATATCATAAGTCGTCTTGATGAGGTTCCCAAAGAAATACTTAAGGCACCCACAGTTACGCCATTGAGTGCCGAGGTAATTCCAAACGGAGGCACTTTGCTTTTCGAGGCCAAGTACGATGGAATGCCAAGACCAGAGATCAAGTGGTTGCGCAACGGTCGTGAGATAATCGAGAACGAGGACACCATTATAGAAACGACGGAAACTACTACCACAATTAAGGTCATTAATATGACCCGTAAGCGTACAGGCAAATACGAAGTTTGTGCCAAGAATAAGGTGGGTGAGGCCAAGTCTTCGGGCTCAGTGGTAGTTTCAGACCAAGCGCCTGACAAGCAAATCAGGCCACCCAGATTTATCCAACCGCTTGAACCGAAGTTCTTTGGAGAACATGAAGTTGCAATACTGGAGGCTGTCGTTGATTCAGAACCGCTTTCATCCTTCCAATGGTTTGTGCATAATGAGCCTATTAAGAGCTCAAATGAATGCCGTATTGTTACCCAGGCCAACAAGTCAACGCTCCTAATTGAGGACTTCCAAAAGAAGTTCTCTGGACCATTTACTTGTCGGGCCGAAAACGTTGGCGGTTCCGTTACTTCAACAGCAACAGTAAATATGCTGGAGGCACTGCCACAGGAAGAGGCTGTGGAATTCGAATCGCCACGCTTCATTGAGGAATTGATTCAGCCTGTGGAGGTAATGGATGGTGAAACGCTGCTGTTGACTTGTCAAGTGACAGGCAAGCCCACGCCCCGAGTGGAGTGGTATCATAATAAGGAAAAGATTCCCGAAACAAAGGAAACGACCATATCGCAGGATGCGCAAGGAAATTGTCAGCTGCAAATTACGGAAGTTTTTCCTGAAAATCAAGGTCAATATAAATGCGTTGCGACAAATAAGATTGGCAAAAGCGTCACGAAGACAACAGTTAATATTCAAGGTACTTTTGGATGGTATCAATAGATAGTTGATAGTTAACAATAGCAAAATAGGCCACGTAGCATATACCATATGCATTACATTCTAAATAGGTTTTCCAATAACTACACTCTTGCCACCTATCCTCCTTTTATTTCTACTTTGAACATCGTATCCTTTCAATATGTTCTTGTTACTAACTCACATCTTGAAGAATTTGCATGTGATACTATCTTGAAAATTGCTTCTATGAAGTTTCGAATCTGAATCTATTTTATCAACTCTCCCAAATTCCTTTTGTAAATAATTTTCCACTTTGCGTTTGTTAATATATTCGACTGTGGGCTCGCCTATATTTAAACACTTTAAAAATATTTTTTTAGCATTTGAATATATCCCCGATTCTGAAATCACTGGACTCACAGGATCTGAGGAGGATCTACTTGATAGAGTAAGCGTGATTGTAGTTGAAGCGTTGTCTAGGTACTTGAAGCTAACTTTCCATATATGATAACACCGTTTTAGACTATCTCAATCGACGAACAACCCCCGAAAATAATTAAAAAGCTACCTGAAAAAATCGAACCCAAAGAGGGTGAACAAGCGAAATTGGAAGTTAAGGTTATTGGTAAACCAAAACCAAAAGTCAAATGGCTACGTGACGACGAACAGATATTCGCTTCCGAGGAATATCAAATCGAAAATTTCGAAGATGGCACCTCAGTGCTGGTCATCAATCATGTATATCCCGATGATTTGGGCACAATTAGTTTTGAGGCTTACAATCCGTTGGGAGTGGCAGTCACAACTGCACTATTCGCAGTAGAAGGTACTGTTATGGTTTATGAAGTCTATAAAATACCATTTATAATGTCATGGAAAAATTTTGGAATTGTCAGTAAAATTCTTTTTCAGATCTGCAGCAGCGTTACCAAATTCCCTTTAATCCTTATCCCCTTTATAATATTTATATACAATCCCCCTTGATAACATATCCAACTCGTAATCCCTACACACACAACACTTTCAAACACGAAAGGTTAAATACTTTACTTAGAACATATTCAGAAATATATAAAACACAAAAATTATTTACCTATTTTACGATGAAATTTTAATAATATGCAACTATTAACACTTCTACTATATTGCATCAATACTAGGCATCGTTGGATCCAAGGATTATCGCAAGCCAGAATGGGTGACTCACATGGAGGAGATGCAAGTCGCTCTCAAAGGTATGTATCCGAGAATTGAAAAAATAACTGATTTCTACCACTGTTATGTGTATATGTGTTTTAATTTCGTGTTTTCAACACACAAATGTTTTCCGTACTATTGTCTTAAATCACAAGCAACATTTCACAAAGTCTGTCACTTCTACTGTCTGTCTCTATTGTATTCGTCCTTGTATTATACAATGTTTCGTGAACCAACAACAGCAACAACAAATATTATGTGAACATGTCGATTTCGTCCAATGAAGCTTACAAATTTTGTGGCTTAGCCCTTACAGCTCTAAGGCTTATTCCCCAATCCCAAAAATCCAAACGTTAAACACAATTCTTGAAAAAGTAAACGCCATTAGAAATAATAGTATCAAATTTTGTTATCGTATATATATTTTCTTACAGTATCAGTACCTCATCTGCAAGTAATTGGTTGTGTTCTAAAACTTCTTTATTTTTCTTTTTTTCCAAATTTCTACTAACCTATTACAAAGTAAATTCCAAGGAAACTGTATGACATTCCCAACACGCTGCTTGCCCTCTTGTGCATATCTATATACATACTACATGCTTATATGTTAAATAATTTTACTGTTTGTTTGCGAGTTTACTTTTGTCAAACGCATTACTAAATCAACAGAAAACAGACAAACAACTTACATATTACTCAAGTGAACTATATCAGAATTACTCACTGTAAGTACAATGCAGAAGTCACACACTAACTCCTGTTGCTTGTCGCACACATTTTCTTTGCCATAGAGAGTAGTAGCTAATATATAGTTAAATTATGCAATCTTTATGCTTATAGCTGCTAAATGCTCGCCATCGCTACTAAATGAAATGCGTGACTGCCGTGCGGCCATTGGCGACACTGCGAAATTCTCAATACAATTTGCAGGCAACCCGCAACCAGGTACTGTATACTCTCTGTAGTGCACTGCAGGTGGCCAGGGCTTGATGGAAGATTGGTTTACTGATTTTGTAGATATACAGTGGTATTTCAACAATGTGCAACTGAGGGCGTCCGAAAAGTATCGGATGGTAGTGCAGGAAACAGAAGCAACGCTTGAAATATTCAAGACTACAAGTGATGACTGTGGTTACTACAACTGCAAGCTGATCAATGAGATTGGCATGACAATGACGCGCGCTAAGTTCGACATTTCCTCGACATCTGCCGAGGCAGATGCGATGGAAAACGTGAAGACGAAAACAACTGTAAGGAAGAAAGCGGCTAAAAAGGTATCCAATACAATGGCTAAACGATCTGGTGCCTCTGAATCTCAGACGCTGCATAAGACAGAAATCAAAATAGTGCCAGCAAGTACAGTAGAGACTACAGTGAATATAATCAAAGTAAAGCAGGCTGTGCCCATATTGGTGGAGCACACTGAAGTTTCGGAAGTAATGCAAGTCAAAGATCGCAAGATCGCTGATGCTGAGCAACGCAGCAGAATCATTGAAGAAATTGTAGAAGAAGAAGAAGAAGAAGAAGAAGAGGAGGAAGAGATCCATGTAGAAAAAAAATACACATCGAGAAAAACTATTGAGCTTACTGAAACAGTTGAAATAATACGCACCAAAATTACAATGAAAACCATTAAAATCGAAGATATTTATGAGATAAGCCAACATGAAGAGGTGCAATGGCTGCTCGAATCCGTCGAGGCCGAGTCCTTTGGAAAGATTGGCGAGGCGGCTCTCAGAGATTTGGCCACAATTGGTGTGCTTTTACGCTACGGCTGCACTCATTATGAAATTACATACATGTACGAACAGAACATATTCATATCGCTACAGAAGCCCGAGTCACAATCGGCTCTGGTTCAGCTGGTGGAGCGTGAAGGGCACGAAGAGCTGATAACACAGATCTTAAGTGAATCTTCGAACGAGGACGAAACAATACTGGCAGCGACAGTCGGCTTCAAAGCCTTTATACGCATGATACAGACGTACGAAATTACAATAGAGACGGTCATACGAAAGTTTCATAGGGAGGATTTCATCTCGCACGATTGGAAGATATGCGGAAAGGAGGTTTGAATTCTGTTTTGTTTGTTTCTGTTTGTTACTGCAGTTGTGTAGACAGTTGAAATGCCAAACAAAATTTGTTTCAAATTTCATATTGTTTCGCTTGAATTGGGGAATCATTTAACTACTGGCATTTCAACTACTTACCATCACGATGTACATGCTGGTAATTTAAAATATTATCTAGACTGAAGCTCTCAAAGCATTTCCAATTAGTATATTGATGTTTTTTCTTATACATTTTTTTAACCGATTCACTGAAATCTAGAGAATAGTAGAGACATCCCAGATAATTGAAAGTCACGAGGCTATTACGCATGTAAAAATAGGTGAGTGCGGCTTATTTTGTATATATAAAAATGAAAATTTAAAAAATGCTTTTATCCATTTTTATTTTGAATACTGAAAAGCAATTTTGTTTCTTTTTATTTCAAAATGTAAAACTGCTTTGTAAAATACCTGCGCTTATGTGCCAATCCCAACAACAACAACAAACTTAATCTAACACAAACGTAGAGGAAACTTTTGTCGAGGAACGCACGATAGTTGTCCATGAAGGTTTGAACATAAACACAGATGAACTGTAATCCAAAATAATACCTACCAGTACTGATGTATCCCAATGAACTACTCAACTACAGTTACTACATAAAATGATTACATAAAAAACCAAAAACAAACAATAATAGATATTGACTTTTAAAATATAACAATTAAATTTTGTTAAACCAAACAAATCATGTGTATATTCTAAAAAGACGCCTACCGAGTATGTTAAATGCCCATTAACCATTAATAACCACCTACTACTATTATTTAAAATTTGCTATAGCCTGTTGTCATATAAGCTTATTTTTGCAAATTAATTGAAAATTTAAATGCTTCTACGTACCTGAATACAAGAGTAGAAGGGCCTTTTACTGCACGCAGACGCACAGTTGTTTTCACCTCAGGTAAGTTTTCAAGGAGTTTTCCTTTCGTAATATGTATGTATATTATGTTTGTCTGTTTAGCTTTCGTTTATGTCACAAACATGCTAAAAGCAAATGAAAAGAATATCTATTAATCATAGTTTCTTCGCTGTCATACTGTTATAATTATTAAAAATTGCTTGGTTTTATTAAGCTTATAAACATTGTTAGTGTATTGTCTTAATAGCACCACAAAGAAATGCCGACATTGTCATTGTTTAATTACATTACATTCGCAGAAACCACAACCACAAAAGTGGAAAAACAGTTCATACAGCAACAACAAGAACAAGAACAAGAACAAATAATAGGTCAAGAACAACAAGAACATATACAGGTTGAACAAACAGTCCATAGAAAAACCAAAACGAAAAAGCATAAGAAACATACAGAAATAATACAACAAGATCAAAAACAACAACCACAACAAGAAACGAGAGAAACATTTGAGGAGCAGAGAGAAACCTTTGCAGAGGAGTCAAACACAGAAGCTCCAACAATTGAGACACTCGAGCAAATTGAAGAGCTATTGCCGTATAGTACAAAACTATCCACCCAAAATCTACCACAGAGCGCACATGAAACAATTCCAGTTTCAGTAACTACAGAACTCTCTACACCAACACCGATAGCGGCACAAGTACAAAATGAACTCTTACCGCAAAAAACTTTAGCAGTAAATGAGGAGTGTTTAGCATTTGATGAGGCTAGTTCTAGCTTGGATCGGTCCACCCCGGCGACTATTGAGCTTACCGAGCATGTTGAAGTTCGTGAAAGACATGCAGCTTCTATTAGTGAGATGCAGACAAAAGAAACTCACAAAGAGTTTAAATCTTCCAAAATACCCAAGCTTATACAAGCTGAGCGAAAAATTAAGGAATCGCGGCCATTGCTTATTGAATCACCAAGCATCGCGGATTCTTTCGGTGAGCTGGAGTCGTTAAAAGCTCCCACGCAGCAAGCACATGGCGAGATCATATACTCTCATGAGCTCACCTCGGAACAGCAGTCAACGTTGGACAGTGTCGAAGGCTTCAAAACTCCATCAATTAGTATGGCAAAGGCACAATCACAATTCCTTGAAAAAGAAGGTCTTCTGATTACTGAATCTTTTAGCGGTGAGACTGTAGATAACGAAACACCAAAAATAATGCCAAATATTGAGCAAGTCTCTCCCAAATTAACTTCAAGTCTAAGCCTTGGCGTTAGTGAGTGGCAACCAGAAGACTCTGTAACGGAGATCAAACAAGCAGAAGGGGCGCGCGCTGAGAGTACATCAATTTCAATACAAGAGTTTAAAGCATTCAGCACTAGAGAAACCAAGTTATTAGAAAGTGAAGCAGAAATCAGTGCAGGATTTCAGCCTACAAAGTCTGCAGCAGAAGTTACGATTAAACCCGAAGAGAGACCACTTGTTGTGCAGGAAGTTGAAATATTGGAGTCACTTAGTGATGAAAAACCTTTATTGCAGCGGCATATTGAAGTTCAGGCTGTAAAGCAATTGGTATTATCGGAGGGCCTAGTAAATACGACAGCAGATGCGCGCAGTCCTATTGAAGAGAGTTTGCCAATGTTCCAGACTGACTCCCACGAAGCAATTTCAAGTTTGGAGACTCAATCACATATCATTACTCAAGAGACTGTCTTTAACGAAGATGGACCACAGGATTTAGCCTTAGAGAAAGTACCCAAAATCATAGGTGCCACATCAAGCCAAACCAGTTCTCTCACAGTTGGTGAAACTCAAGAGATGCAGTTGGTCGAAACTACGGAAAACCTGAATGAGCCAACAATAGAGCCTGCTAAGCCTGTGAAGAAAACTTTAACTAGGGGCTTTGAGACCGTCGTAGGTAATCAGGAAGCAATATATGATACCCTTAAGTCTATAGAGCAAGCATGCACTGAGTTCAATCAAGGCAAAGTAAATATTACAGAAGGCGAACTGGTTGCAGAAGTGCATACACAAACTGCTATTGACTCGGAGCAGAAGCTCTTATCTGAGGTGCCTGATACTGTGAGGGCAAAGCTGAATTTCATTGAACAGAAGGCATTGGATGTTAAACAGGAAACTGGCGTTGAGAAGGAACACAGTCTTTTCTCAGAAACACAAATACCCGAGCAGGCCGCGATGGAAAAAATAATCCCTGCTGAGCTGAAGGTAAGCAGTGTGTGGGAAGTGCAGCCTCAATTTACACCTGCTGATATTCAAAGTGATAATGTTAAACCAGCATCAGCTAGTCAAGTTTTTGAGTCAAAACCAGTTGGACTGACAAGTCAACAAAAGTCGCTTAAAGGAACAGATTATCTAAAACTACAACAACAGCCCGAACTCAAGTCTGGAAGAATACTTATGGATGAAAATCAGCAGCCGTTGGAAGTAACTACTGTGCAGGTTATTGAAAGCTCTGAACATATCGAATTAGCTCCACACCAAGTGGAGTCAAAAGCTCAGAAAACAACAAATACATTTAATCATGCAGAGCATATGGTAGTGACAATTTTGGAGTCGACCAAGGAACGAGCGACTGAAAGCAAGCCAACTGCGGTATTAGCAGATTTTACAATGCCAACTCAAATTGGAACTGATACAACGGAACAAGCCTTACTGGAAACCTTACAGTCTCATCAGCTGTCAACCCAGCCCCAGCAACAAATATCAGGAACAACCTTTGACCTTCTGCAGCCCTTAGATACAAGCTCTGTTCTTACTCTAGAACAGGAAATAGCTTTGCAGTCAGATGAACACAACGCAACTCAAAATGCTGCTATAGAAACAGTCAGAGCCTTACAAGTGCCAAATAAATCAAGGCCCCAGCATTTAGAATCAGTGCAAGAGCTTGGTGACAACACTCAACCATCTCAACACCAAGCTCTAGTCAATATTGGGGAAATTACACTACCTGAATGTGAAGAGGTAACATCATTAGATGCCGTTAAAGATTACTTAGCACCACCTTTAAATGAATCATTTATAGCTAACATGCAAATCATTGAAAACACATCATCATTGAATACGACTACAGCAACTGTAAGTGAAGAAACTGGACATATTGAAGAGCCAATCATCCCTTATTCAGTTGGTATTTCACCAAAACTAAGTGACTTTACCAAAAAAACACCGCTCTTAGAAGAGCCGAATGTTTTGGAGCATGCAGCAAGTCTTAGCATTTTGAGTCCAGTATTAGAAACTAGACAGCCTACATTCAGCCGTTTTGACGAAATTCATGTGCAGGAAATGAACGCATTGGAGAAAGAGGTTGCACTAGAAGATGTCTCTCAGCCAGTCAAGCAGTTGGTTAAAGTCTCACTTGATTCTACAGCTGGTATTGTGTTGAGCCAACGGGAGAATACTTTTGAATTGGAACGTGATCTAGAGGTGCCATCTATTTCATTCGAGAAAGCAAAATGTGTTGATTCGGAATTATTAAAATTGCCGTTGACGGAAGGAGTGGAGGAAAATCAGTCAGCTGGAGATCTGGCATGCTTCACAGTATCAAACAGTTTCGCAAAGTCAAGAATTGATGACTTAACGGAAACAACGACCACTGAACCAATAGTTTATGATAACGTTTTAATATCTAAAGTTGATGATCAGCCCAAATGTGTAAGCTCTCAATCTATAATTCCTCATGAGCATAAAATGATCAGTGAATGTATTCTAATTGGAGAAGTTGAAGAATTTCTGAAGACACAAGAAAAACAAAGAAATGCTAAGCCGACTCAAGACACTTTTAGCCAATTAGCTATAAAAGAGGATCAAAATACACTAGAAGCCGAATTATCATTCGATACAGAACGGTCACAGGAATTTAATGCAAAGGTTAGCGAAGCTATGCCAGCTCTTTACACAAAAGAGGTCAGTGAAATTGAGGTGTATGAAACGATTAGTGAAAAGAAGCCTAGTGAAACATTTAATAAACAAGAAGCTGGAATTTCCCATTCATCGAGTCATGTTCCAATTATAAATCTACAACAAGCTATAGAAAGTGCGGAAAAATTTCTTTCAGATGCCCAAACCAGCTCAGCTGCTACCTCAACTGATAACGCCTCCCAATTAAAATTGCCTGTTAATACTTCAATACAAACTGTTGAGGACGCTAAAGAATTTATTACATTAACATCGTCCGAGACAGTTGCTCAGCCTAACGTGGAAGGACACCATTTTGAAGTAACAGTAATGGATAGTCACTACGTCGAGGATACAGAATCCATAGGTCCCTACGATGTAGTAGAAACAAAGGCAACAGAATCTATGAATGTAACATTCAAAGCTACTTCTGAATCAGAAGAAGTCCACATATTTCAAAAGGAGTCGGTCTTACAGCCAACACAATCTCAGGGGGTCATTGCAAAGCCTGGATTAAGCGATATTCTTCAGTACACAACAACAACTGATACAATGCCCTTTGAATTATCAGAGAATATTAAACATGCCGAATCTAATACACAGAAAGCTCAAGTACATCCTTATGTACCGACTGACGCTAACAAACTAAACGTTCAGCTTGATGATCTCATCCTGCAAAAAGAGGATACGTTCTTGAACACTCATCAAATTGCTTATGGTAAACCCTTTATTGAAGGAACACAACGTGAAATGGAAATCTCCGAAGTCATACCTGTTGAAAATATTGACAACATAGGCGTACCGAAAACTGCGGCTCAAGAGTCGACAAGGAGTGTAATCAGTCAGCCCGAAACATACAAGACTGTATCCGAAGTTGCGGTTTATGAAAAAACAGAGGAATTAAAATATGAGAGTCCAAAAGAAGGTCAAGGCACCGAACTCGACGATTCCGATACTAAATGTGCTAACGTCACAACAATACAAACAGGTTTTATTAAAGAAGGTGATATGGCTCCCTTGTCCTTTATTAAAAATAATGTTCACGTTTCTAGCACGGAGAAGGAATCGTTGGTAACTGAGGAAGTCATTAGCGTAAGTTCCATACAAGAAAGTTACGATCTTCGAGTGCCTATTGAAGTGAACGCTAAATTATCATATGAATCTACGAATAAGACTGCAACTATAACTGAGCAGTTAGTCTGTGAAGAATCTCCTAATATCAATGTTGACGAAAACAAGTGCTTAACGCCAAAATTAAATTTTGTAGAAAGCTCTATCAAACCAGTTCAAACATCCACAGTAAGCGTATATGAAAATATTGAAGGGCACGGTGACTTCAAGCCACAGAGTGCACAACCAACATCAGATATTTCAACAGACTTAAACATTTCAGTGGTTGAAGAGGTATCTGTTATATCTTCCTTAGGTAGTATTTCAAAGGTAGAGCCTACAAAGGTAAAAGCGATCGAAGATAACGTAACACATAAGAATCTACTTGTAACTAAGGAAGAGCCCATTGAAAATGTTAAAAATTTATTGGAGGATGCGATTCCAGCTATGGAGAGTGCGAGTTACGCCACTATGGATGCAAAAGTTGCTCCTCTGTGCTCTGAACTCCTGGTAAAGGAAACTATTCTTGAAACAAGCAGCTCCAAAGTAGATTTGGAACATGCAAAGCCTTCAATACAGCCATACAGCTCGAGTCTCAGCCAACAGACAATTACAGAAGAACAAGTCACAACACTACATAAGAAAAACGAAACACTGCCCACAAATGCAAATATAAGTTATGAAACGAACACTAAAAATCAAGTTGATATATTAAATTTAGCGGCAAATCAAAATCTTGTATATGATCTGGAAATGCCTGCAATAGAGGAAAGAGAGAATGCTTTGCAAAAAATATTATTTGTACCTGACAATGTAAATGTTCTTTTGCCGCTTGAGGCTAAACCTATCGAAGATGCACAATATACGGTAATACCGAAAAATTATAAATCACAAACTGACTTGGAGTTACATTCTGAGCCAAAAATGCAATCTACACAACTATCTGAGTACGAAAGCCTAAGTACAAATATATTAAATCAAACGGTAAAATCACATCCGGGTAAGTACTAAGTAAGGTTAACTTTAAGCAATTCAACAGAAAAAGGCGTATTACTTCCATTACTACTTGTCCCCCGATCTACAAAACACATATTACACAAAACAATAACCAAAATACAAAACGAATTAAGACTAAAAGCATATTTTTTACACAGATACAAAACAAGCCACTGACACAAAACACACACAACAAAAGACACCAACACAAATTAAAGAAATACACGAAGTTGAGATAATGGAAATCCCCGAAACTATTCAAATTCTTGAAAAACTCACTAAAGATGGTCAGAAGAAGAAAAAAACTATACGCACTCGTGTAATAAAGAAGGTAAAGGGTGACAAACAAGAAATCACCAAGATTGAAACCATCGAAGAGGACGACAAACAGCCCGACACAACTGTCACAGTAGAAGAAATTCCTATGTATAAAACTGAACCTGAACAAATCAGCGAACTTCCGGAAGAGGTTCGTGTGGTTGAAACAGTATCGGAAGACGGCAGGCCCAAAAAGAAGAAGATACGCACACGTGTTATCAAGAAGGTTAAGGGTGACAAACAAGAAGTCACCAAGATTGAAACCATCGAAGAGGATGACAAGCAAACCGAGACAACTGTCACAGTAGAGGAAGTTCCTATATATAAAACTGAACCTGAACAAATCAGCGAACTTCCGGAAGAGGTTCGTGTGGTTGAAACAGTATCGGAAGACGGCAGGCCCAAAAAGAAGAAGATACGCACACGTGTTATCAAGAAGGTTAAGGGTGACAAACAAGAAGTCACCAAGATTGAAACCATCGAAGAGGATGACAAACAACCCGAGACAACTGTCACAGTTGAAGAGTTGCCTGTGGAAGATGAACAGCCTGAACAAATACAGGAGCTCCCAGAAGAGGTGCGCATTGTTGAAACAGTAACCGAAGACGGGAAGCCCAAGAAGAAGAAGATACGCACACGTGTTATCAAGAAGGTTAAGGGTGACAAACAAGAAGTCACCAAGATTGAAACCGTCGAAGAGGATGACAAGCAACCCGAGACAACTGTCACAGTTGAAGAGATTCCTGCAGAAGAAGAACAGCCTGAACAAATCCAGGAGCTCCCAGAAGAGGTGCGCATTGTTGAAACAGTAACCGAAGACGGGAAGCCCAAGAAGAAGAAGATACGCACACGTGTTATCAAGAAGGTTAAGGGTGACAAACAAGAAGTCACCAAGATTGAAACCGTCGAAGAGGATGACAAGCAACCCGAGACAACTGTCACAGTTGAAGAGTTGCCTGTGGAAGAAGAACAGCCTGAACAAATCCAGGAGCTCCCAGAAGAGGTGCGCATTGTTGAAACAGTAACCGAAGACGGGAAGCCCAAGAAGAAGAAGATACGCACACGTGTTATCAAGAAGGTTAAGGGTGACAAACAAGAAGTTACCAAAATTGAAACCGTCGAAGAGGATGACAAGCAACCAGAGACAACTGTCACAGTAGAAGAGATGCCTGTAGAAGAAGAACAGCCAGAACAAATGCGGGAGCTTCCTGAGGAGGTTCGTGTGGTTGAAACAGTAACCGAAGACGGGAAGCCCAAAAAGAAGAAGATTCGCACACGTGTTATCAAGAAGGTTAAGGGTGACAAACAAGAAGTCACCAAGATTGAAACCATCGAAGAGGATGACAAGCAACCCGAGACAACTGTCACAGTTGAAGAGATTCCTGCAGAAGAAGAACAGCCTGAACAAATCCAGGAGCTCCCAGAAGAGGTGCGCATTGTTGAAACAGTAACCGAAGACGGGAAGCCCAAGAAGAAGAAGATACGCACACGTGTTATCAAGAAGGTTAAGGGTGACAAACAAGAAGTTACCAAAATTGAAACCGTCGAAGAGGATGACAAGCAACCAGAGACAACTGTCACAGTTGAAGAGATTCCTGTGGAGGAAAAACAACCTGAACAAATGCGGGAGCTTCCTGAGGAGGTTCGTGTGGTTGAAACAGTAACCGAAGACGGGAAGCCCAAAAAGAAGAAGATTCGCACACGTGTTATCAAGAAGGTTAAGGGTGACAAACAAGAAGTCACCAAGATTGAAACCATCGAAGAGGATGACAAGCAACCAGAGACAACTGTCACAGTTGAAGAGATTCCTGTGGAAGAAACACCTGAACAAATCCAGGAGCTTCCGGAAGAGGTTCGTGTTATTGAAACAGTAACCGAAGACGGCAAGCCCAAGAAGAAGAAGATTCGCACACGTGTTATCAAGAAGATTAAGGGTGACAAACAAGAAGTCACCAAGATTGAAACCATCGAAGAGGATGACAAGCAACCAGAGACAACTGTCACAGTTGAAGAGATTCCTGCAGAAGAAGAACAGCCTGAACAAATCCAGGAGCTCCCAGAAGAGGTGCGCATTGTTGAAACAGTAACCGAAGACGGGAAGCCCAAGAAGAAGAAGATACGCACACGTGTTATCAAGAAGGTTAAGGGTGACAAACAAGAAGTTACCAAAATTGAAACCGTCGAAGAGGATGACAAGCAACCAGAGACAACTGTCACAGTTGAAGAGATTCCTGTGGAGGAAAAACAACCTGAACAAATGCGGGAGCTTCCTGAGGAGGTTCGTGTGGTTGAAACAGTAACCGAAGACGGGAAGCCCAAAAAGAAGAAGATTCGCACACGTGTTATCAAGAAGGTTAAGGGTGACAAACAAGAAGTCACCAAGATTGAAACCATCGAAGAGGATGACAAGCAACCAGAGACAACTGTCACAGTTGAAGAGATTCCTGTGGAAGAAACACCTGAACAAATCCAGGAGCTTCCGGAAGAGGTTCGTGTTATTGAAACAGTAACCGAAGACGGCAAGCCCAAGAAGAAGAAGATTCGCACACGTGTTATCAAGAAGATTAAGGGTGACAAACAAGAAGTCACCAAGATTGAAACCGTTGAGGAGGATGACAACCAACCAGAGACAACTGTCACAGTTGAAGAGATTCCTGTGGAGGATGAGCAGCCTGAACAAATCCGGGAGCTTCCAGAAGAGGTTCGTGTTATTGAAACAGTAACCGAAGACGGCAAGCCCAAGAAGAAGAAGATTCGCACACGTGTTATCAAGAAGATTAAGGGTGACAAACAAGAAGTCACCAAGATTGAAACCGTCGAAGAGGATGACAAGCAACCAGAGACAATTGTCACAGTTGAAGAGATTTCTGTGAAAGAAGAACAGCCTGAACAAATCCAGGAGTTTCCGGAAGAGGTTCGTGTGGTTGATACAGTAACCGAAGACGGCAAGCCCAAGAAGAAGAAGATTCGCACACGTGTTATCAAAAAGGTTAAGGGTGACAAACAAGAAGTAACCAAGATTGAAACCGTTGAGGAGGATGACAAGCCACCAGAGACAACTGTCACAGTTGAAGAAAGTCCTGTGGAGGAAGAGCAGCCTGAACATATCCAGGAGCTTCCGGAAGAGGTTCGTGTTGTTGAAACAGTGACCGAAGACGGCAAGCCTAAGAAGAAGAAGATTCGCACACGTGTTATCAAAAAGGTTAAGGGTGACAAACAAGAAGTAACCAAGATTGAAACCATCGAAGAGGATGACAAGCAACCAGAAACAACAGTCACAGTTGAAGAGATTGCTGTGGAGGAAGAACAGCCTGAACAAATTCAGGAGCTTCCAGAAGAGGTTCGTGTTGTTGAAACTGTAACCGAAGACGGCAAGCCTAAGAAGAAGAAGATTCGCACACGCGTCATCAAGAAGGTTAAGGGTGATAAACAAGAAGTAACCAAGATTGAAACCGTTGAGGAGGATGACAAGCAACCAGAGACAACTGTCACAGTTGAAGAGATTCCTGTGGAGGATGAGCAGCCTGAACAAATCCAGGAGCTTCCAGAAGAGGTTCGTGTTGTTGAAACTGTAACCGAAGACGGCAAGCCTAAGAAGAAGAAGATTCGCACACGTGTTATCAAAAAGGTTAAGGGTGACAAACAAGAAGTCACCAAGATTGAAACCATCGAAGAGGATGACAAGCAACCAGAGACAACTGTCACAGTGAAAGAGATTCCTGTGGAAGAACAGCCCGAACAAATCCAGGAGCTTCCGGAAGAGGTTCGTGTTGTTGAAACAGTAACCGAAGACGGCAAGCCCAAGAAGAAGAAGATTCGCACACGTGTAATCAAGAAGGTTAAGGGTGATAAACAAGAAGTAACCAAGATTGAAACCGTTGAGGAGGATGACAAGCAACCAGAGACAACTGTCACAGTTGAAGAGATTCCTGTGGAGGATGAGCAGCCTGAACAAATCCAGGAGCTTCCAGAAGAGGTTCGTGTTGTTGAAACAGTAACCGAAGACGGTAAGCCCAAGAAGAAGAAGATTCGCACACGTGTTATCAAAAAGGTTAAGGGTGACAAACAAGAAGTCACCAAGATTGAAACCATCGAAGAGGATGACAAGCAACCAGAGACAACTGTCACAGTAGAAGAGATTCCTGTGGAAGAACAGCCCGAACAAATCCAGGAGCTTCCGGAAGAGGTTCGTGTTGTTGAAACAGTAACTGAAGATGGCAAGCCCAAGAAGAAGAAGATTCGCACACGGGTTATCAAAAAGGTTAAGGGTGACAAACAAGAAGTCACCAAGATTGAAACCATCGAAGAGGATGACAAGCAACCAGAGACAACTGTCACAGTGGAAGAGATTCCTGTGGAAGAACAGCCCGAACAAATCCAGGAGCTTCCGGAAGAGGTTCGTGTTGTTGAAACAGTAACCGAAGATGGAACGCCCAAAAAGAAGATGATACGCACACGTGTTATCAAGAAGGTTAAGGCTGACAAACAAGAAGTCACCAAGATTGAAACCATCGAAGAGGATGACAAGCAAACCGAGACAACTGTCACAGTAGAGGAAGTTCCTATATATAAAACTGAACCTGAACAAATCAGCGAACTTCCGGAAGAGGTTCGTGTGGTTGAAACAGTAACCGAAGACGGCAAGCCCAAAAAGAAGAAGATACGCACACGTGTTATCAAGAAGGTTAAGGGTGACAAACAAGAAGTCACCAAGATTGAAACCATCGAAGAGGATGACAAACAACCAGAGACAACTGTCACAGTGGAAGAGATGCCTGTGGAGGAAGAACAGCTTGAACAAGTCACGGAGCTTCCAGAAGAGGTTCGTGTTGTTGAAACAGTAACTGAAGATGGCAAGCCCAAGAAGAAGAAGATTCGCACACGGGTTATCAAGAAGATTAAGGGTGACAAACAAGAAGTAACCAAGATTGAAACTGTTGAAGAGGATGACAAGCAACCAGAGACAACTGTCACAGTTGAGGAGATTCCTGTAGAGGAAGAACAGCCCGAACAAATCAAGGAGCTTCCGGAAGAGGTTCGTGTTGTTGAAACAGTAACCGAAGACGGCAAGCCCAAGAAGAAGAAGATTCGCACACGTGTTATCAAAAAGGTTAAGGGTAACAAGCAAGAAGTCACCAAGATTGAAACCATCGAAGAGGATGACAAGCAACCAGAGACAACTGTTACAGTTGAAGAGATTCCTGTGGAAGAACAGCCCGAAAAAATACAGGAGCTTCCGGAAGAGGTTCGTGTTGTTGAAACAGTAACCGAAGATGGAAAGCCGACAAAGAAGAAGATACGCACCCGTGTTATCAAGAAGGTTAAGGGTGACAAACAAGAAGTAACCAAGATTGAAACCGTTGAGGAGGATGACAAGCAACCTGAGACAACTGTCACAGTTGAAAAGATTCCTCTGGAGGAAAAGCCTGAACAAATACAGGAGCTTCCAGAAGAGGTTCGTGTTGTTGAAACAGTAACCGAAGATGGAACACCCAAAAAGAAGAAGATACGCACACGTGTTATCAAGAAGGTTAAAGGTGACAAACAAGAAGTCACCAAGATTGAAACCATTGAGGAGGATGACAAGCAACCTGAGACAACTGTCTCAGTTGAAGAGATTCCTGTGGAGGAAGAACAACCTGAACAAATCCAGGAGCTTCCAGAAGAGGTTCGTGTTGTTGAAACAGTAACTGAAGATGGCAAGCCCAAGAAGAGGAAGATTCGCACACGTGTTATTAAAAAGGTTAAGGGTAACAAACAAGAAGTCACCAAGATTGAAACCATCGAAGAGGATGACAAGCAACCAGAGACAACTGTCACAGTGGAAGAGATTCCTGTGGAAGAGCAGCCCGAACAAATCCAGGAGCTTCCAGAAGAGGTTCGTGTTGTTGAAACGGTAACCGAAGACGGCAAGCTTAAGAAGAAGAAGATTCGCACACGTGTTATCAAAAAGGTTAAGGGTGACAAACAAGAAGTAACCAAGATTGAAACCGTTGAGGAGGATGACAAGCAACCAGAGACAACTGTCACAGTTGAAAAGATTCCTCTGGAGGAAAAGCCTGAACAAATACAGGAGCTTCCAGAAGAGGTTCGTGTTGTTGAAACAGTAACCGAAGATGGAACACCCAAAAAGAAAAAGATACGCACACGTGTTATCAAGAAGGTTAAAGGTGACAAACAAGAAGTCACCAAGATTGAAACCATTGAGGAGGATGACAAGCAACCTGAGACAACTGTCTCAGTTGAAGAGATTCCTGTGGAGGAAGAACAACCTGAACAAATCCAGGAGCTTCCAGAAGAGGTGCGTGTTGTTGAAACTGTAACCGAAGACGGCAAGCCCAAAAAGAAGAAGATTCGCACACGTGTTATCAAAAAGGTTAAGGGTGACAAACAAGAAGTCACAAAGATTGAAACCATCGAAGAGGATGACAAGCAACCAGAGACAACTGTCACAGTGGAAGAGATTCCTGTGGCAGAACAGCCCGAACAAATCCAGGAGCTTCCGGAAGAGGTTCGTGTTGTTGAAACAGTAACCGAAGACGGCAAGCCCAAGAAGAGGAAGATTCGCACACGTGTTATTAAAAAGGTTAAGGGTAACAAACAAGAAGTCACCAAGATTGAAACCATCGAAGAGGATGACAAGCAACCAGAGACAACTGTCACAGTGGAAGAGATTCCTGTGGAAGAGCAGCCCGAACAAATCCAGGAGCTTCCGGAAGAGGTTCGTGTTGTTGAAACATTAACCGAAGACGGCAAGCCCAAGAAGAAGAAGATTCGCACACGTGTTATCAAAAAGGTTAAGGGTGACAAACAAGAAGTCACCAAGATTGAAACCATCGAAGAGGATGACAAGCAACCACAGACAACTGTCACAGTGGAAGAGATTCCTGTGGAAGAACATCCCGAACAAATCCAGGAGCTTCCGGAAGAGGTTCGTGTTGTTGAAACAGTAACCGAAGACGGCAAGCCTAAGAAGAAGAAGATCCGCACACGTGTAATCAAGAAGGTTAAGGGTGACAAACAAGAAGTCACCAAGATTGAAACTGTTGAGGAGGATGACAAGCAACCAGAGACAACTGTCACAGTTGAAGAGATTCCTGTGGAAGAACAGCCCGAACAAATCCAGGAGCTTCCGGAAGAGGTTCGTGTTGTTGAAACAGTAACCGAAGACGGTAAGCCCAAAAAGAAGAAGATTCGCACACGTGTTATCAAAAAGGTTAAGGGTGACAAACAAGAAGTCACCAAGATTGAAACCATCGAAGAGGATGACAAGCGACCAGAGACAACTGTCACAGTGGAAGAGATTCCTGTGGAAGAACAGCACGAACAAATCCAGGAGCTTCCGGAAGAGGTTCGTGTTGTTGAAACAGTAACCGAAGACGGCAAGCCCAAGAAGAAGAAGATTCGCACACGTGTTATCAAGAAGATTAAGGGTAACAAACAAGAAGTCACCAAGATTGAAACCATCGAAGAGGATGACAAGCAACCAGAGACAACTGTCACAGTTGAAGAGATTCCTGTGAAAGAAAAGCCCGAACAAATCCAGGAGCTTCCGGAAGAGGTTCGTGTTGTTGAAACAGTAACCGAAGACGGTAAGCCCAAGAGGAAGAAGATACGCACACGTGTTATCATGAAGGCTAAGGGTGACAAACAAGAAGTCACCAAGATTGAAACCATCGAAGAGGATGACAAGCAACCAGAGACAACTGTCACAGTTGAAGAGATTCCTGTGGAAGAACAGCCCGAACAAATCCAGGAGCTTCCGGAAGAGGTTCGTGTTGTTGAAACAGTAAGCGAAGACGGTAAGCCCAAAAAGAAGAAGATTCGCACACGTGTTATCAAAAAGGTTAAGGGTGACAAACAAGAAGTCACCAAGATTGAAACCATCGAAGAGGATGACAAGCGACCAGAGACAACTGTCACAGTGGAAGAGATTCCTGTGGAAGAACAGCACGAACAAATCCAGGAGCTTCCGGAAGAGGTTCGTGTTGTTGAAACAGTAACCGAAGACGGCAAGCCCAAGAAGAAGAAGATTCGCACACGTGTTATCAAAAAGGTTAAGGGTAACAAACAAGAAGTCACCAAGATTGAAACCATCGAAGAGGATGACAAGCAACCAGAGACAACTGTCACAGTGGAAGAGATTCCTGTGGAGGATGAGCAGCCTGAACAAATCCAGGAGCTTCCAGAAGAGGTTCGTGTTGTTGAAACAGTAACCGAAGACGGTAAGCCCAAGAAGAAGAAGATTCGCACACGTGTTATCAAGACGGTTAAGGGTGACAAACAAGAAGTCACCAAGATTGAAACCATCGAAGAGGATGACAAGCAACCAGAGACAACTGTCACAGTGGAAGAGATTCCTTTGAAAGAACAGCCCGATCAAATCCAGGAGCTTCCGGAAGAGGTTCGTGTTGTTGAAACAGTAACCGAAGAGGGTAAGCCCAAGAAGAAGAAGATTCGCACACGTGTTATCAAAAAGGTTAAGGGTGACAAACAAGAAGTCACCAAGATTGAAACCATCGAAGAGGATGACAAGCAACCAGAGACAACTGTCACAGTTGAAGAGATTCCTGTGGAAGAAAAGCCTGAACAAATGCAGGAGCTTCCGGAAGAGGTTCGTGTTGTTGAAACAGTAACCGAAGATGGAACGCCCAAGAAGAAGAAGATTCGCACACGTGTTATCAAAAAGGTTAAGGGTGACAAACAAGAAGTCACCACGATTGAAACCATCGAAGAGGATGACAAGCAACCAGAGACAACTGTCACAGTTGAAGAGATTCCTGTGGAAGAAAAGCCTGAACAAATACAGGAGCTTCCGGAAGAGGTTCGTGTTGTTGAAACAGTAACCGAAGATGGAACGCCCAAAAAGAAGAAGATACGCACACGTGTTATCAAGAAGGTTAAGGGTGACAAACAAGAAGTCACCAAGATTGAAACCATCGAAGAGGATGACAAGCAACCAGAGACAACTGTCACAGTTGAAGAGATTCCTGTGGAAGAAAAGCCTGAACAAATACAGGAGCTTCCGGAAGAGGTTCGTGTTGTTGAAACAGTAACCGAAGACGGCAAGCCCAAGAAGAAGAAGATTCGCACACGTGTTATCAAGAAGGTTAAGGGTGACAAACAAGAAGTAACCAAAATTGAAACCGTTGAGGAGGATGACAAGCAACCAGAGACAACCGTCACAGTTGAAGAGATTCCTGTGGAGGAAGAACAACCTGAACAAATCCAGGAGCTTCCGGAAGAGGTTCGTGTTGTTGAAACAGTAACCGAAGACGGCAAGCCCAAGAAGAAGAAGATTCGCACACGTGTTATCAAAAAGGTTAAGGGTGACAATCAAGAAGTCACTAAGATTGAAACCATCGAAGAGGATGACAAGCAACCAGAGACAACTGTCACAGTTGAAGAGAGTCCTGTGGAAGAACAGCCCGAACAAATACAGGAGCTTCCGGAAGAGGTTCGTGTTGTTGAAACAGTAACCGAAGATGGAACGCCCAAGAAGAAGAAGATACGCACTCGTGTTATCAAGAAGGTTAAGGGTGACAAACAAGAAGTAACCAAGATTGAAACCGTTGAGGAGGATGACAAGCAACCAGAGACAACCGTCACAGTTGAAGAGATTCCTGTGGAGGAAGAACAACCTGAACAAATCCAGGAGCTTCCGGAAGAGGTTCGTGTTGTTGAAACAGTAACCGAAGACGGCAAGCCCAAGAAGAAGAAGATTCGCACACGTGTTATCAAAAAGGTTAAGGGTGACAAACAAGAAGTCACTAAGATTGAAACCATCGAAGAGGATGACAAGCAACCAGAGACAACTGTCACAGTTGAAGAGATTCCTATGGAAGAACAGCCCGAACAAATACGGGAGCTTCCGGAAGAGGTTCGTGTTGTTGAAACAGTAACCGAAGATGGAACGCCCAAAAAGAAGAAGATACGCACTCGTGTTATCAAGAAGGTTAAGGGTGACAAACAAGAAGTAACCAGGATTGAAACCGTTGAGGAGGATGACAAGCAACCAGAGACAACCGTCACAGTTGAAGAGATTCCTGTGGAGGAAGAACAACCTGAACAAATCCAGGAGCTTCCGGAAGAGGTTCGTGTTGTTGAAACAATAACCGAAGATGGCAAGCCCAAGAAGAAGAAGATTCGCACACGTGTTATCAAAAAGGTTAAGGGTGACAAACAAGAAGTCACCAAGATTGAAACCATCGAAGAGGATGACAAGCAGCCAGAGACAACTGTCACAGTGGAAGAGATTCCTGTGGAAGAACAGCCCGAAAAAATACAGGAGCTTCCGGAAGAGGTTCGTGTTGTTGAAACAGTAACCGAAGATGGAACGCCCAAAAAGAAGAAGATACGCACACGTGTTATCAAGAAGGTTAAGGGTGACAAACAAGAAGTAACCAAGATTGAAACCGTTGAGGAGGATGACAAGCAACCAGAGACAACCGTCACAGTTGAAGAGATTCCTGTGGAGGAAGAACAACCTGAACAAATCCAGGAGCTTCCGGAAGAGGTTCGTGTTGTTGAAACAATAACCGAAGATGGCAAGCCCAAGAAGAAGAAGATTCGCACACGTGTTATCAAAAAGGTTAAGGGTGACAAACAAGAAGTCACCAAGATTGAAACCATCGAAGAGGATGACAAGCAGCCAGAGACAACTGTCACAGTGGAAGAGATTCCTGTGGAAGAACAGCCCGAAAAAATACAGGAGCTTCCGGAAGAGGTTCGTGTTGTTGAAACAGTAACCGAAGATGGAACGCCCAAAAAGAAGAAGATACGCACACGTGTTATCAAGAAGGTTAAGGGTGACAAACAAGAAGTAACCAAGATTGAAACCGTTGAGGAGGATGACAAGCAACCAGAGACAACCGTCACAGTTGAAGAGATTCCTGTGGAGGAAGAACAACCTGAACAAATCCAGGAGCTTCCGGAAGAGGTTCGTGTTGTTGAAACAGTAACCGAAGACGGCAAGCCCAAGAAGAAAAAGATTCGCACACGTGTTATCAAAAAGGTTAAGGGTGACAAACAAGAAGTCACTAAGATTGAAACCATCGAAGAGGATGACAAGCAACCAGAGACAACTGTCACAGTGGAAGAGATTCCTGTGGAAGAACAGCCCGAACAAATACAGGAGCTTCCGGAAGAGGTTCGTATTGTTGAAACCGTAACCGAAGACGGCAAGCCCAAGAAGAAGAAGATACGCACACGTGTTATCAAGAAGGTTAAGGGTGACAAACAAGAAGTAACCAAGATTGAAACCGTTGAGGAGGATGACAAGCAACCAGAGACAACTGTCACAGTTGAGGAGATTCCTGTGGAGGAAGAACAGCTTGAACAAATCCAGGAGCTTCCGGAAGAGGTTCGTGTTGTTGAAACAGTAACCGAAGACGGCAAGCCCAAAAAGAAGAAGATACGAACTCGAGTTATCAAGAAGGTTAAGGGTGACAAACAAGAAGTAACCAAGATTGAAACCGTTGAGGAGGATGACAAGCAACCAGAGACAACCGTCACAGTTGAAGAGATTCCTGTGGAGGAAGAACAACCTGAACAAATACAGGAGCTTCCGGAAGAGGTTCGTGTTGTTGAAACAGTAACCGAAGATGGAACGCCCAAGAAGAAGAAGATACGCACACGTGTTATCAAAAAGGTTAAGGGTGACAAACAAGAAGTAACCAAGATTGAAACCGTTGAGGAGGATGACAAGCCACCAGTGACAACTGTCACAGTTGAAGAAAGTCCTGTGGAGGAAGAGCAGCCTGAACATATCCAGGAGCTTCCGGAAGAGGTTCGTGTTGTTGAAACAGTAACCGAAGACGGCAAGCCCAAAAAGAAGAAGATACGCACTCGTGTTATCATGAAGGCTAAGGGTGACAAACAAGAAGTAACCAAGATTGAAACCGTTGAGGAGGATGACAAGCAACCAGAGACAACCGTCACAGTTGAAGAGATTCCTGTGGAGGAAGAACAACCTGAACTAATCCAGGAGCTTCCGGAAGAGGTTCGTGTTGTTGAAACAATAACCGAAGACGGCAAGCCCAAGAAGAAGAAGATTCGCACACGTGTTATCAAGAAGGTTAAGGGTGACAAACAAGAAGTCACCAAGATTGAAACCATCGAAGAGGATGACAAGCAGCCAGAGACAACTGTCAGAGTGGAAGAGATTCCTGTGGAAGAACAGCCCGAACAAATACAGGAGCTTCCGGAAGAGGTTCGTGTTGTTGAAACCGTAACCGAAGATGGAACGCCCAAAAAGAAGAAGATACGCACACGTGTTATCAAGAAGGTTAAGGGTGACAAACAAGAAGTAACCAAGATTGAAACCGTTGAGGAGGATGACAAGCAACCAGAGACAACCGTCACAGTTGAAGAGATTCCTGTGGAGGAAGAACAACCTGAACAAATCCAGGAGCTTCCGGAAGAGGTTCGTGTTGTTGAAACAGTAACCGAAGACGGCAAGCCCAAGAAGAAAAAGATTCGCACACGTGTTATCAAAAAGATTAAGGGTGACAAACAAGAAGTCACTAAGATTGAAACCATCGAAGAGGATGACAAGCAACCAGAGACAACTGTCACAGTGGAAGAGATTCCTGTGGAAGAAACACCTGAACAAATCCAGGAGCTTCCGGAAGAGGTTCGTGTTGTTGAAACAGTAACCGAAGACGGCAAGCCCAAGAAGAAAAAGATTCGCACACGTGTTATCAAAAAGGTTAAGGGTGACAAACAAGAAGTCACTAAGATTGAAACCATCGAAGAGGATGACAAGCAACCAGAGACAACTGTCACAGTGGAAGAGATTCCTGTGGAAGAACAGCCCGAACAAATACAGGAGCTTCCGGAAGAGGTTCGTATTGTTGAAACAGTAACCGAAGACGGCAAGCCCAAGAAGAAGAAGATACGCACACGTGTTATCAAGAAGGTTAAGGGTGACAAACAAGAAGTCACCAAGATTGAAACCGTTGAGGAGGATGACAAGCCACCAGAGACAACTGTCACAGTTGAAGAAAGTCCTGTGGAGGAAGAGCAGCCTGAACATATCCAGGAGCTTCCGGAAGAGGTTCGTGTTGTTGAAACAGTAACCGAAGACGGCAAGCCCAAAAAGAAGAAGATACGCACTCGTGTTATCATGAAGGCTAAGGGTGACAAACAAGAAGTAACCAAGATTGAAACCGTTGAGGAGGATGACAAGCAACCAGAGACAACCGTCACAGTTGAAGAGATTCCTGTGGAGGAAGAACAACCTGAACAAATACAGGAGCTTCCGGAAGAGGTTCGTATTGTTGAAACAATAACCGAAGACGGCAAGCCCAAGAAGAAGAAGATTCGCACACGTGTTATCAAAAAGGTTAAGGGTGACAAACAAGAAGTCACCAAGATTGAAACCATCGAAGAGGATGACAAGCAGCCAGAGACAACTGTCACAGTGGAAGAGATTCCTGTGGAAGAACAGCCCGAACAAATACAGGAGCTTCCGGAAGAGGTTCGTGTTGTTGAAACCGTAATCGAAGATGGAACGCCCAAAAAGAAGAAGATACGCACACGTGTTATCAAGAAGGTTAAGGGTGACAAACAAGAAGTAACCAAGATTGAAACCGTTGAGGAGGATGACAAGCAACCAGAGACAACCGTCACAGTTGAAGAGATTCCTGTGGAGGAAGAACAACCTGAACAAATCCAGGAGCTTCCGGAAGAGGTTCGTGTTGTTGAAACAGTAACCGAAGACGGCAAGCCCAAGAAGAAAAAGATTCGCACACGTGTTATCAAAAAGGTTAAGGGTGACAAACAAGAAGTCACTAAGATTGAAACCATCGAAGAGGATGACAAGCAACCAGAGACAACTGTCACAGTGGAAGAGATTCCTGTGGAAGAACAGCCCGAACAAATACAGGAGCTTCCGGAAGAGGTTCGTATTGTTGAAACAGTAACCGAAGACGGCAAGCCCAAGAAGAAGAAGATACGCACACGTGTTATCAAGAAGGTTAAGGGTGACAAACAAGAAGTCACCAAGATTGAAACCGTTGAGGAGGATGACAAGCAACCAGAGACAACTGTCACAGTTGAGGAGATTCCTGTGGAGGAAGAACAGCTTGAACAAATCCAGGAGCTTCCGGAAGAGGTTCGTGTTGTTGAAACAGTAACCGAAGACGGCAAGCCCAAAAAGAAGAAGATACGAACTCGAGTTATCAAGAAGGTTAAGGGTGACAAACAAGAAGTAACCAAGATTGAAACCGTTGAGGAGGATGACAAGCAACCAGAGACAACCGTCACAGTTGAAGAGATTCCTGTGGAGGAAGAAAAACCTGAACAAATACAGGAGCTTCCGGAAGAGGTTCGTGTGGTTGAAACAGTAACCGAAGATGGAACGCCCAAGAAGAAGAAGATACGCACACGTGTTATCAAAAAGGTTAAGGGTGACAAACAAGAAGTAACCAAGATTGAAACCGTTGAGGAGGATGACAAGCCACCAGAGACAACTGTCACAGTTGAAGAAAGTCCTGTGGAGGAAGAGCAGCCTGAACATATCCAGGAGCTTCCGGAAGAGGTTCGTGTTGTTGAAACAGTAACCGAAGACGGCAAGCCCAAAAAGAAGAAGATACGCACTCGTGTTATCAAGAAGGCTAAGGGTGACAAACAAGAAGTAACCAAGATTGAAACCGTTGAGGAGGATGACAAGCAACCAGAGACAACTGTCACAGTTGAAGAGATTCCTGTGGAAGAAAAGCCTGAACAAATACAGGAGCTTCCGGAAGAGGTTCGTGTTGTTGAAACAGTAACCGAAGATGGAACGCCCAAGAAGAAGAAGATACGCACACGTGTTATCAAGAAGGTTAAGGGTGACAAACAAGAAGTAACCAAGATTGAAACCGTTGAGGAGGATGACATGCAACCAGAGACAACCGTCACAGTTGAAGAGATTCCTGTGGAGGAAGAACAACCTGAACAAATCCAGGAGCTTCCGGAAGAGGTTCGTGTTGTTGAAACAGTAACCGAAGACGGCAAGCCCAAGAAGAAGAAGATACGCACACGTGTTATCAAGAAGGTTAAGGGTGATAAACAAGAAGTAACCAAGATTGAAACCGTTGAGGAGGATGACATGCAACCAGAAACAACTGTCACTGTTGAAGAGATTCCTGTGGAAGAAACACCTGAACAAATCCATGAGATTCCGGAAGAGGTTCGTGTTGTTGAAACAGTAACCGAAGACGGTAAGCCCAAGAAGAAGAAAATTCGCACACGTGTTATCAAAAAGGTTAAGGGTGACAAACAAGAAGTCACTAAGATTGAAACCATCGAAGAGGATGACAAGCAACCAAAAACAACCGTGACAGTGGAAGAGATTCCTGTGGAGGAAGAACAACCTGAACTAATCCAGGAGCTTCCGGAAGAGGTTCGTGTTGTTGAAACTGTAACAGCAGACGGCAAGCCCAAGAAGAAGAAGATACGCACACGTGTTATCAAGAAGGTTAAGGGTGACAAACAAGAAGTCACCAAGATTGAAACCGTTGAGGAGGATGACAAGCAACCCGAGACAACTGTCACAGTTGAGGAGATTCCTGTGGAGGAAGAACAGCTTGAACAAATCCAGGAGCTTCCGGAAGAGGTTCGTGTTGTTGAAACAGTAACCGAAGACGGAAAGCCCAAAAAGAAGAAGATACGAACTCGAGTTATCAAGAAGGTTAAGGGTGACAAACAAGAAGTAACCAAGATTGAAACCGTTGAGGAGGATGACAAGCAACCAGAGACAACCGTCACAGTTGAAGAGATTCCTGTGGAGGAAGAACAACCTGAACAAATACAGGAGCTTCCGGAAGAGGTTCGTGTTGTTGAAACAGTAACCGAAGATGGAACGCCCAAGAAGAAGAAGATACGCACACGTGTTATCAAGAAGGTTAAGGGTGACAAACAAGAAGTAACCAAGATTGAAACCGTTGAGGAGGATGACAAGCAACCAGAGAGAACCGTCACAGTTGAAGAGATTCCTGTGGAGGAAGAACAACCTGAACAAATCCATGAGCTTCCGGAAGAGGTTCGTGTTGTTGAAACAGTAACCGAAGACGGCAAGCCAAAGAAGAAGAAGATACGCACACGTGTTATCAAGAAGGTTAAGGGTGACAAACAAGAAGTAACCAAGATTGAAACCGTTGAGGAGGATGACAAGCAACCAGAGACAACCGTCACAGTTGAGGAGATTCCCGTGGAGGAAGAAGAACCTGAACAAATCCAGGAGCTTCCGGAAGAGGTTCGTGTTGTTGAAACAGTAACCGAAGATGGAACGCCCAAGAAGAAGAAGATACGAACTCGTGTTATCAAGAAGGTTAAGGGTGACAAAGAAGAAGTGACCAAGATTGAAACCGTTGAGGAGGATGACAAGCAACCAGAGACAACTGTCACAGTTGAAGAGAGACCTGTGGAAGAACAGCCTGAACAAATCCAGGAGCTTACAGAAGAGGTTCGTGTTGTTGAAACAGTAACCGAAGACGGCAAGCCAAAGCAGAAGAAGATACGCACACGTGTTATCAAGAAGGTTAAGGGTGACAAACAAGAAGTCACCAAGATTGAAACCATCGAAGAGGATGATAAGCAACCAGACACAACTGTCACAGTTGAGGAGATTCCTGTGGAGGAAGAACAGCCTGAACAAATCCAGGAGCTTCCGGAAGAGGTTCATTTTGTTGAAACAGTAACCGAAGACGGGATGCCTAAGAAGAAGAAGATACGCACTCGTGTTATCAAAAAGGTTAAGGGTGACAAACAAGAAGTCACCAAGATTGAAACCATCGAAGAGGATGACAAGCAACCAGAGACAACTGTCACAGTTGAGGAGATTCCTGTGGAGGTAGAACAGCTTGAACAAATCCAGGAGCTTCCCGAAGAGGTTCGTGTTGTTGAAACAGTAACCGAAGATGGCACGCCCAAAAAGAAGAAGATACGCACACGTGTTATCAAGAAGGTTAAGGGTGACAAGCAAGAAGTCACCAAGATTGAAACCATCGAAGAGGATGACAAGCAACCAGAGACAACTGTCACAGTTGAAGAGATTCCTGTGGAAGAAAAGCCTGAACAAATACAGGAGCTTCCGGAGGAGGTTCGTTTTGTTGAAACAATAACCGAAGACGGCAAGCCCAAGAAGAAGAAGATTCGCACGCGTGTTATCAAGAAGGTTAAGGGTGACAAACAAGAAGTCACCAAGATTGAAACTATCGAAGAGGATGATAAGCAACCAGAGACAACTGTCACAGTTGAAGAGATTCCTGTGGAAGAAAAGCCTGAACAAATACAGGAGCTTCCCGAAGAGGTTCGTGTTGTTGAAACAGTAACCGAAGATGGAACGCCCAAAAAGAAGAAGATACGAACTCGAGTTATCAAGAAGGTTAAGGGTGACAAACAAGAAGTCACCAAGATTGAAACCGTCGAAGAGGATGACAAGCAACCAGAGACAACTGTCACAGTTGAAGAGATTCCTGTGGAGAAAGAACAACCTGAACAAATCCAGGAGCTTCCGGAGGAGGTTCGTTTTGTTGAAACAATAACCGAAGACGGCAAGCCCAAGAAAAAGAAGATTCGCACGCGTGTTATCAAGAAAGTTAAGGGTGATAAACAAGAAATAACCAAGATTGAAACCATCGAAGAGGATGACAAGCAACCAGAAACAACTGTCTCAGTTGAAGAGATTCCCGTGGAAGAACAGCCTGAACAAATACAGGAGCTTCCGGAAGAGGTTCGTGTGGTTGAAACAGTAACCGAAGATGGCACGCCCAAAACGAAGAAGATACGCACACGTGTTATCAAGAAGGTTAAGGGTGACAAACAAGAAGTCACCAAGATTGAAACCATCGAAGAGGATGACAAGCAACCAGAGACAACTGTCACAGTTGAAGAGATTCCTGTGGACGAAGAACAACCTGAACAAATACAGGAGCTTCCGGAAGAGGTTCGTGTTGTTGAAACAGTAACCGAAGATGGAACGCCCAAAAAGAAGAAGATACGCACACGTGTTATCAAGAAGGTTAAGGGTGACAAACAAGAAGTCACCAAGATTGAAATCATCGAAGAGGATGACAAGCAACCGGAGACAACTGTCACAGTTGAAGAGATTCCTGTGGAGGAAGAACAACCTGAACAAATCCAGGAGCTTCCGGAGGAGGTTCGTTTTGTTGAAACAATAACCGAAGACGGCAAGCCCAAGAAGAAGAAGATTCGCACGCGTGTTATCAAGAAGGTTAAGGGTGATAAACAAGAAGTCACCAAGATTGAAACCATCGAAGAGGATGACAAGCAACCAGAAACAACTGTCACAGTTGAAGAGATTCCTGTGGAGGAAGAACAGCCTGAACAAATCCAGGAGCTTCCGGAGGAAGTTCGTTTTGTAGAAACAATAACCGAAGACGGCAAGCCCAAAAAGAAGAAGATACGCACACGTGTCATAAAGAAGGTCAAAGGTGATAAGCAGGAAATCACTAAAATTGAAACAGTTGAAGAAGAAGATAAAAAGCCTGAAACAACAATAACAATAGAAGAAGCCAAAAGTCCATTTGGGGAAAAAATAAGTTTAAAGAAAAGAGTTGTTGTTCATAAGCCCGATGATGATGTTACTGTTGTTGAATTACCGGAAAGAAAATCAGTTATTCTTTCTGAAAAGAATGATGGTACTCCAATCAAGACGGTTATTAAAACTAAAATTATTAAGAAGGTGCAAGGGTCTAACATGGAAGTTACCAAAGTTCAAACAGTCGATGAATATGAAAAGCCAATTCAGACAAAGGTAACAGTTGAGAATTACCAAGCTCCTTTCCCAGATCTTCCGGAAGAAAAGTTCACAGAAGTTCTTGTTTTACCAGATATAATCGTTAAATCTGAAATTGTTGACACAGATGGGTTACAAAAAGTTATAAAATCTAAAAAGAGGGTCATAAAGAAACCTAAAGACGAATTTAAGGAAGAAGTAACGGAAATTGATATTACTGAACAAGATTCAGGAGAGCCCATTTATAAAATAACTGTCAATGAACTTCCATTTACGGAGCCTCTTCAAACTGACAATAGGTCAGTTGAGTTACCAGAACAAGTAACTGAGCTAGAAGTCATTTCTCCCGATGGAACAAAGAAGAAGAAAATTGTTAAGACAAGAGCATTTAAAACAAAAATTGATGATCATCATGATGAAGTCACAACAGTTAATACTGTTGAAGAGGAAAATATGGAACCAATAACTACTGTACATGTTGATATTGTCCCAGTTGATGAAACTTCTACATTGCCCATTCCTATTGAGGAGTTGCCAGAAGAAATTGTTTATACCGAGGAAATTGCTGATAATAAGAAGCCAAGAAAAAAGAAAACCAAAACTCGAACATTCAAAAAACAAGGTCCTGAGGATGAAGAATATTACCAAATACAAACTATTGAAGAAGAAGGCAAAGAGCCTTATTCACTTATACGCGTTGTTAGTGATGAAAACATTGCCGACATTATTGATATTAGTAAGCTCGATGATGAACAACTTCCTAAACACAAAAAACCAAAGCCACACAAACAGAGGGGTAAGAACACAAATCACAACACTATGCTTACACCACATTTTACACAAGAGTTAAAAATGAAGTATACGCAAAAAAAATTTTATATAAGTAATATATTATTAAAGGGGAGGCGCCGCCATTTAAAAACGCTTTCTTTTTTTTTATATTTTATTTATTTAATTGATACGCAGAAACTTAAGTATTAAATTAAAATTGTATCTTTGAAAAAATGTTTAACTTTAGTAACATATCTGGACTGTTAATAACAAATTTTTCTAATCATTCCATATTAATCAAAATACATACCACAACATAAACACAGCGGAGAAACAACAACCCGAACACACTGAAACGGAACACCCAGTTTACATAACTACATTTAAATCTGTACAAAGTGAAGATGGCGAAACCACAATTCAAACTGAAAATAAAAGAGTTTGTCAAGAGGAAGGCATCGTTGTTGAGGAAATGCTAAGTGACACTGAACCCGTTACGGAAGACATTACACAATCAAATATTGAAATTGTCGAAGTCAGCGAGCCTACAGGTGATTTTCTTGAATTATTTTCTAACTCACATACATACAAAAATATGCATATTACGGCGAACAATTCTCGCAGTAGAAACATGTTGCTAGAATTAAGCAACAATTTTCAAATACATCTTCGATAGATTAAAATTAACTTGTCCAGGTACTTGATTTGAGATTGCGATTCAAACATTATGAATCAAAGTGAAAAAAGTAGCTTCAACTTAGTAACACAAACATAAAATTTACACTCAAAAACACAAAATTCTGTTTGAACACTTTTGGCACTATAATTACTAACAAGGTTGACTAGAAAACTTATAGTTACATAAGTATTCTAGTACATTGTATGTACTCAGATTGTATTTGTACATTGAAAAAAGCGTAATATGTACATTACAGACATTGATCAACATTTTAGTTAACATTATATGCAAGCATCTTAAACACTTAACTTTATAAACTACAAAGTTGATGTGTTTTAACGCATTATATAAAATGCAAATATAATTTTAACAAATTAGTTTAGTGCTAACACACAAACACATAATTTTTTCTCAAACAGACCAATACAACAAAGAGTACACTATCACAGAACCCGAAGATGCGAGTGCAAATAACACCGTACATACACCGACCAAAGTTAAAAAACCCAAACAGAAAAAGACACAACCACATCAATTTGAACAGATTGACGAGACTGGGGAACTTGACGGGGGTACAGGGGAACCCGCAGACAAAATTGATGAAAATATACCAGAAGAAGTTCAGGTTGAGAAAGGTACAGAGACGAAATTAGGGCCAGGGCCAGCTGAGAAAAAAGAAAAACCAAAGAAGAAGAAGGTGATAAAGCCGAAAAGGGATGAGATGGATGATTATATACAGTTCCTGATACACCAGGAAATACCGAAAACGGTGTTACAGCCATATGTACGAACCGAAATGGAACATCCACAAAGGGCGCGCCGTGACTCGTCTATAAAACCAATGAAGCTAACTCCAATCAAAATTGAGAAAATTGAGGTTAAGAAACCCAAAATGATTGAAATAAGCTCCGTGGTCGAATTTCCGCAAATGCTCAAGCTCAAAACTCCGAAACAACGTCCACAGGAAGAAAAGAAAAGAAAATCTAGCGAAGCCTCCTTTAAAAATAAAAAACTTAAGAGTTGGATAAGTTTTATACCTTACGCACCGTATTGTTTTCCTTATACGGTTATTGATATGGAAACCAAGCGAGATAATGGTGAGCTTTCTCGAAATATAGAAGAAGCAGAGGAAGTATTGAAGAAGCGTCCAAAGAAATTCAAGCATACTAAGCCTGTTAAAGCTGATCTAGAAGAATTGGATTTGGAAACATTTGAAGATGAGAGCAAGCCGTTAGATGAAACTAAGGACAAACCAAAGTATAAACGAGGTAAAAAGGACAAAAATGAAAAAGAAGATGAACATCGAAAATTAAAGATTGGTAAGGGTAAACTTCCAGAAAATGTTGAATCAGCAGAAACCGTTGAGTTAAAGCCAGTAGATTTGGATGATAAAACTCAAGTTGGAGCTGAGAAACCAAAGGAAAAAACTAAAGAAAAGAAAACGATAAAGAAGGTAAGGAAATCGAGTGACACCGATGATAAACTTGCTTTCGAGCCCTTAATGAGTGATGACGACACTGAAGAAAAGGAAAACAAGCAATTCTTCAAATTTGAGGTCATTGAATTAGAGCCCAAGGAAATGCTAGAGGAATTAAGTGATGTTAAGCGACCTGAAAAAGAACCCAGGAAGAAACGTAAATTAAAGCTTAAAACAGAATTAGAAGAAAATCTCGTTGAGATTGTTGAAATTTCTCCAATTGATAGCAATGATAAGCAGTATGAAGTAACCGTAACTAGTTCAGAGACTAATGACCATCAGCCAAAGGAAAAGAAGATACTCAAAAGAAAAGTTAAGCGTATGAATAAAGAAGAGTTGGAGGACTTTATCACTGAGCTTAAGGATGAGCCTGATCAAGCCTTCTATGAAACCGCCATGACTGATTTCTTCGAAGTGAAGTTGATTGAATTGGAACCTGAAGAGATTCCTGATGACAATGTGCCTCAAAAAACTAAAAAGCGAAGAATTCTGCATAAGCGTGGAGAAAAAGAAGAGGTTATAGAAATTGTAGAAACAGTTCCTTCATCCGGCGAGGAGCCATTCTACGAAATATCAATTAAATCAACAGAACCAGAAGAGGAAACTGATACTCAAAAGCCAATTGAAATGCCAAAGCCAAGAACTAAGAAAATTAAAAAGGATGATCTGGATGCGTATATACAGCAGCTGATAAATGCGGAGATTCCAATAACTGAACTTGAGAAGTATGAAAAAACTGAAATAGATTCCAAGCCGAAGAAACCAAAGAAGCATAAGGTAAAACAACCTAAGGCCCATATCGATGAAGGTGAAGCTTTTGAAGTGGGTATCACACAGGAAGAACCAATTAAAAAACCAAAGGTCAAGAAACCCAAACCTCAACCAAAACTTGAAGATGAATCAGTAACTGAACCGGAAAGTGTTACTGAGCACAAGGAGTTTACAATCAGCACGATTGACTCGCAGCCCATTCCAGAGCAAACTGTGGAAGAGATAGTTAAGGCAGTTGCAGTCGACCTGGACGAAATTATATCAAACATCGGTGAATCCCTCCCTATCATAGAATTGGAGAAATATGAGGAGACCGTCCCTCAGTCTATTGAAGAAGTTGAAAGCTCGGAAACTAAAATAATTAAGAAACGCAAAGTAAAAACTAGAAAGGGCTCCAAGCAGTATGAAATACAGATCGTGGAAACTTTAGCACCTGACGATGATTATGAAGAAGCAAAGGTTGTTGTTATAACAACTGAAATCGTTGAAGACAATACTGATGTTCCAATCGAAGAGCAACCAGAAACTCCAAAGAAAATTATAAGAAAGGTGAAAAAAGATAAGCTCAAGGAATATATAGTCAGCATTATTGATGAGGCCCCAACAGAACTTCTAGCCAAAATTTCTGAGGACATGTCCCCTGTGGCAAAATTGGAATCTTTAGAAGATGATGATAAAACAAGTTTTAAGACTACTGTAATTGATGATGTTACCGAAGAGGATGTTAAGCCAGAAGAGGAATCGGTTGACAGTCCGACAAGTAAGCCAAAGGATAAAAAGAAGAAATCAGCTAAGCCAAAGAAGGTTACTGTAATTGAAGAGCAGCCAGTTCAGGGTGAAGAGAGTACTACGGAAGAAGAATATCCTAGCAAGGATGCAGAAACGCCAAAAACATCGTCGCACGAAGAATATTCAGTTGAGATAACAGAAATGGCGCCTAAATCTAGGAAAAAGGTGCCGAAAAAGAAACTTGAGGAGCCTATGCCTGTCCCGATATCGGAACATAAAATTCGTATTGAGGAGCTAGCACCTGAAACAACAACCGAACAAGTTATTAACGAACAAGGAGAGGAAGTTGAAAGGGTTACAATTAAGCGAAAACTTAAAAAGAAGGCAGGTCCAAAGGAATATCTAATCGAAGTTGTTGAAACTTACGAAGAAAATAAGCCTGAGGCAGAATTGGTTATTCAGACTACAGAAATAATACCAGAATCAGACTCTCAAGCACCTGAAGATCACAAAATAAAAATAGTGAAAAAGAAAAAACCCAAAGAGGAAAAAATTGACACTTACATTCAAGAGCTAATAGAAGAAGAAGCTCCAAAACCAGAGCTTGATGTCTACGAAACAACTGAAGTGGAGTCAACCCCGGAGGCAAAGAAACCGAAGAAAATAAAGAAACACCATAAGAAAACCACCGAGATAGTTGATGGTATTCCACATACTGTACATGAATTTACCATTCAAGAGTTCGAGCCAGAAGCAGAGCTAGTTCCCGCAACCGTTACAGAAATTGAGGATGATGATACCCCAAAAACCGAGATAGAGGATTTCGAAAGAGATGTAACAGACGAACAGCCTAAACGTAAGCCGAAGAAAGATAAGAAATCAAAGGTGGTGGTAGTCGACCAAGAACCAGTCAAAATTGAAGACATTGGAGAAACAGTAGAAGTTACTAAGATAGTTGAAGACGATGGCGCAACAAAAGAAGTTCAAGTAAAGAAGCGTAAGATCGTTCGCAAGCAAGGTCCGAAGGAACATGTTTTTGAAATTACAGAAACATCAAATAATGAAGAGCCTTTGGCTGAAGTTACCATCGTTGATATTACAGAAGATGAAAGGCCGAGTGATACAGTTGAACCACTTGCAAAACGGAAGGCACCAATCAAAATGCCAAAGAAACTGAAGCGCGAAGACGTGGATAGCTATGTTATTAATGTAGTGGAAGAGTTTACAGAGCCAACAGAAAAGATTGCTCCAATTCCTTCTCCGGTTTCGGAACAGACAATTCGTATTGAGGAGCTAGCACCTGAAACAACAACCGAACAAGTTATTAACGAACAAGGAGAGGAAATTGAAAGGGTTACAATTAAGCGAAAACTTAAAAAGAAGGCAGGTCCAAAGGAATATCTAATCGAAGTTGTTGAAACCTACGAAGAAAATAAGCCTGAGGCAGAATTGGTTATTCAGACTACAGAAATAATACCAGAATCAGACTCTCAAGCACCTGAAGATCACAAAATAAAAATTGTGAAAAAGAAAAAACCCAAAGAGGAAAAAATTGACACTTACATTCAAGAGCTAATAGAAGAAGAAGCTCCAAAACCAGAGCTTGATGTCTACGAAACAACTGAAGTGGAGTCAACCCCGGAGGCAAAGAAACCGAAGAAAATAAAGAAACACCATAAGAAAACCACCGAGATAGTTGATGGTATTCCACATACTGTACATGAATTTACCATTCAAGAGTTCGAGCCAGAAGCAGAGCTAGTTCCCGCAACCGTTACAGAAATTGAGGATGATGATAAAAAAACTAAAAAGCGTAGAATTCTGCATAAGCGTGGAGAAAAAGAAGAGGTTATAGAAATTGTAGAAACAGTTCCTTCATCCGGCGAGGAGCCATTCTACGAAATATCAATCAAATCAACAGAACCAGAAGAGGAAACTGATACTCAAAAGCCAATTGAAATGCCAAAGCCAAGAACTAAGAAAATTAAAAAGGATGATCTGGATGCGTATATACAGCAGCTGATAAATGCGGAGATTCCAATAACTGAACTTGAGAAGTATGAAAAAACTGAAATAGATTCCAAGCCGAAGAAACCAAAGAAGCATAAGGTAAAACAACCTAAGGCCCATATCGATGAAGGTGAAGCTTTTGAAGTGGGTATCACACAGGAAGAACCAATTAAAAAACCAAAGGTCAAGAAACCCAAACCTCAACCAAAACTTGAAGATGAATCAGTAACTGAACCGGAAAGTGTTACTGAGCACAAGGAGTTTACAATCAGCACGATTGACTCGCAGCCCATTCCAGAGCAAACTGTGGAAGAGATAGTTAAGGCAGTTGCAGTCGACCTGGACGAAATTATATCAAACATCGGTGAATCCCTCCCTATCATAGAATTGGAGAAATATGAGGAGACCGTCCCTCAGTCTATTGAAGAAGTTGAAAGCTCGGAAACTAAAATAATTAAGAAACGCAAAGTAAAAACTAGAAAGGGCTCCAAGCAGTATGAAATACAGATCGTGGAAACTTTAGCACCTGACGATGATTATGAAGAAGCAAAGGTTGTTGTTATAACAACTGAAATCGTTGAAGACAATACTGATGTTCCAATCGAAGAGCAACTAGAAACTCCAAAGAAAATTATAAGAAAGGTGAAAAAAGATAAGCTCAAGGAATATATAGTCAGCATTATTGATGAGGCCCCAACAGAACTTCTAGCCAAAATTTCTGAGGACATGTCCCCTGTGGCAAAATTGGAATCTTTAGAAGATGATGATATTACAAGTTTTAAGACTACTGTAATTGATGATGTTACCGAAGAGGATGTTAAGCCAGAAGAGGAATCGGTTGACAGTCCGACAAGTAAGCCAAAGGATAAAAAGAAGAAATCAGCTCAGCCAAAGAAGGTTACTGTAATTGAAGAGCAGCCAGTTCAGGGTGAAGAGAGTACTACGGAAGAAGAATATCCTAGCAAGGATGCAGAAACGCCAAAAACATCGTCGCACGAAGAATATTCAGTTGAGATAACAGAAATGGCGCCTAAATCTAGGAAAAAGGTGCCGAAAAAGAAACTTGAGGAGCCTATGCCTGTCCCGATATCGGAACACAAAATTCGTATTGAGGAGCTAGCACCTGAAACAACAACCGAACAAGTTATTAACGAACAAGGAGAGGAAGTTGAAAGGGTTACAATTAAGCGAAAACTTAAAAAGAAGGCAGGTCCAAAGGAATATCTAATCGAAGTTGTTGAAACCTACGAAGAAAATAAGCCTGAGGCAGAATTGGTTATTCAGACTACAGAAATAATACCAGAATCAGACTCTCAAGCACCTGAAGATCACAAAATAAAAATAGTGAAAAAGAAAAAACCCAAAGAGGAAAAAATTGACACTTACATTCAAGAGCTAATAGAAGAAGAAGCTCCAAAACCAGAGCTTGATGTCTACGAAACAACTGAAGTGGAGTCAACCCCGGAGGCAAAGAAACCGAAGAAAATAAAGAAACACCATAAGAAAACCACCGAGATAGTTGATGGTATTCCACATACTGTACATGAATTTACCATTCAAGAGTTCGAGCCAGAAGCAGAGCTAGTTCCCGCAACCGTTACAGAAATTGAGGATGATGATACCCCAAAAACCGAGATAGAGGATTTCGAAAGAGATGTAACAGACGAACAGCCTAAACGTAAGCCGAAGAAAGATAAGAAATCAAAGGTGGTGGTAGTCGACCAAGAACCAGTCAAAATTGAAGACATTGGAGAAACAGTAGAAGTTACTAAGATAGTTGAAGACGATGGCGCAACAAAAGAAGTTCAAGTAAAGAAGCGTAAGATCGTTCGCAAGCAAGGTCCGAAGGAACATGTTTTTGAAATTACAGAAACATCAAATAATGAAGAGCCTTTGGCTGAAGTTACCATCGTTGATATTACAGAAGATGAAAGGCCGAGTGATACAGTTGAACCACTTGCAAAACGGAAGGCACCAATCAAAATGCCAAAGAAACTGAAGCGCGAAGACGTGGATAGCTATGTTATTAATGTAGTGGAAGAGTTTACAGAGCCAACAGAAAAGATTGCTCCAATTCCTTCTCCGGTTTCGGAACAGACAATTCGTATTGAGGAGCTAGCACCTGAAACAACAACCGAACAAGTTATTAACGAACAAGGAGAGGAAGTTGAAAGGGTTACAATTAAGCGAAAACTTAAAAAGAAGGCAGGTCCAAAGGAATATCTAATCGAAGTTGTTGAAACTTACGAAGAAAATAAGCCTGAGGCAGAAATGGTTATTCAGACTACAGAAATAATACCAGAATCAGACTCTCAAGCACCTGAAGATCACAAAATAAAAATTGTGAAAAAGAAAAAACCAAAAGAGGAAAAAATTGACACTTACATTCAACAACTAATAGAAGAAGAAGCTCCAAAACCAGAGCTTGATGTCTACGAAACAACCGAACTTGAGTCAACCCCGGAGGAAAAGAAACCGAAGAAAATAAAGAAACACCATAAGAAAACCACCGAAATAGTTGATGGTATTCCACATACTGTACATGAATTTACCATTCAAGAGTTCGAGCCAGAAGCAGAGCTTGTTCCCGCAACCGTTACAGAAATTGAGGATGATGATACCCCAAAAACAGAGATAGAGGATTTCGAAAGAGATGTAACAGACGAACAGCCTAAACGTAAGCCGAAGAAAGATAAGAAATCAAAGGTGGTGGTAGTCGACCAAGAACCAGTCAAAATTGAAGACATTGGAGAAACAGTAGAAGTTACTAAGATAGTTGAAGACGATGGCGCAACAAAAGAAGTTCAAGTAAAGAAGCGTAAGATCGTTCGCAAGCAAGGTCCGAAGGAACATGTTTTCGAAATTACAGAAACGTCAAATAATGAAGAACCTTTGGCTGAAGTTACCATCGTTGATATTACAGAAGATGAAAGGCCGAGTGATACAGTTCAACCACTTGTAAAACGGAAGGCACCAATTAAAATGCCAAAGAAACTGAAGCGCGAAGATGTGGACAATTATGTGATTAATGTAGTGGAAGAGTTTACACAGCCAATCGATACGCTCCCTCAAGTTGAGGAAATTCTCTTAAAAGAGGAGGATAACGTTACTCAAGCTGAAGAAATTCCCTTGGAAGATGTTGAACAGGTGACTGAAGACAAAATTCCCAAGCTTAAAACGAAAACCATAAAGCCGAAAAAACCCAGCAAGAAATCAGAAGATCACACAATTCGTATTGAAGAATTTGCTCCTGAAACCACTATCGAAGATATTGTCAACGAAGAAGGAGACGAAGTTAAGCAGGTAAAAACTACCAAGAAGCTTAAGAAAAAAGACGGTCCCAAGGAGTACTTGATAGAAATAACTGAAACTTATCAAGAGAACAAACCAGACGCTGATATTGAAGTGACAACCTTTGAAATACCTGTAGACGAAACAAGCAAAGAAGATATAGATCAGCCAGTTAAGATAGTTCAAAAATTGAAAAAGAAGAAGGCCGTAAAGGATGATTTAGATAAATATATTCAAGAACTTATTGAGCAAGAAATTACAAAAACAGATCTAGAGCAATATGAGCCCACGGAAATTGAATCGAAGCCCAAGTTGAAGAAAAAAGTAAAAACTCATCATAAAAAGAGTGTGGAAATAATTGATAGTGTCCCCGTTACCGTTCATGAGTTTGATGTTACGGAAAGAGAACCAGAGCTTATAGAGGAAGATAAGCAATTGGTTATTTCAGACAAACCTGAAGATGAGACTTCTGAGAATGAAGAGCCCGAAAAATATTTGGTAAATGTTTTGGACGAGATTGTAGAACCAACACAAAGCCCTGAAGACATAACTGACGAACCGACAACAGCTCCGAAGGGAGAGAAGTCACAGAAAAAGAAAAAGATAGAAAAAGTTCCGGTAGTTTTAGATGAAATATCTGAATCTACTGAAATTATACAGCAGCCTACAGAGGACGGTGTCTTGAAAGAAGTTTCTGTGAAGAAGCGTAAGGTTAGTCATAGGAAGGGCTCCAAGCAAAGCATCTTTGAGATAACTGAAACTACTAGCGATGATCAACCTATGGCAGAAGTAACAGTCGTAGAGCTCACGGAAAATAAGTCATCCATCCCGGAAGAAACGCCAATTGTTGAACAGAAAGTAGTAAGAAAAACTAAAAAGCTTAATAAGGAAGATGTACAGGAATATGTTATCAATGTTATTGATGACTTTGTGCAAGAATTGCCCATTGAAGCAATTGAGGACGAAGTAAAGGAAATTCCCGAAAAGAAAAAGGCTAAGACTAAAAAATCTCCAGAGGAATATAAATTCAGTGAACACGAAGAAATTTTGCCCGAAGAATTTGAAAAACCTAAGGATGATGTTCCTGAAATACCAGTTGAGGCAATACTTGAAGCCCCAGTGGAACCCACTGATTTTACGATAGGTGTTAGCGAAAATGTTACTACAGATGACAAGAAACCGAAAAAACCGAAGAAGCCGATGAAGTCAAAGCCAGTTAATGAAATTGAGCATGAGAAACATCCAGACTATTTAATAAAGGTATCGTCAACAGAGGAAACATCGGCGAATGAGTTACCAGAGACTGAAACCGTGAACCTGGAATCAGAAGAGGTACAGCCAACAGAGGAGCCAGTTTTCCAAATAGAAGAAATCGAAACTACACCAGATGTAGTTGAAGAACAGGACGAAAACAACGAAACAACAAAGAAAGTCGTTAGTAAGCGAAAGATCAGAAAGCAAGTTGGTCCTAAGGAAGAAATCATAGAAATTGTCGAAACTATCAAGGACGGGCTGCCTGAATATGAAGTCACAGTAACTACTGAAGAAGCCGAAAAAGAAGTTGAAGAAATTCCTCAAGAAGAGAAGCCAAAGAAGGTTAAGAAGACCAAAAAGATTCCAAAAGATGATTTACATGAGTATATACAAAAACTTATTGAACAGGATATTCCAAAATCAGAATTAGAGAAGTACGAAAAGATTGATTTCGATGAACCAGTCAAAATGAAAAAGAAGAAGCCTGTGAAAAAGATCAAAATTATAGAAGAAGAAATTAAGGATACTCCTGAAGTATCAATTATAGAAGCTCCCGAACATGAAACACATCCATTGGAAAGTCCTTTGGAAGAATCACCATTGATGGTCACTGTTAAAGAATTTGTAGCACCAATACCAAAAGAAAAATCCTTTGAAGTTACAGTTCTTGAAGAACTTGTTGAAAATAAGCCGATTCCGGATAGTGAAGGAGAAATTAAAATAAAGGAAGTAAAAACGAAGAAAATAAAACACAAAAAGGGTCCGGAAGAGATAATTCATGACATAACAGTTGTTTATGATAAAGATACTGATGAATCCGAAATTACCATAGTAACATCAAGTCCAAACGAAACCGAAGATCAGAAAGAAGTTACTGTTAAGCAAAAGCGAGCCAAAAAAATTAAAAAGGATGACGTTGATGATTTCATTAAAACAGTTATTGAAGAAGATATACCACAAGAACAGCCATCTGACGTTGTTGATGTTACTGAGGAAACGGCTTCTAAGAAAATAACTGAGAAGCCAAAGAAGATCAAAACAAAGGAAAAAATGCCGTCAGTGGAAGAGAAATCAATGCCAATAGATAACGTAGAAGTTGTGGAGAGCTTACCGACGGAAGAACCAACTGAAAAATTCGCCGTGGATGTAGAGGAAGTATCTCCCACCGTCGAGTCTGATAAGGAAGTTGAAGTACCCCAAGACGTTAGTGTTCCTGAAAAGAAAAAGAAATCTTCTAAGCAAAAGATTCAAGTTATTGAAGAACAACCTCAGAAAGAAACTGATGTAAAGCCTTTGGAGATTGTAGAAAAGGAGTTTGATATTGAAAAGCCAAATGAGAAAGAATACACAGTCACTTTCACAGAAGAAGAATCTAAACCAGAGGACAAATTGGAAAAGAAGCCAAAGAAGGTTACGGCTAAACAAGTTCAACCAGAGGAATTAACATACGAAATTTCTGTTAAGGAAAGTCAAATTCAACTCGAAGACCTTCCTTTAACTGTAGAAATGATCGAAAGTGAAACGAAAGAGGAAGTAACCACAGATGATACTGGCGAGGTTCATAAGGTAGTTACAACAAAACATAAGATTAAACGTCCAAAGGGAGAAACTGATGATGTTATTGAAATAATTGAGGTTGTTACTGATGATCAGCCTAATGCGGAAATTACAATTGTTGAGTACGAGCCGGTACAACCAAATGAGGAAGAAAAGACCAAAGAACCCAAAAAGAAATTAAAGAAAGTTAAAAAAGATGATATTCATGACTATATACAAAAACTTATAGACATGGAGACTCCCAAGACTGAATTGGAAAAATATGAGAAAATTGAGTTCGAGCCAATACCCAAAGAAAAACCTAACGAAACAGCACCTGTTACGGTAACAGAGGAATCTCCAACCGAGAAACCAAAGAAGGACAAAAAGTCTAAGCCGAAAGAGTTGCCAAAGAAAGAGGAATCTTTACCAGAACCATTGGCTGAAATTACGGTCATTGAGGAGGAAGAACTTGAAAAGCCTAAAGTGATCGAAATAGTGGAAGTTCAACCGGAGGAAGTCAAAATTACAGAAACAATTACTGACGAGGGCCATCCAGTTCAAGAGAAAACTACTAAGCGAGTTTTAAAGAAAAAGGGTCCTGAGGAAGACACCACCTTCAAAATAACAACTATTGAAAGCGAAGGCAGTGATACAGTAACTGTTATCGTCGACGAGGAACCCGAAGCCGTGCCAGTTGAGTCTATTGAAACTCAACCGGAGAAGGCGGAAGAAGAGAAACCAAAGCCAAAACCTAAGAAATCAGTAAAGAAGGTTAAAAAAGATGATTTGGATGAATATGTTAAGAAACTTTTAGAGGAGGAAATACCAAAAACTGAAAGGGAAGTGTATGAGAAAGTTGACATGCCAGAAAAACCGAAAGACAAAGCCCCAACAGAAAGTGTGACAGAACAGGCAAAGCCTGACGTGCCCGAAGCCCCATTAGCAGAACTTGACTCACCCTTACCTAAAAAGACCAAAAAACCTAGACCAAAACCAGTTGACGTAGTCGACCAAAGACAAGACGAACCAACGGAAGAGACTGTTTCTGAGACTAAAGACGTACCTGAAGATACACCAACTCAAATTGCACACCCCGAGGACACAGCCACTGCACAAATTACACCAAGCGCACAAGATGAAATATCTACTCAAGATGACACTAAAGATACAGTTCAAAAAACAGTTAAGCATAAGAAAGCTAAGCCAGACACAGTTAAAAGCGTTGAAACAAGTAAGTTATTAGATGAGAGTTTTTTGAGGCTTCAATTTTCCACCGCACACGCAGCACCTGTTCCTTTGTCTGTGTCTTTTGCCTTTGTTTATTCCAACGTTGACTTCCAATATTTCGCGCCTTTGCCATCCTCTCTTTTTTTTCTCTCTCTCTCTCTCTCTCTTACTTTCTCACTTTTGCTTTCTCTCCCCCCTTTCCATTCTAATTTGGTGCTCAATAATTTGAGCATAAGTTTAGCTGAAAATATTTGCCCGTTTGCAATTTATATCCACATAAACACTGTTACCAACCCAATGCATGCTCTTTAATTCAATAAAAAGAAAATACTAAAAATTCTTCTTTGCATCCTCTAAATCGATTTCCACATTATAATCAAATAGAGTATTCTCTAAAATGACTAACTGTTTTGAATTACTTATGTGTACAGTTTTTAAATACTTAGGAAATTTATCATAAATTGGACAAGCGTTCTAGAATTTTGAAATACTGCTAATATTTCAATATTTATCAAGCTCAACGATTTGCTGGCATTCTTATGCAATAGCAATGCACGGATTCATATTACAGCTGCAAGAATTGTATATTACTAAAAATATAAATTTCTAAAACAGGTGAAGCACCCGAAGCCTATAAGGATTATCACATAAGCGTAATTGAAGAAGAGCCCGAAGAAAAAGAAGTCCAGCCCGATAAAATCTTGGAAGTTAGAATTATCGATGAAGTTTCTGAAGTCGAAGAGTCTCAACCCATCGTCGAAGAAGTCGAAGAGGAGGATGAAAAACCGACAGCCGAGGAAACAGTTGAGGACGTCACAAAGCCGAAGACAAAGAAAAAGAAGATTGTGAAAAAGAAGACCCATGAACACGATGAAATTATACAAAAGCTGCTTGAACAAGAAATTGAAAAAACAGAGTTGGAGAAGTATGAGAAGGTCGAATTTGATACTCCCAAGAAACTGAAACCAGAATTCGCTAATCTCGAACCAATCAAAATCGAAAGGAAAGAACAGAAGCCAACAAAGGTCACAATAGTAGAGGCCGCTGAGGTTCCCCAGATGGTGAAGTTAAAGCCGGGGAAACGTAAGGAAAAACCTGCAGAAGAACAATCTGTACAGCTTCCCAAATTCAGACTTAAGACTCGCATGATTATGGTTGAATATCCGCCAGCACCGATTATACCAAAGTTGACAGACATTGGTGCAATCAAGCAGAACGGTGACCTCACCCGCAATATTGAGGAAGCGGAAGAGCTACTTAAGTTTAAGCCCCACAAGCCCAAGAAAATTAAGAAAATTAAAGATGATTTGGAGAAGGTGGAGCTTGAAAAGTATGAAAAATATGTTAGTAGTGAAGAGGAACCGGAGGCAAAGCAGCCATATCAAAAACCTGAAAAGGTACCAAAACCAGAAGAAAGTCCCGAAGAAGTCAAACTTAAAATTGGTAAGGGCAAGAAAAAGCCCAAAGAGGAAGAATCTCCAGAAAATGTAACGCTCAAAAAGATACCTCAAAAGCCCACGGAATATGAAGAAGAAATTGAAAAGAAACCAAAAGAAAAGGAAGTGGTTGTAGCTGAAGAGCAACCAAAGCAGCCCAGGGAGCAGGATATACAAGTGGAACCATTCGAACCAATTGATTATGAGCGGCCTGAATATGTTCCAGAAGAACTTGAGGAAGTGGAAAAACCAGAGAAGCCAGAAAAGCAAAAGAAACCAAGTAAATCAAAGTATAAGCCTAAAGAAAAATCAAAGCCAGAACCGGAAACAAATATTACAGAAATTGTTCCTGGAAAACCGAAAGAACAAGAAGAAGTGCCCGATAATGAAATAAAGTTCCGCAAGCCTGAGAGTGAGGCACCAGAAGAGACTGATTCGCAAGTTAAACTGAAACCAGTGAAAAAGACTCCTGAAGAAACCCCAATTGAAGATGTTGTTGCAAAGCCAACGGTTGAGGAGTCGAAGCCGCAGGAAAAGGTAATTAAACCTGAAGACGAGGTTAAGAAGCCTAAGAAATCTAAACCGAAGCCCGCACAACAAATTGAGGAAGAAACTACTCAAGAGAAGCAGCCAGAATATGAGATTTCTGTGAAGGAAGAGGAAGCTGTTATTGAAAAGACCGATGATATTGAAAAGCCCAAAGAGGTAAAGGTGAAACAAAAGAAACCGAAAGAGGAACCTGTAGCTGAAGTCGAAATCGTGGAAGAACTACCTCAGACAACAGAAGTGCCTGAAGAAATCCCTGTAGAGTACAAAATTACAACAACTGTTTTGGAGCCGGAAGAAGCACCAAAAGAACATCAAGTTAAAGTGGTTGACTTTGATGAAAGGGAGGTTACCACTGAAGAGCTTGTTGAAGAAAAGGTTGTTACTAGGAAGAAGAAACCGAAGCCAGAGCAGCCAGAAGAGTTTGAGGTCACCATACAGGAGCCACAAAAAATAATACCTGAACCAGAAGAGGAAACAGTTGAAGTTGTAATTCCTGTTCAACACCCCGAACAAGAAAGTGAAGAATTTGAAGTCGAGTTGAAGATAATCGAACAACAACCTGAAGAGCAAAATGTCGTTGTGAAGAAAAAGCCTAAAAAGAAGCCTGTGGAAAAAGTAGAGGAGGCGAAACAAGACGTGGTAAAAGAAGTGGAGACTCTACCAGAGGAGCAAAAAGAAGAAGAGATTTTGCAGGTAGAAGAAGTAGAAAAGGTTGAAGAAAAACAACCGAAATCTTTCGAATTCCAAGTGACTGAGACTGATGCCCCTCTAATAAAACCAGCAGAAGTAGTTGAAGAAAAACCAAAAGAAACGGTAAAGAAACCAGCTCCGAAATTGATTGAGAAATTCGACTCTTATGAAATTTCCGTCACGGAATCTCAGGTGGAGAAAGTAATTGAGCAGGTGGAACAACCCGAGGAAGATGTTCCTGAAGAAGTTCTAATTACCACAAGAGCGAAAGAACCGGAACCAGTGGAAGCAGAGTTTGTAATAACGGAACCAAAACCAACAGAAGAGAGTCATGTAGAAGCGGAAGTCAAGCCAAAGAAAACAAAGAAGCCTAAGAAAACTGAAGAGGTCACTAGTCTTGATATTAAAGTTGTTGAAGAAGTACCTGCTCCAGAAGAAATAGTAGTTGAAGCTGAGCAACCTGATATTGTTGAAAAGCCAACTGTTCCCGCTGAAGAAACACCAAAAGAATATACGATTCGGGTATCTGATACGGAAATTGAGCAACCAGAAGAACCAACTGTTGCAGAATTCACTGTGAAAAAACCGAAACCTTCCCCTGTTTCTGCAGAAGAACCTGAAGCAGAGTTTGTTTTAAAGGAGAGCAAGCCTGTAGAAGTAGTAACTGAAGAAGCTGAAATAAAAACAAAGAAACCTAAAAAGAAGGTTAAGGAAGTTGCGGCGGAAGAGCTTAAGATCCAAATCAAAGAAGAAACTCCGCAAGAAATTCCAGAAGTGGAAGAAATCGAGGAGGTTGTGACAGAAAAAGAGGAGAATGTACCCTCTGTTGAATATAAATCGTATGAAATTGGTGTTAAGGAAACAGTACCTGAAAAACCTGCCAAGGAAGAAGTAATTGAGGAGCCGTTGGTAAAGGAACCAGTTATCGAAGAGAAAGCACCTACTGTTGAATACAAGTCCTATCAAATAGGTGTGAAAGAGACAGTAGTTGAGAAGCCTGTTGAAGAAATTCCAGCAGAAGACCAATTTGTTGAGGAGCCTAAAGTCGAAGAGCCACAGCCAGAAGCCTTTGAAGAACTTAAAGTCAAAGTTATAGAAGAGACTCCCCGTGAAGTTGTAGAAGAAGTTCTCGAAGAAAGCATTAAGGTGCATCGCAAGAAGAAGCCGAAGCCAGAAACTACCGAAGAGCCAGAGGCTCAAATAACCATTCCTGCTTTAAAACCTGTTGATGAAGTGGAAGCGGTCCATAGCGTTGCCATTGTGCCAGAGGTCCCGACTGAAGAGGATGCTGCAGAGCTTAAGATAACTATTATCGATGAAATATCTGAACCGCAAGAACTTATTCAGGAAATTGAAGAAATCGAAACGGTTAAAGAAGCAGTCGATGAGCCGGTACCGGTAGAAAAACCAAAAGACTATAAATTCAGTATCAAAGAATCTGAGACACCAAAGGAAAGTATCGAAGAATTGCCTGAAGAACAAGTTACCATTCAGAAAAAGAAGAAAGTTCCGGAGCAAAAAGAAACTGTCGAAGACTTACCCGAGGAGCAGGTTATCATTCAAAAGAAGAAGAAGAAGCCTGAACCTCAGGTTATAGATGAACCAGAGGCCGTTTTCGAAATCAAGCAAAAACAACCAGTCGACGAAGTTACAGAAGAGGCTAAAATAAAGAAGAAGGCAAAGAAACCGGTAAAGGAAGAAGAAGCAGCTGCAGAGCTTAAAGTTACTGTGATCGAGGATTCTACACCAGAACCAGAAGTAATTGAAATCGTCGAAGAAATTGAAGAGCAGGCGGAAGAGACCCCAGAAGTAGAGCCAGTTGAAAAGCCCACTGAGTACAAGTTCACGCTGAAAGAAAGCCAACCCGAAGCTCCAGAAGAAATCGAGGAAGAGGATATTCAGGAGGTAAGCTTGCCTAAGAAAACTCCAAAGGCCGTTGAACCGATTGAAGAACCTGAAGCTGAAGTTATCCTTAAACCCAAATCCAAGCCTGAAGAAGTAGAGGAGGAAGTCAAAATATCAAAGAAGAAACCCAAAAAGAAGGTTGTAGAGGAAGCTGCTGAAGAACTAACAGTTAAGGTAGAAGAAGAAGTAACTCCTGAGCCTATAATTGTGGAGGAAGAAGTTGTAGAAGAAGTTGAAGTTAAAAAACCAGAAGAACCAACCAAGCAAGAAATCGACGAAGAGGATGTTCAGGAGGTAAGCTTGCCTAAGAAAACTCCAAAGGCCGTTGAACCGATTGAGGAACCTGAAGCTGAAATTATCCTTAAGCCCAAATCCAAGCCTGAAGAAGTAGAAGAGGATGTCAAAATATCAAAGAAGAAACCCAAGAAGAAGGTTGTAGAGGAAGCTGCTGAAGAACTTACAGTTAAGGTAGAAGAGGAAGTAACTCCTGAGCCTATAATTGTGGAGGAAGAAGTAGTAGAAGAAGTTGAAGTTAAGAAACCAGAAGAATCAACACCCGAAGAAACAGTCGATGCAGCCGTTTTCAAACTGAAGAAGCCAGATGTACCTGAGGAAGAGGATGTGGTCGCTGAAGTTACTTTGAAGCCAAAGGTGCCCAAGGAGGTGCAAGATGAAGACTTCTCGGTTGATATCAAACTTCCAAAAGAAAAGAAGATTTCTGAAGAAACATCTGGTGAAACTGTGCAGCTAAAGAAAAAGAAGAAGCAACATAAACCAGTGGAAGAAGCTGCGGATGAGTTAAAACTTCAACAAACTGTTATCGAAGAGAGACCAATTGAGGTTGAAGAAGAAGAAATCATTGAGGAAGCCGTTGTTGTAAGAAGGAAACCAAAGAAACCTTTCCAACCAACGGTAGAAGACCATGAAGAAACCGAATTCAGTCTCTCATTTAAAAAGCCTCACACTGTAACTGAAGGTGTTGAAGAAGCAGCTACAGTTCTTAAGAAACGTCCAGTAAAACCTCAGACCCTGGACGAAGCTGCAGCAGAACTGTCCATCAAGCGCCTGGAAGAAGAATACGAAGAAGGAGATGACGTTGAAGAATTTTTGGTTAGCCAACGGCCCAAGCCAAAGCCACTGCAAGTTACCGACGAAGAAGACCAAGAGTACACTATCAAAAAGCTCAAACGTCGCAAGAAGGTGGACATTCCTGAATTCTCTGATGTTGAAAATGTTACTTTCCGACCAAAGACTACCAAGACTAAAGAAGATGTGGACCAAGAGTTCAATATTGCCCTAGACTCCTATGCTGAGGAGGAAGTGTCAATGTCTGGAAAGGTCAAACTTAAGAAACCAATTAAGATGACTTACTCGGAAGCCACTGATGAAGCAAGGATTAAAATTTTACAAGATTATGATGACGGTGAAGGTCCAATAATTGAAGAAATACATGACGATGAAGATACTATTGATGAAGTTGAGGAACCTGAAGAGTACTTGGTTGAGGAGCTTCCTCCAGACGAGGTTGACTTTAAACTTAAACCGAAAAAGCAGCCAAAGCCACACTATTCAGTCCAAGACGAAGAAGAGGAACAATTCCTGATTGGTCTTCGACATGCAAAACGTGATTCAGTGACGTACGATGAAGATTCTCTAACATTCAAAAAGAAGCGTAAAATCGTGCAACAACTTTTCAATGAAGGTAAGTTTTGTCCCGGGTTATATTGCTATAACTTTTATAATTATCAAGTTGCAATAATTTCTCATTCGATTTAATTTGCACATCTGCTTATATGGCAATAGCTTAGAAAAATGAGGTAAAACGACCCAAAATCCATAAATGTTAGTAGCTAACGCATAACTATCCATTATGGCCACCTTTCGATGTACTTTTTGTACTCACCTATTTTAAGCTCTTTTGGAAAATTATATTAATATTTGTATCTTATTCATGGAATAGATGGCGCTTCTCTTAACATTACAAGGGAAATGGATGTGGAAGGTAAATATTTTGGTTAAGCTTGTTGACACGGTATAATAATTTTCAATCAATTTTAGAATCTCAATTGGAAAACATCATGTATTCTATTTGCAATTACATTGCTGATAACGATGAGGCAATCAATTTGGTAGAGGGCGAAAAGGTACAGGTTATTGGACGCCATAGCTCTGAATGGTGGTATGTCAAGAAGAGCATTACGGAAGAGGAAGGTTGGGTGCCTGCCCAATATCTTATGGAGCCTGCGGAGTATGCTCAATATGTGCAGAATAAGCTTCATGAAAAGATTGATAAGCTGCCCGTGTTTGAAAGTAAGTTCTGCATATGAACCTAAATGTTATTATCTAACAAAGCTTGTTGGCATTGTCCTGTCATGTTATTAACACTTCTTCTTAATGTCTTGTGTTTGGCCGTTTATTAAGGACCTGGACCTCAAGACAAGCCGATAGCACCGCGATTCATTGAAAAGTTACAACCAATACACACACCTGACGGTTATACAGTGCAATTCGAGTGCAAGGTCGAAGGTAGTCCGAGACCACAGATCGCTTGGTTCCGCGAAACAGCTATCATAAAACCCTCGCAGGACTTCCAAATGTTCTACGATGAAGACAATGTGGCCACATTGATAATTCGTGAAGTCTTCCCGGAAGACGCTGGCAAATTTACCTGTGTTGCCAAGAATGCCGCTGGTTTCACTTCAAGTACAACCGAATTGATTGTCGAGAGTCCGTTATCGGATCATGGTTCAGATGCCACGGCACTTTCGCGCAGGAGCATGTCGCGTGAATCTTCATTGGCTGATATACTTGAGGGTATACCGCCAACATTTTCACGTAAGCCAAAGGCCCAATATGTTGATGAAGGTACCAATGTAATCTTGGAGTGCCGTCTTGTTGCGGTGCCCGAACCTGAGATCGTTTGGACCTTCAATGGTGAAGACATTGATGAGGAAGAGATTAAAAATATTCGGATTGTTACCGAATCGGATATGCACATGTATTGCAGCGTTGTGCATATTACAAAAGTTAAAAAATCTCAAGAGGGCACATACGAAGTTATAGCCACAAATCGTGAGGGCGAAGCTCGTTTACCCATCACATTAAAGGTACGAACCACGGACAAAGAAGCTCCTCAAATTTTGGAAACTTTGCGTAATATGGTGATTCGTGAGGGTGAAAGCGTTGTGCTTTCGACACAAATTGTTGGTAATCCAGTGCCAAAGGTAACCTGGTACAAGGATGGCAAGCCCATTAAGAATGCCAAATCAGAAAAAGACTTACATACCCTAACACTGATTACACCAAAGAAGTCGGAGAAGGGTGAATACACAGTCAAGGCTGTCAATCCGTTGGGCAGTGTGGAAACCACTGCTTATCTTACAATTGAAGGTAAGTTACGTGTTCAATGTTCATTGAAAAGCACACATTTTCTGTTCTGCCTTAATGGCATTAAAAAACTATTTATTTTCCCATCTAGAACCCACCAGTGGTAACGCAGAGCCTCCATTATTTGTGGAACGGTTCGAGGAGCAATCGGTGCCGCAAAAGAGCGAGATTCGCCTACCTGCCAAGGTTTCGGGCAATCCAGTTCCCGAGGTACAATGGCTGTTCAACAATAACCCATTGTATGCCAGTGAGCGAGTACAACAGATTTATGATGGCGAAAATATTGAGCTCATTATACAGAATGCCAATCCAGAAACTGATTCGGGTGATTACAAGTGTATTGCCAGCAATCCCATAGGCAAAACATCACACGGTGCACGTGTGATTGTTGAGGTCGATGAAGTGACCTTTACAAAGAAGCTGAAAAAGACCATTACCATTGAGGAGGTGCAATCTCTAACATTGGAATGTGAAACCTCTCATGTGGTCTCCACCAAATGGTTCTTCAATGGCAAGGAGTTGAGCGGCATGGACCATCGCGTTGTCGTTGAGGATGGCAAGACGCACAAGCTGGTCATAAGGAATACAAATCTACGCGACTCCGGTACATATGTATGCAAGGTAAAGAAGCAAGAGACGCAATCAACTGTGGAGGTGCTGCAACGTAAGCCAGACTTCCTAAAAGTGCTAGAAGACTATGAGGTGACCGAAAAGGACACAGCCATTCTGGATGTCGAGCTGACAACAGAGGCTGTAGAGGTCACCTGGTACAAGGATGGCGAAAAAATCACACCTGAACACAAAAACTGTGAGTTTATCAAGGATGGTAAATCGAGGCGCTTAGTTATACGCGATACTACAATTCATGATGAGGGCGAGTACACGTGCAAGCTGGAGGGCCAGGAGTGCAGCGCAGAGCTTACTGTCATTGAACTGCCACCAGAGATTGTAAAACACTTGGAGGACGTCAACGTCACAAAGGGTGAAAATGCCACGTTCAACATTGAGCTGAGCAAGGGCGATGCACTGGTAAAATGGTTCAAGGACGGCAAAGAAATCAAGTTCACTGAGCGCATACAGCTAGCTATTGATGGTAAAAAGCAATCACTGCGTGTTTTGAAGGCCAAGCCTGAAGATGTAGGCGAGTATTCCATTCAGGTGGGAGAGCAAACATCCAAGGCGAAACTGACTGTTGAGGAGCCATTAGTCGACTTTGTGCTTCGGTTGCCCGACGTCACGCTGGCTACCAAGACCACAGATGCTGAATTCACAGTCGAGCTCTCTCGGCCCGATGTGGAGGTTACCTGGTACAAGAAGGGCAAGCCCATCAAGCCAAATAAGAAGCATGAGGTCTTCGTTGAGGGCACTGTTAGGCGTCTGGTCATACATGATGCTAACGATGATGATGCGGGTGAGATCAGCTGCGTTGCCGAAAACGTCACCAGCAGCAGTAAGCTTTGCGTTGAGGAGCTTAAACTGCCGCCCGTGATTACCTCTGACAAGGATCAAACCATCAAAGTGAAGGAGAACGAAGACGCTACCTTCACTGTCAAATACACGGGCACACCCACACCCGAGGCTGAGTGGACGACGCGCAAGATTGTCATCCCCAAGTCAAAGCGTACTATCCCCACTATCGATGAACAATCCGCAACTCTGACCATCAAGAAGGTTGTCGACGATGACGAGGGCGAGTACACGGTTAAGCTTGTAAATCCTGTGGGTGAGGCAGAAGCCAGCCTACATTTGGTCATTATGCGTAAGTATAAAAAATTAATTACAAATTAAGCGATGCGGAAATTTAGACCTTTGTCAAAACTTTAGGCAAACCCACGGCGCCAGGCACACCACAGCCTTTGGAGGTGATGCACGATTCAATAACACTTTATTGGAAGGCCCCGGAGGATGATGGCAAATCTGAAATTATTGAATACATTCTGGAGTATCATGATGTGAAGCAGGAAAAGTGAGTGGAACGAATCTAATAACATTTAATAAAACTAACATAATTATTTTTATAGATGGACTGAGATACGCAAGATTAAAGATACAACTTATACCATCAGCAAGCTGAAGATTGATACAGAATACGTATTCCGATCGATTGCAGTCAACGAAGTTGGCCCATCACCGCCCTCACCCATCTCGTCGCCCATACGCCTGATGCCTAAGGTTGAAACCGAAGCACCCAGCGTACGTGAGCCTTTGCAGGATATTGTCAGTGATCTAAATAAGGAGGTGACATTGTCCTGTGTGTTTGGCGGCATTCCAGAGCCAAGTGTCACATGGAAAAAGAATGGCCAAGTCTTCGAGTCGAGTAGCTTGCGCTACGAGAATCGTGTTGCCAAATATACCATTGAAAAGACAACTATTGAGACTGAAGCCACATACACATGCGTGGCTACGAATGAGAAGGGCTCCGTGGAGACATCTTGTAGACTAAAACTGCAGCAAAAACCAGTCGTAGAAATTGAGGAGAAGTACTTGTCCCAAAAACTGCGCACTGGCAGCACTCTCACCATTCCAGCAACAGTTCGTGGCTATCCACAGCCAACTGTGACCTGGCACAAGGAGACTGTCGAACAGAAGTCAACCACCAAGGAAATCACCATTGAAACCACAGAGACTAGTTCCACATACACCCTTAAGAAGGTAACACGCGAACACTCTGGACGCTACAAGGTGACGGCAACAAATGAATCGGGCACTAGCTATGTGGAGTGCACGGTTCAAGTGATTGATAAGCCAAGCAGGCCACAATCCCTGGAGATTAAAGACATTAAAAAGGATTCTATTACCTTGGAGTGGACGCCACCTGTCGACGATGGTGGCATGGACATTAAGCAATATACGCTGGAGAAATGCGATGTTCAAAACAATGTCTGGATGAAGGTTTCAGATTTCGACAAGGACATCAACTCGTACGCCATTCAAAAACTTTCCATGAATGCGCAGTACATGTTCCGAGTGGTGGCTATTAACCCCATAGGTGAATCGGAGCCAACGGAGAGTGAGACTGTGACCATAACAAAGAGGTTTGGTATGTATACGCAAATAATGATTTATGAAATATGGGACATTTAAAAATACCATCCCCTATTGACTTTCAGAAAAACCAACTCCACCACGTGATCCTACGTCGGTGTCTGGCATGAACGATACTTCATTCACATTATCCTGGGAGCCATCGGAGAGTGATGGTGGTTCCAAGATAATTGAATACATTGTGGAAATAAGGGAAGAGACTGAAACCATTTATCGCTCTGTGGGCACCACTGCGGGCACTGTAACAAACATTCAAGTTGAAAAAGTTGTGAAGAACAAGGGCTATCTGTTCCGGATCTACGCTCGAAATGAGGTTGGCACCAGCGACGCGTTCGAGACAACAGAAAAGATTGTTGTTGGACGCAAGATAAGTAAGTGACAAGAAATGCTCAGAATGATAATTGCCTTTTGCTTATTGCTTACTGCTTTGCACATTGCTTTCTCTCTTAACGCCCACTAATGCTTCTCATGCGCCATCTAACTAAGCAGCGACTAATTATGAAAACATGGGTACGTTGTATATGCCATAAGTCTTTTTAATAGTTTTCATAATAATCATTTTTATGCACTCCATTTTAGCGCCGCCATCGCCACCTCAAAATCTGAGAGCACCGGATGTAACAAGTCGCAGCGTAACTCTCGATTGGGAGGTGCCAGCCAGAAATGGTGGTTCAGAAATTACAGGTAAAAATAACAAAAATAATAATACTCTATAAAGAAAAGAATTTACTTGTTAGTTAAAATTATATTAAAATACAAATTATAAATATAGGCTATTGCGTGGAGAAACGTTCCTCAACATCAACGAGCTGGTCAAAGGTTATTACCTTGGATGCACATCAACTGCACTACACCATAGACAATTTGAAAGATAAGTGCGAGTATTGGTTCCGTGTGTCAGCGGAGAATGAGGTTGGATTAGGTGCACCAGCCGTCACAGAAAGCATATCGCTAAAGACACATGCAAGTAAGTTAACCTTCAGCAACGTTTTGCAGGAATTCTAATCCTTCTTTACTTTTTAACTAGCCGTACCATCGCCACCAACTGCTCCACTGGAGGCGCGAGTTATCGCGGCGAATGCCCACGTATTCGAATGGGGTATACCCGAGTCAGATGGAGGTGCGCCACTGCTCGGCTATCACATAGCCATACGTGACATGAAGAAGTCCATGTGGATTGAGGTTGGTCGGGTGCCAGCGGGTGTGCAGAAATTCCAGATAAGAGACTTGCAAGAGAATCACGAGTATATGATACGTATATTCGCTAAGAACGAGATTGGTCTGAGTGAACCTCTCGAGTCAGAGGAGCCATACAAAGTCATGACTGCAGGTATGTAGACGCATTTATTATTTACTATTTTCTGTAATTCTAATACCCTCTCTATGTAGGTCATGCCAGCCTGCCCGACGAGCCACGCACGGAGATGAGCACATGCAACACATCCTCGTGGCTGCGGGATCACAATATGGATGCGGATATACACTCGTATGCGCGCGGTAGGCTGCTTCAACGCGATGAGTACTTCTTCCGCCTCTGGGCGCAGATGCCCAAGAAGAAGAAGAGCTCAAAGTAGACAACAACAGCAACAAAAACAAAAACAATACCAAAAACTCAAACAAATAGCCATGACAAAACGAATGAAATTTAGGTTAGGTTAAGCATATTTCAATTGTATTTTAATGAATTCTTGATTTTTATTAGCTTTTTATTACTCTTAATGTACCCATGTAAAGTGCATGTAATGTTCGGATTTGCGTCCAGCAACAACGATGTCCACGAAACTCAATCAGAAAAGGGCGAGCGAAGACAAACTTAATGTTTTGAGTGCGTGGACGTGGCTGTTAGACTGTGTCGTCACTGGCCCATTACATAATCTATGAAAGAAATTTCTATTTTTAATTTGCATAAATTCGTATAATTTCCTTCGCTTTATTTTTGTAAGCTGTGATAAATTTATCAAATTCGAAAGCGTCAAACGATAAAATGCCATGACATTTGTGCCACGACACATCGCGCATCGGGCAACGGGCAGCCAACGGACCAACAACCAGCAGCAGTATCAACAACAACTACAACAATAACAACCACAACAATAACAAACCAGCAACAACACACAAGAACAACAAGAACCGTTACAACACAACACAAGTGACTCAATATCCTCTAGGGAGACAAACAACAAATGGTGCAATTCGATATGAGTTACGAGTATGTTGTGCATGTGTGTGTGCATGTTGGTCTGTCTGTGGATGTGTGTGTGAGTGTTGCGTTGTGCGTCGCGCTGACTGGCCCTTGCCTTTGCCGTGTGCTCGCTGTGAGCAAATTTATGGCATCCAGAGGGTTACATAACTATACTTATATTGTGAAAGAGCCCAACATGACTTTAAAGAAACAAAACTAAATGAAAAACAAAGAAAATAAAATAAATATGAATAAATTTTTAACGAACAACTTAAAGTGGTTCATTCTTGGTGCAAGCGCAACTTTTGCGCAGTTGAGCACGAAAAATCAACTAATTAATTCATTAGTTAGTTTTGGTCGAGTCGAAAAAGAGAGAAAGTCGAAGTTAACGGTAAGTTTGCACAGAAAAGTTTTCTATTAAGTTTTTATTCTAAAACTTAAAGTCGACAGCCAAACAATGGCAGCTTCGAGCTGGCCATGCTGACATGCGTGTGCAGGACCCAAGAGAAGCATCTGAAATGGGGACAGAGGGCATGGGAGAGTGAGTGGCTGAGAGATACCAACACTAGGGCTACAGTTACGCGTCGTTGAACTTATCTGGTGACATGGGCAAATGCTGCATAAAGTTTCCAGAGAGAATTGTGTGCGAATTTAATTAAAGTTTTTGCGGCTGCCACTAATCAAAAGATATTATCTAAAATGTTCTATGTGGTAGTTACTTTGGCCGTTGGCAAATAACTTTCTGCTGCGGGCACAACTGTAATTTACACTAAGCTGCTTGCGGCCACAGTGGACACCAACTGGAGAGTGGCTAAACAGCAGAAAGTAAGCTGCAAATGGATTCATAAAGCTAAACATATTTCCGGCACTTTAAATTGCGCACAAGCTAACGAACAGTTCACTATTCACATGGCTGCCTCTCTGCACAGCAACAACAACCAAATAAACCCACCTATAACAACACCTACAACTGCTATTGATACCGACTGGCAGGCAGGCAGAGCTAAACGATCGGCCAGTGGTTCTGGGACCTGGTCTTGGTTTTGGTCTTGGTTCTGGCCTAGTCCTTTGGAGAGCTCCTGTCGCTTATTTCGAGGGCTTCCAGTGCCCCGGCACAGAAGCGGAAATTTCATTTACTTGTTTGCTTTTTATGCGCTTCATTCGATTTTTGCTTGTTTCGTTTTTCCCCGATTTTATTTGCGCTCGATTCAAGCTGCCAGCTTAGCTGACTTTTCACACACATATTCTTCAACTTAAATTTTCGGAATTGCAAGAATTTTCTTGTGTGTTGTGTTGCCTTTAAGCCCTCCAAGTGCTTCTGGTGCTGTCTGTCGCAAGGCTCGTATGCCCATTTGTTATGGTTTATTAATGCCACTCCAAACTTGGCCAGAAAGTCGGCCTAACACAATTGTAAACTTGTAATGGCATTCGGCAAGTTCGGAGGATTGCTTGTAAAAACAAAATTACACATAAACTTTATGGTGTGCACGTAGAAAATTGAGGCAGCACTTTTTCCTTGACACGGCTCGTCAAACGTGATACTACTGCCTGCCCAAGACCTATAACACAAAGATGTAGGAAATAAAACAAAAAGACAGCCAAAAGTTTGCCTAATTAGTTCCCAAAATAATAAACGATAAGAGAATGGAAAAGCCACATTCCTAGATTTCAGCCATGCCCAAATGCTAAAAACATCTTCAGGTCTTGTCATTTCTCGGTTGTGTGGCAAATAAATTGAATTATCAACTTGTACGGCAGCTCAAAGCAATTAGATGTTAGCACTGATATGAACCAAATTAGCGAATCAAAGACAGAAGTCTTAATTGGTTTCAAGTTTTCAATTTTCCAAGAACGTCTATAAATATGATTCAATTATAAACTATTCACTAACTATCCAACGTTTTTAAATAGCTCCGCCCACTATGGTCTTCGAGTGAGATATTCAAATTCTTGCTTGGATCAAACTCTTCTATCGAGGTCTTCTGAAAATACTTAACGAAAACCAAAATCTTGTTAAGTATACGCTAAGCGGGCAATTAAGCTGTTAAATATACAGTGTAAGCATTCAAATCATAAAATGCATCGAATTAGTTTCTTAGATTATAGTACGCACATTAAGTATACTTCTGCTAACAAGAATGATATATGTTTTTATATGAAGACGTGTTTTCGTAATTGCCACAAAAAAGTTCGTGTAATATAATGTTAATTTCCGTTCATGCTTGTTGCCCAGAAATAAGCACCCGAAAGAGTCGCTAGGCCGCAGATTAACTGATGCTTTATAAAAGTGGGTCGAATTATAAAAGTATCTGCAGTTATTTACGGCGCAACACGGTCCCCAAATAGCACCAAAATGACAAGCCAAACTGTTGTATGTATAATTGCCCAACACAACACGGCCCGGAGCCTTGAGCCACGCCCATTAAGTACAAAATGCAGCGCCATGAAGCCAGAAAAGACGCAACCTCCGGCCAGCAGCATGGACGATGATTGGGTCGAGCTATTGGGAAACTTGAATGTACACACATCGGTAGGTCTTCAGCAAAGTTAAGAAAACATTTTTCGTGCTGGCGAATTGTTAATGCTCTCTTGTTTATCTTTAGCCTGGTCATTATGGTCGAACTTAAGCAGCGTTTATTTATCTTTAGTTTAAAATGCTTTAATGTAAGTATCATATGGTAGCCTTTTATTTATTTTGCATCTTGAAATAATCCCTTGCCTCGATATACCCTTCATGCATACGAAAGCATACTGCAAATATAAAATATTTATTGCCAGATTGCACACGCTGTCGGCATGTCCTTCGGGCAGCAACAGCTACAGCAGCAGAGCAGTATGCTGCCAGCTGCCTGCTGCCTGCTGATATGTATACAATGTCCTTTCAGACTTATCCTTTCCTTTGACCGCACCGACATCCGAAACAAGCATTTTACACGCATTTTACCATTTTTGCTGGCCAATTCATAACGTTTAACAGATCGGTGCAGTCACTAAAAATACTTTTACACTTTACAATTTAATAGAGACATTTTTGGTACAAATTAACAGCACATATAATCTACCCCTTCAACACCCTCCTGAGGCCACATTCAAAAATCAAGTGTGCTGAAAATTAAATTTCGTACAACGAAGCAGGACAGCAATTCAATGCAGTGCAAGGACATTCAGTGGCTTCCAACCAAAAACTAATGAAACTGCTGCTCCTACAGCTGCTGCTCCTGCTGCTGCTGCTGCTGCTATTGCTATTCTCCAGCTGCTGACTGTCGCACACGCCTGCTGCTAGCACGACATTTCATTGGAGTGTCATGTTTCCCACACACACACACACGCGCGAACACACACACACACCAATACACAGTAACATTTGCCAACTTCTATGAGCATGCATGACTTTTTAAGGCAGCGCAATTAAAGTCAATTGGCATTTTACCAAAATGTGCTCAACGTGGCGTATACGTAATGTCATTTAGGTGTCTATGTGTAGTGTCAACAGCATTAGCTTGCGTTGAATATAGTTATTAGCACGTCTCTGGCAACACAAATAGTTTCATAATTTATTAGCAACACCCAAACACGGTATTCGACATTGCGCATACGCCGCATTTGCCACGCATAAATTAATTCATTTTCAAGGCAAAACTTTATAGTTATTTAGGTGTCTTCTTCCTTTGCACTCGTACCAATTTTATGGTTTCTTTTGGTGTATTGTTTGCCAATTTGAAATATCAACAACAACATCAAGCAATGAACTGAAATTTCTGTATTTCGTTTCGCTCTGCTGGAAGTTTTACAGCCCAACTAGGTGCTACCAGCTGATGTTTGTTTTATGGACTTTTTGGGTCCTTATCTCATTCCAGTTTATTTTATAATGTACTCATAAAAGTTATGCGCTGACTGAAGCCAGAAAGCCATTTGCATTTTTTACACACACAAACTTTGATTTGGCAGTTTGACTGATTAGCTCTCATTATACAGCTCTTGGCATTTACGAGCATATTTTGGACAGAACATAAACTTAGCTGGATTGACGAAGCATTTATAAATTGAATTCAAATAAGGAGGATTTACCAGCAATTGAGCAAAGTATTAAGTCTATGTATCGATGAAGTACACTTAATTGGGTTGTTATATGCAAAGTATTCATTGAGTTTTTGAAATAATTAGAACTTTAAGTTTATGTCCTGAAAGTTTCCGTTTTTATTATTTGACTTTATGATTTGTATCTTATAATAGACATTATTTACTTAGTTTTATTAACCAATTTCTCTTCTCAACTAGCGGTTAAATGTCAGCTCTTACCTACTTTACACGCCGTTGACTTAATTTGGTGCAAGTTAGTTCCATTTGGCCATTGCATAAATGCATCTTAATGCCGCCCATTTGACAGGACGGTGGCTGGGGTACGTTAAACAGATTTGCACCTTGTATATAAAGCCAAAATTTACAAGCTGTAACGAAAATTGCATCGCAAATATGCAAATAACTATGAAGCTGCCCCAGCAGCCGCAGCAGCAGTAGGTAAAAGAAAAAGCGACCCTCGCTTAAATTTTGGGCAACTTGGGAGAGCGAACAAAAAAGTTGATACTTGGTGTGCCAGGAAATCGTTTGGCAAGCGGGATATTCAGCTGAAAATGAAGTTGTTATGACTCTGTGTGTGTGCGTGCGTACGTGTGTGTGTATGGGCAATGTACAAACGTGTTGGGCATATCGGCCAAGATAAGCATGCAACAGCAAACAAAGCTGAATTCAGCTGCATTCTTGTTGCAGCTCTACAGCTCCAGCTGCCATTCGCAACACAGTTCACACTGGTGAGTGGGAGTAGGAGTGCGAGTACTCAGGCTGTTTACGTGCTTATCGAGCATTCGATGGCAAAATTATAGCCGTACCATGGCATGGGTAAGCTGCTTAGAATGCACTGCCAGCCGGCCAGCGAGGCGTATGCGTGCTGTCGTTTCAGAGATGTTCAAATGTTTTTGCAGCATATTAAATCGCCAATGTGGCATTATTGTTCCTCTATATAGTTACACACGGAACACAAGGTTGGGCGTGCAGCAAATTGTAGCAAAAGCAGCGATTTATACTGCCACAAGTTATAGGCAGCTGCTGCCACCTCGCAGTTCGTGTAGATAGAAAATGCGTAGATATGTGTGTGCCGCCTGTGGGCCCTATCAGCTACTATACATACACATAGAACAGTTGACTTGTGCGCGCGCTAACAGAGACAGGACCACGACTACTGCTAGCAGCAAAAGCAGCAGCAGGAGCAGCAAGACATAAAAAGTGGCTCTCGATGATGCCTATGGGCAAGTTTGGTCGTGGAGCGCATGTTGCCAGCAAACGAGTGTAGTCGCTGTAGCTGCTTGGCCTGGCCTAAACATCACTTCACAACTGCCAAGCCAGCACATCCGGTTTCCGTTAGTTGGGCACGTCGTTGTCGTTGTCGTGGCTGCTCGAGCTGCCTGTCATGTTGATGTTGCTACAGGTAATATCATTTAGCAGAGGCGCAAAAACAGCGACTGGCACGAATATCGTATGTTGGTAAAATATTATCTCGTTACAATGTTAAAAATATTTTTGCGCCCTTGCCATGCTCGCCTTTGGCTTATGAGCGGAAGTACGTGTCGCAGTAACAACAACTACACACACACACACATGCACACACACACACACGTCAGTCCTGAAAGTAAGTACTCAAGCACACACATGCACATACACCGGCCATGTAGAGTATAGATGTTTAAATTTGATTTCAAGTGCTCGCATTTTGATGGCCATCTAAGTGAATGCGTGTTGTGGCTGCTTACGTGTTCTTGTTATGAAAACTTCGAGTACGACATGGCATATACCAAAAATAAATTCCAATGATCTGGCTTAAAGTGGCCCACTTTAATATATGTTAATATTTTATGATGGTTAACAGCTATTGATTAACGACTTCATTTTAAATGCTTAAAGATTTATATCATTTTAATATTTTTCAGTCTCAACTGCACTTCCTTTACGAATACGGACTTGCATACTCGCTCTCTTTTGTGCGTGGAATTCCTTCGAACGTATCGTAGCACACATTACAGCGCTGTTGTACTTGGCGACAGCTTCGATTGACAAGTTGTGCCAACTTTGCTGTAAGTATTCTTGTTGCCATATATTGTAGTTAATTTTTAAATTTTCTTGCGCTATTTTTTCCCAGCCACTTGTGGCACTTAAGGGTAGCGGCCCCAGCAGCTGCTTTTGATTCCTCATGCGTGCGAAGTTTACACAGGCGTTCCCCGAAATAATTTACACATATACACTTACACTAACAATTGCAGGCTGGTTGCGTCCCCTTCCAATTTCGTTACGCATGAATTTGATAGCAAATGAGAAAATGGCAACGCGTTGCGCTTCACGCTTGACTCTGCTTGCCACTCACTTAATTATTGCATAAGAAACTGAAACGAGGCCACCAAGGCGCTGCTTGGGGCGACATAAGCCCACACCCGCGCGCACCCACACACACACACACACACACGCAAACACGTGCAGCTGACAGCGAGCAATGCAACTTGCAAGTGCAACTGCAACTGGGACAACAAACTTTACAGTGTGGCAATGTGCTTGACATGCATGCTTACCCACAACGTTGCAGCCACGTTGCAAGTTGCCAGTCGCCCATTGACTGCAGCCCAGGTTGTCGAAGGGAGGCAAGCGGGTGATGTCAAAAAGTCTGCAACTATAACTGCCACAATTTAGCTTGGAGCATTCAGAAAAAGAGTATTACCAAGCTGTGCACATGTGATAGAATCTGCCTGATATACAATACTATACTTTACAGTACAGAACGTTACACTACACTATACTATGTTGTACCATAGCATAATAAAGGGTATGTTGAAGTTGGACAAATGTGTAAATGCCCTGCGGTATAAATTATTCTTATATATATAGTATATCATTTTATATTAAGCTATATAAAGCTGTGCTACACTATGATACACTATATTTGTACTTTAAGTCTTACACAACTGCAACAAAATTGTAGAAGCATTTGTTAACCAATTTAAAATTGACATCAACTAGGTGCAGCTTAAAGACTATCATCGATGTAACCTTAGAATTAAATTTAAATTGACAATTTGTTTGATTTTCAAGTTCGCAGGCAGCTGCGATTAATTAGCAGCCGAAACTTGAATTATCCATTATCCTTTTAGGTCGATTTAATTGCTGCTTGAATAATTTGCAAGCTAATTATGTTCAATTCGAGCAGCTTTGGCCATTGCCTGCAGGCCAGCTGTTACCTGTGCTGTCCACATCCGGCGACAAGTTTTGCACTTCCGTTCGCCATTTTACACAAGCACACACACACACACACACACAAACTGAAATTGAGTGAGATGTAGAGACAAAGGGAGCTGAACTGAATGGGTTTTGGTTAGCTGCCGGCATTTTGGGAGCAACTCAATTAAGTCTGGCTGCTGCAATTTATATAAGCCTGCCGATATTGCTGTTATCGGTCAGTTACATACTTTATAATGGCCAACGCTGGCCGGCGCCATTTTTCATTTAATTTACAGCACATTTTATCTGTGTTCTACGGCACCTTTTATTGCCCCAGCCGCAAACTGGGCTGGGAACGGGTCTGGTAAGCCTTTTGGCTTGCTTATTTTGTTATCATTATCCTGTTATCCTTGTGCCTGCCTAGCCTCCAGCCTGTCCGCCTGCCTGCCCGCCTGCCTGCCTGCCTGGTGGCTGCGAGCGCCACCTAATTAAATTATCTCGCAATTGCCTGCTAAGTGCGCCTGCACTCGCTTATTTCGAAATGTTGTGGGCATTAAAGGACTAGCTATCCTTGCAGCCTGGCATATTTATTTATCGAGCGTCCTTTTTTGTATTTTTTTTTCTTGTTGGTCACTTCCTGGCCTTTGTCGTTTCCTTTTGCGCCTAATTATTATCTGCTCTGCGCACAGCATTTTTGAACACCACACAAACTTTTCGTAACGCCGGGGCGAAAAAAGTCAATAGGTTTGAAGGACCTTAATTATTTTGTGTGTTTAGGTGTGTTTGTGTGTGTGTGTGTTCATTTCTCTGACCTAAGCCGCCAAAGTTTTATGTACACAATAAAGTTGTTGCTACAGTCGCTGTTGACCCATTTGGCAGCGGCTCAAACCGTATAACTTTAACAACATTCGAAGTTAAGTATGGCAAGGGGAAATGTTTTTCCATTGCTTCTCGGCTGTTTTTAGTGTGGCAAATGATTTTGTCATTGACAAGTTGTTGGCTGCATCCTGCACTCAGTGCGCCCAAGGACAACATCAAAGGCTTTGCATAACAAATGTTTTGTTTTCACTACGGCTATGGCCAAAGCTGCCTCCAAGCCGGACTTGCAAGTGCTTGTATTGTTCTAGCTGGATCCTGTGCTGCCCCAAAGCTGCTCACAGCATATCCTGTTTGTTTAAAAGCTTCCGTTCACCAGTTACGTGTGTGCGAGTATTGTGAATGTGAATGTGAATGTGAATCCGAGCACTCGCAGCCAAGACCTTGCTACCAAATGCGCAATTATGACAACCATGTGGAATGTGTAGTTCGTTGGTATGTGTGCGAGTGTGTATGTGGCTGTTTCGAATACTCAAACTCTTGCTGCTGACAATGATTGAAGCTTTATGCTGTCATTGTCATAAATCAATAAATGCAACTTGAGCCAAATTGCCCAGCATGGAAAATGGAAAATGTCTGCGCACAAAAAAAAAATCTTTACGGCTGCCTCTGTCACCCGCTCGGCGTTGCACGGCCTTAGCTCATGTGGCCTGGCCAAGTTTATTTGCAAAAATAATGCACATCATTGTTAATCAAAGCGACAGAGACAGCGAGGGAAAATGAGGGGGAGAGAGAGAGAGAGACAAAGTGACATTGTCGTGCCAGTGAGAAAATTCTGTTTAGCTCGGCTGCTGCTTTGTTTATTGTTACGTGCTTGAAGCCTTGCAACAGCGCTGTGCATGTGCATAGAAACAGATCTTGTTGGTCGCTTGTTTTTGGTCAGCCTTGGCTAGGGTTTGCTTCCCCGTGTTCATTTAAAATAAACATTGACATTTCGGGTTTTTTCGAACCGTTTTTAAGATTAGACTCGGCCACACTAAACTGACCAGCACTGTCTGCTTGTGTGCACACATCTAAGCCCGAACAAAGGACGTATACAAACAAGAGGGACAACAACAATAACAACAGCGACAACAACAACAACACTGTCCTGCAACAATGGTGCACAAAATTGCGGCCGTCATCAGTGAGGAAATTTGCATTTTGCACAAATTGCAATACGTAAACTGGCCGCACTTCACACTAAGCACTCCAAATACCCTTACATACATATGTGGCTACAGTCAGTCGGCACCCATTGTGCGAATGTATGGAGCTGCATGCCAAATGGTAAATGCTTCAGTTTTTGGGAAATGGCTTGGCATATTATGGGAAGCTGCAGTTGCAACAACAGACAAAGAGGCCCACCTGTCCACATCAATTATGCTCAGTTATTTTTTCTGGGGGCGTGGAAGCTGGCTTCCAGGAAGCTGGCTGGGGAGTTCAGCAAGTGGGCGTGTCAGCAGCGCATCCCTTAATGCAGCTAATCGAAATTATTTTCCACTCAACTGCTCATGTTGCAAGGAAATAGTTTTGAATGAACTCAAAGATGAAAATTGAAGCATGCAAATAGTTTTTCTCATGCGCAATGAACTGTACTGTGTTTTTATTTACGGGGTAGGGGGCGGGGCATCGGTATAATTGAATTGATTATGCTTAGTCGAGACCGAATGAGTTTTAATTCAATCATTTACAGCTGAGCGAGAAAGGCGTTCATTAGTCGTGTTAATCATACGCCACGCTGCACGGCTATGGCCTATGGGACAGCAGCTAATTAGGTTGGCAGCTCTCGTCGCTCCGGCATAGCTCAAGAGATTTAATAGATTTTTACCAGCTGCACATAACTCACATCAAGCAGCTGTGTGGGTGTTTGATTTAGTTGATTTTTCGGGTCCTTTCTTTTTACTTATTGGTTCTGCAGTCCTTTTTTTATGGAGAGTGGCAAACGTGCTTTGCATAGCGAATTTCGAATGCCAACTGCTGTTTGCTCAGCAAGCAAGTTTCTCAGTTATTTATTGATTTTATGCACAAACATATATCCTACTTTAAAGTCGATTCAATCCAACCACCAGCTGCTTTGATTGCTGGACTCCAACATTTGCTTAATGTTTCCGTCAAACTCCCAGCTAAGCGTCCAGCCACGCCCATTGGCAAGCAGCAGCATTGTGGTCAAGCCGAACAGCAACCAGCCAAGTAGTTGACCCTGAGCTGGCAGCTGGCACAGCAACGTTTGCTTGTTACGCAGTTGTTCAGGTCGATTGCCAGTGCATAGCTGCAAAATAGATAAAGCACATAATTTAGGAGTTTTGTTAAGTGTACTCACAGCAACAACTCTTACCATTAGATTCATTGGAAACGCCTTCTACCACACTTGCGACACTGGCGCAGCTGTGGCCAAAATAGTAGCGGCTGCTGCACAAGCTGCCATAGTCTCGACTCGAATTTTAGGCGCTCCTTCCGAAAGTGTTGCCGAGCCAACAGCAAAGTGATGATCAGGCTTAAAAGATTTGCACCATATCGGAGCTGTATCAGCTGCAAACGTAAGATAACCCTGCCCCGCAAATCCACCTCCTGCTTAAAAGACAAGTGCAACTTGTGCAACATCAGCGCAAAAAGCGACAGCAGATAAACGCCGAAATAGTGTGACATGTCGTTGTATTTTTGCAACGTTGGCTGCACTTGTAGCACCCTGTGCAGCAGCTTAAATCGCCGATGGCAGCTGAAGGCCGCAGCCAGCATCCGATTTATGGCCACATAGATGCAGTGCAACCAAATGAAGCAATTGAAGTGCAGCAGCAGCTGCAGATAACAGCAGACCACACAGAATGCCACGCTTAGCAGCTTTAGGTAATCATAAAGCTGTAGCTGCCAGTAGATGATCCACCCTAGCTGCACGGATACGAGCAGCCACCAGCAATAAGCACGCACCACCCCAACACAGCGCCAGCCACCCAGCTGCCGTTGCACGTCAACCATCTCATTGAGCGTGACCATCAACCACTGGCGCGTGCACATGTAAAGAATGCAGGGCATTGCGTATAGAAAGTGAGCGTAGACATCAATTTGGCTATCAGCGCCAGCACTGCAAACATTTCGAATATCGATGGGTTAAAAAAGTTATGGGTCTAAAAACGATTCGATCGTAAAGTCAACCTTTATTGATGTTTTTTTGGAATATCTCCGCCAAAAAATGTCCGGTTTTGGAATTTTATACCATTTTGGACTCGTAAGTGTCAGTACTATCAATTGGCATCCAAAAAACGAACATCTAAATTTTGACCAAAATCGACCAAAATGGCAAGGGGTTACATCACGTTTTTTGTCAAAATCGGGGTCGGGTCGAAAATCAAAACTTTTTGATCATTTTTTCTTAATATCTCGCCCAAAATATATCCGATTTTGGAGTTTTATACCATTTTGGACTCGTAACTATCGATACTATCGATTGGCATTCAAACAATGAAAATCTAAATTTTGACCAAAATCGACCAAAATGGCGAGGGGTTACATCATGTTTTTTGTCAAAATCGGGGTCGGGTCGAAAATCAAAACTTTTTGATCATTTTTTCATAATATCTCGGCCAAAAAATGTCCGATTTTGGAATTTTATACCATTTTGAATTCGTAAGGATCCCTATTATAAATTGGCATTCCAACATTTTGAATATCGATGGGTTGAAAAAAGTTGTGGACTAAAACGCGATTCGATTGTAAAGTCAACCCTTTCTGATAATTTTTTCTTAATATCTCGCCCAAAAAATGTCAGATTTTGGAATTTTATACCATTTTGGACTCGTAATTATCGATACTATCGATTGGCATTCAAACAATGAAAATCTAAATTTTGACCAAAATCGACCAAAATGGCAAGGGGTTGTTACATCACGTTTTTTGTCAAAATCGGGGTCGGGTCGAAAATCAAAACTTGTTGATCATTTTTTCATAATATCTCGGCCAAAAAATGTCCGATTTTGGAATTTTATACCATTTTGAATTCGTAAGGATCCCTATTATAAATTGGCATTCCAACATTTTAAATATCGATGGGTTGAAAAAAGTTGTGGACTAAAACGCGATTCGATTGTAAAGTCAACCCTTTCTGATCATTTTTTCTTAATATCTCGCCCAAAAAAATGTCAGATTTTGGAATTTTATACCATTTTGGACTCGTAATTATCGATACTATCGATTGGCATTCAAAACAATGAAAATCTAAATTTTGACCAAAATCGACCAAAATGGCAAGGGGTTGTTACATCACGTTATTTGTCAAAATCGGGGTCGGGTGAAAATCAAAACTTTTTGATCATTTTTTCTTAATATCTCGCCCAAAATATATCCGATTTTGGAGTTTTATACCATTTTGGACTCGTAACTATCGATACTATCGATTGGCATTCAAACAATGAAAATCTAAATTTTGACCAAAATCGACCAAAATGGCAAGGGGTTACATCATGTTTTTTGTCAAAATCGGGGTCGGGTCGAAAATCAAAAGTTTTTGATCATTTTTTCATAATACCTCGCCCAAAAAATGTCCGATTTTGGAATTTTATACCATTTTGAATTCGTAAGGATCCCTATTATAAATTGGCATTCCAACATTTTAAATATCAATGGGTTGAAAAAAGTTGTGGACTAAAACGCGATTCGATTGTAAAGTCAACCCTTTCTGATCATTTTTTCTTAATATCTTGCCCAAAATATATCCGATTTTGGAGTTTTATACCATATTGGACTCGTAATTATCGATACTATCGATTGGCATTCAAACAATGAAAATCTAAATGTTGACCAAAATCGACCAAAATGGCAAGGGGTTACATCACGTTTTTTGTCAAAATCGGGGTCGGGTCCAAAATCAAAACTTTTTGATCATTTTTTCTTAATATCTCGCCCAAAATATATCCGATTTTGGAGTTTTATACCATTTTGGACTCGTAACTATCGATACTATCGATTGGCATTCAAACAATGAAAATCTAAATGTTGACCAAAATCGACCAAAATGGCAAGGGGTTACATCACGTTTTTTGTCAAAATCGGGGTCGGGTCCAAAATCAAAACTTTTTGATCATTTTTTCTTAATATCTCGCCCAAAATATATCCGATTTTGGAGTTTTATACCATTTTGGACTCGTAACTATCGATACTATCGATTGGCATTCAAACAATGAAAATCTACATTTTGACCAAAATCGACCAAAATGGCAAGGGGTTACATGACGTTTTTTGTCAAAATCGGGGTCGGGTCGAAAATCAAAACTTTTTGATCATCTGACAAGTCCTGTGTCAAACAAATCGTATGAACCATGAACTGCCCAAAGGACATCCAAATCGTCCTTACCGTTTACGATATATAGCCAATTTTCTAAAAAGGAAATTTTTTAAATAGCCATAACTCGGTCAGATCCTGCAGGATATGGGAAGGATATACCGTTTTGAACTCGTGGGGAGCAGTACTATCGATTGGCATTCAAAGATTTCCAAAATTAAAAAAAAAAATTCGATATTTTTCCTAGGGGTTAGTCGCAAAATTGGCCAAAATCGAAAAATTCCGGGCTAACTTTGCCATTTGAAGGACTATCGGGATATCCTTTGGCCAGTAGATAGTCCTCATTCTCCCATTGAAGAGTTTACCGCCCAAAGGACGAATGTCCTTCAGACAAAAAAGTTTTAAGGACGAATTTGTTTAAAGAAAATAAGCCATAACTCGAGCATATCCTTGCGTATCCTTGCAAGTCATATGTCAAAATATTTGTGTCGGCCAGGACTAACAACTGGCCAAATTTCATTAGGATCGTCCTTGCAGTTTTGGAGATATTGTGTTTTTGGGCTATTTCCTTGCGCTTCGGGACAGAAATTTCACAAGTCAAATTTCGAGTTATATGATTCTTAGATGACCCCATGTTTTTATAATGCATATCAATGCAGGGGTTCTATACGAACCTAACGCAGCATGTCCTTTGAAAATCTGCAAGGACATGCCCGAGTTATGTCCCTTTTTCCTTACATAAAATGCTTTTATAAATTTATTTACTTGTTTAATTTAAATGTGTTTTTATCTTTGCAGACTGACGAATTAAGGACTACAAGGACATCTAAGGACCCTCACGAGTGACAGAGCTGATTTTTCCAGGATCGGATTTTAATTAAGCCAGATTAGTTATTTTAAGTTGAAATAAGCTCATATTATAATTTTTGCTCGTTTTGTATAATTTTAAGATAAATAATTAAGAAAATTAGCATAGAAGGCAACAATTTTGTAAATTGAAACATAAATAAATGGATTATTTTAATTAAAAAAGAGAAATTCCCGTTTTTTCATTTAAAAATTCAAAAATCAACGGTCAGTAGGAATCTATTGCATACCCGTAAGGGGCGTCCGTTGGCTGCCGAGATTTTTCTTAAAATCTGCCAAAATACCAGGCGAACAGAAATGCCCAGAAGGTCGACAAAGAATATTTTTAGGTGCCCAAAAAAATTTCATTGCATACCCAAAAGGGGCGCCCTGGTCGCCGGCTGGGTCCCAAATTTGAGCTAAAATTTCCCAAAAGTACCAGGCGAACAGAAATGCTCAGAAGGTCGACGTACAATATTTTTGCGACCGAAAAATGACGTCACAGCAAAAGCACCCGCCTCGCGGGGCCCAAAATTGGACTAAAATTCCACTCAAGTACCAGGCAAACAGAAATGCCCAGAAGGTCGACGAGTGGCTTGAATAAAAATTTTCATTGCATAGCATTAAGGGGCAAAAATGTAACTCAATTAAAATGAGTTCTGTTAATTAGCAGTTTTTGTATAATGAGCGCTGTAAGCCGGCTGTTAAGCAACAGCTGCAGCTGCAGCTAATGTAAAAGAGCTCCTGAAAGAAAAAGCATACATGTTTTTGGACCATTTCAATGGGCATTTTGCAGGGATCTGATCCTTTAGGTTCTCAAGGACTATATCGATGGTATGGTATAACCAAGGATATGCTTGTCAACTAGAAACCATGCAGGGGGCGGAACTGTTGCTGGGGGCGGCTGTAAAAAAAATCATTCATAATTGTGAACCATATTCATGCGCATTTTGCGAGAACTTGGTTCTTTAGGTTCGCTAGGACTATATCCATGATATGGAATAACCAAGGATATATAGGTCAACTAGGTACCATGAACAGCGATCACTTGCTGGCTAAATTTTGTCTATTGGCGTGGCAGATTAGGCTGAAAAATACGAAATGAAAAATATCTATGAGTTTTTTATAAACTTAAATACATCAGTTTAATTACGTGCGACTTTGAAAGGACATACCTTTAAGGATGCCCGGGTCTTTAAAATTGACAGAGAGTTATACAAAATGTTGATTTGAGAATCGACTATGAAATAACCATTCAGTCATTCAGGTATTTAGCGTAATCGATAGTTTTCTTGTTCATGGCAGATTTGGCTGCAAAATTAAAAAAGAAAATAAATTAATTCGAATTTTGTTATCTTTTAATATCGGTTAAATTAAGTCCGACTTCGGAACGAAATACCCTTTGGGATTCGTAAATGTCCTCAAAATCGACAGGTTTGATTTCAGAATCGATGAGGATTTGGGAACCACGTTGATGTAGACATATTTGCTATCGGGCAGCTTTGAAGGCGCTTTATTTACATGTCAATTGATATTCCCGATGCGGACGATATCATTCCGAGAATTTGTACCTATATATCGCGCTCTTACGAATTTCTTGCGATGCGAGAAGAAAATTAGAATAAAATAAACACTTAAACATTCGTGAAAGTCTATCAAAACGATTGACTCCATAAAATTTTGATCTTACGATGTTTTTATGGCCATTAATACTTCCGATCCGTACAAGTCCGAAACGTATACCATGAGAATGTTCACTTATAGTATTTTATAAAAGCTTTAACCGCTCGACTGCTGCCCTTTAACAATCACAAAATGATTTTGCGCGGACGGAAAGTGGACAAAAGTCGGCGCACAGCAACTGGAGAGAGAGCCGTTCAAAGGTAGATAACGGATAAGCAATTATACACAAGCATAAGTAGATATGAATTGCGAGAACACACACCCATACATATGCAGAGAGAATACTTAGAGCAAATATGTACATACATACATACATACATACATATGTATGCATGTGTATATTTGCATAATCTTCTTATCTTCATATTGCACATTCACATCGCGCTCTCACGAATTTTGTGCGAAGGAGAAAATAAGTTTTTGGTAAACTTTGATATAATAACGATTTCAGATAAACACACACGAGATAGTCTATATCCATTTTTGTGAAACTTCCGACCTGTACAAGTCCGAATAAGTATTGGTATGTATATCAAATGCAAAAAACACTTACCCAAACATAAAACACAACATAACAAGAATCGCCAAATATGCACGTACGTATGTGTATTTGTGTGCTAGTGCCTTATCTACTTATGCATCGCAACCACAAAACGGCATAAGAAAATAATAACAGGCTTAACAGACCACCGGCCGCAGCAAAACAACATGCCCTTTTGACTAATGGGCTCACACTGACGCAGGCTCAAGTGGCGCAGATCCATAAAAACAACGCTCACAAAGAAGAGAGCGCTCGAATGACCACAGCGAGCACATCACTGCCAGCAGTGATTGATTGGACCAATCAGCGATCAGCACCAAAAAGAATCGAGAGCGCGTGAGCGCAAGACGAAAAACGACAGCGAACACACGCACGAACAACAGGCTCATGTGGCGCAGATCCATAAGAACAGCGCTCAGAAAGAATAGAGCGCTCGAATGACCACAGCGAGCACATCACTGCCAGCAGTTATTGATTGGACCAATCAGCGATCAGGACCAAAAAGAATCATGAGCGCGTGAGCGCAAGACGAAAAATGACAGCGAACACACGCACGAACAACTGGCTGCTTTTCTCTGGCGTTGGCTCATCTTCGGCCTTGGCTCATCTTCGGCTTTGGCTCACCTCTGCGCATACACGTGTTTGTGTGGGTGTGTGTGCTTAGCAATGTGGCGCATCGTACACACTCGAGTTATGATCGCTTGCTTATTTTCTGTGCGCCGGTCACTTGAAATTTAACTCTGTTAGTTGCTGCTGGGCCGGGTGAGTCTGAAAGGGTATTATGTATATTTTATTTGATATCAACCTTTCTTGACCATTTTTTGGAATAAATGAAAATCTAAATTTTGACCCAATTCGACCAAAAAGCAAGGTCGGTTCAAACGCAAATGGCTTAAAAAGTACAAAATCGGGGTCCGTTCGAAAATGGAAACTATTTTGATGATTTTTTTAATATCTCGGGTAAATGACGTCTGATTTTTAAATGTTATACCATTTTTAATTCGTACGGATCCCTACTATAAATTGGTATTCCAACATTTCGAATATCGATGGACTTACAAAAGTTATGGTTCAAAAAGCGATTCGATTGTGAAGTCAACCTTTATTGGTGAATTTTTGAAATATCTCGCCCAAAAAACGTCCGATTTTAGAATTTTATACCATTTTGGACTCGTAGGTATAAGAACTATCGATTGGCATCCAAAGATAGAAAATCTAAATTTTGATTAAAATCGACCAAAATGGCAAGGGGTTACATCACGTTTTTTGTCAAAATCGGGGTCGGGTCGAAAATCAAAACTTTTTGATCATTTTTTCATAATATCTCGCCCAAAAAATGTCCGATTTTGGAGTTTTATACCATTTTGGACTCGTAATTATCGATACTATCGATTGGCATTCAAACAATGAAAATCTAAATTTTGACCAAAATCGACCAAAATGGCAAGGGGTTACAACACGTTTTTTGTCAAAATCGGGGTCGGTTCGAAAATAAAAACTTTTTTGATCAGTTTTTCTTAATATCTCGGCCAAAAAATGTCCGATTTTGAAACGTTATACCATTTTAAATTCGTACGGATCCCTACTATAAATTGGCATTCCAACTTTTCGAATATCGATGGGTTAAAAAAAGTTATGGGTCTAAAAACGATTCGATCGTAAGGTCAACCTTTATTGATGTTTTTTTGGAATATCTCGTCCAAAAAATATCAGATTTTAGAATTTTATACCATTTTGGACTCGTAAGTATCAGTACCATCAATTGGCATCCAAAAAAAGAACCTCGAAATTTTGACCAAAATCGACCAAAATGGCAAGGGGTTACATCACCTTTTTTGTCAAAATCGGGGTCGGGTCGAAAATCAAAACTTTTTGATCATTTTTTCATAATATCTCGCCCAAAAAATGTCCGATTTTGGAGTTTTATACCATTTTGGACTCGTAATTATCGATACTATCGATTGGCATTCAAACAATGAAAATCTAAATTTTGACCAAAATCGACCAAAATGGCAAGGGGTTACAACACGTTTTTTGTCAAAATCGGGGTCGGTTCGAAAGTCAAAACTTTTCTGATCAGTTTTTCTTAATATCTCGGCCAAAAAATGTCCGATTTTGAAACGTTATACCATTTTAAATTCGTACGGATCCCTACTATAAATTGGCATTCCAACTTTTCGAATATCGATGGGTTAAAAAAAATGATTGAGGCCAAACATCCAGTAGATAAGTATTTGCGGGGCCAGGGCAAATCTTGCCGTGGCCTTATTGTAGTAGATATTGCACAGCGCGAACAGGTCGCACACAACTTTCTGTGCCCCAAAGTAGCCGAAAAGGTGGCAGAAACAGAGCAGGGAGTGTGCGACATATCAGCAACTGCAAAGAGCAGGTCAGGCGGTTGGCTCAATTGACCCCCAGAAACTGAAGAACAAATGGTGCATCAATGTATTTAAGCCTAAATACGCTCCTTTTCAATACTCCTAATTAATTTTATATATTTATCTTTATTTGTATTTAAATATAATTGATAACAAGCATGGCTACTGCAGAACGCAAGTATAAATTTAGACAAAGTTTTTGCCGCTCGTCATTATTACACGTGCCAACACATTGACAGGGTTCAAGTATCCTTTTGGGAAGAGCATATTAAACAATAACAATTTGCGTGGCGCTTTGACGCTAATGTGATGACGGACTGTGTAAATGCTTTTAACGCGAAAAAGCATTTGTGAAGTGCGAGTAATTGATGGCTGCATACATCGAGGAGGCAACCACTTCAATTAGCGCCATTTGAGCACGCGCATTCGCCGCGACCAAAATCGATAAGTTTCCCAGCTTAAATATTTAAAATTTCTTGCGTTTTGACCATCACAATTCTGGCAACACACCCTTTCAGTTCACTCAAGCACCGCGTCTTCAGCTCTCTCTGTGGAACCGCTGTCAAACCCACCTCAGATTTGCGTCAGCGTCACCCACGCAGCAAACTAATTTATTTTCAAACTGGGAATTTTCAGGTCAAAGTTTGCTCCTGTCCAGGCTGGAAGCACGGCGATTGACGATTAATTTGTTCAAGTCTCAATCGCTGCTTATGCCCTGTTCCCTGCAGCAGCCATTAGAGGATTTGCATGCCCAGGCACGTGAGTATTTTGGTATGTTCATTGGTTCATCGCAGCATAACCCAAAACTGTCAACCTTAAGCGGCTCACTTGCCTTTACATCTATTTTTTTTCTTTTCAGCTTCTGCTTTCTCGGCATTTGCTTTGTCATTTTAACTTGGCATTCATGTCGCAGCGTTCGGTGCGCTTTTATGTGGCATTTTAAAAACCTGTGCATGTCGGCAAAAGGACAAGGCAGGCGCCGCTGGAATTCAATAAGAAGCCCCTGGCACATAGCAGTAGCCATGGGACGGCAGCAAACCGTCCTGTACCCTGCATGTTTGACAAACAATCATTAGAGCCATCAGCATTAACAGCAGCCACAAGAGGAGCAGCTGGAGCAAAAGCAGCAGCAGCAGCAGGAGCAGGTAGCACCAGAAACAGAACTCAAAGGCTGTACATATACATCAGCTACATCGTTAGCACCTCGACAAGCTGTCTTTAGCCTTGATACACAAGCAGCGAGATGATGGGGACGAGAAGTTCAGTTTTTCTTCAAAACGCGAACTTCCACAGCTTTATTTTATGTTGTCTATGGTATAATAAAATCGGACATTCTTTATACCAAATCGGTATATCATTCCATAATCGGACATAGTTTGACAAGGCTAGTATCAAAATAGTTTGAATTTAGATTCTAGGTCTAGTCAGGCACTTCAGACAAGAGCTCTCTTACGTCGGTATTAGTCATTAGTCATCAGTAATCAAATTAATCACAATATTAATTTTTAAAAGGGACAACATTCTCGCAGCTCTATCCTTTTTTCGTAGGCTTAAAAACATTGCTTTAGCAACTAAATTTTTAATAAGTTTGTTGTTTTCACTTGCCTCGGAATGCCTCTATGTGCGTGTAAAGTGGACATATCCAAAAAACATGCATAAATCATCAAAAGCAGCGCCGACAACTAATGAAAACATGCAAAAATTTATAGCAGCCGAAATCGACTAAAAAGAAGAGTCTGCTGCGCAAAATTTTTTTGGCTGCCAGCCGTCGGGCCATTTAAATTGAAAAAGAAATTTAAAATGGGTAAAAAATGAATTCATTTGCTTTATGCACAGCACGCAAAAAGCGGCAATAAAAACATTCGAGCAGCCCACCGGAAATGCAGCCCAATTTTTGTGCGGAAGTTTATTTGTGGCGACACTATCACAGGCGCTGCCTCCACGTTTTTTTTTTTTTTTGTTGCAGGTGGAAGGTTCTGGAATGTGACACGATGCGACGATGGCAATGTGGCCGCGGCCATGTATAAAATTCTCACAATTGCAATTTGTAATAAAAACATGCAGTTTTTTGTCATTGTTATGGGGCGACTTTTATCGCACACACTCACAGAGATACGGGCACTAGTACATGCCCCATAACACACTATATAAAGCGTATCCCATGCAGCTGCTTACGTGGGCTGTTAAATCATTTCCAACATGAGGCTGCATCAGTGGGTTGGCGCTTAAAATGCTGCCAAGATATGAATTAAAAGTGCGCACTGTGGCATAGAGTTTGGTTTTTTATACGCTTTGCATTGCAGTGGGTATAATATTTCTGGCTGCGGCATGTGCTCCATGCTGAACGGGTGAAATTCGACAAATATTCGACAAATTTATACACTACCCGTCTACTGTATTTAGATAGATGATCTCTTAGATAAACTTAATAGTTCCAACTGGAAATGGTTTAGTTCAAGGCAATAATCATTTCAATAATCTAAGTAAATAATATTTAACTTATATAAAAACTTCAGTCGACAGATATGAAAAGCCAGGTTCACGAAGCGAACCTTATGGCCAGGCATTTGTTTGAACTATGAATCAGCTTACTTGTCATCGGTGTGCTAGGGTATTTAAAGTACGACGCGCCGCATATAACTTGTTCTTACATTTTTTTCTTTCTTTATGCGATTTTAAGTGCTCTCTCAATTTCATATCCCCATATCAGAGTGTTAACTATTAAAGGTCTCTCCCCCACAATATAAACAGAGCATGAAATATTGCTTGTCGTTATAGTTCAAGTGTCCTTTCAGCCACGCTTGTTCTCACATATTTTCTCTGTAAGTATGCATATACATCTATATACGTAACACTTACCATTCAATGGTAGAGCTAATTAACATGCGGCAACTCTTTTGTGGCACTCAGTGTTGCAAACAACTGGCAGCGATGCGTACGCATACAACGGTCAAAGGTTTCTGCCTGTGCCACTTGCTAGCCGTGTGGCGTGTGACAGCCAGACTGGGCATCTATCTGGGCTACTACAATGTGGGCTATGCGCCGGATGGCCGGTTCGTGTGGGACGAGCAGCTCTACGTGCAGATCATGAGCGTGGCGAATATGATTGCCTCACTGGCGTATCTGTGGCTCAGCCAATGCTGGATCTACGATCAGCTGCTGTTCCTGCTCTTCGTGCCGCTCTACATCTACTTTCAACGTCTGCGCCAGCATCTGACCAAGCTGCTGAATGCCTGCGCCCAAATACATGGCACACTGCAGCGCATTCTGGGCGACAGGATGTGTGTGCCCCTATGGCGGGAGTGTGTGCTGACCCTGCTGCTGCCCGTCGAGCTGCTTTTACTGTTTGGTTGGCAGTGCCACATGTACTACAGCTATCAGTCGTGCTTCATGGCTGGCGTCGCCTTCATCTATCACATGCAGCTGCTCTTTTTGGGCAACTATCTCATCTGGCTGGCCAGCATCTACCGGGCGCTGAACGTGTTTCTGCAGCAGCACATGACAAGCTCCCGAGTGGGTATTTTGCGCACCATACTACGGGAGCAGGTGAGCATTTGGAGCGTACATTGGCATATCATACGCTACTTTGCCCTGCACCTGCTCAGCTTTGTGGCATTGATTGCGTTGCGCTTCAGCCAACTGCTTTTGGACTGGCGACCCGCAAATGTGCTCAACATCGATCGTCTGCGCCTGGTGCATCTGTTGCTGCTGCTCATACCATTTATAACGCTGCTGATCAGCTCGTATGATCTGCAGAAGCAGCGCTGCCAATTCTATAGCAATTATCTGCAGTTGACGGATCGCTTGGAGTACTTTAAATTAAAGTCCTGGTGCCTGCTGCGCAACCAAACGCTGCCCATGCCGTTCGGCCTGCCCATACTGCGACCCTTCGCCAGGCCACAGCACAAACGGGATGTCATTAGCATGTTGGTCAGTGTGACGGATGTGCCTTGTCCATGGCCTAATCAAATGTTTTTCACAGTTTTCAAGCAATTTACCGGTCACACATCTACGCCAAAAAGCCCTGCCGTTGGCCGTCCTGGGTCTGAGTGCCCATCAGCTACAGCTGACACTGCCCATGCTCCTCGACAGCTTCGTCAAAGTGGGCAGCCTGGTGTTGCTCTCCCTTTGGCTATATTTATGGCAGCACACACACATGCATATCAACTTTTACAACAGCTATACGCAAGGTAATTTCGATATTAATGTGACGCAAACAATTAGCCAGGTCTATCGCTGGTATATGTACGATGAATTAGAGTGAATTGCCTGTTAATTAGCCATCTATTTATAAAATGCGTGCAATAAATGAATATGTAGTCAATAATATTTTCGACTCAGTTGATTATCAACATGCGGCGCTTTGAGTTGCTGTATCAGCTGCTGAAATTTCAGTGCTTCGTCCTGAACTGTGTGGGCTTTCTGAAGATACGCTTTGATAGAGCCCAGCAGCGCTATCGTCTGGACGTTGGCTGCTGTTGTCTATTTGCCTACTTTCCCAGCTTTCTGCTCGTGCTACTTAACTTTCTGCATTTTTATCTGCGCTGGGACTTGGAGACCGAAAACGCCAACCTCAACGAGCTGGAACCCGGCACTCAACCCGAATTAGATGCCTTGGATTTCATCAGCCAGCTCTGCCACAATGTGGCCTATGTGTGGATAATCATCAGATGTTTAACCTGCAGGCTTCAGCTTTGGTATATGGTGGATCAGGCCCAATTGATCTTTAAGCATCTGACTTCTTTGCTGCATGATCGCTTAGTGCTCAAATGCTCTTGGGTGCTGTTCTTGCTCGGCGTTCAACAGTGTCTCTTGCTGCTGCTGCTGACCTGGAAGCTCTTCTGGCTGGATAGGCCGCCGGCATATGATAGCGTCTATAGTGTCATCAACTATGCCATGGGTGCAGTGCATCTGCTTTTGGCTATGTTGTTGACTCTTCACCTCTTTCAGCATCTGATACATGCAGCACTGCTTCAATCGCTAAATCAGGTATTGCAGCAATTGCAGTTGCCGCATGAGCTTAAGCTGCTGCGTCAATTGTTGCACGTGCAGCCTTTGCTTAAACGAATGCAACACTTGGCTGCCTACTACTTTAGGGCCACATTTTGTTGGTACTTCTTTGTATTGTGCCTCAAATGTGGCATCTTTGTGAGCGAATTCAGCTACGACGAGAACGTGTTGTTGCAGCGCCAAAAGAGTCAGGACGACATCGAGGATGAGGCCGAGTGGATGGGCATCGAAGCGCCACCCACACGTGACCAGCTCCTGACCTCGTCGGCACTGCAACTGGCATGGCAAGTGGCAATATTGTTGCCTCTGCTATGTGCGGCAAAGTTGCAGCAGCGTGAGCAAAAAAAACTGTTGAACAACATCTGGAAAATAGAGTTTTCCAGCCAAGCTGGGACTGCTAGAGCACGACTTCAGCGTGGCCGGACTGCTAAGGACATCATCAGCTTTTTGGTAGGCTTACAATTATTGATATATTATCCAATTTGTCCATGTATATACTCTCTATCCAACTGCAGCTCAGCACACGAGTGCCTATTGCAGAATATCGTCCGCAATCCATCAGCTTTATGGCCTGGAAACCAAAAGCGAATGCGGCTGTAATACAATATGCTGGCATTATTAGAGGCTGCAAAATGCTGCTGCAGGTGGTGCTCTGCACCTTCATCACGGATTTCGTGCAGCAAATGGAGCTGAGGCACTTGCAGAGCTGCCTTAAAGAGAGCTCCAACTAAACGAGATCTACGTTAAAATATAATATAAATATAAAATTTAAAATAAACACATTTGAAATTCGGCATGCAGCAATGCGGCTACATTTGAGCTGAGCTACAATAAACTGTGCAAATTGTACAATAATTAAATTAACATATAAATTATTCAAATGACGCCCCACAAAGAGCTGCATGTTGGCTCCTTAACCTGCACGCACCACAATTACATAATGAACAACAAGCGGCGGGCGGCCCCTTTGAACGGCCATTTTAACGACCTGCCCAGCGGCAGCCATGTCCGGCATAAACCTATATACATAAGTATATATACTATGTAACAGAAAGGTATAAAAAGGGCCAGGGCTTTCAACTTGAAACTTTTGCCATTATAAAGATAAAGTAGGCGAAGGCAGCAACTTGTTGTTGTTGTTATGTTGTTGTTATTATGATGCGCCTTTCTTGAAATTTACCTTTTCCAGGCTTCTCTGTCGGGTAATTTATGCAAAAACTTGATTGAATTTTCTTTCGCATCCGCATTCGCATTCGCAAGATTTCAGCACACTTACACATTGTAAAAAGGCAGAAGGAATCAAATGAAATTCAATAAATTAACATAAATCTCAGGCATTCGCTGGCGCATTTTACTTATATGCAAATATCAATTGCACATCGTGGAAAAGTCCAAGTGGAAGTCGATCGATTTCAATAAACTTCATGCCACGAACTGGCAACATATATGTACAAATGTGCAACATATGCTGCAGTCAGGAAATTCAATCAAAGGCGCAGCACGAGGCTAGAAGTCAGTGCACACAGCGAGGCACACCGACGAGTGCATACACTGCCTAAACAGACTGCATAAACGAAAATTTTAATAGGATAGCTTTATGAAATAAATTACAGTATCTACCTTCGATGTCAACCAGTCTAGATCAAGTATTTGGTTCATTTGGAGTTTACGTTCTTCAAAGTTTCGGTACTTAACTGATCGACTCACAGTAATTACATCCGAAATGTTTGCTTAAGGTGTCAAAGTGCCTGGCCAACTAAATTGACTTGGTGCACTGCCTTAAATGAAGTTATCGCGTGTCAATTGCCAGTTGTAGCTGTTAATCTCTTGAAGAGCTGGCCAAGCGGCTTTAAAGCGCACCTTCAACAACTTTCGACGCTGTTTCCGACGCCATTTTGTCGGCCATTTTGTCGCGCTGTGTAGGCGCCATGCAGCGGCCATGGCTGTTTATGGCTTGCATGATTTCTTCGCCAGCTTCGCTGGTCTGGCACTTTGACTGCCTGCCAAATGGCCGCTGCGAGTGCAGAGGGCAGAGGGCAAAGGGCACGGGGCTATAGCATTTCAGGTCAAATATTTGTTGGTGCCGAATCGAATTTCGCTATCGTTTTACACGTGTCGCGCAAAGTCGCCTCGACGTTATTGATTATGCCGAGAATTATTTGCTTAAATTTGGCCGGTTGCCTTGGTAGGCGTTCCAGCTGTCAATTTGGGATTGCATGCATAATTAATGTACAATGTACTTGTTTACAGACATGTGAAAGCTGAGGCAGCTGCACGTAGATTCCGACAGCTGATGGCTGTCGAAATGTGCCTCTCATTTGTGGTTAATGAAATTTTAATTAGTGCGAGACAAGCGACAAACTGCGTCCAAGAATTAACATAATTGTAGGAGCAAACAGCAGCAGTAGCCGCAGCATCAGCATCAGCATCAGCTGGAAAATCAATGATAAGATCATATAAGGGTCGGCAGACGGCAATTACATGCATCAAAGATTCATATCGTTAAACGCTGCTGGGTGTGCTTACCATCTTTTATAATGCCATAATAATGACTTTATCTTGGAAGCAGGCAATAAATCTCTTAGACCCAAAGGAGCACAGATAAAGAGGGCTGCCGCCACGGCCGTGCTGCCAAGGTCCTAAATGAAATATTACACATACGCCACTTGGCTCTGGGGTTGTTTGTAGTGTGTGGTTATTGCTGTGTGGCTTCTTCTCGCATAAAAGTTAATTAATATGCCATGGTAAGCTGCTAAATACAGCGGAAAATGTGCCAACAACTTGCCTGACGTCAGTTCTCTGGCTGTGCGTGTCTGTGTGGTCAAACATGGCGTATGCGTAATGCCTTGATGCATGCTTCTATGTATGCGTAATATGGATATATCAGCGATTGATTCGGCTACCAGCTATCAAAAGAAACAAATTTGCATGCAAATTTCAATGGGCGCATTGTCGACTCTGGATAACAAATAAAAAGCAGCTGGAAATATGCAAAAATCGAATCTGCGCATCTATGTAAATATTTATTTCAGTCTGCCATGGACTTTACCTGCCATTGTTGCTCTCTTGTGCATTTTCAATTCAGGCAGCGAAGAAAAATATGTTCGATTTTTAACAAATCCGCATAACAATGAACTTTTTTGCAAAGTTTTATCTGCAGCCCCCCCAAAAAAATATAAATACATTTCACTCTACCCTAAAAAATAAAGAACTTGTTTCCGTAACTGTGACTGATAAATACGTATAGATATTGAAATCTATTTGTAGTATTTGAATGAAAAGATGAAAGCATGAGAGAGAATTCCTGATGAAATTGTTTGCGTAACATTTCTCTACACACTTTTGATTAAATTCGCTAAATTTTTTTCCATTTCGTTTTTCCTTTTCCCTGCCTGCGGCAAATAAAAGTTTTGAGGGGGACTTTCTTTGAATTTGCGTTGTGATTTTTCAGAGCATAAAACGAAATTGAAGGCAAGCCACGAATCGAGCTCCATGCACAGGGGCGTGGCTGCTTTATAATTAACGTCGGGCAGCCATAAATTTCAATACCAACTTGCAATCAGATAAGCCTACAAAAGCCAATTAGCCAAACGCACTTGTTGAAGCAAAAACGATAATTATTTCGCCACAATAAGTAAGACGAAAATAATAACAAAAAAATTTAAAAAAAGCGTAAACAAAATAAAATTTAAAATCAACCGCAAATAAGTGCATAAATAAAGATAACGTATAACTCATAAATAAGCGTGGCATTATGCATGAAATAACAGTAGACATTTTAATGAGGCTAGTGGAAATGGAAAATGCGTGGGAAATGGAATGTGAAAATATTGTAAAGAAGCGCAGCTGTCAATTGAATTTATTATATAATTAAGTGCAATTTGCGCGCACTAATTGCAACTGTTTGTCCGGCTTCATTTGCAGCTAATTGTTTAATGCGTGGCACGCAAGGAAAATGCGTAAATAAAATCAACACAATGTGCATTAACAAATGTAAAAATGTGTTCTGTTTTTAATCTGGAATATCGTTTGGTATTTAGCAGCATTATGAACCCACTTTCGAAGGCTTAAAAACAGTTAATAATATATATACACAATGATTTTTGACAATTATTGGAAATATCAACAAATATTAACAGCATGTATTAAGCCATTAGCATAATGTCATCAATCATGACAATCAGCTTAACTCTGACGAGGCTGTGGCAATTCATAGCTTTAAGAGTTCAACAAAAAATGTTGCCTTGGCCTTAACACGAACAGATTTAAGAGCGAATTTCTAATGCTTCATTTGCCCAAAACCGGATTAGCTGGGTAGAGAAGAGACTAAGCCTGATCAAAAACGATTGATCAGAAAACGATTTGTTTGAAACTGTTTATTTTGTGACTAACCGAATAGTTGTGTTAAGGGAAAAGAGGTCGAAAATTGAACACTTAAATCTCGAATCAAAGCCTGGCTTCACATATGTTTAACTCCAGATTCACAAGTCGAGCTTTATGGTAATTGTCATGATTCGAAGAGCTCTTTACTTTTAATTAAGCACAATCTAAATTTGGCTTTGACACATTTTGCGGTTTCACAAATACTTAAAAAAAAACATAAACAAATGTTGTTTATTTTTTGAAGTCCTGAACAGATTTTAATTAATCACTAACAATTCGCGACGCGCTGCGTGATAGCAAATGTGACCACAATGAATATGTCTGATTAATTGAACAACAATACGAGGAGACGAGGAGAGAGCGAAACAAACTGATTTTAATATTAATTATCAAAGTGTATGCATGCATTAATATTATTTGTGGAACTTTTGTTATTTTTTTTTACAGCTGCTATTTACACACTCATTAAAAGCAGACAACGCTTCAGCGCATTTGCTTGTTGTATCTTTTCGGGCGTATACCCTGTGAGCTAAACGAAATTGGGCATGTCAAAGTTATACATATGTTCATTATGGATATGGAAAGATACCTCTTGAAAAACTCTACCAATTCGAGTCAATTTCTTGTGCACAAGCTTTACTCAGCTTAACTTCAGACCCAATTACTCGGTACCTCCTGGTGGAAAATGCCTTTACAATGCGTTTATTGTTTTGTTTTTCTGTTTTTTTTTTTGTGCCTTGCGCATATTTAACGATGTTTATATTTATAATATTAAAATGATGCATTTGGTAAATAATGCAAAGCATTTTTATTTCATTTCGCAGAGTACTCAAAATTAAATTGCTGCCCTTGCGAGGCACTTGTGCCTGTACAGTGAACTCTTTTTTTGTGCTGCTACTTTTTGACATTTATTAAGCTGCCTCTGTGGACACACGGAGCGAAGTTGGTAGCGCAATGTGGCGGAAAGCTACTTCAGCTTGTTATAAAATGCAAGTCGCCTGACAAAGAGTGCTGCACACTTCCTGAATTATGAGCAGCGGTGCGGAGCGGACCAGGGAGTCGGTGGGGGCTGGTGGTGCAGTTGGCGGTCGTGGAGGCGATGGATGTGACGGTGGATGTGGCGGTTTCGGTAGGCAACTGCCAAACAGTCAGCAAAGTCAAGCGGTGCAGGCGTCTGGCAAAATGAGAAGCTGATTTTGATTCCAGTTGCAGTCGGCACAGCTTCTCGTTCCACACGGAAGTGTTTCCTTCTTCTTCTTCTACTTCTTTTTGCGGGTAAAAAATGTTTATTTCATGTTTTCAAGTCCGGGCACGTCGTTTGCTTGCAGATGCTCGACTTGGTTCTGGTTTTGCAGCCGCTACTCGTTTTATTCCTCTGCTCCAAAATGTTTTCCTCATTTTACAGGAGCAGACACATATACAAACACACACACACACGCACGGACATACACACGCATACACTGAAGTGCGCTTAATCTTATTTATTTATAGTGCCGCCCAACTGCCCACCTGCCCACCTGCCTGTCTGTCCGTCTGTCTGTCTGTGTCTACCTTGCATACTTATGTTGCTGGCTGGGATAAGTACTCGCAGCTCTTCACAATTGTAGGCTCTATTTACACATGAAATGCAGCGTATATCGATAGCAGCGCACTTAAAGCTTTAAACCGACACGAGATACTGTGGGTGCGAATGTAATTGAATGCACTCGACCGTTAAATGCGCTGCAGCCACAGGCTCTTAACTGTGCAACAATCAAGTGCTGGCACCAACGCCACCTGCCGGCCAGAAGTACATACTACGCAAAGCCACTTATTGAATGTTTCTAATCTAATCAAAAGCACTTAATTATTGGAATATGTTATAGTTGTCTTCATCTCTTACTGTCTTCATATCTCCCTTGTCTCTCTCTCTCTCTCTCTCTCTCTCTGTCTCTCTATCGAAGTATAAGCTAAATAGCTTGGTAGTGCATAAGCATCGGCACACTGGTCGTTATGTTAAGTCTAGTTGCATCTACTAATGTAAGTATAGCACATGTCTCCTTAGCTTCTACATAGTTAACTAACCCAAGCAACGCAGACAAATTGGCATTATAGTTGTGCCAAAGTTTTTGGGTGCACTTTAAAACATTTGCATGTGAATCGGAATTTGAAACGCTATCGAGTCGGCGTTGGCTGTTTTAAAACTTGCTGGCAATCAAAGTGTTAACAGCACTGGCTATAAAACTTTTGCCAAAAGAAACTTTTGAACGTACAACTACACACACACACACACACACAGAGAGAGCTGGTGTGCTCTTGATTGAGCTTTGCAACAGGCACAACGCTGCATGAAATTAACACCTTTAATGCAATTGGCAGCGCACCCGAAACGTCATCATGATGTAGCTTAGAGCATTTGTGGCACCGCCAACTTGTTGCACATGCAAATTTAAATTCGCACCCCGGACGCCATGCCCGGTACGCCCCTTTCCAGTCATCGATACTTTGCCGATGCCAGCAAAATTTATTGCTGCCGTTCAGTTTTGTCCGTTTTGCTTGGGCAAGGAACAATTTGCCTATGTACATGTTTATATATATCAATATATATATATGTGTGTTCACACTGGGCTTAGCCACTGTAAATTTAAGCAGGGAAAGCATTAAATTTTCTGTGTGTCATCAGCAGTCAAACAGCAGCGAGCTGTTAAGCTCATTTCACATGCTCGAGTTTGGTGTCCTTTCGTTTTGTTCGACTTGTGTGTTTACATGTGTTTGCTCAACAACACAGCGCACGCACATTGACCCCAAGAACATTTGTTTGGTTAGCCAGGGGCTGCAGGCTGGGGACGGGCTTGGGGTTCTTGGCCCGAAGGATAAGCTGACCGTTGAAAACCAACACAGATTTATTTGCACTGACCCAAACGGGCTACAAGCCGCTGGCCAAATCATGTCTAGACAACTAAGCACATATTTAGTGCCAATGCAGCAGAGTTTTCGGTTTGCTGTAAGCTCTCCGCACACAACCCAAAGGTGTTCCCACCCAGCCCCCCTCGAACCCGCTCTGCAGTAGCTGACTAATGACCGCCAATTAAAGCCGCCTTGGTCAATTGTTTCAAGCACTTAACGAAATCAACTGCTCGCTTTAATTTAATTTGAAGCTTTAAATAATTATTGCACAAAGAACCCTTTTCAATTGAATCATAACAACAACAAAAGCCGCGTACTCATGGGAAAATCTGCGTATCAATAATAAAAAACTGTTCACTGCACGCAAAACCGCAACAAAAAATATGCGTCCAACAGTTTTCTGTGGCGTTTGCCGCCAGCTGACCGGAAGGGTTAAAACACTCAGCTGGTTGCTGCGTGGTACAGAGTATCATATAAAGTTTTTTTTGTGGAGTGGCCTTTGAACTCTGAAATATCGTGGGGTATTTGGTTTTATAAATCATTAAGCTATCAAATTAAATAAATAAATAATGCTTTAAACTACGAATTTGAATATAAACAAAAATACAAATACAAGAAGGCTGCAAATCTGACGTTTGAAGCCGGAACTCGCATATTTAATTAACCATGAATTGAGCTGGAAGCCGGTTCAGTTTGATAAAGAACCAGACCATATTTTTTCTAAAAGCGATTAGGTTGGCAATAATATTATCTTATTTAAAGTATTGCCAAACGTTTGAGACCTTTCAGCCTGAACAACAAAAGATTAGCCTAAATATAAGTATTACAGCTTAATTATAGTCCTTGAAAAAATATATATATAACTGCCATAACTACAGGAAACTTATAAAAGACCTTCTGCTGACAGATCATAGCATAAATGAAAAAAAATGTCTTTCAACTAAAAATATGCCACAGGTAGCGCATGAGCGAAACCAGCAGCAGAGCGTTTTTGCAATTATTTGCATAAAAAAATTGAAAATGCAGCATGTAACTTTGCAAAGAAAAATAAAAAGAATAAACTGCAACTCATGCATAACCAGTTTTTACTCGTATTGTAGTTAAATTTTAATGCACAGAATCTGGCTTAAGTTTTTTTTTTCTTGTTTTCATTCCAGCTGCGGCAATAAAATGCCAAATAATCAGCAAAAGTCGGTGAAATTAATAACAAAGCGTTACGCATACGCAACGTGGTCCCAATGGCAGCTGGATAGACTGACATACTGACTGACTGACTGACTGAGAGACTGAGAGACCGACCGACTGGCTTGCTGGCTGATTCGCTACGTTTTTGTTGACATTTACGCCTTGAACGGAATGCAAACTTCATTAAAACTTGCAGGCAGGCAGGCCCAATTATTAATGAGAGTCCCGCCCAGTTGAGTTCACAATTAAGCTCGTTACGGCATTTAAGTGCTGCTCATTAAAGCAGCAAAAAGGGCGGAGGGGGTGGAGATAGAGCAAACGAAATATGCGTAATTAGCAGGCAGCTTTCATAAATCAACAGCGCACATAAATTGAATGCAGCAAACTCAGCTACAAGCGGCAACATTAAAGATACAAAGATACAAAACTGCAGATACAAATTGTGCGCTTATCGCAATTACAGCCTCAAGCATAAGCATATACACACTCAGACAACTGACAGCTGACAACTGCCTATGCCAAGTTATTAAAAAACTTTCATATTGGCCTCGAAGATATGTGCATAAGCTACGCCCAGGCCTATGCGGGTCCAAGGTCGGCAAGACAGCAACAAATACCAACATATTCGATGGCCATTCGCATAAGCATGTGTGAGTACATTTATTAAACAACTTTTCGGGCAAGGCAGCGGGACAGCAACTGGCAAACAGCTCGAACGACTGGAAGGAACCATGTGCTTGTGTTCCTGCAAATAGTTTCGCCCAAATTTCTGCCAATATTCCGCAGTCTATTCGACTAGCTAGGAAATTGTCTTATATTTGCTCCAACAAATTCATCAAATTTATCTTCAGACTAGATCGAATTGATTTACCGGAACACTTACATAGATTATACGTATGTGCCATTTGGTTGCCTGCCCCGCCCACAACACACCGCCCATCTCCAACCCACTGTGTTAAATGGGCAAGCCTAAAAGCATAGTAAACTTTGTGCGGAAATGACACGAGTTCCGATTCCGACGCGCGGCTCTTAACTGCCAGGCGGCAGGCCACAAACGACTATAATAATAGACTATTACAACAACAACAGCAACAACAACAACAACAAAGCAGCAACAACAATAACAGTTGCATACTAATACAAGTCGTTTGACTACAAAAACATTTAACATTGACTTCTACAGCTGACCAACTGTTTGCTTCCTTTGGCCTGGTCAATCGACGCCTTTGCAGTGCGTTTTAGCCAAATAAATTGTACATTGAAAGTCTTCCACAAATCTTATTGACTTTGTAATTGTTGTTGTTGCACTTGCATTTTGAATTATTTATGCAATTGCCTTACGTTATTTGCTGGCTATAAATGAAACGGAAAGAAAGCTTTTTACTTAATTAAAACTCTTTGATTGACTTTCAGCTTAATTTGAACTTAGGTAAGGGTGTGTTTATTTTTAAGACATTTGCAGCAGAAACATTCCCAAGGGTTCCAAGAAAAGCTAACTGCAATTGACATGACAGTTTAAGCATACAAGTATCGTAAGGGTTCAGTTCTGTGAACCATATTATCTGCAAGCATTTTAAAGTTCATAAACTTTGTGGCCCAACAAAACTTAATTCCACACAAGCAACTTGGCAACTATTGCTGTTTGTATTGATTGTTTTTGGCTTAACTGTTTTTGTTAGCTTACGGTCAGAGCACAATAAACACATTTTATATGCACACAAACTTGGCTTAAACAAACCAAGGCACTTAAGGCTGCACAAATTAGCAAATATTTAAGTATAAATATTTTAAATATATCATAGGGGCGCCGAAGACCAAATACCCTAACAGACAGGCCGATCTAAGGTTTCAATTTGAATGTAATGCAATAACTCTGTTTATTTCTAGCTTACTTCTAAACATTACACATTGCATGAGAAAATTGTAGTAGCTTTTCATGAACATGAATTTCCATCACCTCGCTTTCGATACAAAATTATTATGAGCATCAAAGCGCGCAGACACTTTGTTATTTTCTGACAGGCTCGGTGACAACTGAAGCTGTGAACAATGTAAAATAATTTACTTTAATATTTTGCTGCAATTAAATGCACATCAAAAGTGTCAAAATATGTGTGTACAACATGGCGTATGACAGACGCTGACAACGACAAGAAACGTGTCAGAATGACATGCACAATACGCAAACGAATACTTTGGCGGTGGTGGTGCCAAGTGGTATTTGATGGTGTTACAACAGCTTCCGCTACCTTCTTTCGCGCGCAATGTAAAAAAAACATTGCCTACTTTTCAGCGCAAGCAAGGCAAACTCATGAGCTGCTTCCCTGTCCTGTTGCGCGTGTGTGTGTGTGTGTGAGTCTGTGTGCGCTTGTGAGAGCGTAATTAAAAAACTTTTATTATTTGCGGCATGTGAGAGCAACAGCAAAACACACATTAGACAACTGAGCTGCGCTTTATGAAAATTATAAACATTTCAAATTGTGACCCGTCTTCAAATTAGGTTTGCACATTGTCCTGTAATCCGATTAACTTATATCAAAAGAAAAAAAACAACAAGATTAAATGCAGCAGCATGATGTTGCACAGTAAGCCTTTATTTAAGGCAGGAGAGTTAAAGGAATGGCGTGGGCGTGGCTAGTTGTCTGATAAGAGACTCACGCGCAATCCAGTCAAGTGTGCGGACAGGGCAACGTCTTAATCCTTTAACTGACACGAACTTCGCCGAGCAAAGCAGAAAGAGCGGCAGCAGCAGGGCGTCCGCCTGCCAGCCCAGACAATGCAGTTGCGCTTTAATTAAATTCTTTTGTCGCAGCTTTTGTCCGCTTTTTGTACATGCAAAACGCGAACACTTGGCGCCAGCTGCACAAAAACGAAATTAATAAAAACGCCGAGGCCAATCATTGGCCTTGCTTGGCGGATTACGCCACACATAGATTTGCCCCCGGCACAGAGAAGAAAATTTAATAAATTTCTTGCGTGGCAAAGTGTATGTCAAGAGACGGCTAACCAGACAAACGGCATTGATTTCCTTTGCAACTACTCAATTTGCTGCTAATATAAATGAGCAGGCATCTTCTTCTTCCAACTGTTTGCTGTGCAATTTGGCATTGCCTAATCCGAGGCGCCTTCTATTGACATTGCGGCTGTGCCAGCTGCCGCAGCTGTTGATGATGTGGTGACAATATTTGATTGCTTAATATTGAATTAATTTAACATATTTGCGGCGGCAGTGCGTGTGCGTTGACACAACAATGCGTGTGTGAGTGAGCGTGGGACAACCATTTAAAATGCAATTAGAATATACCTCAATATACCTCAGTGCAGCACAAAGTTGTGTCCATGAAATATCCCTAGTCATTTTCTTGCCAAGCTGCATGCCAAGCAATTTATAGGCAATGCATAAAAAGTTTTCAAAATGCGCTGACCTGTCGCATATTTAGAAATAAGAAAGGTCCTGGTACAACGAAGCTGTTGTACTCTTCTGACAAAAGCTTAACGCAAAAATAAATGAAAGCTACAGGAAAATTATACTTATTGAATAGATTAAAGCTCGCTTAAAGCTGTATTTTATATATAATCTTGATGAAAGCTGTAATAAGCTTTGGAAACTGAGCTTAAATAGAATATATGCAGATCAATATATAAGCTGGTTTAAGGATAAAACTTTGTGGCAAGCTTTTAGCTTAAGGTTAAACTAATAGCAATAAATGCAAATATTAAAGCTCACTTAAAGCTTCATTGCCCACTTTTAGCTGAAAGTAAAAAGATAAACAAGTTTCCGCCAAGCTTAGAGATCATTAAATAGTATTTCCTGCACATATTAAAGCTAGCTCTAGTTACTTCAACTGTGACTAAGCTTATGAAAAAGAATACTTGTTCGTAGTTTGTTAAAAGTCTTCCATTTTGGCATATATATATACATATTGTCAGCAATATGACTATGATGCATGGTGTTGATGAATGAACCCAACTACAGTGTAATATGAGGCTGCAGTGTCCGAACGAAAAACTTTGTCCTGGTCCAAAGTTGTTTGCCTAAATGTATGCAATACAATTTTTCAACTTTCAACAAAACAACTGAGGCGTGCACAAATTGTTGAACAGGCGAGGCAGCGACGTTAACGTCAGCATTAGGCACACGCACACGCACACACACACACACACACGAACATCGACACACATACACAAATTGAAGTGTGTGTGCTTGGCATTAAAATCCAAAACTTATAGAGCTGCCCTGGCATTGTGCAGGCCAAGTTCACACTAATATAAATGTGCTGTGACTTCACGTCTATGCACATATATTTCGTTTTCCTGACCAGGCAAATTGTTTGACTCTGCGTCCAAATTGAAGCGCTTGGCAAATATTTTCAGTACAGTCCGCAGCTAAGCTAGACCAGCAGCAGACCTAGCAGCAGCATCTGAAGTGACGTGAACGACGGCTTCTGGAAAATTGTTGCCAGAAAAATAGCAACATAACTGCAAATGAAATTTCGTAGATTTCGCTGCAAAGTAAATGAAGAATAATGTGCAAAAGCAAATTGCCAAAAAGGGGCGTAAGCGACAGCAACAGAAAACAGAAAATAGAAAATACACAAATAAACAAGTAAGAAGATTCTAGCTGTTAGCCGAACCTAACTAGAAGATACTCCTTGACACTAAGAGGATTCAATTTGCAAAGGATTAACTTAAGGCGCCATAAATGTTATTTCGCATCAGCTTTGGCAACCGCCGAAATTGGCAAGTCAAAACAAAGATTTACGCTGCGATTGTTAGCTTTCTATGCCCAATTTCAGCAGCTCTTTGTGTACTGGGTATACAAAAAGAAACGAGAACAGCACAAATTATTTTCATTGTTGCTGACACCTCAGATGCTCGCCAAGATGCCGACAAAGATGTGAGCCCGGCGATGGAGCAACTTTTTAATTAAGAAATCTTGCGGCATTGCTTAAATATTTCAACTGCAGCTGCAGCTGCAACTGCAACTGTTGCAACTGCAATTGCTTCCTAATTAAGACATAAACGCACGCGCTGCCACTTGAATAATTTGTGGCCAACACAAAGTTCGAGGCGTGGCACCAATTCAAACTTTTATTTATGGCCATAAAATGCAATTACACATCATCTTTAGCACGGCTGAACGGGCCAAACAAAATCCGCTTGGGCGCAACAGCCCTAATCGAACATATTTCTTTCTCGGTAGCAGAACAAAATACAAGCAATAAAATGATGAACATTCAGCTGCCGTACGCAGAGATACCCTTTGTATAGATAATCACAAGCTAGTTGGAGTTTTTGCTGATGTGTTACTTAGACCACATGGCGTATGATCAATGTCAATATACATTTTTTAATAACAATCATCTTCCATGTAGCCTTGACTAATATACCCCCTATAAGGATTGCTGGGGTATAACAATAATATGGCGCCAGTTTAGTGGGCCGATATTTATGGTAAGTTTATGAGTTTTTATGGGCACAGTCACAGTTTTGGGGCGACGTGTTGGCCATGATTGTGGGCAATCTTGTGGGGCACGGCATAAAATATTGAAACGAGTCATATTCTTATTCAATTACGTGTGACACAGTGCGTGGGTGTGTGTTTGTGGGGGTGCGTGTGTGGGTGTGCGGGTGTGTATCAGAAGACCGAATCGAGTTGTTAGGTTAATCAGCATAAAAATAAGCAGCGGGCAGATAGAATTGAAAGCTGCCTTCGACCTTGCCTTAGTCTCTGTGGCGACTCAACTTTTGCAGCGGGATACACGCCCACAGATATTTGCATGTTATTTATGCACACACACATACACAAAGGCACACACACAGGCTCGCTTGCGTATTTGAATGAACTGTCATGCAAATACACGACACACATACTACATTGAATGTCTCACAACTCAGTTGAGCTTAAAGCCAGTTTTTCTGCCTGTCACACGCCCCACCGCACCACCCTTCACCCGATGCCCAACGCCCAACGGCCTTAGCCTTCAGCTTAATATGGTCTTCTCTGTCAGCCCGTCTGCTGGCAAAATAGTTTCCTGTGGCGCACTCAAGTCGTAAAGCTTCTTTAGAGTATTTATGTTGGTTATTAAATGGATTTGCCTCGCACCATGCAACGATTTCAATTGGATTTGCGTGGCATGGCAGTTTTTATGCGTTGCACACACACACCAACACCCACACCCCCACACACCCACACAGCACTGTGAAAAGTAGCTACATAAATGTTTATGCCACGGCTATCACATGCTTATAACTTCCTGTCCCTGTCTCTGTATCTCTCTGTCTCTCTCTCTCTCTCTCTCTCTTTCAGTCACACACACAACTGCAAGCGTTAAATGTAAGCACTTTATCGAGCGCTACAAGTATTTGCTGGGCATATATTTGCGCGAGGACCAAACACCTTTCAATTTTATTGAGGCTTTTAGTTAAATTGCAAGGCCAAAACTTTTGCCACTACAATAACTCCAAACGCTGCCACGCTTCACTGCGCACTGGGATCTGGCCTAAAAGCACTCGCAGGCCCACAGCCCCGGGAAATATGTAACCTTAACCTTGCTCAATTTGTTTCAGATTTTATAAATGTTGCTGTTATCCATTTTGTGGAGGCGTCTAAAACCTATTTGTTACGTGTTCATAATCTCTACATCCTTTTGGTGTCCTTCTTGTATCATATATTTAAAGTAATGTTATATCTGAAAGTCGTACAGCCTTTGGGATCATACTCGAACTTAATTATTTTAATAAAGTACTTTAAGTATTCATATTAATGCATAAAGCGCATTCTGCATGCCTGCGGTTAAGTCCTTTGCCGGGGCTTAACTCAATATGCGTCTTGTCAACGCGTTTTAAGAACCTTCTGAAAATATTTTAATTGCTGTCTCATAAAAATTAAGTAAGTAAAATACGGGAATAACGCACAGACTGTTGCGTGTCACTCACGGATGCTGCTGATGATCAATCTTAATACGATTGCGATTAATTGGCGGGCCATAAAGTGGGAGCGGGTTATGCTTGATTGATGCCCTAACGAAAAGTCTGCAGGGTATGACAAGAGCGTTGATATGTTATGTACTTTATAGGGATGGAGAGTGGGAGAGAGTGGGAGCTGGGCAACTTGTTAAGAATGCGTATTAATTAAACGAATTTTGCCAGGCCATCTACCCATTCTCAATTATTTATACATTGTATTGGCAGTTTTGACCTCACGTTGTTTGGGTTTCATTTTCGCTCAACGCTCGTTTTGAGCTATGCTCGGCAAGTTTTTCTTTTGTTTGTGCCAGCTAATTAATGGCCCAAAGGGTCCGCTTGGCCTTTTGTTAGCCGCTGCCGCAGCATCTCGCCATTTTCTCAACTGATTAGTCCCGCTGCATTGTCAATGAAGAACAAAGGTTGGCTCAGAGCAGCCAGAGCTGCCAGAGCAGCCGCTATTTACCCAGAGTTGGCGCTGTGTGCAGTGCGTATTTATTTAATTTGCTGCTTGTTGGGCATTTAATTAAGCGTAGCCGCTGCTGCTGCTGCTGCTGCTGCTCCAGCTGCTGCTAAGCTGCAGTTAAAAGTTGCCTTTTGCCGTGCTGAATTTTAAAATCATCGAATCGCCAGCGGATATACTTTGTAATGAGTTTATTTGTTTGCTTACGGCGAAGCTGTTGTTTATTTGGCTAAAAGATGCTTTCAACTCGGTTTCCGGCCAGCAAATGAGCCAAGCAACCTGCAAATGTGGCAACAATAACCTAAAAAAATAAGCGTTTTTGGGCTCTGCTTTAAATGCACAACACGACAGCAGCTGCTCTCTACGAAAACAACAACAGCGACCAGAAATGCAGCAGCTACAACAACAACAGTGCAGTCAAAATAAACAAAACAGGTGCGCAATATTCAGCTACTGTGTGCGAGAGGGGGGCACAGGCTCTGCAAGGTTGCGGGGCTGCCTGCCAGCAGGCACACTGCGGATGTTGTCGCATGGCCTGGCCGACTGAAGTGTCTGCGAAAAAGCCAAAACAACAACAACAGCCACAGCCACTGGCTAACGAGACACAGTAATTCAGCATGTGCGTATGTGCATGTGAGTGTGTGTGTGTGTGTTAGCCATGTGTACAGTGATGGACACGTTTATAGAAACCAATTTCAGCAATAAAACATTTAAGTTGAGAGATTCGAAAGAGAAATATGTGTTGTGAAACTTTCTCAGCCTGCTTATAAAATCCTTTAAACCAGAAAAACGAGAGCTTTAAAGCTCGAACTGCCAGTCTGAAATTCGTAAGCCAGTATAATACGTGTACTAAAATATTATATATAATATATTTTCTTAAACATTTTTCAATTTTCTTAGATCAAGGCAGTCCTTCAGTTGGCTGTCTGGGACGCTGAACTGAAGCCGATTCAAAATTGAAAAGTAGTCATTCCAAATTCAGCGCAACACATTGAGATACATTTTTTTTATCAATTTTATCGAAAAAATATTGAACACAGATTAGAGCCAAGCATTTCACTCGTTTCGCCAATCATGTCCGATTCCTTCTCTAGCTGGATGCCTTCGCTGAATCTGATGGTCAACAATGAAGACGACGACGAACAGAACGGCGATCAATTCATGCAGAATCGACCATACGGACAGCGCTTGTCTCTCTTTCACAACGAACTGACCAATCTGAGCTCGCTGGCCAAGCTCTATCAGAATATACCTGTCTATGGCAATGGTCCGCTGACCGACGATGAGAAGCGCGAGATCGCCAGACGGAACAATGCATTTGTGCCTGGGCCAACTGAGGCTGAGAGCCAGCAGCCAGATGACCAGCAGAATGCGAATGAGTAAAGGCTGGGAAAAGACCGAAATTTCTTCGACTGTCATTTGACATTCGCAAAAATGGTTTTAAGGTTGTAAACAATTCGTTAAAACGTATCGCTTTAACTTTTTTTTTGAAATTGTCTATTTGAAATATGCTTCAATATTTTGGTGATCAAATAAATTCAAATCAAACATCAAAAACCTCTCCATTATTATTAAATCAATACAAATTGAAAGCTGTGAAGGTCTTTTACGTTAAGTAGGGCTGTGGCATATATTTTCTTATAGAAAATTATAATGCCAGTTAACAAAAGCAGCTTAGGTTATAAGACTTAGACTAGAAGTTGCATCCTGGTAAATAGATTCCATGGAAAGCAAAGTTCCAACAATAGGGCAGTTACCTTGGACTCATTATGCTGGAAACAGCGCTGGGCTCAGCCAGGTGTTGTCCACCGCGGCGTGCTCATACCTCTGACTTTTCTTTTTTACAGTTTTTGGACTTAAAATACCCAAGAGTTTGCTTTTGTGTGCCATTGAACCTTAAGCTTTTTTTAATTCCCTGTCATAACTTTTGAGCGCATTAGTTGACCTACAAATTTGAACAGCATTGTATGTGTACATACATGTGTGTGTTGCGCTTACGTTGCTTTGTTAATACATTTTTCATAATTTACATGTTTGTCTGTTGACTTTTTTTATGTACAACCAGAGACTTGACTAAGAGCTGCAGCCAGCTTTGGCAAACCCCCAATTCCCCCCCTACCGTCATCCTCATCTTGTTGCGGCAGATGCTTGTCTGCGGCTTCTGAAACTGGTTCAATGCTCAGTTACACACACACACACACATGAGCACACCACACACACACACACACACACACACACACACACACACACACGCACTGCGGCCCATTTTGGCGCGCACATTTTTATGTTGGCTGTTTAAATTTCGTTGGCGCCCCATAACAAAATAAGTCTATTTATTTAATTGAAGTGCGTTGCCAAAAAAATAAAAAAGAAAGTAAAAATAAAACTGAGTTTTTTGTGATAATTTTCAACCACAGGCGACCCACGCGCGAAGCTCCTTGTCAATATTTGTGCGAAATTCGTTGGAAAATGCAAACAATTAAGCTCTTGTGCAAATAATTACAAAATGTACTTTTGTGCGTGTTACATTTAGCGTGAAATTGATCAAATTAAAAAAGTAGCAAATTATAAGAATAATATAAATTGAAATTGTTGCATAGCGACAGGCGCAACGCACACTCGAATAACTTCTTGCGCGGCAGAAAGTTTCTTGCATCTGTGGCAGGCGGCTAAGGAGCTTAAGGCAAGTGTCGAAGTAGAGCATAACTTAAAGTAGCCTCCAACTCCCCCTCCAGCCCGCATCCGACACAGCAGCCTAGTCATAACTTTGCCCATAGCTGCAATTTGCGTGCCACGCCATTTGCCAACAATGGAATCGCAAATTCTAATATCGCAGCCACAAATGTCAAATTATAAGGAACGTAAATTTGTAAATTGTTTTTCATTTCTATTGTTGTGTGTTTTATTGCTATTTATGACGAAACGTGCGAATTTTCACACATTGTTAGTGCCCATTGCCGCGCTCTTGTCTTTCATGTTTGGCAGTCATAAAAAGCAAATGCTGCTGGCATTCCATTCGAGATTTGCGGCACGTCTAAAAATAAAAACACAACAAAGCCAAAAGATATGGTATAACAAGAAAACAAATTAAATAAATATTTTGCACAGCTGTTAGGACAGCAATTAAAACGTGCTTTGGTGAAGCTGCCGCAAAAAGAAACAATACGAAAAAAACAAAGAAAAGAACCCGCAAAAAGTTATTAAAGTGACAAGTTTATAAGTACGCGAGAGGGCTAAAACCAACGGTAGCAAAAACAACAGCAACAACAACAAAAAGCCTTGTCAAACCAAAAAAGCAAATCCAATTTTAAGCCGCCTCAAAGCCGCAGGCCAAAGCAACAACAGCAAAAACAACACCTAAAACAATGGCTACTTAAACGCAGGGGCCAACGCCCGGGCTTGGTATGTGCGTGAGAGTATGAGAAAGCGCCGGAGAGCATGACAAGGAAAGTGAGAATGAGAGGCAAATATGTGCTTAAAAAATATGCTTAAAAATATCGAAGCTGAAATGCACTGAAAAGCAATTATTATGCCAAGTAAAACAGCCAAAAAAAATGGAATATGCAAATTAATGTCAGTTTACAATAAAGACAAAACAATTTGGCTTTAATATTTATCTTATGAAAAAATTTATGAGAATTTATTTAAATTTTAATTATTGAAATTGCAAATTGGCTTTCAACCGTTCAATTCGAATTCCAATGCCAATTAACTTTTTACTTTGAGCCGAAACCAACCCGAAAACCAAACCAAGCCGTATAAATTTCACAGCCTATTTGGTTTTAAATAAAATATTTTTAATGGATATCCAGCACCAAAGATTTAATTAATTTGGCCCCAATCATGGCATTTAGTCAATCAGATGTGATAGATGCCAATTTTGGGTGAATATCCAATTTAGCCCGCATCTCGTGTAAGAAAATACTTACGGCTTGCAATATTTTCATAACAACGGGCAATGTTTAATGAAAATAGGACGAAAATAGCTAAAGTCAAACTATATCAGCATATCGACTGAGCGGCTGCTGAAGAAGCTGATCTGATCTCTGGGGTTTGACTGGCGGAAATCGAAATCTAGCTGAAGTATTTAGCTTGAAACTAACAATACAAGAAACAGATGTAATTCTCTCGCTTTAAAAGCATCTTTGACCCGTAATATTACAAATTTATATTGCCTTTCAGCTGAAACTGACTTCTAAATTACCTTGAACTGAGACAGTGAGCAGCTGGCAAAGTACGGCACATAGTTATCATACCCTTAGCGGCAGGTTAATTGTTGTTGTCGCCTTTAACAGGGCAGTAAAGTGGCAAACAACGGCGTGGTCAAATTATAGTGAAAGTCCAGGTAATTACGCCTTGGACGACACTCACTAGCCGCAAAAACTACACAAAACTCAAAATGTCCTGCGGCATATTTGTCGACACGACAACAACAAACACGGAAAAGCCGCAAAGTCACAAACTGCGCGCACATTTTCGCCAGTTTTGTTGCTGTCCCTGCTGCCATTGTTGTTTTTGCTGCTTTTGTGGTTATGCAAAAAGTCAAACCACAGTAAGCTAGCGGAAAGTGGGGGTGAATTAGAGAGGTACGGCTTTGAGGTAATGGGGAGACGGCCATGTCGCGACATTGCCGTTTGGGGAACGCTTTTGACGCTTTCCGCTAATTTTCCGGTTTGACTGCTACACCTGTCTGCCAGGCAGCCATTGGCTAAGTCACGCCCCCAGCCCCAAGCCCCCTTCCGGCACGTTTTTTATACTTTGAACAGACGACATGGCCGCCCTTGCTGTTGGGCTGCCACGCCCATCGTCTTTTTGTCGTAATCCCAATGCTTTCATTGCGCATAAATTACACGCCCAAAAAGTTGCGCCCCAGTTACATGTGGAGGGCCCAACCCCCAGCACCCTATTACCCCTCATACACACAGCTCCATTCACCTTTTTAGACAAATTAAAAAACTCTTATCGAGCCGTGAAAACTTTTCTCTACGGCTTGCCGGAGTGTGCGTCGAGTGCGATATTATTATTGCTGTTGTGCGTACTGTTAAATGGCAAAAAGGTTAAACGCTGCGTATACGTGATATTGTATGGGATTTAATGCGCATACGCCAGGTGCGCCGCACACCTGCAAAACAATGCAGACAAAAGCAATTTCGAAATTGTATTATGGCATATTCAACAACTACAAGCTTAAATATTAAAGCCAACTTGAAGAATCACCACAAGCTAACAGAGATTACTCTAGGTTGCTCAACCAGAATTCACTGATGAATTCCAAAGAGCGGAATTCTTTTACGGAATAATTAAAAGGAGAACTCAAAAAAGCAAAAGCAGCTGCAACAAAACATGAAAATAATCGCAATGTTTTTTTTGTCTAGCTATTCTAGTTTTTGCTTACCAGCTAGCAGTCCGGCTTTATGTAATGCAGTGGCCACTGCAGCTTTGCTCCTGTGGCTGGGCTCCACAGTCGGTAGTCGGTCCAACTGGCAGCTGGTCTCCATTTTTTGGTCAAATATTCACTGCACTTGGCCTGACACAGTTGATTGAATTTCGTGTCCAAGCGCATATTACGTATACGCAGCGGCGAGTTGCGAGTTCGAGGCTAAACGAACAAATTAATCACAACTTGGGCGTGCTGGTCTAATTAACTGTGCCACAATTCAGTTAATTATGTTGCATAACATTTGCCACACACAAAATACTCAAGACACATGGATAATGGGCGTGACTGCCAATTGGCCAGGTGAGTTTGGGTCGCCTGCTGCGCAACAGCTGTCGCTGCTGTATACCCCCCCTCCGCATGAATGGCAAACGTAACTATATAAGCGGACGAAGCCAGAGCTCTGGCTGCTGCTGGTCACCCGAAATGCTCAAGACGTGCTGGCGCCAATTGTGGCTTCCATGGCCAGTGCTCTAAGTGGTTTCGTGTTGTTAGTTGTTGTTGCTGGCTCAGCGGTGTGTAAACATTTTCATTTGCCGTTCTTGTTGCTAGTGTTGTTATTATTGTTGCTGTTTTAGTGGTTGTTGTTGTTGTTGTTGTTGGGTCTGTCAAGCTATGTTTCGTGTACATTCAAGTGTAACATATTGAATTATGATGGCAGCTGCTGCTCAATAAACATGGCAAGCGTTAAATCCTGACAGCAACTTGAACCCATTGTTGTCATGCATGACGCTCGCCAAACAGCAAAAATGAATGAAAATAATAAACTTAAAAAAAAGACACATGCATCGCACGCGAATGGGTCAAGAGCAGAATCTGTGTATAAATTACAGTCAGCGCTCTGTCAGTTAATGCAATTTGCAAGGCACACTCTCTCTCTCTCTACTCATCGGCTAGCATTTCAATGGAGCAGCTGCCGAATTGAATTATAAGCTGGCAAGCGGCAGCCGCACAACGCGGCGTATTTGTGTAATGTGTGTAACCGTATGTGTGTGCATGTAGCCAACTACAAATTGTGCACTGCAAATGCTACCTGAGCTACGTGAGCCACGACACAGCACAGCACAGCATCAACATCAACATCATCAGCGGAGACAGAGACAGAGACAGAGACAGGGAAAGGAACAGAGCGTGGGCTGAAGCGAAACTCTTGCGTTTGTTTGCCTTGTGGAGCTGCCGAAAATGGAATCTAGGTTGAGTGGGCGGCCGAGTGATTGCGATTGTCATCAGTCAACGCTCTAAAAGCAATTGTCTACATTGTTTGGTTTGTTTGTCTAAGATGCACACACACACAAACACACACTTACACATACTAGCAACAAACCCCATAGCACACAAACGAATGAGGCCTTTGTCTTAAATCTTAGTACACGCCTTTGTTTGCATGTTAGTGGGTCAGTTTGATTGTTAGCAGCGGGGTGGCTATGCGATTTGCGGCGCTCAGTCAAAATTTTGATGGCATTTTTGAGATTTACTGAGAAACAAAAGACAAAATGCTGGTAAGCAAAATAAACTACAATTAAATATATCAATTAATTTAAATTATAAATATTCTATTCTACCTTTTTTTCAACTTAACTTAATGTTAAACTTAAACTTACAACTTTTTCCTGTATTTGTGTAAACTATTCAATAACTTCTTGGACCACCCTCATAAATATTGATATTCTCGGCATGTCCATGGTATTTAAAGCTGGTTGCCATTAAGTGATTTGACTGCCTCAGCACTTACGCCTAATTAAAATGTTGCCTACTAATTAATTAAATAATTAGCAAAAAGAAGCGGACAAGAAACAGCAAAACAAACAACAGAAACAGACTGTGCATCATTATCAGAAATGCTGCGCTCAATTTATGTTTCGGTCAGCTTGAGAATATTTTTGTCGCTAACAAGCAGTTGATTGTCCCCCCTGCAACCGCAGCCCCCTCCCTCTGAGCATTCACTGTTCACCACAGCCAGACACATGCCGTCCGCCCAATGTGAACTAAGCGCATTAAAACCAAATTTATGTGCAGCCAAAAATGTTATCACAAAAATTGACTTGCCAACATGCAGGGCAAATGTCGTAGCCACGCCCACACACACACACACACACTCGCACACACACACGATGTCTGTCCTTTCCGTGTCATTTCACTTTCACATGGCCGAAAACAATGTGAACTATTTTGATGCATAATTTAAGGCGCTCTGGCGCTGCGCTGTATAAAAATTGCCAATGCAAATTTAAAGTAAACAAACAAATTTCAAGCACAAATCTCAATGTCAGGGGGCAGTACGGCATTACAGGATGGTTGACCCTTATTGGTTTTGTAACCTCAAATAAATGTTTTTGGCTTGGCAGCATGTGCTGCCCAGCTAATCATATCAAAATTGGCCCGTTTACCCAATTCTGTGTCATTTATGAGCATTATATGAGATTTATAAAATCAGGCGGGCGCGCGTCAAGCATTACAAGAGCCAAAGAAATGCCATTAAATTGAGCCCCAGTCGCAAGCGGCAGCAGTGGGCAGCCCCTCGAAAGGGGCGAGCATGGTAAACTCAACAACATTTCGACCTAAATGTGGCTTTCGTTCAGTTTCCCCTCAAGAGTGTCTGTCTCCCCTGCGATGTGGTAGAGTTGAGTTTTTTGCGGCCGCCTTCGTTGCAGGCGCCTTAATTTATGCAAGTTATTACAAATTCACACGAAAAAACAACATTAAGCGGGGGATGCGGGCGCAGCGGGGGCTGCGCCATGCTTGTTTAGCCCATAAAGGAAGCGATGCTTACATTTTTTGGTAAATTTCGGCATGTGGCTGTCTTCAGGAGCGTACGGCTATGTGTGTATGGGAAATCAAAATAAATGCATGCAAAATACACAAAAAGACATAAAATGATTAACAAAATACTGCTGCCAAGCCCACAAAAAAAATGAGAGTACCCTAAGCAAAGTAAACCATTACACGTGACGTATACTTAACATTGTGTGGGTGTCGAGCCATTAAGTGGAGAATGTGTGTGTGCTTAATGTTGAAGACGCCAATCAAAGCAGCGTGCGCAAACAATTAAAAGCAGCTACTACATTGGCTTTTAATTGCCGCTGGACACGCGCTGGATTCAACATGCAATTAGGGGGAAGTACCACGGCCGGGGCAGGGGAAGTGCAGCGCTCGAAGCACTCGACTCAATCAAGCAGTCAATCAATCAAACAAATTGTGCAACTTGCTTAACTATGCATATTGAATGCTGTCATTCTAGCAGTCTAAGCTCTAAGCAACTCCAGCGACTGAGCTGCCAGTCCATAATTTATGGACTTGTCTGTCAGGCAATTGCTGAACAATTCAAATTTTTGCATAACTGCTCAAAAGAAATCCAGGCAATGCGGCGTATGCGTAATATGAGCAATTTATGTCTTTATGTCTAGGCAACTGAGCGTAGTCTTTCGATATACGAAAACCAATTAAGTTTTTAGCACACACCCACACACTAACACACACACTTGAACCGATGAAACTAACCGCAGGGTGTGCCTTTTGTGTGGTATTCGAATAATGAAGTGAGTGCTTAGGCAAAAAACTAACCACAACAACTGACGAAAGATGTGAAAAGTTTTTATGGTAGTCGGCGGTCAAATAAAGTTCAGATATGTCTTCATGTACATATATTATTCATTAACCGCCCCAACAAAACTTGTTGTCTAATAAGCCCAGTTTATATTTTACCGAGCCTAAAACTATGCCTGCTAATCAAAAAACAGCCGAACTGAAACCAAAACCAAACTATATTTTGCTCTCAAAAAGGTTTTATTTAAAATGAAAATCTTTTGAGGGAGAGCCAACTTCAAAGCATAAATATCTTTGACCCAAATCATTGCATTTATCCAACCATATTTGGTAGATGCCAATTTTGGGAAGAGCTCAAATACAGGCCGAATCTTGTATATGAAGATATTTACGACCTGCAATATTCACAGTGCAACGAGCAATTGTCTATGAAAAAGTTAAATAGTTTACATTTTTGAATATATTTGACAAGCCAAAGCTTGAGACTTTGCTCACAATACTAACCTAAAGGCAAAAAGCTGGCCCGAACCATAAATCGAACTACAGAACATTTTATTTTTTTGGCTAAGCTGCCTCAATTTTCAATGTCTAATAGGCACCTTTTTTACTATGCTCATTAGACAGCTTTTATCATATGTGCGTTGTCACCAAAAGTTGTTGTACAAAAACCAAATCTAAATGAAAGCCAAAACGAAGCGAATGAAGAAAACTTGCATAATTAGCTTTGATGAGGCATTGTGTCGATTTAATGAGCTGCAAACTGTGTCAAGTGTAGCAGACAACTGATGGCTCTATAACAAATTGATGTATTAATCAATCAGATCAGAGAGAAGTCGGCAGCATAGGGGCGGGGCTGCGCCCACAATACGCATCAGCAGGCAACATTTTTCAAAACAGGCGACGCGACTAACGAGGAATCTAGAAAAAACAGGAGCCAGCATTGTGGTTGTGCATATGTTTGTGTGTATGTGTGTGGGTGTATGGATATAAAGTGATGCGTGAGTGCGTGAGTGTGTGTGAGTCGTGTAATGTGTGCAACGCCTATGAAGGACTTTTATGATGTAGCATAAAAGTAGGCGCTCAAAATGAAAATCTATCATCAAGGAAACGCTAACAAGCGAGCAGCCGCTGCCGTCGCCCGAACTTCACTTGGGGTAACGGTCACTCACACAAATGACCGCGGTCAGATTGCCGGGCCTGGCAGGGTCTTGAGTGGCTTCGGTCCACGCCTCCATGTTCCGCCTTCATCGCATTAAATTTTATGACTTTTTGAGGCCCACTAAAGTTGAACAAGTTCATCGTCGACATTCGCATTAAAAATCCCCAAGCCCAAAACAAATTTGTTCTTGAATTCCTTACATCAAAATTAAAGTCTGTCGTGTCGGAGACCTCCCGGCAAAGAAGTGGGGAATACGTGTTAATAACGCAACTTGCGACGTGCCACGAATTTGTGAACTTGTCGAGCGTCAGACCCCAAAGCCTAGCAAAGCATTTAAGTTATTTGTTGTTGTTTTTTTCTTTTATGTGTTATTTTATTTAAATAAAATGGGCATATTTTATGGTACTTAAGTATGGATATGGAAAGATATGCAAGGAATGGGCAGCACAATAGAGCCGCAAAAATTTGCTTGATTTTTATTGCGGAATAAAAGTTGAAAAGCGTTCGGATTGAAGCGTCATTTGTCATATAAAACTGCTTGTAGATATATTATATATATAAAAACAGAAAAAATATGACTAAAATCATGCGACTTCTCAATCTTTATGTTGTTTGCAACCGCTGTCAGCTGCATAGCCCATTAACCCTTAACTTATCCCAACGATAAGCCGCACAACAAGCTGTACTTCACCCCATCCAATTGACAATTGCACAACAAGCTTTGTTCAACCGAATGCAGCTGCACTTATCTAAGTGCAGGTATTCAGGGGATAAGAGGTTTCGGGTACTTGGCATTTGGTATTCGAGGGTGCATTTAATATTTCATTTCGGGCAGCGATGCGCTGCTTTTATTACCTTTGCACCATTGACACAGTTAAATCCCACGCCAATGCCACTGACAATGGCAACGGGGAGCCTGGACCCAGCCACGGGCACACAACTTCGACTGCACGGAACGCAGGACACTTCGTCAGTCCGTTGCAATTTTACGTTTTATTGTCAAGTGGTTTCAAATGCACGGCGAAAACTTCCTGATTTTTCAGTATTCTCTCGAATTTTGTTCCGGCTGCTTGTATATTTGTTGAGCGGCGCTTTAAAAGGCAGAGGCAAACGAACTCCGAGTTGCCATCAATCAAAAGGCAAGTTTTTTTTCGCACACGTCGCGTATACGCAACGTGAGACTGTGACCAAATTCCGGGAGCGCTCAATCACTGACAAACGTTTTTGGGGTTCGTTTCTTTTTTCATTTTTTTTTTTTGTTCTTCCGATTTTATGCTTAAAATTCTATTCAATCATTTATGTTGAATTTGATTAGTGGCGGCCAGCACGAGGCGATTGTAAGCAACCGGAGCCCTAAGTAAACCAAAATCTCTGCTCATCAATATTTGCCACACACACACCCTGCCTCATCCCAGTCGATACACTCACTCCTAATCGGGCAAGTGTGTAATAAATTCGCTTATGGCAAAAGCTGGCATCTTAAATGGCAACTGATTTATTTGAGCGAACCCAAACGCACTTTACGCAGCTCAACAAATTTTGTCAAATTGACCAAACTTAAGCTTATTTATTATGTTTGCGGCTTACACACATTAAGACACAGCGCCAAATTGCGCCCACTAAGCAGCCAACAATTTGAATTTATGGCATTTACTTAACGCACAAATATTGCCGCCCGTATATGTATGTGGGCTGATATGGCGAGCGTTAATGCCTGACTGGACATCATTTAAAGTTCCGACAGGAAGATATAGCCATGAAAAATTATCAGTCATGGCTACATAATCAAAAAGCATAACTTTAGCTACTTACTGCAAAACTATTTATCCACTGACAAATGATGCTGCTTGAAACTTTTCTGCGGCTCGCAAAAGGCAAAACAGTTTGCGCAACTTTCAAAACGAAAAGCGCAAGAAAAATAAAACAAGCACAAAAAACAAATCGCCCCTGACAGTTCGGGTATGAAGCTTGGAAGAAATAGTTTAAGGCGCAGGCTCCTTGGGGCCTCAAAAGTAATAAAAATATATAATAAATCTATTGTTAGTTACAAATAATATAATATAATATAAAATAGTAATAATTATAATAATATATATGGTCATACGAATTTCAGTTTTCACACTTTTCACATTCAGAGTATGGAACGAAAGCCTACCATTTGGTGGAAGTTGCCGCTGAACCGCTCCTGGTCGGGTTAGCCTCTGGCAACCATATCCTGCCAGACGACTATCGTACACTGCACAGGCATCTTCTAGGAAACAGCAGCTAGCATTTTCCCTTTTGCTCAGCTCAGAGTTTCAACTTTTGCTGCAATTACGCGTTCTGCAAGACAAAATCACTCAAACAAAATGGAGCGCGTGCGTTTCATTGAAATCATCATCGTGTCGAGCTGAGGGCTGGTACAGTGGGGCTTGTACAGTGGGGCAGTGCGGTAAAGTTGACAGAAATATGTGTGCAAGTGTTTTTGCGCAAACTGATTTAATTTTTTATGGCCGCTGCTTGTGAATTTTATATTTGTGCTGCTTGTGGCACAAAGTTTGTTATTGATGTTGTTGTTGTTGTTGTTGTTGTTGTTTTTGCCGCTGTTTCGATTTGTGCTTTCCAGTTTTTATGACCAACAGCTGCAGTCGAGCTGAACAGAACTCCGTGCTGTCTGTCTTGAGATCTACCCACAGTGGGCACTGTAAATATTTTTAGTGTCGGCCACATACTAATGAGCACACGTACCACGTACAGATTTTCTTGCAGTGAACAGAGCTGCGACAATTGAAACATTTTTTATGCTCTTTTATCGTTTATTTGCCGAGCAGCAGTCAGAGGAAGCAGCAGTCAACACTTAAGTAAAAATAAACAAAGCAAATGTCGAGCGGGGCTCAGTTGAGCTCAGTTGAGTTCCGTTCGGTTCGATGGTCACTTCCGCATGTCGGCCACAGGCCAAGTGAAATGTGTGGGGCTTATTTCAGTTGCGGTGGCAACAACAGCGGCAACAGGGTCTATTGGGCTCCTAAGTAAAAGCAAATAAATGAAAAGCATTAAAGCAAAATTTAAATACGCTTCACGCTTCTTTCTGTATGAGCCAACCGATGGCTTGGCCTTGCCAGCCAGTCGAGTGTAAGGCAGCTGGCAGCTGCCGCCTGCCACGCCTACACACATACATACACAAAGAGCCGCCTTTCACTGCGGTTGTCAATGCGCAGAGCTGCAAAAGTTTGCACAAAATGCATTTTGACTTGCTCGAAAGTTTTGCGCCTGCAGCAACTTGCATCAGCAGCAGCAGCAGCAGCAATAGCAGCAGTAACAGCAGCAGCGAGTCGAGCGGAAAAGTTAATTCACCTGTGAGACCTGACAAACTTTGGCACTCACACCCTCCGACAAACACACGCACACACTCATGTGTCCCAACATTGCACCACATTTGATGTTTCGTAAGCAAAATCAGCAAAGCGTTTAAAAACTGCAATAAAAGACATTTATAGTTGCTACAATGTCCTTCAGCCGAAACGTGGCACCGTTCCCAGAAGGAATCGTGTGCTCGTAAAAAACTATCAACAAAAGTGAAAGCTCAACCCAATCATTAAAAGAAAGCACAGACATACGGCAGACCTTGAAGGACTGCCTGTTAAAGCAACCTTTGTTTGCCCAGGTATTTGTGTGCTGACAACAGTTGATTATGGAGAATTTCGATACGCAACATTATCAACAACTCAAGCTGACATCGGGATAAAGAATAACTTCCGAGCGACAAACACTGACTGATCATTGCTAAGTATAAACCTATTAGCAATCCATGCAATTTATCGAATTTTATCTACTTAATATTTTAATAAATATCGGTTTTCAGATTTTCTTTCCTGCCCTACAATTATTATTTGATTTGCAAAAATATTTTATCCAAGTTTGACACTAACTTAGCTTAGCTTTTTAGTTCAAGCCACTTTCTATTTATGGACATTGGCTGTGATTAGGGTTTAGCATTAAAAAGATCCTGTTCTGCTTTTTCAGGCTGGCTACCAATTGGCTAGTAGGTGTATGCCATCAATCACTAAAGCTGCAGCTGTATGTGATAAGCCGCTTGTTGGCAGCCCAATAGTTGATAAATGAACCCTGACTAGTTACCATAACAGCGGAAGCGACTGGCAACGAGTAGTTGTAATGTTTAAAAGTTAAGCTATTAATAAATACAATAAACAAACGAGTCCAAAGTTACGAGGATTTTGCAGTTGTGCCCCCAGTGCGGCACGTGCGCACACACGGCGTATGCGTAATTTGTATTTGATTGTAACAACAGCAGAAGCAGCAGCAACAGCAGAGGCGCAACCTTCAAGCGTGTCAATAGTCATAAACAAATTCAAAGGACCTGGACATGCGTGTGCCAGTTTGTTTGCGTGAGTCAGTCAGTCAGTCAGTCAGTCAGTCAATCAGTCAGTCAGTCAGTCAGTCCGAGAGTCAGTCAGTCAGCCCGTCTTGTCTGCTATTTTTACGCGTATTGACATTCAATTTGGCAATTTGGCAGAAAGTTTTGCCAGCTTTGCCTTTGACACGCTTCGACAATGTTTGCCTTTTTGCAATGCCAGCAATTTTTATGAATCGAACACTGATTTGCCGCACGTCCCACGCCCCTGGCTACCCCTTTGCCCTAGCCTAAGCAACATGCTTTGAATATGTGTTAATTTTCTGCTACTTTTTCTTTTTTTGCATCAACTTTCGCTTTAATCTTGCCACATATTTATGCCAGTTTGATTAGTTAAATCAATTTTCTGATTATGATAATGCACGTGTACACTTTTTTTTTGTTGATATTTTATGGCACTGACATTCATTTACATGCACGTACACCATAAAAAGTATTTACTGTGCGACAACATGGACAAAAACATGCCAACTTTTCGCATGAATACCGAATGCGAGTTTAACAAACCCCATGCAACGCACCACTAAAAAACCACTAGCACACACACACACACACAGACGAAAAAAGCACACGGATTTGATAAAACTGGTAGCTGGCATTGTCGGCAGTGCAAGCACTCAACTGGGCAAATAGAAAGTGGCCAAAAAGAATGGACACATGTAGTGGAAGATTGAAAATTGTAAAGAGTTATTTCGCATTCAGCACCGTCTAAATAGAATAAATGTCACAATTCAGACTTTATGCGCTTAAATAATTCACTCAAGCTTAGTTTCAGTTCAGCTAAGAAGCTCAACGAATTCAATAAGAACATTTAACGTGAATGATAAAGCTTTAACCCGTGCACTGAGCAAAATAAATCAAGCATTTTATTTTATTCTCCCAATTTCTTTCATTTATTTTAAATTATGAAATTGGGTCAAAGAGTAGAAGCTTAAATTTTACTAAGCACTTTTTTATATATACATTTTGCCAGCTTTAAGCAGAAACTTTAAATGAAATCCTAAACTAAAGTTTTAATTTTGTTTCGATGCAAATGAAAACAAAACATGAAGAGAAAAGAAACGTTTTTCCCGGCTCTTAAACTAGTTAATATTCATTATTTCATTTTGTCTGACATGCACAAAGTCAAACGACGCCTGCTCTACAACCAGATTACAACTGGCACTTTAGTGCATTTTTTTTGCTGTTGTTTTTTTTTGCGTTTTTAGCTTTTGGCACCATTTCAAAAGATCAGGCAGATTGCGACGCGGATTTGCAACGGAGACGCCGCCAGAGCGTCGCGACGCCTGTTGGGTTTCCAATTGCAGTTCGTAGTTTATGCATAGTCAATGCATGTCAAACGCAAACTCGGCCGAAAACAAATTCAAAACAAAGGCCCAAACGGCTTACCTGACCACAAAGGTGCTGCCTAGACCCGCTCACCACCTTTCCCGGCTGTTGCCTTTGGCAAAGTGCGTGCCAAAAAAAAGAAAATGTATATATGCATAAGCTTGGCTGCTCGAGGGGCACACGCTTCGTTTAGCTGGCTCAGAGACACGCCCCCCCCCCCTCGAAGCACCTGCAGCCGGCCAAGTGCTGGGGCTCAGGCTTTAGCTGAAGGAGATGTAGCCGGCGCAAGAGCAGGATGAGTGCTCGCACTGGGTGCCAGCCAGCAGCAAAGTTTCATACATTTGAATGCATTTTCGAAAATGCCAACTAACAACTTTCAGCACGGGTTTCACTCGACTCAACTGGGCTCCGCCCCTTGCACACCTCGCACTCAGGTGGCTGGAGCTCTGCGGTCGCAAGGTCACCTGGCATGCACAATTTTCATGCACTGGCTTTTGCGTGGCTGCCAACAAACGGCCGGAGACCGGAGAATGGAGATGCAATAAGTGCTGGGCATTTAGATTTTTGTGCCTAAACATGGACACACTCAGTGACCAAAATACGCCCATACCTGAGTGCTCTTCGGGTCTCGACCATAGAAAGTAACCGAAAAATTACGGCTCTTGTGGTCAAACGGCCCCAAAACTAAAGTGAGTTAGTGAGTGTGTATGTGCGTGTGTGTGTATTTGTGTGTGCTGGAGTGTAAATGCCTAAAAGTGTGTTTTGCTTTTTTGTGCCCCTTCGAACATTGAAACCGCAAACATTTATTGCCAGCAAATGCCAGCTTTCATGTTAGCCAACTCGGTGTGTTTATATATCTCTGTGTGTGTGTGTATGTGTGTGTGTGTTTAAAAAATCATTTTTTACACTTCAATGATGTCTGAATCCACTTTATGCAAAACCTACTTGTCATGAGAGGTATAATAGTTCTAGGAAAATATGTGACAAGAGAGTAAAGGACTTTTAAATTTGAAAGAAAACTTATATAAAAACTTGAGGCCTAAGAATTGAGATATTCAATATTTGATAGAAGTCAATTTTAGGCAGAAGTAATATCTAGCCCGCATCTTGTATATGAAAATATGTACGACTTGCAATATTTTCAGTACAACGGGCAAATGGGCCCAAGGGTCAAAAGGTCAAGTCTGGGTTAATATTTATGGAATCCCAGCAAGCAGACCCCGGTTTCAAGTTCCCGGTCTAAGCTTGTAATAATAAACAATCTAAGGCTGAACTTTACAAATTCTTAACTAATTATATATAAATTAAAGCTGGCCGCGTTTAATTGGTACAGGGTATGGCCTATTCGGTGCACAGAATCTGGTTTATATTTGCATGCTTATATTTACAATTTGTTTTTCGGCGCGCACTGAAATTTGTGTTCGCACACAAAGTTTTGTTGCCATTTCTAACGTTTTATCCAAAACCGACAACGTGTTAAAAAACCACTCATATCGTAGTGCCAAAAATCAATAGAATTGCGCCCGAAGCTGGCCAACTCTATGATGAAAGCGAATCGAGTGCCGTTGGCGCCCAACAAAAAACCCAACAAAATAAAACAACTACGAGATATCTCAATGGCAAAGTGGCTGGCTGCCTTACAATTTGAGGGGGCGGAACGGGTGGGGGGCGGTTGCAGCAGGTGCTAGGGCTGGGTCGTCTCTTTTGAAATTATGACTAAAGTTTAGCATGCAAATATTTTGCGAAATTTCCACTTCTGCCGCCAGGTGAAGCGGACGGCAGCCAACAAAACTTCGAGCAGTGTATATATTTCAAGGGCCCGAGTTTTATTTATTTGCCAACTTGCACTGTGTCCGTGTGCGTGTGTGAGTGTGTGTGTGTGTGTGTGTGTGTGTCGCAGATGGTTTGCCAGAGTTTGTTTTTGTGAGTGTTACGGTTATCGAATGAGGGCGACCCAAAGAAACGGCTAGACATTGTGTGGGCGTCTGTGGGCGTGGCAGAAACTTTTTATTTTATCAGCAATTGTCGGCGAGGTAAAGCGACTTGGCCTCAAATATTGGCTGACAGCTGTTATGGATGTACATATAATAATAGAACAAAGGAAGTTTGGAGAGAGATGCGACATCTTGATCTTCAATAATGCCTTATACCTTACCCTTGGCAATAGTCTTGACAACCTTCCAAACTTTATAATCCTTAAATATAAGAGTCCAAATTACAACACATGGATCTATGCGTTTAAGCAACATACCTAATTCAAGTCAAGCTCACAGTCAGTTGATTTGGAATTCCAATTAATCAACTAAATCCAAATTACACAAGTATATCAAATTGTACAATTAGTGAATGGCATAATCCAAGCTGCAGTATACCTTGCAGCAGGCATTGATGACTGTTTAGACATTCCACACAATTATCTAAGTACAATGCTGCCTTCCAATACACGAGAGACTCGGCTGGCCGTCTTTCATTTTGGAATATTGTGCTTACAGGTAACGTCAGGTGCGAAATGCTTAGAACTGCATTTGCATTCACTATTAGAGACTTGCATGAATGCACAGCTGCAACTAATGGCTATTCAAGTGCACTAATAACTGTGTGCACACTTCGAGAAATCAGCTGCAAGTTGCATAGGAGTTGCCTTAAAACAAGTCTTATCTTACATTTGTTTTAAATTTAATGCAAGCATGTTCAAATATTTTTCATTGAACCTGAACCTATTAAAAGTTCATGGAGCACAAGAGGGTACAATGATTTTGTGCAAGTTAATGTAACCTAAAGAATTCTGTCTGACCTAATAAAATACATGTTTTCCTCATCCACATTGAGAGGAGAGTGTGATCCAGTCTTTTGTAAGAACTGAAGAACTGAAGAATTCAGATCCGACCATAAGCTGGACTGTAGTTCCTATACTTGGCTGGAAGGGATGAAGTTGGATCGTTTGTAAAAGCAGCGCGGCGCTGGGTATAGGGTATCTCCTAGTTGGGCGTTCCGGACTAGAGCATTTTTACTTATCTCTGCATTTGTTGGTACTCATTTATTTTACTCAGTGCACGCCTGTGGCATATTTGCATATCATATTACAAACTTAAAGTTATCACATGGTAAATTATGCTCTGTCGAGCTCCAGCTGCAACTGAAGCTCCTGCTGCTCCTGCTGCTCCGGAGCTGTTGCTACTGCCGATCCCTCAGACGCTGGCTCTTAACTCTCAGCTGGCTGTCTGGCAATGTCATGCAATATTCACATGAATGAATTACCTTTAATTGATGCAACATATCCAAAGCACACAGATATATAGACACAGAGAGTGGTAGACGACGGTAGGCGGGCTTACATCGAGAGGACACTTGCTCTGGTTGTGAGACAATGCAACATAAATTGGCATTAAATATTGAAGGCTATTACCCAACTGCAGAGCCAGACAAGCCGGCAACAACCAACTGGCAACCTGGCGAATGCCCCAAAAACTGTGACCCAACGGGCGGCAGAGGCGGAGACCCATTATTCGATTCTATTCTGTTTGTTTTTGCATATTGTGCAATTCATTAGCCATGGAAAATATTTCAATAACAAATTGCCAATTTAGATTTGCATTGGCTGAGTAAGGTGCAGCTGCTGCAGCTGCTGCAGAAAGCGAAGACAGCTCAATGGCTCAATTAGGAGTTTATGAAAAATGCAAAATATATTCCGTTATTTAGTATAGCAATAATTAAATTGTGCTTGTCTATATGTGGGAATTGCTAAACATATATTCTTATTTATATATAGATTATGTGCAGTTACTTGAGAAATCACTAATTATTCACACGTACGATTATTTGATTGTTGTTCTTTAGTGGGGGGAGAGAGGGACCGAGAGAGCAAATGAAATGGATACATGATTTAATTTAAGAGTCGAAAGGAAAATAAAGCTAATTATTATGTTGTATGTTAATACAACTTGTTAATAAAACACTTATAATCGAATCATGAAAACGTGTGGGGCTTACTTGAATTTATGAGAATCGCATAGGAGGGCGGCATTGAAAAATACGATTCATTTTCATTTATAAGTAAAGCAAACTTAGCGATGACTTGGTATACAACAAACATAAATACATATACATATATGTGAACCCATTTACCATCTTGTGAGTGAATTATGCGTAGCCAATGAATTTTCACAAAGATATTTGAAAATGAGTATGAATATCCTTATAACATATATAAGGCATGAATATAACATTTATATATATGCATCTATAGACTTTATGCATAATGGCAACCGCTTACCTGTGCAAAAACAGATGAGAATATTGCATCGACATGGCCAAAAGCTGTCACAGCCATAGTCACTGATGCGAAATGCCAGCTATAACGAAACCAATCATAAAACAAATGGCCAAAAGAAATTGCAGCATAGCTGAGCCAGCGCAGCTCTTGGCCAACAACTTTGCCAGATACGAAAAACCAACAAGCAGGGCCACTTAACCGCAAAATCGTTTTGAATTTACTGCGAATGCAATTCAACCCGCTCACACTTACATCAGGGCATAATAACTAAGACATTTAGCATAAAAAGTATGTTCTACTTAAATATTAAAAAAAAGCAAGGATAACAATTCGCGTAATGCTTATTAAATAGGATTAGAATTAAACTCACTCGGCTGGAGCATATGTCTCTTTTAAAAGTCACAGCGTGTTCAGCTGGTTCAACGGCTCGTTCAATTTGCTTAATAGACGCCAGTCTATGCGATAATACTTGTGCTGAAGTCTACCTTTTCAGCAGTTAGTTCCATTGAAATCTAAAATTCAACTACCGCTGGCAACTTGACGAGTTCATCGGAAACAGTCGACATTCTGTTGCCCTGTAAGGAAGAGGCAATAAAGATGAGATTATTGAACACAGCCAGCTATCCAGCCTTAGCCTGTGCATTACCCTATCTAGGATGAGAAACGAAGATCTGGAGCTCGAATACCAGGACGTAATATTTTCTGAGACGAAGATCATGTTTAAGAAGTTTGCTTAAGAGTTTGTAACTATGTAATATCCTTAGTTTAAATTAATAATAACAATAAGAAAATAATTATTTAAATATAATCTGTTCGAAACGGACAACCAATGTCTAGTTCCTGCAGCACCTGGACAAAAATCTGTAATTTAATATATTTTTATCGTTTGTTGTCTTAAAGTAAAGTTCGTTTCAATAAAAGTGTATTGCATCTTCGACATCCGGAGCATGTTTAAAGGTTTATTTTTCTGCTCATTGTTTTGCTTTTATTTCCCAGCTGCGACAACTGCAAAAGCGATGCTGAAGCTGGGACTGAAGCTGGGGCTGGAGCTGGGGCAGGGGCTGTCGCTCGGCTCTTGGCGCTTGGCGATTTGGACGTCGAGGTGGACGTGAACGTGGCCGTGTGGACGTGCCCTGTCCATTGCTCTCGACCACTTATCAGCGCTGCAATTGTTTTCTTGTAAAAGTCAATTTTTGAAGTGCAGGCAACGGAAATCGGAAACGGCAGAAAGAAAACGCATTTGACCTTATTCCAACTGGATGTTGGCTGTGCACCCCATCCCCACTTTTACTTTATTCCCGTTCTTTAGCCCAGTTAACTGATGGTTACACTGCCCAGCAACTGGTGGATAGTTGAAACGGACAATGCTAAGTAGCAATTGATAAATGAGCCGCATTTAAGCATCGTCAGCAGCAGCCTCATGGCAAACATCGGACACAGTTGGGAAGCGCCAGCGCTAAATGAAATTCAAAGTCAAATGCGTTCGGGCGGAAATAAGTTATGCTTTCTCTCCTCAGTTCGAATGGGTTTCACGAGGGGGCTCCACCGGGGGCTTGGAGGGGGATGGCTTGTACTGGGTTCGATTGTAAGTGCATGAAACTGAAACGAATTGCAATCGAAAACGGAATTGGGGTCAATCGATATTGTCCATTGCAGCGGGCTGCCGCAACGTACATATAATGGCTGCCAAAGGTTAAATGTGGAATAGAATTCTCGCACACACACGCACACCCATACACACGCACACGCTTGCTTGTTTTTTCTTGCTTAATTTTCAAGTTCTTGACTTTTGCCCACAAGTAATTTTCACAGCTGACCAAACAAGAGTTGCCTTTGAATATGCGATTGCGAATTGCGAATTGCGAATTACAAATTGCAAATTGCGAATTTGAAACAATCACCAAAGACATGTTCAGTTTTAATGGCCATCAATGGGTTAAGCATTTAAGCCCAAGTTTAAGTAGGCGGAACAGCGGCAGGAAGAGGAGCTGTCAATTAAGCGTCGTGTGGCTTGTCAGGCAGAAAACAACGGAAATGGTCGGAAATCGCAATTTAAGTAATTCTGCATATTGCCAAAACTCCAAACGGAAGTTGCTACAAATTAAACCCTAAGGTTAATGCCACAACAACAACAACAGCAGCAAAACTCTGATTATAATCGCGGCGCAAAGACAGGCAAGAGTGGGGCGGTGCGTGCGGCGCGGGTGGGGTTCGCGGAGGCCGGAAGTGAATGCTTCGTTCATGTTTTATGACTCTATGGGTATTGAAATCTGTGTAGGTGTAAGACTGTGCATTGGAGTGTGCCTGTGAGTGTGCGTGAATGTGTGTGTCTGTGTGTGTGCGCGTGCATGCGTCTGCTTGTAATTTCGATTTAGATGCAAAGTGGCAACAAATCGCGTTAGCAAAATGTCAAAAGATAATAATCCTTTTTGTTTACGCGAGACTTGGCGGACACGCCCATACAGCCCTAGAAAATCTCTGTCTATATGTGAGTGTGTGTGTGTGTGTGTGTATGAAAATGCCTGGAAATCTTCGATAAAAATGTGTGAATAATGCAAATGGCAATAAAAAATAGGCAACAAAAATTATTTGGATTACGTAAACAAGGCGCATCGGAAGACGGCAAAAAGCAAAAGGCAAATACGGAAATGGCCAACGGCAGAGTTCCCAACGCTGCGCCTAATGTTATGCAATGACATTTTTAGATATTCTGTGGCAAGTGGGCAACACGAAGAGTTCCTCAGAGTGGACAACACCAACAAAGCGGGACCCTAACTTCCTGGCAGCCATCATTCATTAGAAATCTAAAGTTAATGTTTGAGAAAAAGGAAGCAAAAGCCATGCCATAAACAGCTGAAGAACACTCTTAGATAAGTTAACAGTAGGCTGATATATGAATAGATTTTCAATGAAGATCATATTGGATATCGTTTTTTCATAGGTTTCTGAATAATAGGATAGTATAGATGGATTGTCTGTGACGGCCTAGATAGGCTGAACTGAGAGAAATGATAATTGTGCATTGATTTTATCGCAAGTAATAAAGTTAAAAGTATATTGTGGAGCTTCCCTCATGGGGGTCAGATATCAGATCCTGCAGACTGACCCCAGTGATAAGTTGAAGAAAGACAATGTAAGCAAATTGTAAGAAAGACATCCACCAAGCTAGAAAAGTAAAGGCTAGAAAAGTATTAAAGCTACGTGATGCAGTAGAAAGGCACAAATGCGATTTTAAATGAAAGGTCATTCAAGCAAGTTTTATATGAATAACTACATAATTTCACCTGATATTAATCTTTGACATAAAACTATAAGATATCCATTTAAGCCTTTTATCCCAAACTTCTGAAGCCACCGTCCAAAAGACATTTGCTCTGGCCTTTACCAGCCCATATATATTAAACCTTGCCGCTGTTGAGAATTTTTGCATGTTGTGCTCTGTTTCCTTTGCTTTTGCTTTCTCCCATACTGTTTCTCTTTTGCTCTGCTCTCGTGTTGCACTCCACATGCAAAACTGTGTCAAATTTAACGCCTTCGGTAATGAATTTGTAACAACATTTTATTGTTGTGCTTTTGCTAACAGTGGAGCGGTATGCAGAGAGCAGATGAGGCTGCCACCAACCACCGTTGGGCTCCCTTGTCCCAGCCGCTTGCCGCTTCTCGCGGCGTCTGGCAGTGTTTTTCTTATGGCACAATAAAAACAACACGGCCCGCAAAACAAAAGCATAAAACTGTGTTAACAAGGCGAACAACAACAGCAATAACAACAACAACAACAACAACAACAACAACAACAACAACAACAACAAATTACAATAACAACTGGTGGCTGTACAAGAATAGGGACAACAATGCGAAAGGGTTTTGGGAACTGCCTGCCCGACTGCCTGCTGGCAAACAATGCGTTTTGCATTTTAGCAACAATTTGACACAAATTAAAATGTGCAAAGGATAAGAAAATGTCTGCCACTTGCAACATGGCAACACGCACGAGTCCTTGGCAAAGGACCTCAAACCCCTTCTCCTCCTGTCCTGCTGCCCCGCTGTCCTGCACTGTCCTGGCACATGTCTCGCATATTTTAGCACCGCCTCCTGCCATGTGTCAAATATTTGTCGTTAGCTGCCTCCTGGCCGGGTATCCGCCAGCTTCCGACTTCACCATTATTTTCTGTGCCGTTCGACTTCTTTTTTTTTTTTGTATTTTTGTTGCACACCTGAATGAGTCGCGGCGGCGCTGGCAGGCGCCCGCGGCTGTCGTGGCTGTATCTTCATTTGCCTGGCTGCTCGGTTCATTCCAATGAAGTGGAAATATGTCAACAAGCGACGGAAGTTGGCTTCAGCACTAACAAAAAAAACACACACACACCCACACACTCATCCCATCTCGCGCATTACACATACGACCCGTAGGCATTGCTAGTTAATGTTGTTAGCGAAAGCAACGCTGGCTGCCTCTGCTGGAGGCCAGATAAAACTAGTTGACATACTTAAAGCATACAGCATAATGGGAGGCATACACGACTTAGTAGCTGGCAACCGCATTGGTTTGATTTTAAATAAAAAACTTTTAAGGCAATTCTAGCACCAAAGCAAATATTACTTTGGCCCCAATCGTTGCACATATCTAACTCAACTCTAGCCTGCATCTGGTATATGAAAATATTTACGACTTGACAATATTTTCATTACAATGGGCACTTGATGAAATAAAAACGGGTTTGTTTATAATATATAAAAACAAATAGCTTACGATGGGAGCCTGAAGTTGTCTTTTAGCACCCGTTACGCCCTTACGCCCTGTTTCACAGGTAATCTTAAAGCATTGAACGATAATTCAATATCTTACCTGCATGAAAGACTTGTTGATCTAATCATTCGACTTTGAAGAGCATTAACAAGTCGGCTTTGTGCACGGGCTCAGTCCCGCACTTCACTAGATGCCAGTTGCAAATGTATTCCTGTATTTGCTATATTTAGTTTGTGATTCATGATAATGATAGCGTATCTGTGAGAGCACGGGAGATTGTCTGTGTGTGTGTGTGTGCTGAGGGGGGTGGCTCTAGTGAGACTTGTGGAATTTGATGCTCTGATTTCACAGTCTGTCACAATGGCGTCTAAAAATTGCACTGCAAAGCCTGTGTTTCCTGCTGTCCTGCTGCTCTTGTTGTTGTTATTGCTTCCCCTAAGCCCTATTTTGGCTGCCACCAACCCCCGCCCTACCCTCCTTGTTGTCGCATTTCCGTTGCGCGCTGTTTAACTTTTTGTAATTGTGTGTGTGTGTGTGTGTGCAGTGACATGCGCGCCCATAAATTCGCCCTCAGAGCAACAACTAAAACTGAAATAACTGGCGCAAGATTTGTTACACTTTTCTTTTGTATGGCCACTGTCTCCCTTACAACACTCTTCCCGCTGCCCCCACCCCTGCGTCATCGTACTGACCTTCCATTTTTGCTTAGTTATATTTCTAGCTGGCATTTGAAAGTTGCCATTTATCTTTGGCTTTATGCCAAACACAAGCCTGGCACGGAAATGCTGCTTATTTGTAAAGAGTTACAATGCCATTTTCCCTCAGATACCCTATATATATATATATAAGGTTATATATATATATAGCCCGTATCCCATATTCTTATGCATGCCGCATGCCAGATGAGCTGCAATAAACTGAGAGAGTTTATCAGGCTCGGCGAGACTTGGCTTACGCATATTTCACCACACTTCATTAGGCTCTGGTTTTTGGTCGGGGTGGCTCATTAAAAGGCATTTAATATTTGGTTATTCGATGTGTAGCCCCCCTTGGAACAGCAGCCCGAGTTAAATTGAAATTACACAAATATTTGTCTGCATGTTGGCGACCACAAAATGTAAAAACAATTGCGCATTATTCAATTAGTACGTGGAAGTAAACAAGTAATATAACATAATGTAGATTAGCACAACACATGATACATATACATACATATATTCAAATTCATACGAGTTCTATCTGTTTGTATGTCTGCTTGTATATGTGTATGTGTGTGTGTGTGATTACATTTGGCTTACCATTTGGTATTCTGGCGCACAACCATAATAATTACAATTACAAATTGGAGCACATTTGGTGAGGGCTAGCTCATTGTGTGCGTGTGCAAAGCTGATTGGTAATTAAAATTTATAAACATTGTTTTAATACTACTAAATAATGAAATGGAAAATTTGAATTGCACTTCTAAAGAGCATTGTGCGAGTATCAAATTTGACCAATGCGCTTTTCATGGCCTCTCACGATTGATTCCATTGTACATTTTTATTGTATAATATATTTTTGATTTTAGTTTATGTTTTCTCTTTGCTTGTCTCTTACACTCTCTTTGTCTCTCACACACATATTTACTCCCGCTCCCACTTCAATTCATAAAAATCGCAACTCTCTTTCTTATTCTTTTTCATTTCACCCAAGTGCCGCCTTTCTATACGATTCTCATGCACCAAAGTTATGCTTTTAAACGTGTTATTTTTTTAATTTGAGTTGCAATTTCGCTGGAATATGCGGCAGCTGTATATTGCAACAAAATATGTGGAACACACCCATAACTTGTGCCAAATGGGCTGTACATACATGTGTGTGACTGTGTATGTGGCTGTGTGTGTGGTTGTATGTGTGTCTATGTATGTGGCTGTGTATGTATGTCTGTGTGCATGTCTGTCTGTTTGTCAATGGCTAATTACTGGTCGCCAGCGCAAACAAAAACCAAACCGAATTGGCATATGCAAAAGCATGTTATGGTAATGCAATCAGAAGGCCACATGTGAAATATCATATGAAAATCGATTTGAACTATGCACTGAACGGCCATTAACATGCACTCAAATCCCATAACCATAATTATTAATGTGCTGCGATAATGTGGAGAGCACGAAGAGTGCAGCGGCAACATGCCCAACCTCTGCGTCATATACATGCACCCAACCGCCCACATATTCAGCCAGTTTCTTGTTGATTTGTCGTGAGTTGGCTGGATAAGATTGTCAAATGCTCGTGAGCCGCCTGGCGTTATCGGCCCTTGGACTGATGGTGTAAATCTGTTGGCGCTACCAAACAAATGGCAAGCAATGCGCACAATTGCAGGCCATTCATCTTGGCCGCCATCTAACAATTGTTCGCTCAATCGGCGACAAAAACGCAGACATGAAAAGCAGACGACGCAGGGCACGCGCGTGGCCAAGTACGAGTATTTATCGATTGGTTACCATCAACCACACACAGATACACACACAGACACACACACAGCTGCAGCTCAGGGTTACATTGGTAAGCTAAAGCTATAGTCGAAATCCGCCGCACAGCGAGCAACCATTGAGTTATGGCAAACATGCGGCATAAATTATGGGTTTAGGCAGAGTGCTTGACACCAGCATGCAGCAGGATGAGAAGGAGCTGGCGCGGCACAAGCGTTGACATGCCAAGTGCTTCAGCTACCAGCTACTAGCTACCAGTTACCAGTTACCAGCTCCATGACATGACAGTTGCCCATCGAGCTCGTCAATGTCGCCGCCGCTTGATGATGTTCATGTTGATGATGATGAGGTTGTTGTTGTTGCTGTTGTCGTTGTTATTTGATGATGACGCTAACTTTCATTGCTTGTCATTTGAACATTTCAAGCATTGCTATAATATTATTACCACACTATCACACACAGGCACACACACACACACAGACACACACTCACTCAAACACATGCCTGCATATATTCAACAAATTGACATCTCTTTGGCAATTATCCAAAAACCATTTTTGGCTAAACGCTTTTGCCGCAATTAGGCAAAAATGCCAAAACGAAACGATTGAAGAGTTTCATGCCCAGAACGTGCGATTATTTGTTGGTCTTTATACCAGAGCACATGCTCGAACACATCGGGCTGGAGCAGGCATGCGATGGGCGGCATAAAAGCAGGCCAAATATAATTTGATAGCATGTCAAAAGCGAATTAAAATGAAAATATTCTTGCGCTTATTGCATAAAATGAGCCAAAAAGCATTTCAAAAATTAAAAAAAAAAATACAAACTGTAAAATGCTTGCGCTTTATTGGAATATCTTTCATTTAAGCAATTTAATTGATTCAATTAGTTTTAAGAAAATTCAAAAATTGTGAAAATAATTTATTATAGAACTTTGTCTATATGTGCATGATACTGTGTGCAAGCTCAAGTGAGCTCAGGCGCAGATCAAGAATAAATTGAGTCCTTGACATGTATACGTGATGCCAAAGGAAGCCACTCGGAAGTTTGGATTCCAGCAGGCTGTGGTCCATTATGTCCTCTTCTGGAGGTCAGCTGCGCGCTGCTCTAGCGAATGAAGTACCTTTTTAACTGGGCCCAAACTGCGTAAAGGTTTAACACATACTTAAAATCGTAGTTAAGTCCCATATTAAAAGTAGCCCCGTTCAAGCTGGCAGCAATATAGTTTCATATGCATGTACTTTACACCATAGAAAAAAGTAAATATATAAATTAAAATCTGCGCTATAAAACTTTTGCGCACAGCCAATGAATTTTAAGTGCTCGTTCCTTTAGCTGTACCTGGCCAGACATATGGGTAATAATTCATGGCTTTAGTCAATGTCAAAATCTCGTATGCAGCTAATAAGCCTCCCTCGGCGGCAATTCGTTAAATAGCACAACACGAAGGACATGCAAAACGAGGATTCTGTTGCTGCTGCTGCTGCTGCTGGTGCTGTGCGGCATGGCGTATGATTATTGCGTATACGCAACGGGTTCACTTTAACTTTATGAATTATGCATTTGGCCTTTATAAACAATTTTTGCGGCACACACCGAAACTGCCTCAATAAAATCTGCGTTTTTGGCGCTCATAAATGTTTAACGCACCTGCAGCGACCACAAGGCAGCTGCTGCCTACATGTCCCGATGGAGTGTGGACCCTTTTATCACGCAAGCTCACACTCGCATACACACACACACATGTGTGTACGCGTGTGTTATCGCGGTGATGCCAAAGTTAAAGTGACGGCCACAATTGGGAACAACGCGGCCCCGACGCCCTTTTGGCCGCATTAGCAACAATCAATGTGTTGAAGCCCGCGCCTATTTCTGCTTCCATGTTTTCTCAGCATAAATCACATGCAGCCCAGGCCGTGTACTCGTCCAGCGCCATGTCGGCGGACTCATCACCAGCTGGAGCTGGCATTGCCGGTGTGTTCGTTATTTATTCATAGCAAACGCCTCCCGATGCTGCCGCCATGGTCGGTTGTAGGCGCTGATGGCATTAGGTGGCAGCCGCGTCTGTTGCATGGAATATGTACCAAATGCTGCCGAAAAATAAATACAGTAAAGCCTCTCAGCGATGCTTTTGCTATTTCTGTGTCGCTTTCAGTTATTATTGTTGTTTTGGTTGTTATTCTAGGTACGTGTGTGTGCTTAGCGTTGCGTAAAATAAATCATTTTCGCTGCCGCACACACCAATTCACTCACAAACACACACACGCACACTCATTGGTTCAGCCAAACAAATTGCCGACTGACTGCGCTCTGCACATTTGTTGCCTACCCCTTACCCCTCGGTAGCACCAGAAAAAAATGGTTTAAATTAATAAAAATGAGACCGCTTTTTTGAGAAAATTAAGCACTAAACAAGCCCATATGCTAAATGAGTTAAAAATCTGACTGCGAGCGTTTAGCGTGAGCCTCGAAACGAGATAGGCTCCAGGCTGAAAGTCGCTCAACGGAATCCCAAATGGATTGAGTCAGAAGGTGAAGTGTGCTCTCTAAGGCAAATATGTAGAATAAATATTTCATATTCAGGCCAAGTTCCAGCACACTTATTAACAGTTGTGGGAACATTATTTGCATTTATATTAAATACAATGTGCTTTCTTTGTGTTGAAAGTTGCGCAGGATGTATCAATGCGTTACTAAGGAACAGGTCGATAGTTATCGATCATTATCGATATCGATATTTCATTGCCTTACCGAACTTCGTTCATTACGGCATGTTTTACTTTCACATGAAATGTAAGAAATTGGATAGTTTGTCAAAAACTGCAAGGCTTTGATGAAAATAATTCAATATATACCAATAATATTAAACAATCGATAAATTACTAACTTTACTTTAATCGAAAACTATTGTGCAATTAAAGGTTAAATAATATTAAATACTATTGAACAATCAATAAATTCTTAACCTTGTTTCAACAATCAACAACTATTGTGCAATTAAAATCTTTATTGAAAAACCAGAATAAAATGCAATACAAAGTTGGGAAAAACCAATTTATTGCAGTTTATTTTGTAGTATATGGACAATAACGTGCCTGCGACAGATTTTGTTGTTATTTTGTTGTTGGGTGGTTAATAACATATCAAAACATTTATGTATTTCCGCCCTGCAGCGGAAATGGGCCCATTTTCTGGGTAATTTTGGAATTGTTTTTCACCCTTAATCACCAAAAGCCGCCAAGCACAAGCTTTGCCGCCAATTTATAGCATATGCAAACTAAAATATGGCCAGCAAATTTACAAATGCTTTCGAAATACAAAATTTAGGCAGCCGCAACCAAAAAGTATGCAACACAATTTTAAAGTGTGCGAAAAACGTTTGCACAGCGCATTGGCAAACAAAAGTTGCAAATTTGTACAAAATGCGAGCAATATTCGACATTGTTTTGCCAGACTCACGCATATATATATAATATACATATATATATATATAATATATGTAGATGGTACAATAAAAGGCGGCAACTGTTTACCGATTTAGCTGAAAGTGTGCAGCTAAAAGCATACACGTTTATTAGATACTCATATTAAAATAAATGAATATTGTGCAAAAGAGCTTGATCAAACAAGCTGAAAATAGAACAGTTTGCATTATGCTCATAATTTATATTTTAGCTGAGCGATGAAAATTCTTAATATGAGCCAACAAACAGACTGAATAGGAAGAGTTGGTCGATAGTGAGACAAAATGAGATTTATGCGAGCATTCATGCCATTTTCTAATTAACTTTTACGCATATTTTCCATACGTTTTTCAAAAGCTAAATCTCTTCCCTCACATCACATCCACTGACCATGTGTTTACCTAGCATTGTGCGTAATTCAATTTCCTACAGCCCCATGTGGTGCCCAGTGGAGGCAACTGGCCGGAAACAGTAAAAGCCCGCGTCGAGGGCCAAGTTTGCGCTGCCCTGCACAAATATAATTAAAATGCTCAAACGGCAAATGACTCGAATGCCAGCGCAATGGCAATAGGGGCAACAACAGCGAAAACAACCGAAAACAACAACAACTAGAAACTCAGCTGGCAAACAAGTAAACTTGTCATTTAATTTGACCGGCAGAGCTCAAAGTGAACGATTCTTTCTATAGAAACTGCTGCCCAGGCAAGGAGCAGCCAACGGCCAGCTGCAAACCGGAGCCAATCAAACTATGGTCAAGTCTTTGACTCTCATCGCTATTTAAATTGTCAGAAAGCTGTTGTGCAAATTTAAGCGCTACAAAAACGATGCTAGAGTACGCCAGGCGGGAGTGAACGACTTCAAGATACCCTGAACTAGGCGCTGAGCTGCCTTTACAATAGTTCCCCACTTGCGGAAGTCTTGAATAACTTCGGTATCTACTGTCCGTTTCTTAAGAAGTTTTCAGGGCTCGAATATGACACCCAATTATATGAACATACCAAGGTGCAAAGCTCTAGCTTCAAAAATGAGGCATTCTTAATTCTGAGGGGAATAAGGGGAGGTCTTCAAAGTCTGAAACATTCTCTTATCTTTTTTTGACCAACGAGGTCCATTATTCTTGAATAACTACATTCACTCTGCTTATTTCAAGTCCCTAGTCAATAGTTCACATAGACTAACATACAGTCTAGATCGACTCAGCTCGTCGTCCTGATTAAGATTGTGCCGGCGCAGCATTACCTGCCCGAATTATAATACCCACCGATAGGGCATACAAAAGAAACACAAAATATCGTTGCACAGCTTTTGGGCGCTTTGGGAGGGTAACTGCCACCGGGTGAACGGGCTGCAATTGTGCAATTTCTATTTTGTTGCCATTTTTAAAACGAACGTTGTGTTATTTCCGTCAAAAGAGTAATTAAACGTACAAAGCAAACGGCAATTCAACACACATGCGAGGGTGGCTCGATATGCTGGCAGAAGAGATACATAATGGCCATCATTTGTTCCTGAGCAACCCTCGTTCTGGTACTGTGCATTTGGAAGCTAGGGCAGCTTCTTATGGCCGGCGGACATTGCGGTCTACGGGAGACAACGAACGTGCAGGGAGCCCGGGCTGGGGAGCAGGTCAACGGAAGCCTGTGCGCAAAACATTGTAAATAAAATCCTGGGGCGAAAAAGAGAGCGTAGCAGAGTTTCAGAGTGAGAGCAGCAACGCCAAGTCTGGCGAGGATTCGGTTGAGCGTGTGTAAGGGTATGCAATGTGTCTGCCATTCTGACCTGCGGGTGCTTTTGTGTTAATTGCGGTTGCATTTAATTACAGTTCGTTGCATTTGCCGCATGTCCGACTGTCTGACCACCTGCAGGGGGAGGCAGGCGGACGATCGGGCAGGACTAGAAGCTCTACTCACATTGCTGCAGCGCCACGTGGCCCACTCGCCGCAAAGCTAAGGTTTTTAATTAAAGCTAAAAGAATTCGACACTGGCTGGCCTGGCTGCTGCTTGACTTTTGACCTGGCCTTGTGTAAGTGGGGGGCTATTGGCTTGTGTGCGCAGGCGGCAATAATTAGCAGACCACCCAGATGACATACACAGGCCGCAACATGATTTGCATAAGCCACACACAAGGGCCACGCTAGATTACGCATACGCCGCGTTGCACAAACATTGCTGCGAGCTCTGCTCGAGCCACTCAATTATGTGTATTGGTATTAGCATAAGTATTTAATGGTAAACGTTAAATGGCACCAGCTTAAGCTAGCTGTCCTGAAAATGACTTGATAATGTCCACAATGCTGACATAGGTGCCGACCACGCCGCCAAAAATGCCAAACAGCAGCAACAGCAAATTGACCAGAAGCCTATAACCCGCTGGTCCGTAGCCCGTCTCGTATTGTACACAGATTTGCAGCAGCGCCGGAAAGATGAGACCCAATACCGATAGGCAAAAGGAGCCAACGAGCGACAGAAATAGCGACAGATCCGGTATGGCAACGGCGCAGCCAACTGAAATAGCAAATATATCAATCTATAGCCACCATTTCCGATGTTTGCCATTCGGCTTACAGGTGAGCAGCACAATCAGCGCCCGAAAGCACAGCTCGTAGAACGTATGCTTTTTTGTATTCTCAATACGTTTGCTCAGATACTTGGTCCATAGAATGTTCGCCGTCACATAGCCCTGCAGCGCATAGGATATGTACGTGGTGATGGCAAAGAAGATTTTCACCACCTGAGCGAGACTGCAAAACAGCAACAATAAAACCTTGTTATTCAAGCTATCATTTGCAATACTTACATTTCCGTCTGGGGAATGTTAAGCGTAACACTTCCCTTTGCATCCGCACCGTACTTCCAGTAGCCGAAGAAGCCGAGAAACACATAGAGACACAAGACTATGGACATGCCCCAGTTCATGATGCCACAGGGCTGCACATAGGCGCGAGGCGTCGCCATGTTCTCTTCTATGGCCAAAATCTATTAAAAATCGAAATGAAGCCAATTATTGTTCTGATTAATGCACTTCAACAACTTACCACACCCACCGCCTCCAGAGCAAACAGCACGGTGCCAAAGAAGGTGGGCAGCTTGGAATAATGCACAAAAGCATCGCGTTCACTCAGCGGCGGCAAATCCTCCAAAATATAATACAAGACAATACCAAAACCTGTAAAGAAAGTAAGGGATGTGATTTAGATATATATTCACGGTGTGGCCACTGCTAAGCAGACTTACCCACAAAGAGCAACAAATTGGCAGCACTGGAGAATGGCGCCAGCAGCTTCAAGTTGCGTATGCTAAATATCAACAAAAGCGGAACTATGAGTAGGCACATGTGCAGGCGCACATCCCACTCGACCAAGTACTCATCCACGAGCTGCTTGATGCTCTCCGCTATGAAGACCACATAGACGCAGCAGATGCCAAAGTGATAGAAGGCCAAAAAGCCATCCACGAATGGCCTGAAAAAGCAAACATAGAAGTGAAAGATTCAACCTGTGTGGGCTGCGCAAACTTACGCGGCAATCGGCGCTAGGCAACGCAGGCAAGGGGGACCCTGCTGCAGGCCCAGCTTCATGGCCTCCGAGAAGCTGATATAAGGCACACGCTGACGCTTGCATAGGATATACATGCAGTCAATCTGCAATTGGCAAAAAACTAGTTGAAAAACTAAAAGAAAATAAAACTTTTGCTCGACTTACCAAGATGTGCAGGCAGTATAAGGCCAGCAGACCAATAATAACTGTGAACACGAGTCCATTAACGTAGCCCGCATGCGCGAAGGCGCTGGGCATGGCCAGCACGCCGGTGCCTATGGAAGCCTTCAGGAAGTGTGCAAATGTTTGCCAGTTGCTAGAAGTGTAAACATTTGATTAGCAAAGCTGCACGCCGAACCACTGCTTAGCCAGAATTTCAATTTATTTACTTCTAGAACCTGAATCTTAAACAAAACCAGTTGTTCATTAACCAAATTCAACTTAATATAAGTAAATGTTGAGGTAGATCCAGTCCAAAGCATAAATAACTAAATAACAAAGGTTGCATTATCTAAGACATCAAATATAGTACGCATTTGGAAAATACATGAAAAGCAGCTCACTGAACCGAAGGCAGGCAGTTGGTTTGAACTCTGAACCGAAGCACCGACAGGTTTTTTTTAGCTTTCAGCCCTGTTTATAGACATACTCAAATAGTACTCATTACTCGATACTCACTTGGTTGGGTTCTTGACATTCCGATGCATATGTGGATCGTAGTCATCTTTGGGATCAATTGTTGCCTTGACTGTGCTGATCACAGTTTCATTCTTGGTATGTATCTGTGGATCGTAGTCATCTTTGGGATCAATTGTTGCCCTGACTGTGCTGATCACAGTTTCATTCTTGATATGGTTCCTAAGATAAGGGTAAATAATATCAATAATTTAAGTGATTTTTACAATGTAGATTTCGAATCGCCATTAAGCTTTGTTCTGACAGCATTTATTAGCTGATAAATGTGCACCAAGGCACAAAAACAATTGTAAATGTTTATAAGCACAATAAAAATGGGTAATTTTTTATAGAGCTATCATTAGTGTCTTTCAAATGGCGCTGATCCAACAAAAATGTATTTCCAAAAAGAATAACAAAAGCATTATTTTGGAAAAAACACACAGCGCTTCGCTCTCTGACTTCATTTATGAGCGTTGTTTTGTGTCATCGTTGTTTACCCATCAGTTAGCTAAGAGTTTATGAGTTAAAATTCTGAGCTAGATTGTCTGATTTACTCACTGCATTGTCAGGCGAAGGTAGCGACAGATTATTTGTTAAAGCTACTCGACAAAAACATAAATCGTTTATCACACACTCGGCAATTAAGATAAAAAGATACACTCTACACTCGACTTATGGCTAGGATTTACTTTTAAAAATAACTGTGGGTAGTTATATTAACGGCACAACCAAACCAAGTGCCTAACGCGCAGCTACTAAATTAACCAGGCCCGTCGAATTAGCTCAACAGCCCCGAAACAAATGGAACACGTTAGAAAGGAAATAAAAATAAAAATCTTGCAAAATAACTTTGCGAATATTTCGATTAACAATAAAAAGAGCGCTAAAAATGCATCTATATATATATATTTAATATATAGAGAGACGTATATTAAAGTAAAAACAAAAAAAAACATGTCACACTTGTCAATCCCGTAAATCCAGAATTTGTACTTAAGATCGTTTCAAAGTGCTTTCGCCGAATAACTGCGATTAAAGCTTTGCACGAGCAAAACTTGTAGGAGCTACTATGACCTTAGCCAAGACAGCAACCAAGCTAAGAAACTTGCCGCGTAAAACTTGCCATTAAAACTGAATGAATTTTTTTAATATTTCGAATGTCGTCCAACAAGTGAATGGAATAAATATAGATTGAAGGTTTTAAAACTTTGCATATGTATATGTCGTATTTAGATTTAAAAAAATGCGCGATCAGCTCTTATTCAGTCCGAGATGGCATGTATGAATAGTTAGATAGGCCTATCAAAACCAAAAATTAAATCTTTATAATTGAAATCAATAGCCGCAGTTATTTATGGTCTTATTGACTCTACGTATACAAACAGTTTTTATATACATTTGTTAAGGAATGCAAATTTAAAAGAAAATATTTTTTATTTAAAATCAAAAATTATATTTTGAGAAATTTAATTTAATTTATTACAGTATTTAAGCACACGCTACATTTAATGGCCTTTAGCCAAGACAGCAACCGATTGCCCACTACGCTAGCGGACGCAACAACCTCGCGGCTGCCACACTTAAGGCGCAGTGCTGCCAACTCGCTTGGAGCCTTCAAGCGATCCATTTACTGGCACACATTTATAGAAAGCTTTATCTTGTCGTCTCTTTTTAAGTGCTGCCCACACAAGTTGATAGCCCATTATTTACACAAGCTATTTTTTTTTTGTTTTTATTTGTTGCTTTGTCGCTTATTCTCCATTCAAAAGCTGTTCATAACAGACGTGGATTTCGCTCGTCTCTCTTCAAAGCTGTAGCTCGCGTGAAAATAGCTGACCGGCGGGTAGAGAAAATGCTAAATTAGTTTAATATATAGTATAATTATACACTATACGTTACTGAATGTGTTTTATGTGCAATTTTATTCGAATTTAAACGCAATTAAAACGGGCAACAACACACTTAACCGGTTTTTATACAAATTTTCCCAATGTTTTTACGTGAAGTGAAACGTTCGGTGACAAATTTATAAAACATATTCATCTTAACTTATATTTCATATGTATTTACATATATGAGATGCAGCTAGTGTGTATTTATTTGCTTGGCATGAAATATCAATAAATAAATAGATAAAAGCCCAAGCGCATCGTGGAACAGTAAACAACACTCAATTCTAGCAACAACAACAACAACAAAAAGAAAAGTGTCAAATAATAATAAAACAAAACATTAACAATAATAAAAGCGCCAGCGCAAACGCCAACAAAGTAAACCCAGCCAACTATGGTTTACTCCATAAAGGTAAGCAAATAATGCTCATCCGAAACGTAGTCCTGCCCCTTCCCCTTCCCCTCTTGACTACCCACACGTGTCGTGATTTTGGGCTAAACTTTTGCCATCAAATGATGTCTGGCAAAACTTGTTTTAGACTTTTACTCGCTGTTTGTAGGGCCCATCGAGTGAAATACGAATTTAGATCTATGTGGCATTCACTGTACTCTTTTTTTTTTTACATATATTGTAGTTTTGATAGAGCTATGCCATATTAGATCTATTGAAAAGCTGTTCGCAGTGATTTATTCAACCCCATGTTAATTACCGACTCGCTCTCCGTAGCTGGACTCTACATAGAGCTTATAGCGTGACGTAGGCAGAGCTCTGATAATCTGAATGATTGACACTGTGTAAGCTTTGCTGCAATTATCGTCCGTTGGATTATCATCTAACTATATCTATAACACTGACAACGACATTATTGCGTTGCTTTATCATGGAGTAGTCATCAAATTATTGTATTTAAGTAGCAGCCAGGCAGTACGCGCAATCATATCACTTAAGTACTATTACAACACTGTGTAAACTAACTTAAATACAAATATAAATGAAAAACAACTTTACTTTACATACGTATTCAATTACTAGCGGATATCACCCGGCTTTGCCCAGGCCACAAAATATGCGCATACCAATTTCTCAAAACCCAACGCAAAAGATAGCTACAGTTGCAATTTCCTCTCTTACTCACGCTCAACACCAATCCATCAATCAGTCAGTCAGTCAATCAATCGTAGCTAGAACAGCACTTCAAAAATGAAATGAGAGGTAATATAATTCGTAAGGACAGGTCGCAAGTAGACGATTTAATTGCATATACTAAAATAATTATACTAATCGTACGTACCATTATAAAAAACGTGTTCTCTATTCTTCAATTTTGTTGTCATATTCCATTTTTTTGCGCTCCGTTTCAATTGGGCTTTACGTCAACGCGAGCTTAGACACATTTCGCAAGCATAGCTTAGGTGCTTGAGCGTCGGACTAGCAAGCGAGAAGTTTCCGACTCAAATCCGAATCGATTTTTGTTTTTGTTTACCTAATTTGCAATGTTCCTTTGCTTAGTCAACTGCTGTCGAATGTATATTGTTTGGCAGGCCCCAATCGGGTAATTCCTTCTAGTATTCAAATATTGTTCTCCTATATGTAACAATGGATGGGCGTAACTCATCGGAACACTAGACCTTAGAGACTATATAAAATACTATAACTTAATGGCACACGTAATGATAAGCCTCAAACATTTCATAAGCTAGCAAGCGCCTATCTCAAGTCTCGCTGATAGCGATAAGTTATTATTATTATTATTGTCGAGCACACAAGAGACCGAATTCTAGCTAAGGTTAGTGTCAAGCCAAACATGTTAGTGGTAAGAAGTGTATGCCATGTGAAATTATATTTCGTATACATTCGAATATATTACGACTAATATTATAATGTGGCATGTCTTATATGAATCACTTGCCCATCGGCTAGACGGTATCGGCGGCAACGATTACCCCGTCTTATCAGAAAAGCTAGTCTCATCTATTTTTGGCTCAATAGCGTACAAATAAAATAGCAACAATATAATTGCTTTTTGTTTCTCTGTGGTGTGACAGAGAGAGTGCAAAAAGTTCAGATCAATAGAAAACAATTTGAAATGTTAATTTCATTAGTTAACAACTACTTGAGTAGCCATCAATTTCTCGCCTATTCTCTCGCTTGTCATATTTCTGAATTTTATTTGAAGCCTATTTGTTGATATCCATTCCAGAACAGCGAAACCGGAGAGTTTGAGTATTTCTATACCGATTCCGCACGCGTCAAGCAGCCCAAATACGATGAAGAGACCGGCGAACCCGTCCACGATCAGATGAAAGTGCGCTATCGCAAGCATGGAAATTTTCACGTACCGAAGCAATATTTGCGTGGTACCATCTGTGACGAGGTGGACACAATGCTGGCCAACAAACATCACGGCGACTGGGACATAACGGCCAAGCATGTTATTGGCAATAGCGACAATGTGGACAAGCTCAAGAAAATAACGCCCGGCTATGAGCGTGAGGATTACATCCAAATGGATGGCGTCAGTAGCGTAAGTTGGCCGCAGCTTCATGGTTCCATCTATGTAAACTAACATTTTGATTATATTCCCACATACAGAACATCATACTGGGCTATGAGCGCAATTCCTTCCTGCTCTTCCTAATTCCCACATTGTTCTGCTGGAACTTCTTTCTGTGGGCTCTGATGTCCATTCTGGAGATCAGCCTGCACATGCTGTCGCACTATAAGAACTCCCTGACCATGCAGAAGAACCTCTATTTTCGCAGCCCCCTCCACGTGCTCTCCTCACAGTTCTGCGCCATCTGTCGCAACGAGTCCGGCAGCAAATACAACCGCACCTTTGACATTCTCAACGAGCAGATGCGCCTGGCGCACCGATCCGATGCACTGAAGAACATGGCCAAGGCCATGGGCTGAGTTCCAGACACATAAATTACAACAATTACAAAATCAGCTTTACACTTTTATGGTAATAAAAACGACTATTGGTTCACGTTCGACAATAATAAATGCACAAATACTTATTTTCCTGAGGTAGATGCGTTGTGTACCTGAGCATTATTTCTAAATAGCCTCCTGTATGGACTCTAATCGGAGATCTGTCCCATCTGCTTAACGTTCGGCGAGACTGTAAACTTGGCGCCGGTGCAGGCTACTATGTCATCCACGGTGTAGCCCTCGGCAACCTCCAACAGTGTCAGACCGACACCCTTCTCTACTTCAAACACCGCCTTCTCCGAGATAATCAAATCGATAACTTCCTTGCCCGTCAGCGGCAGCGAGCAGCTCTCCAGAATCTTTGGCGATCCGTTGCGTGCATTGTGCTCCATCGTAATAATTACTTTGGCACCGGGTGCAGCCACCAGATCCATGGCTCCGCCCATGCCCTTTACAAGCTTGCCCTGCAATCAAATAGAAATGTATAAGTAGATTCCCAAATAAATCCAGCTGATCATACTTACGGGTATCATCCAGTTGGCCAAATCACCTGTTGCCGACACCTCCATGGCGCCTAAAACAGTCAGGTCAACGTGACCGCCACGAATCATGGCAAAACTTTCATCTGAGCCAAAAAAGGCAGCACCTGGTATTACAGTGACGGTCTCCTTGCCCGCGTTGATCAAATCGTGATCGACTTGATCCTTGGTGGGAAACGGACCCAGGCCCAAGATTCCGTTCTCCGACTGCAGCATAACGGTCATGCCCTTCGGTATGTAGTTGGAGGAGAGCACTGGAATGCCAATGCCCAGATTAGCGTACATGCCATCGCGGAACTCCAGCGCCACACGACGAGCGATCCGTTCACGCAAGAGCTGGGCTGCATTTGGCTCGGCAGCGGGTTTGCCGTTCTCCTTGGGCTCTGTTATCCGCAAGCGCTCAATACGCTTGCTGTAGTTAGTACCCTTGAAGATGCGCTTGACATAAATGCCAGGCACGTGGATTTCGTCTGGCGAAAGGGCGCCCACAGGCACAATTTCCTCCACTTCGGCGATAGTTATTTTCGCCGCACGACACATGGGCGAATTGAAATTACGAGCAGATTTGTTAAATACCAGGTTGCCTAGTGGATCAGCTTTTTTTGCCTTGACGAGGGCAAAGTCTGCGAAAATTGACTCCTCCATGACATAGTTGCGGCCATTAAAGGTCTGCACGGGCTTTGGGGCACTGGCAACGGCCACCTTTCCATTTTTGTCATACTTGATGGGTGCGCCGCCCTGCTGGACCAGAGTCGCATAGCCAGTGGGCGTGAAGAAGGCGGGAATGCCAGCACCACCTGCGCGTATCTTCTCCGCCAAGGTGCCCTGGGGCGTCAATTCAATTGCCAGTTCGCCGGATAGATACTGACGCACCAATTCGGTATTCTCGCCCACATACGAGAAAATCACCTTGGACATTTGCTTCTGCCTAATCAGCAAACCCAAGCCGAAATCATCAACGCCTGCAGATATGAAGTATCAGGTCAGGAGATTTAAAAAGTACAAAGTGCTTAAATAAGCCGATTGTAAATCGGGTGGCAACCTTGCAATCAATTGGAAAGCCGTTATGCGATGCAGTTGCTGGTTCGTGAACCAGGAAACCTTTCTACGCAGCCGCTAAATAGGAAGTGGCATATTATTCTGATTTTCTTACCGCCATTATTGGACACAGCTGTTAAATTCTTGACACCCTTCTGCTTGAGGGCATCAATCATCTTTTCGGGTATGCCACATATGCCAAATCCACCAAAGAGTATTGTGGAGCCATCCTTAACATCGGCCACCGCATCGCTGGCCGACTCGTAGATTTTGCCCTGGCGCTGTTTGCCCGAAGTCGAATAGTAGGCAATGAGCTGGAAATGGGTGATCAGGTGCTTAAATTAATTTAATTAAGTTCCAGCGTATAATTTGCAAACTTGTTTGCCGCTATTGGAGATTGTGTGCGTGTTCTGCGTTACGTAAGGTCTGTCTATTTATTAAATTGAACACGCGTGTTAGATGGAACAGCGCCGAAGGGGGTGTAAGGGGCAGGGGTGCTTGTTTGGCGTGGGGGCGATGGCAATCAAAATAGCGCTTATCTAGACAGCAGCCAGCTAGCTAGCTAGGCAGGCCCCAAATGCTTATCAATCAATCTCAACTGCAACATTATTATTACTTTATTTTTATTTTCATCACATTAACATGTGGTTGGAAAACACCTGAGTTCAACTAGTTTTGTTGTTGTGCCAAATCAACAAATGGGCAGAAGGTTTTCCTTTTCCGACACAAAGTAAAGAGTATCAATGAAAAGTATCTTGAAGGTTGTAGATATTGTAACATATCTACAGTTGGCATTATGTATTTATGTTTCTTTGGTTCGCTCACCTTGAAAGTTGGGTTTTTGCTGCCAATACGGTTACACGCAATAAAACTACGCAGCATTTTGTTTAATTTACCTTGACTACAATTAAACTAATACAATTTTCTTTAAAAAAAAATTGTTTTCCTTTCGAATTTCGCACCAAAAACCCAACCGCGATCAAACTTAAGCCAATACTGGCAGCTGCGGTTAGCCCATAACATTAACATTTTCCAAAATGTTATTAACAGCGAGCAGACACTTCTATCGATTAATTCTAAAAACTTGGACAAGTACGCGATATACCGCTGCTGACCATTGCCCATTGGCTTACTTCCAGGCGCCGCAAACACAATTGAATAAACATCTTTACACTTTAATGGTAATAAAAACAAATATTGTTTAACGTTCAATAACAACAAATGCACAAATATATCACCTGAGTACCGCACAAGTATTTTTAAATAGCCTTCTAATTGCAACCAATTTGTGCCATTTGCTTAACATTCGGTGAGACAGCAAACTTGGCGCCGGTGCAGGCTACTATGTCATCCACGGTGTAGCCCTCGGCAAACTCCAACAATGTCAATCCGACGCCTTTCTCCACTTGAAACACTGCCTTCTCCGAGATTATCAAATCGATGACTTCCTTGCCCGTCAGGGGCAACGAACAATTCTCCAGGATCTTTGGTGAGCCATCGCGTGCATTGTGCTCCATGGTAATAATTACTTTGGTTCCGGGTGCTGCGACCAGATCCATGGCGCCGCCCATGCCCTTAACAAGCTTGCCCTGCAATTGAATTTAAATGCATAAGTAGATACCCAAATAAATGCAGCTGATCATACTTACGGGTATCATCCAGTTGGCCAAATCTCCTGTTGCCGACACCTCCATCGCACCCAAAATGGTCAGGTCAACGTGTCCGCCACGAATCATGGCAAAGCTGTCATCCGAGCCAAAATATGAAGCGCCTGGTATTACAGTGACACTCTCCTTGCCCGCATTGATCAAATCGGGATCAACTTTGTCCTTGGTGGGAAACGGACCCAGTCCCAAGATGCCGTTCTCCGACTGCAGCATAACGTTCATGCCCTCCGGTATGTAGTTGGATGAGAGCACTGGAATGCCAATGCCCAGATTGGCGTACATTCCGTTGCGGAACTCCAGCGCCACACGACGAGCGATCCGTTCACGCAAGAGCTGAGCTGCATTTGGCTCGGCAGCGGGTTTGCCGTTCTCCTTGGGCTCTGTTATCCGCAAGCGCTCAACACGCTTGTTGTAGTTGGTGCCCTTGAAAATGCGCTTGACATAAATGCCAGGCACGTGGATTTCGTCTGGCGAAAGGGCGCCCACAGGTACAATTTCCTCCACTTCGGCTACAGTAATCTTTGCGGCACGGCACATGGGCGCATTGAAGTTGCGCGCAGACTTGTTAAACACAAGGTTGCCTAACGGATCAGCTTTTTGTGCCTTGACGAAGGCAAAGTCAGCGAAAATTGACTCCTCCATGACATAGTTGCGACCATTAAAGGATTGCACGGGTTTTGCGGCGCTGGCAACATCCACCTTTCCATTTTTGTCATACTTGATGGGTGCGCCGCCCTGCTGCACTAGTGTCGCATAGCCAGTGGGCGTGAAGAAGGCGGGAATGCCAGCACCACCTGCGCGTATCTTCTCCGCCAAGGTGCCCTGGGGCGTCAACTCTACGGCTAGCTCACCGCCCAAGTACTGACGCACCAGATCAGTATTTTCACCCACATACGAGCCAATTATTTTGGCCAGTTGCTTCTGCTTTATTAGCACGCCCAAGCCGCAGTCGTCAACACCTGCAGATAAGAAAGATAGGTGATCAGACGATTTAAAAGTACTAAAAGCTCATATCAAATTTTCAATGGGTGGCAACCTTACAAACAGTTGTGTGTGTAAGTAAACAGACAGAGTTTGCTTACGATTCAGAGAACCAGTTTAAGCAGCTAATAACGATCTTGTGTCATATTACTCTGGTTTTCTTACCGCCATTGTTGGACACAGCTGTTATATTCTTGACGCCCTTCTGCTTGAGGGCATCAATCATCTTTTCAGGTATGCCGCATATGCCAAAGCCTCCAAAGAGTATTTTTGAGCCATCCTTAACATCAGCCACCGCATCGCTGGCCGACTCGTAGATTTTGCCCTGTCGCTGTTTACTCGAAGTCGAATAGCAGGCAATGAGCTAAAAGTGGGTGATCAGATGTTTAAATTACTTAAAGTTCCAGCATAAATTTGCATACTTGTTTGTCACGATTAGCGTATATAGAGATTGTGCGCGTGTTCCATGTTATTTGTGCAAAACTTACGTTAAATGTCTACATATTAGATTAATCGCGTGTGTGAGGGGTGAAAAGGGCAAGAGGGTACGTTCGCGTGGGGCAATGACAATCAAAATACTGCTTATCAAAGCAGCGGTTCAGCTAGGCAGGCCCTAACACGCTTATCTATGAATCGCAACTGCAACAATTTTATTACTTTTCATTTATTTTTGGCATATCAACAAGTTGTTCCCAAACACCCGGCTTTAGACAAGTTTAATTGCTGTGGCATGTCAACAAATAAGCCCATATACAGTATTTTCTGACACACAATCAAGAGTATCCATAAAAAGTATCTTTTATGTTATTTTTAAATTGCATCTACAGTTAGCATTATCTATTTGTATATGTGTCTGTAGATTGCTCACCTTGAACGTTGGGTTCTTGCTGTCCAGCCGATTACAAGCAATTAATCTACGCAGCATTATAATATATTTAGTTTGTTTACACTTTAACTAATAAACTTTTCAGTTTAACAATAAATTTACACGCGAACTCCGTACCCCAAGCCCAACCACGATCAACAGAAACCCAACACTGACACCTGCGGGTATTCAACAACATTAGCATTTTCCAAAATGCTTTTAACAGAGCGCACACACTGATATCGATTATTGTGCGCGCTATACTCAAACATGCGATATATCGTTCAGGTATCGATTCTCGAACTATCGGGCACAGCTGATTTCTGCAATAACAAAGCAGTTTTCAAAACGGTTTTGTTTATAACAATAGACGCACGCAAAAACAACTAAGCGCATTTAATCCAAAGTTTAACATATAAAAAAAAAACGCAAATTGCGTTAATAATTAAGCAAGTGTAGTGAGCCTACACTTAAAACCAAAATGGCGTACTAAATTGTTGTTGCCTGTGGTTTTCGGTACTTTTTATTTCGTTCTTTTTTGTTGTTGTTGGTGTGTAAGGTCTGTTGATTTTCTGCTATTATATACTATGTATAAATACACAAACATATATATGTGTATATTTCATGACTAGCGTCACCAGCAATTTACGCAGTTTAGAAATTGGACATGTTCGGTGTGAACTTTTTATGTTTACATGCCAATTGTTGCTTTTGTTGTTGCTGCTGTTGCTGTTGCTGTCGTTGTCCGATAAGCGCACTTTTTAATTGCTGATTCGGTCAATTCATTAATTATGCACTTTCTATTGATGAAGTTGCGGTCGGCGTTGCTTTTAGTTCGACGCTTATCGCCAGCGCTGCGTGCATTGGCCGTTAAAGACACGCATCATTGCCAGCTGTTTACTCGATGGGAGGCTGCGGGCCATCCCCCACCTTCCACTAAATACCCCGCGCGCCAACAAACACCGGCTTGGATTCGCTTGACAACAGAATGCAAAGCCCAATGGCACATGTCTATAAATAGCAAATCGAATAGTTTTCCTGCAGTGGCTAAACAACAACAACTATAAAAGTTTCCATTGTCGCTCGTCCAAATAATCAGCTTCACCGGCCTCTGTCTTTCTGCTGCCGCAAGTAATCACACCAAGCAAACGATGCATTGTTCTCCCGCTACCTCGGCTTACCTCGCTCGCCCACGCACACGCACGCATATTTACACACAAATGCACTTAAATACTTATACTCGTAATTTACTTGTTTAATTACAGCTGGCAGCCAATCGCTAATATATTGCCTTTCGCTCAGTTCTGTTCCAGCGCTTATTGCGGCCACAACGTTGTCCGATGCTTGAGAAGACGGTAGTAGTAGTAGCAGAAGCCGTAGCAGTAGCAGCAACAGCAGCAGTCAGCCGGGATCGAGTGTCTTGTCATGGCCACCGAACAGCAGCAGCAGCAGCAGGAGGAGGAGAAACGCCAACTGCTGCTGCATACATTGAACAGACTTTGGAGCCATTATCTGCACGCCTCAGACTCTGAGGCAGATGATAACCAGGCAGCAGCGAGTGTCAAGGTTTGTATGCAACTCGGATACCAACCCAATCTAGCAGCGTTCGTAAACGTTATCAGCTTCGCTTGCAGGAACACTGGCTCTGGCTGTTGCTATATAACTTTCAGTACTTGGACGATCAAACCTTGCAAGATGCGCAGTTTAATAGGTGAGTGAAATAAGATGGAGTGAGAGAACAGCTAGCTTAATTGTCTTCCATTGCAGACACTTCAATCAAATGCCCGAGGAGCTATGTTCCTATTTGCTGGAGCAGGTGTATCAAATCATCAGCGCGGCCAAACGCAGTTCGCAAGACCTGCCGGAACAGCCAGACAAATGCATCAAACAGCTTCGCAAACAGCACAACCTGGCGCAGGTGGGTGCACATATATAGAAATGGAACTTCTTGCTTCATTAATGCGTTTGGCATATTTTGCAGCTTATACTGAGCACACCAAGCGACTGCAACAAGATACTGGCGCTGCGGACTTTCCTTACCAACGGCTTGGGTCAACATTTGCTCGCCTTTCTGCTGCGCGTGCAAATCAAGGCAAGTGCTAGAACTCTTAGAAACATTTAGTTAGCATTATCATTGTTATCAGTCATTGCCCTTTGCAGCACATTGCTTCTCAGAAGAGCCTCTGCCAGTTGTGCATCAATCTGTTTCCCAATTGCAAATGGAGCGCCACAAATGCACCGCTGCAGCCGCTAACCAGCATTGCCCAGTTCATTGCCAGCTTTCACCTGAGCTCACAGCGCAGCAAAACGCGACGTCAGCAGCAGTTGCAACAACAGCAGCAGCAGCAACAACAGCAGCAGACTCAGCAACAGGTACAACTCCCTCCGAAGATTGTTGACAGCTTTGAGCAATTCAAAAGCGCTTGCAAAACAAGTGATGAACTGGCCCTGCTGCTCATTCAGCTACTCACGCGCTGCATTGATGCGGAGCAGGATCTACAGCTAAGCGTGACTGTGCATAACTTTGCGCTTGGACATTTGTGCAGCGGCTGCGTGGATGAACTGGAGCCGGTCGACGGCAATGATGAGATTATTAAATTCGAGCTGCTCCAGCTAATTGCACAGTGTGTCAACAATTTCTACATACACGAGCAGCATACGCCCAGCTTCTTAGACTTTAATAGCAACTTCAGTCAACTGCTGTATGCGCTGGCTGCCAATCGGAGTAGTACGGTGCTCTCCCATGCTGTGCTCTATATAATGTTTGGCACGCTGCACAATCTGGTGGAGTTTGGAGCACAGCAGCTTAGCCAAATCGATGTGAAGCACTTTGACAACTGTTTTGATGTGCTGCAAGAGGCGGCCACATCCACCAATAGCACATCATTGCTCTTTTTGCACATCTACAAGCTACTGCTGCGCCTCACGGACCATTTGTCGCGCCAGGAACAGCAGCAGCAATGCCTAATGGAGAGCAGCACGTCCAGCGCTCTGGTCAAGCAACAGCAGCAGCCGCCACGCCACAAGCGACAACGCTACAGCCAGCTGCACTGCACGGAACGCTCGCTCAGCTGTTATTTCCAGGGAAAACTGTATAAGCTATTGCCCAGCCTGGTGCCAGAGCTGCAGGAGCATAGCGTGCGCTTACTGCTGCGCACCGGCAGCTGTTGTTGCCACTACAATGCTGCCAACTATGCCACCTGCCTTCGCCTGGCCACCCAGCTCTCCGGCAGCTATCAAAAGTGCGCCTACAAGTTTCTCCACTACAATGTGCTGCACACAATTTTTGTGAAGCGTTCGCCACAACATTGTGCCGTCTGCGAGGAGAAGCTCAAGTCGCCTGCTTTTCATACACAACTCCTTGGCATCTACAAGGATAACTATCGTACACTGATGAACAGCGCCTCAATGCTGCTCTTTTTGAAGCATCTGAAGCACATTGCCTATTTGTTGTCGTATGATCTAGCAGCTGGCCTTCTCGCCGAAGTGGTGCTTCCCGTATTTCGGCAATACAAGCAGCTAAGCGAGTGCAAGAACAAGACGAATCCAGTACACAAGCTGCCACGTCTGCAGCTGCCCTGCAAGCTGGATAATTATCGCATCCTACACGAATGCCTCAGCATCTTTGTGATGTACCTCAGCGACATTCGGCTCATCAAGGCATTCTACAATGAGGAGAACATTGGTTATATGCAGGATTTGTTGTGTGTGCCGGAGCTGCAACGCGGCGTCTGTGATCTGATCAAGGTGGGCATCGATAACATTGCCTTTCTGGGCGACAATGGACACGAGCAGATTGCTCTCAGTCGACGGCTCATACAGTTGCAGCTAAATAGCAGCGATCGCGCTTCGCGGCTCTTCCAGGCGCTGCTCCACAGATGCGCCAAGCGCTCCCACGTCAAATTCTGGCTGGAAGAGACGGCCAACACGGCGCTGCTGACTGGGCATAAGCCCGTGGATATACTATATATTGCGGCACTTCAGTGGACGCTTAACTATGAGCTGCTCAAGACCAGTCAATTGTTCTACAATGAGTTTGCGAAAATCTACTCGATACCCGTGGAAATGACTGTTGACGAAGATGAGGAGCCACAGCAGCTGCTGGAGCAGGAGGAGAAGCTGCGACATGGCGATAAGACAATCGTTGACATACTCAAGCTAAACTACAATGCGCTTAGCTGTTTCCTAATGCTGCCCAAAGCCGCAATTGCCGCAACCTCAACCGCAACCACAACCACAGTAACGCCGTCGCCGTCGCCGTCACCGTTGACGACAACGTCGCCCATTCGTGGCTCAAGTTCATTGGAAACGCTCGTCTCGAATGTACAGCTGCCGTTCAGTGCGCTGTCAGCTTCCACGACGACTGCTACTAATTCGGACTACGCAGATTCCTCCTTGGACTACGCTTCAATCATAAACAATTACGCCGAGCAGCCGGCATTGCCCTCCTTTCTGCAACACCTGCAGAATAGCCAACCAGACGAGAGTATTGTGCTCTTCGACATACGCGGAAGCAAGCCCAGCAACAGCAACAACAACAACAACTGCATTGAACCAGTGCCTACCTCCACCCAGTTGGCGCTCTCCAGCGTGGTCGCAGACGATGAGGTGGCCGCTGCCGGACTGATTAGCAAGTTGTTTAATATAGTGGGCTCGCTGTTCGGGGGCATCGGTGGCTCCCCCGAACGACATTCCAGCCCCGAGCCCGTCCTGGACATCGATGCAGATTTGTTGTGCCTCTACGAGCCGAATGGGGAGTGCAAGAAACTGCTGCTGAAACTCTTCGAGGCGACCATGGCCATATGCATCAAAGGCTTTCAGAACGAAGAAGGTAAGTTCGAAGTCAGCGTGATTTAAAGAATGGGCGTGGCCTTAGTGGTCAACACACCCTACCCCAGGAGGCAGGGCATATTGATTCGATCAAATGATTGTGAATATATGAGAACTTAAACTTAAGGGAAGCACATACTAGATACATAGGGTTTGAATTTAGAGCTTGTTACTGAACCTTTTCTGAATATAAAAACAAGATTTTGTTTTTGTTCACAAATGTGAAAAATCAAGGCAGGTTCAAACCGTAAGCCCTTATTTTAACTATGTTTTGTTCGCACAAAGGCTTTAATTAATATGTTTAGCTTATTTCACATAAAAAATTGTTTTTCTTTTCATAAATTGGTTAAGTTCAGCTTGAAGTTCGTCTTTTTCGTTTCGAACCGGCTTGCAGCTTTGATTGCAATGCCAGTGCAGGTCATCTTGGAAGCTCTATGCCTACAGCTCAGATCTGCAGTACTTTGGTTCTGTTTGTTTCAGTCACATTCCGCGGCTAATGCGTTTCCAATGCAATCGACAGTGTCGACTAAGGCTGCGGCGAAGCCTTAGCGGTGCCCCTGAGGCGAGAACAAAGCGCACACATTCACACACACAAGCTTAGGCCGTGGAAGCGAGGCGTCGACTTGGCTGTAAAGCTAATAACGGTGCTTTGTGGTTGGCGCAAGAGTTAATTATAAGCCAGCCAGCCAGTTAGTCAGTTAGTCAGCTAGTCAGCTAGTCAGCTAGATAGTCAGTCAGTCGGGTAGACGCTGAGTTACTTTGCCATAATACGTGCGCTTAAAACGCTCGCATCTGGCCGCAGACAAGATTGAATTTCTCTGCCTGCGTGTGAGTGTGTGCGTGTATGTGGGTGTGCTAGTGTGTGTATGGTTGTGTGTGACATGGATACGCGAGCATTCTACACGCTCCGACAGAGGCAGACGGCACTTTTGCTTTGGTGCTCGGCCAACGCTGACGAAGTCGTTTCATCTCCAGCGCCGTCGATGTTTTCCCAAGATAAGACACATCCACGAGAATCTGGCTGTTTCTTATCTTACCCTGGCTCTTATCTCGCAGCACGAATCTCTTGATCAACGGCAATTCTCTTTCATTTCGTCGTTGCAGTTGAGAAGATGCAGAAGCACCTGCGCAAACTGAAAGCCATCATATTGAGCAACGCCTCCAGTGACTGGTCGGAGCATGGGCAGCAGCATGCCCGGGACAATGCTGTAATACAGACGCTGCAAACGCTGCTCAAAATTGCGGAGCTCTCGAGCACACACAGCGAGCCGACTGGCGTGGTGGCCAACAGCCCCACTGGCGTCTCCGCACAGACGCGACCACGTGCCCGTTCCTTTAATAGTGGAAGCGTGGAGCTGCCCAGGCAGCAGACGGTTAAGCTACCAGCCAAAAACTCGCTGGCCACACCGCCAACGCCACGCAGGCGACCCAATTCCAGTGACGGGGCACTCGGGGATGCCGATTACTTTTCCACGCGTGCCTCACTCAGCTGTGCCGCCGACAGCGAACTGGAGCTGAGCGAGAACGAGCAGGAGTTCTATATGACCGCCGACGAGGGCTACGAGGCGGATGGCGAAATAGCCGAACTAAGTGAATCTGAGTGCGAACTAAATGGCGGCGGTGCGGCTGCCAACGAATCATGGACGCCATTTCAGCCCTCCTCACGCTACCGCAGCCACATCATGCACGAGGGTCTTAGCCAGCTGGTGGTGCAGATGCTAGTAGAGCTATCGCTGATGTGCATGCGCCAGCCATCTGGCTGGACAGAGAGTCTCACACAGTTGGCCAATCGCTTGTTTGTCATACGCGACTATCTGGGCGGACCTCTGTGCCTGCTGCAAGGATTCGCACCTGTGCTCAGCAGCAGTGATGCCAAGTTGAGAGGTGAGTGGGAGCAGAAGAAAGAGATTCGGTTTCATTGAATACCCCATTTCCATTACCAGAACTGCAGCAATCTATACTGGAGCTGATCAGTCATCTGAACACTCCCGACGTGCTTAACTGCTACTTCGGCATCTTGGCCAGCAAACAGCCGCCGGTGGAGCTGCTAATGCGCCATATGCACCACATTTGCGCTGGCAGCTTGCGCCGTGCTCAGCCCTGCATGGAACTCGAGTTTCCCATAACCATCGATGGCAAAATTGTCATCACAGCGGATCCCTTCATCAGTGAGCAAATCGAGCGCGTGCGCATCCAGCATCAGCGCTGCCAGGCCACCACCTTGTTCACGCGCGCCGCCTGCATTGTGCCAGTGACTCAGACGCGGCTCTGGCAGCCGGACGGGCTAACGCTGTCGCTGTGGCTGGAAGTGAAGGGTCAGCAAATGCATCGCAGCTACATGCAACTGAACGATGATGAGACGCGCTATTCGGGCGAGGATACAACTGTGAGTCGTGTTCGCCTTGGGGTGCACATGGGATCAACTAATCAGCCAACCTTGATCCTCTCTAGAAATGTCATCTCGTCTCGCTGGGCAGCAGCGCCGCTATGCTGAGCATTTACATAAACAACAACTTGCAGCTGATCTTTGAGCTGGTCAGGCCCAGTGAACCGTTACCGGCACGCGTCGAGGAGCACATGGAGGCTAGCAGCAGCGAGCTGCCGCCGCAGATGAACAGCGGTAGCTTTCGTCATGCTCTGAAGCAAACGAAAATGGCGCTGCTCAACAGCTTTGGCCAGATGCATTTGCTAAACGGCCATCAGGCAGCGCAGGAGAGCGGCGGCGGCGGTTACTTTGAGGGCGCCAGCGTGCAGCTGCAGCAGCTGCGTCTGCCACGAAACAAGTGGACGCATCTGGTGTTTGCGCTGCAGCAGCAGGCGGCTGGCCTGCAGATCGGTGTCTTTCTAGATGGCATGGAGCAGCAGACGCTGACTTTGCCCTTTCACAATTTGCGTTTTGCCTCGCGCACTCACAGCTTCCAGATGCTGGCCGTGGGCGAGGGTGTGCCGGCCAAGATTGGCAATAGCAACAGTAGCTCATCGCGTTCCACGCTGGATGGCGGCGCACCACGTTATGCGCTGTCCAATTTGGTGCTCTTCAAGCGTCGCCTGGCCGAGCGCCATCTGATGCTTAATTTAACAGCCATGGGACCGGACTTTACCGAGTTCACCCAGTGCCAGGTGGCCAACTGGAAGCCCAACTATGGATACGTGCAACTAGGCAAGCTGTCCACTTCGAACTTTGGCAATCATGCGGACTGCATGAAAGTGTTGCGACAGGCGCGTGTTTTGGTCTATACAGCACAGCAGCCGGATCTGGTTATGTGCCATGATGTCAGTCAAGAGCTGGACATGGCCTGCTATGGACAGCCGCAGGGGCACTTGCTCTACGGCGAACTGCTGCAGCATCAGCCGCAGACACTTCAAACAGCGGTACTGCTCAGCGGCGGTCTGTCCACCATACTGTATCTCTTTGCCAGAGTAAGCCTTAAACTCAGAGTCTCTACTTAAATCCAATTTAAACTTATCCACTCTCTCCATACAGATTGTGGAGCTATCGGGCACAGCGAACACACAAGCTTTGGCGCTAGACTTGCTGCTGCAGTTGGCCCACTCGGATGCCCAGCTGTATACAGAGTTTCTGCGCCAGGATTACCTAGCTCTGATTGGTTATGTCATCAAATCGGAGCGCTGCTCCAAGGATGTGCAACTGCTGCGCAGCATTGTGAATAATGCCTGCTCCCAGCCTGTGATTAGTCGCAAGGGCGATGTGCTGCACGTGAACGATAACTCGACTGCCAGCCTGATCTATCCGCGACTGCTGCTGGCTGTGCTTCAGCGCTACTCGGACTGGCATCGCTCGGGCGCCACCCATTCGGATGTGCTGGACATGCTGTTCCGCTGCATATTGGCGCTCAGCCGGGACAAGCATCCTCAGCGGGACTTCAACATGGAACAGCTACAGAAATGTGGCCTGCTGCGGGCGCTGCTCAATCTGTGCAAGGTGTATGTCATTGAATCGCCCAGTCCGGTGCACATATCCCCCTATGCTGCCGAATGCTTTGTACAGATTTTGGCCGTCTTTGCGGGCTCCCCTCCAGCGCCCTCACTGCTGGACGAGATGATGAAGCTGCTGCTATTGCTTCACAGACCCAGCGAGTGTTATGTCACGCATGATCGTGCGTATTTTTACTTTCTGCTGACGCCACAGATGCCTGTGAAGGAGCGCTCACTGGTGGCCGCCAATCTAAGCCGCGTGACCACCTCCTTTCGTCGGCAGGCACAGGCGCCTGTCCAAGAACAAGATGCAGAGCGTGCCGAACGAATTCGTCGCCTGCGTCGGCTGCACGACTCCAAGTCCAGCTACAAACGTGCTCTCAACGAAATGGAGGATCAACTGGAACACATGGCTGACTGCTCCAATCTCAACAAGACCGCATTTCGCCTGCTGAGCCCGGTGGAGGCATCACGCTGGCGTCTCAAGTTCAAACGTCGTCATCCCAGTAACTGTCAAAGTCCCAAGCGTAGTCCACTGAAGGTCGCACGCAGACGCTTACATTCGCATCCGAATAAGGGCTGGCAGCCCTCGATCCACAGCACTCCCAGCTCGACACACATGACGCCGCTGCCCAACCGCAAAACTGACTTTTACGATCAGGTGGGCATTGTGACGCTGCAGCAACGACTGCTCATGCTGCTCAAGGACTTCCTGTGCCTGCTGCCAGATTCTGCCGTGGATGAGGTACTGCGTCACTATGTCAAGCTGGAGTTTCTTCTGGTGCTGGCCAATCAACGCAGCTGCGCCGTGCGCACCGCAATAATCCAGCTGCTGGCGGTGTTGACCAAGCGTCTGGGAGCAGCGGAACTTGTTGCCGCTTCGAAACAGCTGTATCCACTGCATCTCGCCAATCAGCTGACCATTCATGGCAGCGATGTGGCCATGTTTGAGGCGTGTCTGTGCTGGATTAGCGATCTGCATGGCAGTCTCACGGATATGCTTAGCCCTGAGGTTACTTTGGGCATACGCCAGCGATTCGGCCTGCAATCCTTGTTGGCCATTTCAATGGCCATGGGCAACAGCAGCTGGAGCACGGAGCCGGAACGTGTCTTCAAAGCGCTACTGCGCCTGTATCTTCAAGTAAGTGTTGCTGCTTTACGTACTGAAACTTAGCGCTTATGCCTGCTCCATTTTACAGAATCCCGATGAACAGCTGGGGCTCGTAGAGGCGGGTCTGCTGCAGTGCACCGTCAAGGCGCTGCATCAGCTATATACGCTGCGCCTGGGCCAGCACAATATGGATCAGTCCATTGTGGAGCTGCTGGCTGGCATTGGGGAGCGCGCGCTTAAATCTGTGGGACAAATCAATGTGAGTAGCTGTCCTTAGCTGTGGCCATTATCTAACTCCGACTCTAATCTACAGCTCGTCTGGGATATACTCAATATGTTGTCCTTCTACCAAGACAAGCAGCCGACGTTGATTGTGCGCAGTTTTCGCGCGGTGCAGGCCCAGCTGCAGCTGCAATGGCTCAATCTGTTCTTCGAGGCCTGCAACGGCACTGGTGGCCACCATGGCTACCGTTTGCGCAGCAGCCTGCCCGACTGCTCGCTCAACCAGGCGGAGTGCCGCACGCGCATGGAGCTGCTTATTGATCGCTGCACACAATTCTTTACGAGTAGCGGCTGTCAGACCAATGGCAACAGCTACGTGGCCAGCAGTCAGGAGCTGGCGCTGTTCGAGCTGCTCGTTTCCTTCGGCATAGCCAACAATCAGCGCTGCAACAATTTCATTGCCTGGGGTCTTCAGCCGTCGCGACCACGCGACTTGCGCGCCTACATCGTCGATGCCCTGTGGCGCACGTGCCATGATGAGTTTCAGGCAGCGATTGTATGTGATGTCAAGATGATCAAAGCGCTTCTCTGGCTCAGCCTAATGGAGGATGTTAAGCCACCCATTGAGAACTTGGCGCGCTTGTGCAAGGCGCTGGGCATCAATGAGAACGACTCCACGTGGAATCTGGAGCATGAGCTAGGGCGCCTGGAGCTGAGTCGCAGCAGTGTAGCATCTAAGCAGAAGCAGCTGCTGGAGAAGACACTCTACAAGTTTGAGCCACTGGTGCAGCATTGCATTGACACCTCCATGGTGACCACCAGGCGCGTGGCGGAGCTGCAGGTGAAAGAGAAGCTTTGATATGCTTGTCGCGCAACTAATTTAACCTTTATTTTGGCTTGACTACGTTGTAGAATGCGGAACGCAAGCTGCTTATGTGCCACATGAAGGACTACGATGACACATATACCTACACCAAATGGCTGGAGATTATACGCCGCATGACGCACGAGGGGGCACCCTGGCACTGCAGCGAACGTGCCGAGTGGTAAGCGAATGCGTTTTCCATCATATCCCAACTCAGCCAAATGAATTATTGCAGCTCCTGGGAACTGGACGACACGGAGGGACCATCGCGCGTGCATACCCGTTTGCGACGCTGCCATTTGGATATTGATCGGCGGTTCTTCATGAACGACTACTGCCCCGGTCAGGGTCAGCGTGGGGAGCTGGATCAGTATGTGCGTCCGCTGGACTATTTAATAGCCAGCTATGATCAACAATTGAACATATCGCTCAACTCGCAAATACTCTACAATTTTGCTGCGAAATTTTTACCCGTCGATGGTGAGATCGACGGCGAGATTATTATAACCGATCTGAAGCTATATTTTCTGGCCACATATCGTTGTAAATACTTTAATGTGAACTGTGATATATCGAACATAACTGAAATTTGGCTGAAGCGCTACCAGCACCAGGAGAAGGCCTTCGAAATAATGCTCGACAGCAACAAATCGCTGTTCTTTTCGCTGCAAAACGCCGACGACTGGAAGATCATGCGCGAGGTATTCTGTGATAAAATTGTAACCATGCCGGACAATGCCAAAGTGCTGGCCATCACGCAGCAATGGCGCGAGGGCCTGCTAACCAATTGGGAGTATCTGATGACACTCAATCAAATAGCTGGACGCACCTACAACGATCTCATGCAGTACCCAGTATTTCCCTGGGTGCTGGCCAACTACAAGTCCGAGTGCTTGGACTTGCGCCAAGCGCAAAATTTTCGTCGACTATCGCGACCCATTGCCGTGCAGCTGGAAGAGAATGAACAGCACTACATAAGCAACTATGCGGTGAGTGGCTTGGCAGATCGAAGCAATAATCCCTTAACTATATACACACATCTGTTTTACAGTACATTAATAGCACCAATACCAACATGGGCTCACTGATCTTGAAGCCGTATCACTACAGCTCCCACTACTCCAACTCTGGCACTGTGCTACACTTTCTGGTGCGCGTGCCGCCTTTTACCAGCTATTTTCTGCGCTATCAAGGTCAGCGAGCATTACTTTACCAAGTAATCCTTATTGTACTGATCATAACATTATGCTCCTGAACAGATAACAACTTTGATCTGCCGGATCGGACATTTCATGCTCTGAATACCACCTATTGCCTGGCCAGCCGGGACAGTCCCACGGACGTGAAGGAGCTCATACCTGAGTTCTTTTGCTTGCCTGAAATGTTTGAGAATTTTGAGCGCTTCAATTTTGGCTGCCGTCAGAATGGTGAAAGGGTTGAAAATGTTACGCTGCCTGCGTGGTCTCAGCGTGATTCACGTCTCTTTGTGCTCATACATCGACAGGCGCTGGAATCGGAGCTGGTGCGCAACGAGCTGCATCACTGGATCGATCTAATATTTGGCTACAAGCAAACCGGCGAGAGCGCTGTGGAGGCCATCAATGTGTTTCATCCGGCGGTAAGTTTGGAATAATCTGAATACCAATATTCCACTGTCATGCCTGGCCTTTTCAGACCTATGCAGTTTTCCTTGACTCGGAGATTAGCGATCCCATTGAACGCGAGGCAGTCAAGACTATGGTTAAGACGTACGGCCAAATGCCACGGCAACTATTCAGATCGCCACATCCCCCCACTAAGGCACTGGACTATGCTTTGGTGGACACGCCCATTGTGTCCAGCGTCAAAGGTCTGCGCTGGGGCGTCTACGTGGGCTCGCCGCAGTTGAAGGCGCCATCCTGGGCCAACATACACAAAATTCCTGGCACCGAGCATCTCGTTAGCTTCAGCAATACGAATGTGGTCTATGCGCTGCCGGCACGCGCTGGCGTCATGCAGGGCGCCGAGCCGGATACCTATAATGTGATTTCCTGGGGATATGATGATCGCATTGTTCGCATCCAGCCGCTAAACAAACCACATGCCAAGCCCAAGAATCTGCTGCACAATGGCAGCTTTGATGACATCAGCGCCTGCGGCTGTGATGTGAACTGCAATCAGCTCTGGTTTGGGCACAAATCCGGGCGCATTAGTGTCTACAAGTGCACCAGCGGCGTGGAGGCACAACAACGCGCGAGCACCAAGAGCCGGCAAAGCTATGTGCGTGGCCTGCGGCTTTCCTACAATTCAGCATTTCGCAAGATGACGACCAAGAGCACGGGTTCGGGAACGGGGAGCGAAGCAACCGATGATTCTGGCAATCTGCATGCCACACACTCGTCTACATCGGTCGCCTCCTCAGGTGGGTCCTGCAACGGCGATGCGCAGCATCGCGATGGCGCTGATCTGAGCTGGTTGGGTCCAACTTTGCTGGTGCGGCACACGGATGAGATCACATGCATTGCGCTGTCCGTGGAGTTTAAGATTGCGGTGACAGCCGGACGCGATGGCATTGCCGTCATTTGGGATCTTAATGAGTAAGTTGCTCGCTATCTTAACGAATTCACTTACTAATGGCTTCGAATTCAGCTGGAGCTATGTGCGCACCATTGCACGTCCCGCGGAGATTCACCAATCGCCCATCACGCACGTGGCCATCAGTCCCACACTGGGCGACATAGTCACCGTGCACACGCTGCCTCAACAGCTGACAAACACCAATGCAGTGCAGTCACCAGCTGCACCGCTTGCCAAGCCGAGCTCAGCGGATGAATGCTTCGAGGTAACTGAGGAGAGTCTGGATGATTTTGTCAATGTCAATATCAATCCCAATGGCAAGTCCATACTGCGTTTGCACTCGGTCAATGCGCGCTACGTGCAGCATCTGGTGCACGAGGATCGCATCCAGGCTGTATGCTATTCCTACATCAAGGAAGGCGTTGGCGTCAACGTCATAGCCACCGCAGTGGAGGGTGGCTTTGTACGTTTCTGGTCCAGTTGGAATTTGAGTTTTGTCAGTGAACTAACCACCGGCACATCGCCCATACGCAGGTAACTTAAATTGCTACCTTAACTTATAAATGGGTTATAATAAACTTCTCGCTTACAGCATCAGTTACTCCACGCACCAGCATTTGGTAGTACTAACGCGGGATTCTCATATACAGGTCTGGGAATCGGAGGGCCTGTACGGCAATGCGCCCAAATTTCCGCAAATTGTTTATAAATGAAGGGACATACTCAATGGCAACTGAACTCAAAGCATATCAATGACAGACACATAAATAAGAGTAGCTGATGAATCAAAATGAAAATGGGCTTCAGTCACATGGATATCTATATGTAACTAAGGACTGGGCTTGATCAAGTATATCTACACATATTAGTTTTATAGCCATAGGTTCATAAAGCTGTTCAAATACATTTTTCTACCAAATAACTTTTATAATTTATCAAATTTGTTTTTTCTTATGGCATCCTTATCTATCAAAACAAACTATGCCCCATAGTTTGCCCATTTTGAATATTATTTGCGCAGCGCTGCCTTCAATTGTTGATATTATCAATAAGCAATAAACTTTTTACATATATTAAACAATTTACTTTTACAACTTCTAAGTAAAGGTGTCTATAAAAATAAAGTGCCACCAACCATGTGGCTACATATAAATTCAGACTATGAAACTAATTTATATAGCTACCATCGGTTGTATGTCAGGACTTCCAGGGCGGTGGCTTGGAGCCGCTGCTGGCGTTACGCTTCTGTGGCTTGGCATTCTGTCTGGCGTTCATGCCCAGAATCTCATCGAGCTTATCGAAATCACTTGGAGATTTGCTAAGCAGCAACTCAATGTATGCCTGCAGTTTGTCCATGGGCGATGGTGGATCTTTTTTGGCCACCGCATCCAAGTTGTTCTTTTCGGTATTATTGCTGCGCTGTGTCTTGCTCGATTTGGGTGTATCTGGGTAGTGACGAGCATTGTTCAGATCTGGCGATTCGCTGTCCGTTTCGCCGCCGGGCAGCTGAAATGTGTGATTGGGCGAGGTAAGTATGGCCAGCGCCTGCTGCCACTGTGCCTCCATCACGCCATGCAGCTTCTCCGCAATGTCCGCACTAAAACATTTACATACGTTTATGTATATCAGATCTATTATAAAAACTTATTTACCGCTTCGTCTTATAGGTGCTGAGCTTGAGTTCCAGGTCGTCTATTTTTTTTGACGCATTTGCCAGCTGCAGGCGGTACAGTTCAACCTCCTCGTTGTGCTTCTCCTGCGTGAGATTCAGCTCCTGGTTGTTCTTTTCGTTGATCATCTCCAGCTGTTTGACCGCACGATCGGCTATCAGGCGTTCACGCTCGCGTGCCTCAGCCTTTAGCTGCTCCTCCGACTTGTCCAGCTGCGTTTGGAACTCTTGCAGTTTTTTGGCAACCACATTTTCCATTTGCTGCTGATAGTGTTGCTTCAGTGATTTCTGCTGGACCTCCAGCTTTTTCTTGAGATGCGTCTGAAAATGGAAATTAAAAACAAAATGAATTTCACAGACTAAGTCGCTTGGGGAATACCAACCTCAATGTCGGTAAGATTAGCTAGCGTCTCCTGCAAGGATTTGCGCTGTGACTCGAGATTATCTGCGCGCGTCTTTTGCTTCTGATGATACTCTTGCAGCATTTCCTTCTGATGTTGAAGCGTGGAGTTGTCCTTTTCCAGTTCCTCTACTCGCAACTTTAGCTGTTGGAATGCAAAATCTTATTAGGAAGCCACAAAAAAGTACATGATTCGACTATACCTTCTCCTGTTGATAGTCCACCTTGGCGAACTTGTCTCGCAGCTTGTTCAGCTCAGCGTGCGACAGCTCCTCAGCACGTTTGCTGCTTTGCAACTGCAGTTCCAGCTGCTCGAGTTTCTGTACTGTATCACTTGCCTGGCGCCTGCAACGCTCCAGTTCTGCCTCCAATTTCTCGGTCTTCTCCTGAAACTTAGTGGCCAAGCCCACCGCCTGCGAGAGCTCATGCTGCAGTGCATCGCATCTGCTATGATTGTCGTTACGCTCCGTTTCCAGCCGGTGCAGCGTGTCCCGCAGATGTTGCACCTCAAAGTTGAGCGTCTTCAGCTGTTGGTCTGCCTGCTGCAAGGCTGTGTCCTTTGAACGATCCACCTCAATGGCAACCGATATGCGTTGCTGATACTCTAGCAACTGTGTCTGCAGTGTTTGTACCATTTTCTCCAAATGCTGCCGCCGCAGCTGCTCCTCCTTCAGTGAAGGGCTGCCCTGCAGCGCCGACACGTTGTTAGCTATGACAGTGCCTGCCAGATTGCTTTTACCCCACAACTCGCTGAGGCTGATGAGCTTGTCATTGGCAATGGATGCCGATGCACCCAGCCGAATGCTTGGCAATGAAGTAGTAGTTGGCTGCGAGTCCTGCACCTGTGCCGAATAACCACGCAAGCGCAAATGATCATCACTGTGGTGTTGATGCTGCTGCTGCTGCTGCCAGGCATTGTGGTCATCCAGATAATTATCGATTTCCAGCAGTATATTATCCTCATTGCGTCGACCGCGTGGAGGTTCCACTGAGCCACTCTTGGGAGTCGAGTGCACCATGCCGTGCTGCTCGCGCTGCGGCCTGCTGCCTAGCGCTGTGCGCACTGTACTCGACGATATTGTGGATATATCCGAGGGTGCATCAAATCGTCGCTCATCCTCCCGCTCCAGCTCCATGTTTTGCAGTCGCGCATTAATTTGATTCAGTTCAGACTTTTTGCTGGGCAACAGAAACTGATACGCAGCAGTTGTCGACGCTGGCAACGGTGGCGGCGGCATGGCAAGTGCATCTACAGCTGCGGCGGCATCTGCTGCGGCTGCGCTCATTTTAGCCTCACGCAGCAAGCGCTCTGCAGTGTCCGTATAGTAATTGGGCGGTATCAGCAACAACAGATCGGTGTCGTCCGTATCGGTATCACTCATTACTCAAACATGGCCATTTCCAACTAAATTATGTTCGAGTTCACAAATAAAACATTTAAATATGAAATGAAGCGTACCAAGCGCTCGTTGCTAAGGTGCACGTAAACAAAGGTGTTGCCACAGCTCTACTCAATTTGTCGATATGGCAACGCTATCCAGCCAGTGTTGCGCAGCTGGCAGTGTGTACACACGTACACAATTGTAGGCGCATTTAAATTGGCCGTTTTAACTATTTTCTATTTGCCAATAGTAGCTTAAACATTTTGTATTTAATCCGTATTCTTTAATGTGAGAGGTTTACATGAAGTTCTTTCCAACATAGCCGCCGGCTATAGCAGCTATCAACACAAAAAAAGTGGCCAAGAAAAAAAAGAAGCAACTTCCTCGTTGCTGTCCGAGCTCCTTGGACAATAATGTTTTCTCCTCCTCCTTTTCGTCGACCTTCTGCACTAAATGTTGACGCTCCTCTTCCAGCTCGTTTACTTGTTGTGGAAGTTCTGACATTGAATCATTGTCATCCTTCTCCTGATGCTCCCCGATGGCATTATGACCCATATACGTTGCAGTCTCGCAGACATTTTGTACTCCTTTCTTAACGTCAATTAATTTGACTTTGATTTTGGTGTCCCAGATACTTGACGGATTAACGTTCCGCCAGAACTCGTGCAAATCAGTCACTTGCTCATTACACTCGGCGGCCTGCATCAAGAACTTGTGACGCTGCGCGTTCGTATCTGGAAAGATCGTATGGACAAATATGTCAATTGCGATCCGTTCCTCCGGCTGAACCAGGCCCACATTGGGGCGCACGAAGAATAGGCGTGGTGTGGTCGTCTTCAACTTAAATGAAACGCGACTCAGCTTGTTCGGATTAAATACCAAAATTTTTTTGCAAACGGCACGGTTGAATGGTCCTTCGAGAACTAGTTCATCTGCAGGGTCCACGATCAACATGGCATTTGTTCCAAATGTCTTGCCCATTACGATATGCAACTTTAGTACAACATATACAAAAGTTAAAAATGAAATTTCTTATTTTCACAAAAAATGTACCTTAACGTAACGAAATATTATTTCCGACTAAAAACCCCTCCAAGCGACTGCTCAGCTGACAGGCAACCAAAATGCACAACCTACTGCGTTTCTCACAAAACTTTACGAGCTATCCGAGCGCAAAAGAAGACTGAAGATCGTCTGAAGAAATCCGTTTCAATTATCGTAGAGTATTTTTAATTCGTTTTGTTTTTGTTTGTTTTTTCTACAAGTATTATTTACAAGTTTTCAAAATTCGTCTGAATGCTTGTGCGCCTACCAAAATATCATGCGGCCAGCATTCGGGGACGTTGCCTTGGACAGGATAATATCCGAAAGTTCATCGTCCTCCAGCTCATTGCTATAGTTATTTGTTTTTTTTTTTTGGAAGTTAGTTTAAAATGGAAGAAACATTTAATTAGTCTGATTTGTGTAGTACACACATTTATTGATTATTTTAATCGCGTTGTGTTTGGTTTAGTTTTGTAATAAATAACAATGAATGTTTATTTTGTTGTTTTTTGTTGTTGTTGAAACAGCTGGACGACGGATCACCCTGTGATATGTTGACGGATTTCGGGATGTGGAGTGATGAGTAGGTTCTTGAATTCGATTCGGGTATGTGCAGGGGGGGCAGGTGCTGGCACAGGCACAGGCACAACAATAACAACAAGTACAAAAATGCGCATTTATGGTCTACAAATAAAATTTAAAGAGAAAGAGAAAAGAAAAGAAATATCGAAAAAAATAGATGGTTCCAATTAAGGTAGAGTTTAATTAGCATTGCATTAGCCACAATCAACACAAACAAACATTAAATAAACGAATATTAGACAAGGACAAAACATTAAAACACAAATAAACAAAATAATAAATAAATAAAAAACATATATGTACAGAGAATACGTAAAATGAACATGCGAATGAGAGGAATGGCTGATAAAGCAGGGTCATGACCTTTTGGGACAATAATACACAATTGATTTGAATAATTCACATTTTATTTAAATCTAGTCCAATTTTAGGCACTATTTAATCATTATCATTTATGTATATATATATTTATATATATACATATATATATTGCAAAAATCAATAAAATTATGCCTTAAGTCTCTTTTGCTAAAATTAAAATATTTTACAGCATAGTTTCTGGGTGGTTTTTCTTCTTCTTCTTCTTCTTGCTTTTGTTTTGTTATTTTAAATAATTTTAGATTGTTTTTTTTTGTATATTTTTAAATATCACTTAAATATTTTCGTTTTAAGACACTTTTTGTGTTGTTGTGAAGATTTTTTTTTGTTTTTGTTTGATTTTGCGGACGGTTACAAGAAAAAAATTGCATTTGAAAAGAAAATTTACAATTTTTGATAATAAATATTAATCGTAGACTAAAATTAATAGAGTTTTTTTTTTATGTATTTTTTGTTTCTTTTGTTTAAAATTAGTTTCATAAATTATGTTTTCTTTATATGCAGTCGTTAATAATAATTCATAAATTAGTTTTGCAATTTAAATTCGTTTTTTTTTTTATTTTTTGTTTGCATATATATGAAAAAAAAAACAACTAATCACAAGGCAAATAGATATTGGCTTTGGACTGTAAGAGGGGGCGTTCAAGAAGTTGTTTCGGGCAACGCAGGCAAGTTTTAGTGGATGCTTAGCTTGACGAGTTGAAACAACGAGCTACGAGAGATAAGTAGAGATAGCGAGCGAATACCATAACCACATAGATAGAGAGAGAGAGAGAGAGAGATTGAGACACACAGTGGAATAGAGAGAGAGAGAGGGGGAAAGAGAGAGCGAGGGGGAGTGTGGCCCAGGGAATGGTTTGTGTGAGTGATTAATGTTGATGCATGAGATTCGTTTTAAATGGCACAAATGTAACGAGCAGCGAGTAGCGAGTAGCGAGTAAACATAAGTAATTGAAAGACGTTATTCAAACAAGATGAGGCAATTGAAAGTAAGTGTGTGCAATATTAGGAAGTAACGAATGGAAGTAGCGAGTAACTAGTAGAAGTAGCGATCAAATGATTTGACGAACGCATTTTTCGCCTTTCTCAGTTGCGGGTTGCTTACTTTTTGATCAGAGAGCGCACTTTTTTCATCGTACGATTAAATATCGTCTTATTGTTGGCGCTATTGTTCGATCCCAGCGATGAGTTGGACGTCTTATTGCTGTTCTGGCTGCCACCACGATGCACATGCGCCGCCGCCCGCTGCTGATTGCCATGCTGCGATTGCGATTGCGTTTGCGATTGCGTTTGCGATCTTACGGACTGCGCATCCTCGCGCTCGCTCTCCGTGGAGCTGACGCCGTCGGGACTCTGGCGATTATAGACGCTACCACGCTGCGGCACAGGTGGTCGCTCCGGCGTCGGCGATTTCGACGAGGAGCTCGTATCGCGTCGCTGCGGCTGCGGCGTCAATGGCAATGCCAGATTCTGCATGCTCTGCGTCTCGTCAGCTGGCTCGCTGGGCGGCAGCAGCTCGGCCAGCGTTTGCTTGGACAATATGTGGTCCAGGCTGCGCGATTTCCGATGCTGCTGCACATTGGGCGGCGCTAGAGTCTGTTTCTCGCGTCGCGTCACATGGCACATATCCGCGGCTGCTGCCGCCTCCGCATCCGCGTCTTCCGTCTCATCCTCATCTGGCTGCAGCGTGCTCGTAGAGCTGGCATTGGTCAGCGCCGTGCTGCCAGCGGCGACCATAGCTGCCGCTGCCGCAATTCGCTGCTCCGGCGTGCTCAAACTATCATGGCTGCCGGCCGCCTTGTCCAGCAAGCCGTCCACGCTGTGCGAGCGATAGCCATTGGCCACGCTGGCATTGTGACCCAGGCCGGCAGCGGAGCTGCGACGCGGCGACAAATAGGCCAACGGAGTCATATTTTGCATAGACGCGGATCCGGCGCCGGATTTGTGAAGCAGCGCCGCCTGCTGTGTGCGATATGGTGGGAGAATGTTGGACCTTTTCGCCTGGCCACGCCCATAAGTCAAGAGGGAGGTGCTGCCGCGCTGGCGGGCCGGTGAAGGGGATTGCCGGTATCTATTTGCCTGGTGATTAGCTGCTCGTGAATTATCGAGTTTCGAGTTTGCAATCAAAATTAAATTAATTATTAATTAAGTTGGTTTGTTTTTAAGAGTAGAGTAAAGTAGAGAGAAAGATGTGGTATGTGTGTGAAGGAGAGTGAGTGAGAGGGTAAGTGTGCGTGTTTGTCTGTGTGTGTGTGTGTGTGTGTGTGTGTACTAAAGAGAGAAATATACGAGCTGCTATGCCTTGGCAATGTTCTGCCAGTATAACAGTTCTTCACTTAACGAGTTGATCTTGAGGTTGACTTTGTTGAGGATTGAGAATTTCTTTTTTGTGTGTGTGATTTTTTTCTATGTGTGTGTGTGCTTAATCATAGCTGGGGATATTCGAGGCTAGCCTAAGTGCTCGCGATGGCCTAGTCTACGCTGTAGCTGGGTTTGATTCGAATTCGAACTCGAATTGGAATTCGAATTGGGATTCTGACTCTGATTGGTTGTAGTAGTTGTACTCGTTGGCCCACCTTGTCCGCTGCCATTGGCCGTCATTAGGCCATCCACCACACTGCCCGCGCCACCGCCGACGCCGCCACCGACTCCACCTCCACCTCCGCCATTGCCAGCACTCTGCTGATAGTCGGAATCATTGCTGTGCATTCTTTGGTATGACCCCACGCCGGGGGTACCAGGCGCCATCGCCGCAATGCGATCGATATTCTTTTCGCCGCGCAAAAATCTGCCGCATCGGAAGAAGGGGAAATTAAGGTTGGGAATGTATTGAGATTGAGTTTGCGTATTAGATAATTGTTTAAATTAATTGATTAACTAGAGATTTAAGCACTATCTGGTCATCATCCATTTAGTCCTAAATGCGCCGTTAATATACCTTTCGAGCTTATCGATGCACGCATCCTGGTAGTCGTGTATCCAGCTGACGCCGTTGAAGTGCGCCACACTGCACATGTCCTCGGGCAGGTTCTCCGGCCACGTGAACTGCTGATCCATGATGGGAATTATGTTGCAATTGGAGTTCAGGGCGGCCACGATTTCCTTTTATAATTGGTAATTACACTTGGTAAGCCTCTCGGAGTTGATAGATTCATTCGAATTTGTTTGTACTTACGCGATGCACCCAATCCTTGCACTCCTCATCGTTGATGCAGCGATGCAGTGCCTCCGGTGTTAATACTAAGACAAAGTTCTTTGCCTGACGAATACTGTTCAGTAGGCCATTATCAAATTTGCCTGCCTCCAGGCGCTCCACGTCAATGAACACTGAGAAGCCGCGCAGCTGAAGATGAACCTGGAAAGGAATGGGTAGCAGCAGGAGCTGAAGCATAAGCCGAATAGTCTTCAAGTTAACCCACCCACCTTTAGCAAACTGGCCAGCTGGGAGCCATTGGAGCGCCTGTAGCTGACGAACACATCCAGCGTCTTGGCCATGTTCTCCTCGGACGAACTGGGCAGCGAGTTCTCCAGATTCTTGACCGAATTGAGAATCCGCAAACGGTGTATCGCATTCTTGATGCCGCACTCTGTCATCAGCATATCCTCGTTGACATGGGGCAGGGTGCACTTGTCGATGCCGGCATTAAGCATCGCATATGTGTAGGTGCAGTAATCGGTACCAATCTCGGCCAGAAACTGATGCATTCTGGCCGTATCCTTGGACGAGTAGTCCGCCATCCGTTTGAGATTTTGCAATTCGCGCTCGAAGCGCTTGAGGAGAATGCCGTTGGCAATGCCAATATCATCGCGCAGATTCTCCTGGTTAAGCTTGAGCAGCAGATCGCCATCCACCTGGGACTCCTCAAACTGGCGCAAATAGCTGTGAAAGCCAATCTGTTTGACCCACTCCTGCACATCCTCGACCGACCAGAGCGGCACCTGCTGGGACAGCTTATGCGGCACCGTCTCACCAATCAGACGCAGCGCCTGCGCCGCAAACTTCGAGGCAATCGCGTTCGGGCAGCTGGCCACAGTTTTGAGCGCTTCGATGGCTCCGATCTCGTGGAAGATGTCCGTGTTGCCCTGCTTGCGCTTAATGCCCGCCTCCATGCAGAAATGGAAGGCCGCCAGATTGCGAGCCTCCTCGCGATTGGAGCTGAGCACCGGCACCAAACGCTCCAGCCAGTGCTTGCTCTGGCCGTGGGCGTGCGACAGGTTCGATTTGGCAAACTGATACGGATCGTGTGTGGTGACAAATGGCTCGACGAGATCTAAGCAGCCGGACTTCAACACCTCCGCCTCGATCTCCTTGTTGGCGACCAGCACGGCAATGGCCAGGCAGGCATAGTACTTGATGTTGTCGTCGTAGTGGAACGCCAGCGGGAACAGCCACATGGGCACATTGCGCATTATCATCGCCTCCTGATTCTCGGCGCCGCCATAAAGCGACAGATTGACCAAAGCGCTGGCGCAGTGACGCAACGTTTCCACATCGTTGGTGCGACACTTAAAGAGGAGTGCGTCCAAGCCACCCAAGCGGATGACATCGGAGCAGGTGCCCTCGGAATGCTTAAAAAGATGCTCCAGTATGCCGGTGCCGACGCGCGAATGCTCCATGTTTTTGGTCTCCTTGGTGCACACGCAGGCCACATTGACCACCTTGTCGAGTCCATTGTCCACCACATGCGATCGGTTCTCCGTGGTCAGGCACTGTTCCAACAGCTGGGCGGAGAAGAACTGCAGTTCGTTGTGCTGCACACAGTTCTTCATAAGCAGATCGAGACCCCCGCTCTGACGCAGCGAATTGCACAGCGAGTAGCCCAGCTCGTGACCGTGTGTGGGCACCGCCCAGGCGCGTCGGATCACCTCGTTGATCTTCTGGAGGTAGACGGACTTCTCGCCGCCGGCGGCCACGCTGCTGTCCTCATCCTGCAGCGAGCTGACAAACGAGGTGAGGACATTCGAATACTTGCTGATCGCCTGCTCGATTTCCTGCTGGCCACTGCCCGCGGTCAGGGATTTCAGATCGTCAAGCTTGAGATCCTTTAGCTTGATCATCTGGCCGTTGGTGGCGGACATTTGCGAGGAGGAAGAGATCATGCTGCTGCCCGTACTGGATACACCCTTGTGCGTCATCGAGTAGTTCGCCTGTGAGGCCGATGACACATGCTTCTCCTGGCTAATGATGCCATTCGAGGTCATGGTCTGCGATTGCTGCGACTGCGAGATGGCCTTCTTGTCCGCCGAGAAATTGTCGCTCTGCACTTTAATACTGGCGGCGGCCACCTTGTTGCTCGCCTGCTGTGTGATGTCGCCGGTGCGCAGCGAGAGCGCCTCCTGCAGGGGGATTCAGAGTATAGCAGTTAGTTAGTGATGGGAGATTATGATGCAGTAGTTAGCTGAAAGTGCGCTGGTTAGTAGTATAACAGATGTTGGCTGTTATACAGCGACATTTGCTGTTGGCTAGCTTATTACATGCTGTAAATCGTTGCGACATTCTAACTCTAGCGTATAACATTTTCTTAACTGTTATACAGCGTTATTTTCTGTTGACGTTGCTCACTACAAACAGCAAAGGGCAGCGAGACTATTATTCAATAACAGTGTTATACAAAGAGATAAACTAAAAGGGAGCTGGTGTACTAGTCTAAAATGTTGTTATACTGCAAGACTTGTGCTTATGCGCTGTTATACCTTGTTTTGTTCTACCTCGATGGGTATTTCGCGAATATTTTTCACGTTGTTGTTGCTATTGTTGTTGTTTGTGGTTGCTGTAGGATTGTGGTTGTGGTTGTGGTTGTTGTTGCTGGTGGGCGTGGACGTTTCGGTTGTTGTCGTGGTTGTGATTGTAGGTGGTGGCGGATGGGGGCAGGCGGTGACTGGCTGCAAAGGGGGATTAGAACTTTTACGTACTCTTGTATGGGAGCTAGAGCTTGAACTTGAGCTAGACGAAGATGACGAGGAAGTGGCCGAGGCTGAGGCAGAGGAGCTACTCTTGGCACCAGACATTCGGGCAGCGGACGCAGTGGACATACTCGCTGTAGCTGCAGTCGTCAGCGGCACGCCGCCCACCACTTGTATGGGCTGAGGGGGCGGCGACAGTGGGGAATTGTGCGCAAAACGGTTAATGGGCGTGCCCATGGGTGGCGGCGATAACGGCATCTCAACAATGGGACTGGGCGAACGTTTGGGCACGAACTCGGATTGGCCGCTCGACCGAAAGATGCCCTTGCGCACGGGCCAAGGTGCCTGATTCTGTGGATTGGACATGCTTCACGCCGTATGTGCGGATGCGGATGCGGGTGCGGGGCCACGTACTCAGCGTATTTAAATGTCCGGCGGCGGGCAGACGACGACTGACTCAGTTGCAGAATATTTGTGTTCACACTTCGATGTTCTTATTTGAAAATATTTCGGTATAACGCAGCGTGAGCGTGAAATGTATGTTCTCCGTGTTATATACGTTTAAATACAGTTTTGTTATTTATTTTCATTCACATAAAAATAGCGCACAAATTGGCTGTCGTTGACGTTGCGCTTTCGAGAGAGTTTGTGGTGTGAGTGCGTGTGTATGTGTGTGTGTGTGTGTGTGAGTGTCGCTCGGAGATTCTTTGAATTTACATATGTATGCACACGGGCGCGTTTGTATGGGTGTGTGTGTGTGGGAGTGTGTGTCAGGCGCTGACACTGACCGACAAATTAAGTTTACAATAATTTACAACACTGTTAAATTGTTCCTACTGTTTCACAGTTAACATCAATTAACGAGACTTGACGAATGTGTAAAATGCATGATATATAGATATTTGTACATAACGTAACGCGGATGACACTTGTTTGATCAACTGGTATACATATAGAACTTAACGAATTCTTAGCATATATCTCACATATTTTCTCATACGATAGCCCATGGTTGCTTCGTTCTGTTGTCAACGTTTAACTAGTATTTTTTCGAGTTTTGTAGAGTTTTTTACTGTCGTTAAGTTAACAGTGATCTGCGTTCGTTTATTTCGTTGTAAGCTCTTTGCACTTAAACTTGTTCGTCAAGTTTTAAATATTTGCAATTTGCAGTCCACTTTCGCTGAGTTAAGGTACTTTAGACACACTCGTATGTTTTGCATATTGTTTTCGTTAAGTTTTTTTATTTTCCAATCACACTTTCGTTCATTTATAGCAATCTAGGAATTTCATCACAGCACCCGTGTGAAATTTATGAAACACCGAAAAGTGGTTGCTTCGTTCAGTCGCGGCACAAGTGTTATACTATATTTAAAATGAGTCGCGGCGAAGGTCAGGTTCTAATTATGTGTGCTTTCGGTTAGTTAAACACTTGTCTCACTGCTTCTTCTTCTTCTTCTTGTATATTTATAATTATAAGGTATTTGGGAATCGTCAACACGACACATTCAATTGTTGTTTGTTGTAATTAGGAAGTCGTTGTCATTTGCCAATGCTCGGTGCCAATAGACAAATTGGTGCAAAACTCTTGTCTATATAGATCGTATACATATATATATATGTATGTATATTTATATATATATATGTTTTCCGTATAAGTATATGCAAATGATTATTTGAAAATGCTCGCCTATAGCGTAACGCTCGCGTCGATCGCTTGTCTGATACTGAGAACTGAGCGGCACTCGGTGCCATTTTATTTAAAAGCAAAAAATATTCGAAAATAAAATACTGGCGCGATACAAAAAGAACAACAACAAAATTAGCAACAAAAATTCTATAGAAATTTCAGAGGGCAAATTTCGAGAATAAATCACAAACAAAAATCAATATATTGTAACTATATAAGCTAAATGTGTATCATGGATTTGAAGGAAATTTGATTGAAATTCTTTTTTTTTGCATTTTTAGCATGGGCCCAAAACTTTTAATTGTTTTGCCTGAAACTATAAAAAATTCTTTAGACATATCAAAAGTCTGTTGCTTTTATGATGGCGGCATAAACAATTAGGCGTAAGGAGCGTGTCTGTGGTTGGCCCAATGCCAGCGCCTAATGCCGTACTTTAAGCTAAAATAGAGAACTTTTGAGATTGAGCCAGTTCCGAAGTTTGGACCCAATCATTGCATTTAAGCAATCATATTTCGAATAGATGAAATGTAGCCCACATTTTGTTAATGAAAATATGTATAGCTAACAATATTTTCAGCACAACGGGCAATTGTACATTCGAAATTTGAATGAGTCATAAAAAACTTAGATTGGAACCAAGGCAGACAGTTTGTTTGAACCGTGAACTGAACCATCTTGAATTTGTTGGAGTTTGCAGCCCTGGCTCACAGGTTCGTAGCTGAGATATCTAGGGATATCTCTTATCTTAGCTTGCATTCGAGCTGATTCCTTGCATACATTACACTTGCACTATATTTAGTGATTCGTTTATTGTTTAGTAGCTGACTTCTGACCTTTAATAGCTGGAAAGTATTCATGCAATAGACTGCAAATAATTACATCAGCCAGCTTGAATTGCGTTGTTGACAACCTTTAATGAGGCGCATCATAAAACAATTTATGCTAATTTGTAATGGGTCGGCATAGTTCTAGGCTCGTACCCCTCGCCGCATTGATTAGATAAGCTGGCCACAGCGTTGCCCAGGGAAACGTGTTGTGCAAACGGTGAAATTGCAGGTGAAATTCAAGTACCTGAATTCTTTTTAGCATGGAGCCCTTTTCCTTGCTCAAATGTCGCACTAAGCGCGGACTCCACTGGCGCTGGCACTTGTATAGGAACATGTTACGTATACGCGATGGTATTCCGTGGCAGACTGTTGCCTACTTTTTGGCGCCCCCACAAACATATAGAAGTATATCGATTTTTGTTGGCAATATTTAACTACTTTCACTGCACAGTTTTAAGTTTCGCACGAGGCGGCGCCATTAACAGCTCCAGCTCCAGCTCCAGCTCGGGCTCTGGGTCTTTTAGACGGCGCGTTTGCCCTTATGCGACTCTAACATGCACGCGACGAACTTCGACTGAAAGGAGTGGCCCGGCATAACAGTTGGGCACGTCCGAGCTTTGTTAGGGGTTGTGTCTGGCTATCTTGCTGTCTGCTGGGGGGGGCGGGTCGGTAGGAAAAGGTTTGGGGTGCTGCGTCACTAACTTACTGAAAGCTTTGAAAGCTTTGCTGCAGGCTAGCCGCAGATTTAGTAACAGGGTTCAATGACTACGATACAGCGTGTAATCGGTAATTGATTATTTGACCGTGTGCTTGACTGATTGATTCCTTGTTGGTCTGACTGCTGCGATACAATATGCAATCAGCTAAGTAACGAGTGGCGATTAGTTGACAGAGTGACTGTTTGTTTCCTTCATTGATTAACTACCTAGGTGCAGCATGGATTTAGCTACTCAACGAGCGACTTGATTGATTGATTGACTGATTTATTGATTGATACTACTTCGGCGATGGTTTGTTTAACTGCTTCGATACAGCTTGTAATCAGCGTCTCAGCGCGTGACGATTAACTGATTGACTGACTAAGTGATTGATTGATTGATTTTTTGATGGTTTGACTGCTCAAATAGAGCAAGTGATTGACTGACTGAATCCCTGATCATTTCTTTGACTTCTAAACGGCTACGCAACGAGTAACGTTTGGTTGGTTGACTGACTAGTCGATTGATCGACAGTCTTATAGATTGTGTGACAGCTACTTTACAGCTTGTAATCAGCTAAGCAACAGTTGACGATTGATGGACTGATTGATCACTCGATAAATAGTTTGATTGCTTACCTGCAGGACGGCCGCATTCTCCTCTGTTTTGACGCCATCCATATTCAGACGATTGCTAACCGCTGACGCAGCCTTAGCCTCTTTGTAATCAATATCTCCGGCCTGAAGACGTTTCATTTCGGCCGAATTGCTGGTCGCCTGCTCAGAGCTGAAGCCATCGGCGACCACTTTTGTGGTGGCCATCGATTTGGAACGCTTCTCCTCAAATTTGATGGTGTCAATCGTCTTATTCGAGCCACTTAGCCCGCTGCTGGCGCTCAGCTGTGCCGCCGCTGGATGTGTCAGATCCAGCCCGCTGCCAAAATGTTGATGTGTGCAATCGTCATCACCATCGGGAGTCGTAACAATGCCATGGCAACTGCTATCATCATCGCCATCAACCAGATTCTCGAATGAGGCGCGCATTCTGCAAGTATATACGAATGTGATCAGGGTTCAAGCTGCAGCCCACAAGCTGGTACTCACTTCTTTTTTAACTGCGTAATGGCATCTTTGCTATTGAGACTCTTGAGGTCATCAATCGATGGATGGTGTCGCGTTTGCGTTGGCGCCGCTGTCAGACGCTCTATTTCCGACATGGACATTTTGATATCAGTGAGATCGCGCTTGACGGCGGCTGCCTTCATTTCCGAAGACGTTGATGACGAGGAAGACGACGAGGATGACGATGATGACGCTTGTGTCGTTGATGATGATGATGTTATATGATGCAAACGCTGGGATTTCTTTTCCACGCGCGTCGTTGTGCTGCTGCTGCTGCTGTTCACAACCTGTAATCGAGAGAGGGAGAGACAGAGAGAGAGAAAGCGCATGAGAGAGAGTACAGAGAGTCCTAGTATTCATTTAAACATTTGGCATCTTATTTTCCTTTTTCTTGCACTGATTCAGCGCAAAATCATTTGAAAAATTCGCAAAATGGCCCTCATTCAGCATTTGCTTATTTAAATATATTCGTATGTCTGTACGATATGTTTGATATATATATATACATATATAGATAATTGTTGTTGGACAGTCTGCTATCTGGCCGCGTTTATGGCAGGCGCTTAGCGCCGTCGCCTTTATAAATCACATTTGTTTTTGGGATCGAAATGGCAACGAAGTATAACAGAGAGTGCTGATAGATGGTTTTATTTTAGCTGCGTGTCTTCCTGATAAGCAAATAATGTGATAAATGTCTAATGTTTTATGATTTGTCATTCTCAAATTCATTTATGAGCAAATCCAAGAAAATAAAGTGTTTCACACTGTCGCAATGCAGATAAGATGGCATAGAAAGAGTATCTGCTCTATCTATATATAAAGATACGCATCAGCAGCTAGAGTATTGTATGTCACAGAGTTTTCCATTACCTTAGACTATATGTGATATCATATGATATGGAAAACATATCTACAGCTGATGATGAACAACTTTTTAGGCGAATTCAGGCTTTGTAAGGGCAAAGACGAACAGCAAGAGCGAATTTATATGTTGCGAAATGTATAAAGGTGTAAGCGAGAGGGAAGATAAGAACGAAGACAAATGGCGAACATTCGTTAAATAAAAAGCTGAACAATTTAAAGTGAATTTATAACCTGCAAATTATAGCTCGAAGAAAGCGAAAAAGGCAATGTACGAAGACAGTAGATAAACTTTCGTCAAATACTTCGAGAGAGAGTTTACATTCGTCAAACTGGGTGATTGAGAGAGTGAGTGGAAGAAATGCAATGGTAGCAAATACAACTATGTCCTGCGGTTTGTGTCTGAATTGACTTTCGTCAAATATCATTTTATAAGATGATATTTAACAAATCTGTTATACATGAAGTTCAAGAAATTTGTCATACGGAAAACAAAAGTTTCATTATAATTTTTAGAGATAGAAATGCATTCAAGAATAATTAAATATTTTTACAGCTTAAATACCTTACATAAAAGTTATTTTCTAGCCAATTATTTCTTATTGTCACAATTACGTAGAAAAATCTATTTTCTATTCATGCAAAATCACAATATGAGCTAAATTGAATTGTTGTCTGTAAAATCTATGGCACTTGAGAATTTGAAAAGGTTGTCAGAAACAAGGAACAAAAAAAAAAAGCCGCCAGCCCACAGATCGAGCAAGAGTTTTATTTATTTTTCTTTTCTTTTTTTTGTTTTTTGACAAATGTAGCCACATTACGAATCAATTCTAATTTTGGACAGATTTCATTTTGGCTCTTTTTGTGTGTCTTGAAAAGACTTGAGCAGAAGCCCCAAAATGAACAACACGACGAATATTGAGTGTGTGGGTGTTGCTTTTCATAGTTTTAATAAGGCTTGAAGCGTTGACTAATCAAATGTTCGAGAATCATTTTAAGTACAATAGTATAATTGGAGAGTTTCAAATATAGCGTATACGTCATGTAGACACAAGCAACATATTGCTACGATCTTTCTCGTAATACTTAATCAATGTGTTATACGCGAGTCTTTATGGCATAATACGAGGTATATAAGATTCGACTTATCGCACTTGCCAGGGGAAAAAATTCCCAAGTGCCAAGTGATCGACGTTCTCTTTTAATTTTATTTCTATTTTTCTGTTGTTGTTGCTTTTGTGTTAGTAAATATTATTGTATGTGGCCGGAGGGGACAGTGGGACAGTGGTTGGGCCTAACGCTGCTTGGACATGAAGTCAATTGATTAGATATGAGGTGAGAGCCTTAACGTTTTGAGCACTGCGTCATTTACTAATTTATCATTATTATGTCTTAGGTCTTACGGCTTATGTCTATATGGTCTATGTACTAACCTATGTCGGTTAACACGTTGAACTTGTTTGTTGTTTCTGGAAATTCCTTGAAGAGTTCAATTGTAGCTAATATTACGTATACGCCTACGTTGTGATAGCGCCTTTGGCTCTGGCATACATATGTAGTTAGGTATTTTCAACTAAATAACGCCTGCGGGGGGCTTATCAGCAGAGATACACACACGCACACATACACATGCACAGATGGGCAGACAATTTGTTCAATATATATGTATATAGTATATATATTTGTTGTGGGTATATAAAACTATCTGCCCTTTTTCAATTCTTCAAAGATTTATATGTGCACAATTTCTATATATATTTATTTTTTTTTTTTTTTTATTGTATTGTGTTTCGTTGTTCGCTTTGGGCCCAGTTTTTCAATAGCGACGCAGATTTGTGGTTCACACGCTGCCAAGACGCTTCGCAGACTGAACTGAGCTTTCGAGTTAATATTTTTCACGCTTGCCGCGAATAATAATTCAAACGGCACCAAAAGTAGAAAAAAAAATAATCGTTGAGGTTTCTTTTTTTTCTATTGCCGCCGTTGTTGTTCGTTTGTCGTTTGTACAGAAAATACTGATAACAAGTAGAGTTCGTTTAATTGTTCGTTAATTGGCAAAAGTTGCACTCAACTTTGCGCTTTTCGTTCGATATCGTTGGAAATTAGAATTATGTAAAAATATGGTTTAAATATCTATTATATTTGAGGCGCTGCCGTCACACAAAAAAAATCATTGCACGTTTGGCTAAAATTCAACAATTAAATGGGATTTTGCGACGTTTTTTTTTCTCCCTCTTGTTTTCAATGATTTTTTTTTGCGCGACGCTCGCGTCTCGTTCGTTTCGTTAACTAAAGTAAAATGAGCAAATTTCTAGCTGCGTTGCTGGGGCTCTGGCAGGCTAGAGCTTTTGGCGCTGCCGTTGACGCTGACGTCGCTGCCAGCCGATTGTCATTTTAAAGTGCCACTAGCAGCGATCGCTGTGGGTGCGAGCGGGATGGCTAGTGCGAGCAGCACAAAGTTGGCGTTGACGTGAGCTCAGCGCTGAGAATTCTAGGAAATCATATTGTAAATATTCTCGCCGGCAACTGTGTAAGAGCAGCAACAACAACAACAGGAACAGCCAGTAGAAGAACGCGTCGCTTATTTTTATCTATTATCTAATTAATGCAGCGAATTTGTGCATTTCCATAATTCTGCGCTAGCCTCACGTTTCAGTTCAAGCGGTTTTCTAATTAACGCGTTCAGCTTAAAGTTTATATTAAGCTTTATGGAGTCTGTTTTCAGATTGTAAGTGCTAGTGTGTGCGTGCGTGTGTGTGTGTATACATACATATGTATTTCCATCTCATTTTGTCGCTTACTTATTTGATTAGTGTCGCTCTTTTGCATTAACACCAGCTGGGGTGGGGGCGTGACGGAAGGGGAAGGGTGCGATTGTTGTTGTCTGCGCGCGTGTGTGTGAGTGTGTGCCGTGATTTGTGTTTTGTTTAGTTTTGTGTGTTTATATTAATAATTATTGTGTAGTTCTCGTTAGTGTTAATAAGTCTGCTGATTATGCACATACATACATATGTAGACATATTTACATGTCTATATGTGTGCTAATTTATGTATAATTGCTAAACAATTGACTTTTTGAATTTGCATAATCAGCTAAGATCCTAACTAGCTTTAAGCATATCTTTATAGTTATTTGAAATTCTCTTCGTACTAACTTCAAAATGACTAATAAAATTTGGGCCACTTATCATTTAGCAGTCATTAACAAGGTTCATTAGCTTCTATCATTTTGATACCATATTTGTTAATGTTATTATTATGTTAAGTCTTATATATAACGCCTTCCGTTAGTTAAGTATTTCATTTAATCCCCAATTTGCACCATCTTTTGTTGACTTATTCACACCCCGCAATCTGCAATGCGTCATCGAATTCTTATTTTCTTCATACTCCTTCCTACTCTATCTGGCAATTGCACAGCTGTTACACATACATATATGTATGTTTGTATGTGTAGAAATGTATGTATGTGAACGCATGCATGGATTATCTAAGAAGTATGCCTAATTTGCTTCGATTATTAACACTTACAAAGATGCTTGATCTATGTGGATGTGTACATGCACTTGTACTCATACTTGTTTTCGATTTATTTCTACATTCATTGTATTTTCTACAAATTGAACAATTTTCTGCGAAACAAAATCGTAGCGGTCTTTGGCTCATTCTAAAATAAAAGCTTTTCCTTAGAAATTCACATGTCAACCGACAACTAATTGGCCAACAAAATCGTTTCCTAGAAAACAGGAATATGCGGTCACACTTTGCTCCCTGCGCACGATTTGCACGATAAGCTGAGTGCAGAATGTTTATCAAAGCTTGGTCAATGAAAAGCTTAAGCTACGCTTATCTACAGCAACGAACACAGAAAGTATCCGCTTAAAAGCTAAGCGTGCTCGCCCTGAGAGCTACAGCACGAGCCATTGATAGACGTCACAAGCCAAAGACGACGCGACGGCGCGCCATTGACGTGCCGCCGCCATCAAGAGCACCTACGCCGGCAGCGACTGCGACGACAGCGACACCTACCGGCAAATGAGTCATTAGCCCAAGCAGAGCAGAACAAGAGCAAATAAAAATATATTTAGGCAAATTCAATTGCTCGCAAATAAACGGTAAATTGTACGCACGTTAAGCTTTGGTCATGGATGATGATTACACAAGCAGCTATTTAAAAGCTCGCGCATTTGTCACCCACTTTGATAGCCGCACATAATTTGATGGGTGCGTTAATTAATAATAAAAAACTTGACCAAGGCAGCGACAACTGTGCCCTGTAAGCGACTATTTTGGAGGCAAGTGATTCAATGTGAAATGTCAATGAATTGATAAAAACTCAAGTGAAAGTAAGTCCAGAGTCGACTTGCAAATGCCCTATACCTAGCTTCGAACTGCCAAAAATATTGCAATACTATGGCTATGAGGATTTAAAGACTATCGGCAAGAATATAAATGGGAATATGAATACTAGAGAATATATGTCACTAGAGATCATGAGAATCGCATAGAAGAATCGCAAAGTGGTAATATTATATACATATGTACATATATATCAACCGCCTGACTTTACCATACCCCGTCAAACTGAAAAGGTTTTTGATGGCAAATCGCTTATCAGGCGACGGAAATTATGCACAGATAAAGTTAAAAAACTCCAAACGGAACTGTAAAATGCAAATGCCGCTAAAGCAATCTTATCTAAACCAAAACTGAAACCAACAAAAAATCGACTTCATTGTGGGAATATTTTCTTCGTAGCTCGTTAAATGTTTAAACAGAAATTGTTGTGGCAAGCGGCACGTTTCGAGCAAATGTTTATATGTGTATGCGCATAAACTGAGTATGGGCAATTATTTTATGGCTTTGCCCAATCAATACCACAACAAATAACAAATAACAAATAACAAATAACAAATAGCGAAATGTATTCACAGTAATCAATTAAACCATTAATTGATTTCTCTACAGCAGCCGCAGCGACGCCAATCAGAAATTCAATAATCTAATCAGAACGATTTCATATCAAATCGTTTCACCTTTGGCAGGCAATGGAAAACGTGCTGGCCCGGCCAGTTTTTGTTGTTGGGCTTATCAGGTTCGTCTAGGGTCTAGAATTTTCATATGTAGGTTTTACATTCTTGGCTTAAGTAATTGTTTAAAAATAGACGCGAGTGTCTAGATAATGTGGGTTTCTTTTTATCAAGGGGTTCGCTCAAAGCGAAGCAATCTATTATTAGCTAATTGACAGCATTGCGTATACGTAATCTACTTTTAGTTGGCATCTTTGTGATCTTATCTGGGGTTAAGCCCAGTTTATTTGGTGTTTTGTTAAAGCACCTGCTAAGTACCTACCTGTTGCGATGTGGACTGATGTGAGGTTTCCTTAAGACTACTGCAAGAACTCGAACTTGTATTGATCTGTCGTCCGCCCAAACTGGCGACCGTTGTGCTGCCCCCTGTCAGGGGGCCCCCTCCGTTGGCTGTGACGCCGCCGCCGTTCAGTGTGGGCGTGTTGCAGCTTGACAGGGGCGTGGCCGATGCTGGGCCACTCTTCTTGTTGAAACTTTCAATGAGCGTAGTCGCCGGACTCAACATGCCGCTCTGTGAACTATCCGAGAAGTCTGTCATCTGTGAAAGAAGAGGCAAGAAATTTAAATGGTATTCTAAGCTATTTAGAGAAAAAGAAAGAGAGAGAGAGAGAGAGAGAGAGAGAGAGAGAGAGATAGAGACGGATTGCATATGAGTTCCCTAGGCAAGCTTTGCCTTTTATGGGCAACAGAAGAAAATCTAATCTCGCGTCTGTGAGTCTAGCGGCTGAGCACTTTTTCATTCAGAATTCCTTGGTTGGGCAAATATTTAATGAAATGTATTTTATGTGCATAGAAATGAGCTGGAAGAGTTGGAAGCATAAAAAAAAACACCGCATGAGCCATAAACAGATAACGTGATTTGCATTTTGGCAGCGCAACAAAACACTTCAAAATGCTTAAATCAAACAATAACAATTAAAAAATCGCCAACAAAAAGCATATAACATGGTTTGTGTATTTATTTATATTTGCAGCGCAAAAAATGGCACACGAATTTAAAGCATTTTCTAGCCGTGTACAGCTCAGTGCATGTAAAACTGTGGCATTCACGGCGCCGTGCGCCCTGTTCGGTAATGCAATGTGCTTTAGATAAAGTAGAGCCCATAACTAAAACAGCCCCCGTTGAGCAACAACAGAAACGTGTTAGTTTTCGAAAAGAAAAAATACAAAAGTTTTTATGTTCACGAATTGATTAATGTTTGTTTAGTTATGATAATTCAATTTCTGATTCGATTCTTTTTATTTAAATAACCTTTGCTTTGGGTATCTAGTTTCTAGGGAATGCTACATAAATAACACACTGGCAGTTGGTCGATTTGTTGCTTTTGTTGTTGTTTTGTTATGTACATAATTAATATTGTTTTGATTTAAGGCAGCACTTCGATTAAAATTCCATTTACGCGTGAGCGTACGTCCCACTTGAGCTCGTTTCTCAGGCAGTTTTTGTTGTGTGTTTTGTGTTTTGTGTGTGGGCGCACGCGAACAGTTTTGCAATTCGCGTTCTTAAATCAATATTTGCAATTTCACAAGTAGTCGATATGTAATTTATTGCGAATTTATATACGTTTTATTTTTCAATAGCTGTTTAATAATAAAAACACGCCTTAAAACGCGCTAAGAACGCGCCGTAACTGTCTGCAGAGTTACCAAACTTCCAAAGCTTTTTTGTGCTTTTGCCAGTGTGTATGCTTTAAATATAACGTACATTGCCGCGACGGTAGTTTACAGCACTGGTCGATTGCTTGGCGCAGAGCGGCCCAACAGCTGTTTTTGGTATGTTGCTTTTGGTATTTTTTTTTATTTCTTGGAGTACGCGCACTGGCCACACTGCTGCTGGAGCCATTCACAGTTCGTTGATAAAAATGTATTAATTATTGCAAAGTAGCTAGAAAAAGTGCACAAAAGTGGCATAAACTATAACAAAAGCAGTTGTGAATGCTCTATCACAACGAAATGGAACGCGCACGCCTTATGAATTGTGGCAGGCTTTGTTTCTGGCTCTGTATGGCGTCAGCAACATACGCGTCAGCGGACGTCATGACGGCAGCTGGAGTCAGTGGAGTGGGGGGAGCTGACACAACGACAACAACGCAAAACGCGCTGCTGGCGACCGCTGGAAAACAGGAGCTGACGGCAAACAGCAAACAGTTGCCGGTCTGCTCACGTATGTTGCGGCACGTCTTTGAGAATGCGACGCCGCGCGACGAGCAGCAGGCTGGCGTCTTCGAGGAGTACAAACCGGAGGTGGGTCAGGTACTCGACGAGGAAACGTATCTGTGGAGCTGCCTGGAGGCGTGCTGTGAGAAATCGCAGTCGCAGAATCGCAGCCAAGTGAATTCCTGCAACGTGGTGTTAGTATTCAAGCGCAAGTGCTTTCACATTCACTGCGTCAGCAATGAAGCCTGTCTACCCAAGTCACTGGCGCGGGAGCGTGAAAATGAGAAGGTACAAATGGTGCTGGTCAATCCAGTGGATGGAGACCAGCCAGAGACTTGGACACAGCTGCTGAAGGCCACCAAACAGAACGCTGCAATGCTGCCGTACGAGTCGGAGCTCAACTTTTGGAAGCAGCCGCACCGCTTGCCCTTTCAGGTGAGCCGCGCCAGCGCTTGCCTTTAATAGCCTCTATTTACTCTTTACCTTTGCAGGATAGCAACGCCTACGATGACGAAGAGTTTCCCATGGCGGAAAAGCGCATGAAGCAACTGCTCCTGCAGCCACCCGACGAGAACGATGAGGATCTTAGCTACTATGGCGGCGCTGAGCTGCCCAGCAATCCAAAATTCCTGACCTGCGATCTGGACACACCCTGCCCACCGCAGGAGCAGTGTGTACCGCTCCAGGCGAACGCGGTGACGGGTCTATGCAGCTGCAAGCATGGATTTATACGCAACAAGCAGCACAAATGCATCATGCCCGCTGTTCCATACAGCGCCTATTTGCCCAATGAGGCGTCTGCTTTGGTCACGCAAGAAGTGGCAGGCAGCGAGATTGTCCCGGAGATAGTCGCGCCGCCGCCAGTCAAACAAGAAATTAACAAGGTGACCGTGTCGGTCATGTCCAAGGAGGTGCAACTGCCGGAGCAGGAGGTGACGCTAGCCGCGTTCACGGTTCCCGATGAGGAGACGAGCGGCGCCAAATACAAGTATCTATGGACACTAATATCACAGCCGAAGGGGCCGATGAATGGCACCATTTCGGATCAGAGCAAGTCCAAGGTGAAGCTCTCGAATCTCTCCGCGGGTCTATACACCTTCAAGGTGACTGTAACCGGTGACAATGGCACCTTTGGCGAGGCAGCCGCAAATGTGACGGTACTGCCCGAGAGACGGATCAATCAGGCACCACAGGTAATCATCTCGCCGTCGGAGCAAACCATTCGTCAGCCCACCTCGAATGCGGTGCTCGATGGCAGCACCAGCACTGATGATGACAAGATCGTCAACTGGCACTGGGAGGTCATCTTAGGACCCCTTGGCTATCAGCCGCAGCTTCCGGAGGTGAATACGCTGCAGTTGGATCTCACCTCGCCGGGCAACTATACCTTCAAGCTGACCGTAACGGACTCCAATAATGTAACCAACTCGACCACAGCCACCATACAGGTGCTGAAGGAGACGGACTATGCGCCGGTGGCTAATGCTGGGGATGCCGTCATTTTGTATCTGCCCAACAACAATGTCACGCTCAACGGAACCGCCAGCTCCGACGATCACGAAATCGTTGAATGGGAGTGGACAAAAGATGTCAGCGACGAGGCAAAGGCGGTTGACATGCAATACACCAGAACACCATATGTACAGCTGTCCAACCTGGAGGAAGGCATGTACACGTTCGTCCTGAAGGTCACTGACGGCAGCAAACAGTCGAGTACCGCCAAGGTTCATGTATTTGTAAAGCCACCCACCAATTCACCGCCTACGGCCAAAGCTGGCGCCAATGTTGTAAGACGAGAAATAGCTAAATCTTTAATATATATTTATGAGTTGCTTCCCATTCGCGCAGACAACCAGCCTGCCCATCAACTGGGCAACTTTAAATGGCTCCGAATCGAAAGACGACATTGGTATCAAAAGCTATCAGTGGAAGCAGCTCAGCGGACCCAACAAAGCGCTCATACTCAAGTCGAACAGCTCTGTAAGTGGTTGAACAAGCAAGACGAAACCAAATCTAATCTCTCACTTTTATAGATTGCCAATGCCACTAGCCTAACGCTCGGCCTATACGAGTTCGAGCTAAGCGTTGCGGATGAGAACAACAACACGGCCACCGACAGTACCTGGGTGAAGATTGTGCAGGGTAGGTGGTTAGCTAAAAACAGAATGAATCAGAGCTAATGCCACATTTATTCCATAGAACGCAATGCGGCGCCTATTGCTAATGCTGGCGGAGATCGCACCATTGCCTTGCCTGTCACAGCTATATATCTGAATGGCTCACAGTCCTCGGACGATTTGGCTGTGGTGAAATATGTGTGGACGCGTGAGGATACCAGCCAGGCGGCGGGCGTCATCGTAGGCGATACGGACAAGCAGCCAATTATGATTGTAAGTGCAGGCCAGATACCAGCTGGGAAGGATTGTCATAAAAATGCTATATTCTTACAGCTTAGCAACGTGGTGCAGGGTCGCTACGTCTTCAAGCTAACTGTGAGCGACGATCAGGGTCTGACCGGCACGGATTCGGTCAGCATTAATGTGCATGCGGATCCCATGCTTATGAATCTAGTGCAAATAACGCTGCCGATGGGCTTGTCGGTGTTAACCAAAAGCGAACTAGACTCCACAGTGCAGAAACTGCAGCTGCTGCTGGGCGATGACAATAAGATACAAATCAGGGATCTAAAGCAGGATCTACACACAGAGGCGGCAGTGCTGGAGTTCTTTGTAATGATCAACAATGCGAAGGGTGGACAATCGAAGCCAATGGATGGACTGCATGTGGAGCGTATGCTGCGCGCCAAACTGCAAAAGGATGACTCGATTCTAGGAGCACTTTACGTGGACATTCGCACCACCGTGTGCCAGAATAATTGCTCTGGACACGGCAGATGCGAACCTTCGACGAGAGCTTGCATTTGCGAAGCCTTCTGGATGCCATCGGTAGGCTTCTTCTTCAGCAACGATGAGGCCAACTGCGGTAGCTATAGAAACATTTCCACTCTTGGACTTTATAATTAGCCGTCGTTTGCTTTACAGACTGGTCCATATTATATGTCTTTGTGGGCGTGATTTCCAGCTGCCTGCTGCTCTCGGGCATCTTCTGGGGCATTGCCTGCGCCTGCCGCCAGACAAAGAAGCCGCGCATGCGTCAAAAGGTGCAAAAATACGCGCTGATCGGCACGCAGGATGAAGAGGCTGCCAATTGTAAGTTGCTGCGGAAACAGCTCGAACATATCTAAGCAGCCATTATATTACACAGATTCGCGCAACACTTCGCTCACCGAGTCGGAAACGGATTCGGATGTGCTCTTCGAGACGCGCTCCAAGAGCAATGGCATTGGCAAGCGCAAGGCCAATCACAGCAGCTCGCATGGCAGCGGATCGGGCGGACGTGAGGGCAACAAATATGCGGTTACCAAGCTGGGCCGCAAGATCAAAACATAGAGGAGAGAATTACTTTTACTATATCTGTGTGCGTGTGTCTGTTAGTTCATATAGAGTGTGCGTGATATATACCTATATACACCTATATATATATATACAAGTATATATTTGTATTTCTATATAACCCTATATACAAAATATGTGAATGTTTTGTATTTGTCGCGCACGCAAAGTGCCTGCTGATTTATGTTTATATTTTATGTACTATATTTTATACTTTATACATATGTATATGTGTTTTATGTATTTTTAACTATATGTGTGTATATGTGCGTGTGTCTGTTCCTTTTGCCTATGTATGTGATATGTGCACAAACCTCTTGGTTGTTTACCTCTTATTTTTATTTAGTATTATTTACGCTGATCTGCTGTGCAATTAACAATTGTTTACATATTTTTGTTTGATAATTTTTCTTATGATTTGTATATTTTGATATTTGTTGTGTGTATATAGCGATAGGATTTCACAATCAATGTAATAAATTACATGTAACTGCTTTAAACTGAAAAATTGTTGGTGCAATCAGCGGGCAAGGGAAGTTTGAAGAAAAGTTCATAAATTATAGTTAGCTGGCGCACAGTTTGACAGCAATGCGTGGGCGCACAGTTTGGCGGACTTCTCAACGGGATGTGTTTTTTTTAAGCATTTTAATGCAAATATTGACGGCGTTTTTTATTCGCCTGGACAAATTGGTCGAAGTGCTTGTTATTTGCTGCTTAACTTGGAGCCCGGTTCCCGGTAAGCAATCAAAACGGAACGCATCACAAATCTTTCGACTGTGATTCATTTGGTCAGCCAGTTTTGTTTTCTTGCTTTTTGGTCTTTAATTTGAAGTGTTTGCGCTTTTTATTGATTTTAGCCGGATTTAGTGCTACGGACGGCGGGCGGTCGCAACGTCAGTTGGTTGCCCGTTCTTTTCCCTTTTTCTGATGGTGGCATGCCACGCGCGCCCCACATTTCACACACACACACAGTGCTGGGCGCGGCACTTTGGTTTGACTGTGACACGCGATTCGCTCATAGCCATTGCCGCGGCGCCTGCTGGACGCAGTTGCCACCTGCTACCTGGCACATTTGGATGGGTGGCCAGGCTGCGGCCAGGCTGTGGCAGCGGCAGCACCTGAAGCTAATTAAGCGACCTTCGTCTGTTGGTTTGGCGCACTTTGCATGCCAAACCTAATGAAAAGTTTCTTGAACTTTGGCCCTCACACACACACACACACGTGACATATTTTTATTAGCTGTTCTTTCATTTGCTTTTCTTCGTATTTTTATGCGCGTTTAATTGTTTGTTTTGACTGCCCCGCCCCCGCAGACCGCCAACCACCCTTCTGCATAAATTCCTTTCGCATTTCCAAGAAATCTCCGAAGAGCAAAGAGAAAAATAAATTGAATTTTGAATGGCATTAAAAATGTTAATTTTATTTGCACTTCATTTGTTGTTATTTTCTCTTGACTAATTCACATGCGCAGCTCCGTTGACAGTTTACGGCTTTTCGGAGTTATTAATTTTAAGAGAGAAAAAAAAAACGGACACGATAATGCCACAATGCTCCCAGGGCCGACTGGCTACCGGAATTATCAGCATTAAGTTTTTCTCTTTCTTTTTGTTTGTCATTTGACAAATCAGCCAAAAACAAAAAACCAAAAAAAATCTGACTAAGTTCAGCTGTCGCTTTGAGTTAAAAGCATTTGCATAAATTAAATTTAAGTGAGATCTTTATTGTTAATTTGTAAACACACAAAAATTAATCAAATATGCATTAGCCTCAGGTCTTCAAATGACAAACTTGATCAGGCTTTTCTTTACATATGCAGGTATTTCCCATTTAAATTTTCCACAGCTCGAAAAGCCTGACAAATTTCCACTTTCTAACTAAATGTGTTTGAAATTCCAGAGGCGATTACCCAAAAATTTTAGTATGCCAAAAGTATTTCAAGGTTTTGGTTTCAATTTGCGCTTAGAATTCCATTAAAAAATTATAAAACTTATCAATTAACATAAAAAAAAACGTGTGCGCAGAGCGCAGAACCGAAAAATAACACAAAACCAGAAAGTGTGCTCTGGTCGAATGTGCCCGACTAGCGGATACCCTGCAACCGATAACCTCAACACGAGATTCACTTTGCACTTTCTTATTTTGATCTATTTGATGTGTGTTTCAGTCGGGAGTGCCTGACTAGCGGATCCCTTCGATAGCTTCAAACGAAAGATACTTGATTGGTTTATACTATTCTAGAATGTACTTGACCAATTTGGGGACTCTGGCTCTTAAGACCTACGAGATTTGCCTTAAAAACAAGATTTCGATATCGATTCTTATCGATTGCTTGCAAAGGGGGCCGTTTATCGATTTCAAATTTCATTCATACGGACAGCCAGACGGACTCGATAGATCTAGGTATTAATTCTGAATAGATGCTTCTTTCTGCCTGTTACATACATTTGCACCTAACCATCATACCCTCTTGATCCATTTCCAATGGCCATAGAAAACAAAAAAATTGAAGCACAAAACTGGCTTTGTTAACGGATAACGATTTTTATGTGGTTTTTATGCGATTTAAATGAATTCCTCAAGCTTGGAGGCTAGCTAAGGGAAGCTGTGAAGCACAATATATGAAACATGTATTAAAAACTATATATAAGACTGCTTGTTCTGACTGACTGATTGATTGACTGACTAACTGATTGACTGACTGACTGATTGACTGACTGACTGATTGACTGACTGACTGACTGACTGACTGACTGACTGACTGGCTGGCTGACTGACTGATTGATTGACTGACTGATTGATTGACTGACTGACTGATTGACTGACTGACTGATTGATTGACTGACTGACTGATTGACTGACTGAATGACTGACTGATTGATGATTAACTTCATACCGAAAGAGCTGGGAAGCTGAAATTTGCACAGTAGTTACCTTATATGATGAAGGTTCGGGACATTCCATTCGCATGTGTGGAAAAGAGCGAAAAACGATTGTATGAAACTTCTATGTTTACCCTCCGATCGGGCAAGCATGGGGTATACCCGCTAGTGTATATATATATGCATATAAAATGGCACACGAGACAACGCTTGGGTGATTTTTAATGTATTCGCGACAATTATTTTTGTGCTTGCAGATAGCAGCGGGCCATAAAATGTTTTAATGTTTTATTTGCGTTTTATTATTGTTTAATTAGACGCCCCGCCAAGTGGCGCCACGCCCCTCGATGACAAAACATTGTCAGTCTGTTTGTTGTGCCCTGTTGTGCGATTCGTGTAAGCCAAGTTTATTGTTCTAGACGCCATTTCAGATGCAAATGAAAAACAAAAAAGAAACAACAAAAAAGTGACAACAAAACGCGTTGCCAACGCTCTAAAAAGCGTAGGTCGAACAAGTGCGAAAAAAAAGTTGAACAAATAAATAACGAGAAAGTACGCAAATTTTCGGCACGACGAAGTTTTGATACCCTTGAGGACATTTGCCTTTGGCAGATCGTGATTTGTGATATGTGAAGCTCTTATATGCTCAGTTTGATGACAGTATCTTGGAAAAGAGAATATTTTGAGATACTTATAAGAACCGACTTTCGCCTGATCGGACCTATGGGAACTATATGATATAGTTGTCCGATGCTGACAAGATATGTGGGAAGCATAGTTAAACTTATATATCCCAAGCTTGGTCAAGATATCTTGATTAACAAAAGAGTTTCTCTTACAATAATCTACTTTATGCCGATCGTTCCTATGGCAGCTATATGCTATAGTGCTCCGATCGGGCTGGTTTCCACATATATCCAGACGAAAGCTTTCAAACTGAGAGACAAGTTCGCTTAGAGGCAGAAAGACAAAGGGACGGAAGGACAGACAGTCAGACGGGTCAACACGGCTGTTAATGCTGATCAAGAGTATATATACTTTATGGTGTCGGCGATGTCTCCCACTACATTATGCCTAAGCTGTAATACCCTCGACAAAGGGTATTGAAATGCTGCACTTGGTTAAGGTGCGAGCTGTGTGGGCAGCAGGTGACACTGGCTCCTAAAAGTGGGCGTATGTGAAGAACAGCATAAAAAAAAATTGTGTAAACTTGCGAAATAGCAAAATGTAAATTATTTTTTGTGCTTCTGAAAGTGACGCGGTTAGAGAACCTTTTATGGAAAAGTCAAGTTGTGAATGTGGATATTGTATATTAAGAGATGAGATCTAATGAGATCTAACTGAAATCTGTTAAAGTCTGGAAAGTAGAATAAGCATATTTTAGGCCGAAGAGAAATATTCTGTATATATTCTATGGATAGTTCTGACTGAAATAAGAATTGTCTCTGTCCAGGCAAAGGACATTAAGGTGACCATTTGCTGAGATCTGCTTCCCCCCAAAAGACTCCCAAGAAGAACGTGCAGAAGAAAGCAAAGGAGACTTTGGAGAATTCAGCGTCTACTTCTATTCAAGTGGACGCGACATTTAAGAAATATTTAAATTATATTTAATATTCAAATTTTTTTTATCTTCGAACTTTTGCAGATTAAAACGGTTTGGTTCTTGAGATGAGGTCAGATGAGCCAAAGCGCCTATTGTATTTGAAAATAAATTCGATTCAGAAATGTTTTAGCTTATACCCCATTGGAAGTAGGCAAAAGGGTATGATGATTTTGGGCTAACGTATGTAACAGGGAAAAGGTAGCTAGAGACCTGAAGTTTTTTAACGCAGTTCGATAAACGACTATCGATAACTTGCCCAGTTTCCAAGCAATCGATAAAAATCGATAACGAAGACAAATCTCTTGGGTTTAAAGAGCAAGAGTCACCAAATTTGGCATGTAGCTTCTGATATCAAGTATCAAGATCAAGTATCTTTCATTTTACAGTTACCCCCGACCCTCTCCCCCTTGTGCGAGCTGCATTTGATGTTGGTAAAAGGGTTAGGGTATATCCCAGTCGCGCACTCCCGACTAGAGCGCTCTTAATTCATTGCTTTGTGTTTAACCAATTCATTGTTGAGACTACACATAAAATCAGGCAGAAGAATGCAGCTATGATATAAAAATTAGCCACATAAACATACCCAACTAGATATGAGACTTAAACTATGCTAATCATATTATTTATGCTTAAAAATTGTTTATTAATCTCTGCGAGTGGGGCTATAAAAAGCAGCTGTGGGACTAATTATGCGCGATAGGTGTAAGTTATTGTTGAAATATAAGTATAGTTAATGCAAAACGTTATTTATAGGTTCGGGGCGAACACTGATCGATTCCTGCTAAACTTTAAACAATAAATGAATAATAGAATGTGGAAAGAATTGTTTCTTACACTTATCTCGTCGCGCTCAGCTCTCAGCTTTGAGCAATTAAATTTAGCTAACAGAGTTCAGGCAGCGAGCTACGTGCAATAGATATGACATCCGACTCGCAAGCATTTCCGCTCCAGCAAAAGGGCCGACAGCGCGAGGTGCACAATTTAACTGGCGTTCAGTAATTTGCCATTCAAATTGACAGCAAGTGCATTATGTGAGATAATCGCAGGTGGGTAGGGGGCAGCTGCGGGAGCCGACATTGCTCATACGGCCCGTGGGCGCTGAACAGTTGTGGCAAATCGAATGCGCACACGGGGTTCAAGGTCAGCGCAATTGTCAACTGAAATAAGCCAAGTGCAACAAACAGCTGCAATCTGTGGTGCTATCTTTGCCAATTAGTTGCCGCAACTGCCACAGAAACAGAATTGTGTCTCATTAGCTGCAGATTAATTTTGAATGCATTCGCAATTTGACGTTGCATTTAGCAAGTCGCGTGGGTGTTGCCAAAAAACTAAGCAGCCGAAAAGAAACTAGATCAAATAATGAAAGCAAAAACATATATGCCACAAGAGTTAACGTGCTGAACTGTACTCTGCGGGCCAAAGGGGGTTGCTCTGGCTGTGCAACCCTTGGCCAAATGACGCAGTTAGCCCTTGACACGAGTCGCAGTTTTGGCGCCAAGCGGGTCAGCTTGCAGTTACCAATAGATACATCTATATACATATATATGATATTGTGTGCGTGTGCGGCTTTTAACTAGCTGTGTTTGATAAGAGCTGCCAGAGATAAGCCATAAATAAACAACAATTCCCAAGCATTCACCTCAAACAGTTGCCATGCGTGTGGGCTAAGTTTGAACCAGAACAAGAACAAGAAAACATAAAATAAAATCAAATATATATAACAAAAACAAAAAAGGAAGAGAAAAACATAAAACCGGTTCATCAATTGACTGAGACGTCAGCGTGTTTGGCAGCGCGCCAGAGCGTCAGTCGCTGGGTTGGGGTTCAGGGTCTGGGTCCGGGGTCTGGGACTGCGGTAGAAAAGGTAAAAGTGCCAAATAGTATATAAATTTAATGGCTCTTTCTATGTGAGTGTGTGTGTGTCAGTGCAATCAAAGCATAATCGAAGCAATCGAGCATGAAGCACACACACACAGATATGGCAAAAACTATCTGCGAGATACATTTTTGTTTTGCCATTGCCATTTCCTATACACACACACACACACACACAAGCTAATCAGAGAGACAACAGAGTGCGATTTAATAACAACAAGAACAAACGGGAACCACACAGCGCCAAACGATTTACTATAAACAAAAACAGGCAAGCATTTAATGCCTTTTCTTGCGTATTGCTTTTTATGTTTCTAAAAGTTGTACATTTTTTTATATTTACCTTTGCCTATATTTACGGCCTGTCTATTTATGTATATTGAACTCTATTGCTTACTTTGTGCACATATTAAGAAAAAATCATTTTTTAAGCAATGCACAAATTTTCACTGGCATTAAAAAACACTTTCCAAAAAAGATCGCAGCGTTAAAAGCCGCACGGAAATCGCGTGCGTTTTGTATTGCACGCGTGCTTTTCTTTGATTTTGTAGCTTTTGAACGCGCGGAAGCAACGAACACAACTGAAACGAAAATTGAATGAAAAGCACTAAAAGCGCACAGGGCACGGGCACGGCTGCGGCCACGGGCACAGAGAGCAGGGGAGAGAGTGATATGGTGAGAGAGCGTGAGCGAGCGGGTCAAACTTGTTTGTGTTTGGGCTTTGGCAGCGTGCCTGCCAGGCTGCCTGCCGCAAAACGACAACAATAAAAGCAACAAGAACAACAAGCTGCTAGCGTTTTAGCGCTTTTTGCTTAGCGGCGCTTTCGAGCACTGGCTGGCGTTGCCAGCGTGCGTGCACAGAGAGCTTTCTAAACTTGTTGCTCTTGTTATTGTTGTGCTCTCGCTCTCGCTCCCGCTGCAAGCACGCACTCTGCCGCTCGCACTGCTTAATATGTCTGCATTATGAAATGCGTGTCGGGGGCGCCTTTAATTGCCGCTTGACTCTGCTGCATAATGTTCGCACTTGGTACAAGGTTTTTTTATTTATTTTCTTTCGTTTTCGGTTTGCAGCCGTTGCAGTTTGAATGACGCTTTTAATTAAAATGAGCTGTCATTTAGTGGAACGAGTCTGTGTAATGGGTGGACAGGCCGGTTTGGCATCCAGTTTCTGTTCGAATTTATCTTAATTGATTTCATTCATAAATTATAGTCAAATGGCAGGTTTTGATAGTTTCAACATACCGGGTGATCTTTTTTATCTGCGACCACTTGAAATATCTAGTTTATATGACTTTTTGTAAGTTTCCAATTGGAAACGTTTTAGTTCTCTTTTTGTTGTCTTTTTGCCTATTCAAGTCAATTTCCCAATTTGAAAGTTTTAAAGCAGATGTTAAATTTAGCATCAAGGCTAAGAACGATTCTTCAAATAGCTGCGTTTGCATCGACCCTCTCTAACCCTCTCTTCCCCACTATCCACAATCCAGAGACGACGACGCACCCAACGGATTCGAAAATTCCCTCGCAGAGACGCTGGCGACGCTGGCGTCCCATTGACGTCAACAGCGGCGCCGACTGTCGAGTGAGTGAGGCAGTGAGGCAGGCCGCGGCACGTTCTGGAAATCAAATTATGTATGTACTATATGGATTTATATAGACAATGGCGACGGATTGGAGAACCGCACGGCCCACAAATAAAACAGTCGGAACACTTTAGGAAAATAGTCAAAAGAAAATTGCGATCGCTGAAAAAAACCAAAAAGGAAAACGAAAACTAAAACCAGGCAAAGTTCGTATATGGCCAAGTGCCTGGCTCCCCATCTACAGTGGGGGGAGCGCTTGGGCCAGGTCGAGAGTGCATTAGCAGATGGTTTGGGGCTCGAACAGAAATGGAGCTGTTCAAGAGCTCCATTTGGACCGCATGGGGGAAACTACTTAAGAGTATAATTGGGAGGCGGCTGCAGTTGACGTATTTATCTCGCAGTCTCCATAGCGATTGGGGCGGGGCGGGGGCGGGTAAACAAAAAGCTCACGAAATTGATTATAAACAAAATAACATTCACAATTTATGTGCCGGCTATTTAAATGGCTTTTATTCTGAATTCGCATGCGATATAAATACGACCACGTTGTCTACGCTATGCAAATGAGAGCCGGGAGCCGAGAGCTACGAGAAGATTGTGGATTCGATTCGCGAGCCAAATAAAAAAGATTTGCCCAATTTGAATAGATTTATTCTATGGCTATTTAGAATGCGTTTCAGTTCTCTTTTAATAATTAAGTTATCATTCAAATGCAGTGCACGCCAGTTAGAAGCACTTTTATATGGAGGCTGCGATTACTGCAGCTGCACTTTACACTTGCTTGCAAAGTTACAAGGTAGATGGTAAATTTCGAGTAAAAGTGTATGCAATTCTTTTATGTAGAAGCTGAAATTATTGGCGGTAGATCTTGATTCAAAGGGTATTCAATATTTAAAATTGGTTTAATTTTGAGAGATTCATGCAACTGGTTAATATTCTTAACAAGTGCTTGCAAATTTACAATGTAGAGGATAAGCCTTGTTTACTTTTGAGTTATGGAACCGGGAAGACTTCGCCTGGCGTGCATCGATCTGTAGGGACTGTGGCTGTTGCACATTGGCTATGCAACAACAATGCGATGTGCATTACGTGTTGTCGTCTGCATCGCTTAACATGCACTGCCTGCTCATTGTTGGTGTCTGGCCAAGGGTCAAAACGACGCAACCGTCTCACGCACGCACACAATTAGACCTCATAATAGTCATAAAGACAACGCATATTTATATATATATATATATATGAATGAGTTTTTATGTCTGCCTTTCTCCGGCAGTAGACTGGACCGAGCTGGACTGAGCTATTAGGCGACATCGTCGCCATCGTCTGCTTTGGTCATTTACAGCGGCGCCGCGGGGTTAATGAACGCCGCAACGCCCTGGGGCTCGTTTTATCACTCGCATTGGATGGGCTTCTCTTATTGATACGGTTGCTGAGCAAGTTTACCTGATAATGTTGCCGTGGAAATATCAAACGGGAACGCATCGCGGCCGTGTGACTGCCGCTTGTTGCTGCATTTTTGGCCTGTGTCTGTGTCAGCAGCGGACTTCTCGTTGTGGTGACAACCATTTTGATTGCTTTTTTTTTGTTAAGATTATTTTGTAGTTAAACAACACTAGTTACAACCGGAACACTGGAACTGGAACACACAGTTCGCCTGTTTATTAGGTTATATTTGCTTATCGAAAGCCTTTCCTTCACTTTGTTGCTGAGTTTTTTTGCTCTTTTGCTGGGTTCGTTGGCATTTTGCGTTCGAACGCTAAGATTTATGCATTTTCTATGCAAAAGAAAAAAAGAAACGAACAAAACATATTTAATTTGCATTAATTACAAGCGCAACAATTAGCATTCCGGAACGCGTGTTTTCCACAGAAATCGATAATAATACGCTCTCAACTTTTGGCAGGCACAACAAATGCCTCCCATTGTATACATGTATCTGTGTGTGTATTCCAAAGTTATTGTTATAAACAATTATGGCGCATCTGGTTTTTTTCGGTAGCAAAACAAGCCACGGCGGAGAAAAAAAAGAAAAGTAAAGCCAAAAGAAAGATCGTTCGGACATAAGAACAGAATGGCAACCGTTAAGCGAATATATAAATGAGAATGGGATAAGATGAAAGACAAGAATCGGACAATGAGAAAGGCTTACAAAAGAGCTGCCCGAGAACTGGTTGGCCAATGTAGATATGTCAGATACATGGCCCAAAAAGTGGCTGATTATGACATTTGCAACACGCTGTACGCCTTGACACTTAACTCAACTCCAGCCCGTGGACGTGGGCACAAGTTCAGCTCAGCCCACACGTGGGCTCCGCCCCCTTGCCCTAACCCACGCGGCGTGTGTGTCGCCGACTTCCGTTTGCATTGTCAAGTTGCAAGCTAATAAAGCAGAAACTGGCTAATGAATTTCCGCTTGGCCAAATGCAAGGCGTTAACCGTTTTTAAAGCAGTCCCCCCCACCACCCGCTTGCGTGACTTTGTGTGTCTTTGGGTTAGTCAATAAACGCGTTTTACGACTTCGGTTTGGGCGTCTTTCGCTTGATTTGCCGTTCTGGCCACACGGCCCACGCAATTTGGCTTTAATTTTCCGATCTTGACTTGTTTTTGTAACTGGTTTATCAGTTTTAAGAGCCAGCAAATTTTTTTGATTTTAATTATGTAAATTTCTCATGTTAGCCCACGTCACAAATGTTACAAAAAACACGCAAGTTCAAAAAATTCTTGTAGAAAAAACTTGTGTGTTTTATTTTAAAACATTTTTTATGTTTTATTTTCGTTTTATTTATGTTCGCAATATCGTTGAATTATTTGCCTGGTTTTACGCACTTTTCACTTGATGTTTTATTTATGTAGTCGATATGTGAGCTTGAGCGCATTCTCTACATTTCACAATATTATTTAATGCTTTTATCACGCATAGCCAACTTTATATAGTGTATATGTATATACAAAAATTCTTTTAATATTTGCTTGCGATTACAGCAAAACGCGTAGTCGTTGTCTTCGATTGCGCGCCGAACTCAACCGTTCAGTGTTCGACACAAGACTGAAAATGTTGAGTCTCTCACGACAGCTTCAAGCCAGCGGCGCAGTCGACTTACGCAGCTGCCAGACAGAGAGACGAAATGAGCGCAAGCCAGCGAGCGAGCGAGCGAACGAAACAGGTAGCACTGTGGAGAGCTTGCATGTGTCGCTCGCTCACTCCCTCGCTCTGGTGTGTTGTCGAATGCATATGCATGCATGCTCGCTCTTCGGCGCATTCATTCTCACCGCCATGCAATTTGCTGGAGAGCTTGCATGTGTCGCTCGCTTGCTCCCTCGCTCTGGTGTGTTGTCAAGTGCATATGTGTGCTCTTCGGCGCATTCATTCTCACCGCAATGCAATTTGGCGTGGGGAAATATTGTTGTTGTTCTTTTTTTAATGCATTTAATGCGTTTAATGTTGTTTTAGTTGTTTTAAATTTTTGATTTGATCTCTGTGGACTTTGAAGTTACCTTTTGGTTGTTTTTTTTTTTGTTTTTTTCGCAGCAGCAGCCGCAATGAGACATTAATGTAAACAATATTCGCATTAGTTTACCTTTCGCATTTGGCTATTATTTTTGTTATTTTATTTTTTTTTTTGTTTTTTTGCTGGTTTTTATTTACGCCAAGCAAATAAACAAATGCGTTTATTTTGTTGACTGCCAAATGGACATTGGCTCAAGTGAAGCCAACTGATTGAGAACAATTGATTTAAATTAAATTGAAATGTAGTCGGACACGTGCAACGCATTTGTTTCTATTGTTTTTGTTTTTAATTAGTTGAGCAAAAGCTGATTTTGTTTATTAAACATTTCAGTGCGCAGTTTTGGCAGCGGGCGTAAGAGCTGAAATCTTAAATGTTTCCAGGAAATTCGAAAGTATGCAAAACAACAAAATACACAACAGATGCGTGTGCTTGTGTGTGTGTGTGTGTGTTGCATATGTATTTGTTAAACATTTTAAAATTGGTATTTTGAATTTGTTTATGCGTCTAGTTTTGATTACAAGGCAGCAATGCCATGAACCGCAGCTGCTGGCGCCACCCACACGCACAACAAATGTATCTGTATCTGTATCTGTCAGATACACTAGCTACACGCTATGGCTGCAAAGCTGTTGAACTGCCAGAGGGTCAGTTGCTAGCGTGGCTAATGCGCTGCATAAGCTCGCATTTAATTGAGTTATAGGAAGCGTATTTATTATAATCAACAATAATTATGCAATTAATTATACAATTTGTTATGCAATTAGCCAGCGAGAAAACATATGTATGTACCTGAAGACATGAAAAACTCACGAGACGAGAGCTTGAAATAAACGAGCCAATTTATCATAATTGTGTGCCGAATAAATCTGTCAGATACTTTCGGTTTTTTCAGCCGAAATAAGGCCAATACCAGCAGCATCCGCCTTCGGCCAGAATTAGTCACAAGTGTGTCAGCAGCTCTTCTTCTTGCACTTGCTAGCCAATTTTCGACATGCGATTAGCATAAACAAATGGATCGCTTAATGCTCCAAATTAAAACTTAAAACATACCGATCCTCTCAGCTATGATTCATGCCCCAATCTGTCTTCAATTACGCGCTTCGAGTTGGCAAACGTACGCTTTGTATCTTGTAGCTTGTACCGTGTATCGTGTATCTTGTATCTCGCGCGCTCTACACACGCCTATCTGCGGGCATGAATGAATGACTTTCGCCTAACTCCAACTTGCCGCTGACTCATCGCAGCGTGTATCAAGCCACAAATCATCGCACAGGCTGCAGCCAATCGAGGCACGCAGCTGGGCCGAGGCCAACGAAAGGTTTGCACTCAAGCGGCTGACTCATGGGGCTTTCCATTGTAAAGTATCTAACAGAACCAGCGCCAGTCGCCTTGGCGTCGGTCTTTCCCAGCCTAGCTTGGGCCCCAGCTCGGGCGCCCATAACTCAGTCGAGTCGTGGGAGCCCCTTCGGCTGGCGTCGCGCCTGCGCCCCTTGGAGTTTGGTATTTCGGGCGCATTTCATTAAATTTTCATGCGTAATTGATTTTAATGCACTTCTCCCGGGCATGCCACGCCTCTTGAGATTGGATAAGCGAAGCGTGCTTAACATGTTTTATTTTGATTTATTCGTATCGACTTGGAAAGGGGTATTTGTTATTTTGAATGTTGCTGCCTCTGGAAATTCCAGAAATATTTCGAACCAACGGCGCACAACAAATTGTAGATAAGACCCGACATGGTCAATACGATATTGATTGATAGGGCTTGAATATGTGACTGATTCAATTCAAGTGAGAATTGAAGTAATCAAATTACGAAATAATACTTATGAGCTAAACGTGCATATCTAATGCTCGACCATTTGTAAAACTAAATAATTTTTCAATTTAATATGATATTTAATGCTCAAAACTAAGTTAAAAGAGTTGTCACGAACTGGTTCCACGTCCAAAAAGAACCAGAACCAACTACAATATTGTTCTGTTAGACCCAGTTCCATAGTTTAAATAACTTTCTACCCAAACAGAATCTAGCCTGAAAAACTATTGTTTCTGTTTCTATTGTTTCTGTTTCAGGAAACAAATCAAACGGCAGGCAGTTGGTTTAAGCTGAAAGACCTAGAATTTCGTTATTTTTTGATAAATACTAGATGTTTCTTAGGCACATCTTAATTACATAAGGCCAGATTATTGGCCAGACATTAATCTCTGTTGTAAGCCCAGCTCAATTACTAAGCTGAGCTGTAGATGCATTAACCGAATACAACTGAGGCCCACAATTCGTAATAACAACAACTTTTAATGGGCATTCGCGTTTACAGGAAAACACATTTCCGACTTTATGTCATGCTAATGACATGGACCTATAGCCCCCGCCCCAACAAACTGAACGATCTTTACAAAAAATTGACCCTGAACCTGAACTACGTTACGAGTCAAGCATGCAGCAGCAGAGCGACGACAAGATTATTGTTTTAGCATTAAAGAGACCGAGAGAGAGTGAGAGAGAGAGAGAGAGGGAGTGAAGGAGAGCCCGCAACCAGAAGCAACAAATGACATAATTGTTGTTATTGTTGCGATTGTTTTGACTGCTGCTCATGTTTTTCTTCCCACCAATAATTACATTGGGCGTAACGAATCATAAATAGTGGGCAACTCGCCACGGACTCGAGTTGGATTTGTGTGTGTGTGTGTTTTTTTTTGTTTTACTCACCTTGACAGTGGGCAATTGAGCATTCACCTTCATGGCTGTCTTGGAATGTGAATCGTGTTGTGGTTGTGAACCTGGCTTAGTTGCGAGCAGCTGCTGATATTGTTGTTCAATTGTCGCTATTTCGTTATTAGTCGATTTGTTCGCCGACTTTTTATCTTTGGAGACGCAGCTCGTTAAAGATAAACGACGCGCGCTGCCAAAGCGAAAGGTGCCACCAAAACCACCGCCACCGCCGCCAGAACCAGCTGATTTCTTTCTCTGTGATTTATTGTTGTTACAAATGCTATTATCACCAGGTAGCTCAGTTTGTTGCTGCTGCTGTTGCTGCTGCTGCTTTGGCTCGTTGTTTATATGTAATGTTGTTGTCTTTTTACACCACAAACCACTCAAGCGATTGCCCATGCTACAGGTTTAAGCGCGCCTGCGTTGCGAACGATTATGATAACGTTTCTCTAATGCCCACAACAATGCTAGTACATATAATATAGAGAATATGTACATATAAAAACTAGCCATAAAACACGTTACATTCTCATCAATAGCAGTAGTATGTATGTATATATGTATGTGTGCAGAGTGATTAATCATACATTTATACACAATATATATTGATGTATTTATTATAGCAACACAACGGTATTTCGAACTGAACAGAAGCAACCGGCGCGCATCTCAATTCGGCAAATACTGAAAATGGAATTCTTTCGAAAACCACAAAATGCCACACAAAAACGGTTGTCAGTTTATAAGTAAAACTTTCATGTGTCTGCGTGCGTGTTTGTGTGTGTGTGTGTGTGTGTGCACGTATCTTGAAACGCTTCTCTGTCCGTGTGTGTGTGTGCTTGTTTATTTGTATTTGTTTGCATGGTATGCGCGCTTTATAATGCCCAAAAAGAATACAAAAAAAAAGGAAAAAAAAACAAAATGAAACTCGGCGTCATCAGCGCAACGCGTTGTTTGTATTTCAACAGTTTCAAGCGCTAACTTCCTTTTGCCCGAACATTTGTTCGCGTACTAATCGATTTTTTTTTCTTCCGTACCGGTTGTTGGCTCTCTCGTACACCTCAAAAGCCACAGCCAAAGCCAGCAGCAAATTAATATGACCAGACCCGACTATACTTGTATCAAGAATACTATATGTACAAATACATATTGTATATGTACTACAGGTACAGGTACAGGTACCTGTAGCTATATACAACAACAACAACAACAACGGGGCAAACGGCAAGAGCCACTCACGCTCACGTTTTTTGCGATGAAGAGCTTGTCAAATAGTTTCAAAGAAACAAAAAAAAAACAATAAAAAAACCCAGAACAAGGTGTAAAAAAAGCTTATTAGTAGATGCTTGACTGAATTTTGTATGCTCAACAGCTCCAAAATCATATTGAAAATACCTAAGAGAATAACTAAGAAAAGTCTAGAAGTCTAAGAGAAGTCTAGAAAGCCGAAATAATCAAAATAATATCATAACAATTATAAGTATTTATAGTTATAGTCAAAAGAAATCATTGTTATGTATGTATACAGGGAATATATAATATAACTCAAATATAGCTTAACATATACATATTTGGGTAAATACATCCATACATACATATTCGAACATATAGTTGTTCCCTAATATGAAGATTAGATGTACTTTATACGAGGCCTAACACCCCAAGCATTTTCTGTAGCAAAAAAGAAACTCATGTATGTATTTATGTACATATGTATGTACATATATACTAAATTTAGATGATCAACAATATTTCTCGTCAAAAACGTCAAGATCTTTCAATTGATAATTGTATTTTTCTCGGAATATATAATATAGTACAAAGCTATAAATAATAGTTGTTTACTATTATTTATATCATGCTATTATAGTCAATACTATAGTTCTGTACTAAAAATGTTAGTTGTTTACTATTATTTATATTATATTTGTATAGTCCATAAGATAGTAATACTATGATGACCAACTGAAATGCAGCTTATCACGCTCGCATTACACTTATTTTATAGGTCATCGCGTATTGCTTTTAATTAAAATGTTGATGTCTTGTACATATTATCAGCTCAATTTTATAATCTACAGGTTTAAAGTACACAGTCTTTGACTGTGCTTTGACTGATTCACAGTCAAGCTAATCAGCCCTATCAATCTTTTTTATAGGAGAACACCAGGCGCATCTGCCGAATCAACATACCCCAAGGGTAGCGCACACAGAGTCAGAGTCAGGCGTGATGACGACGCACGAGCCATACTAAAAATCAAAACACAGTTCTAACCGAATGCCGATTATTCATTTAGCCATAACGTCTGTGTGCCTGTATGTATATACAAATGTATGTGTGTATATGTGTATGTGTGTGTGTAACAAATTCGCAAGGCACATCGTTATCCGTCTCTCGCTTTTCGCTGCTCGCTCGCTTGACTCTCTCTTAGTTTCTTTACCGCGCCCCCTTATTCAAATCGTGCTAAATATTATTTATTAATTAAGTTGACGCTATTTTCTACCTATTTACATTGCTGTGACCAGCCGGTTTCGTGAGTCTCGCTGGGAGTGTCATCGGCCTGCCGCTCCCGCCCCCACCAACTACGCCCCCCTCCCTCTTTTTTTGTGGAGTCGCGTGAGGTGTGAGCTTTATAAATGGTCAAATATATGGGACGAAATGACGATTGGACTTGTGTTTGTGTTTGTAAAGCTTTTCGGTTGTGGGTCAACAGAATATGCAAAATCAGGCAGGGTGCGTGCCAAAGTGACAGAGAAAGAGGGAGTAAAAGAGAGAGAGGGAGAGAGAGAGAGAGTACAGTTGAACGCCTGAAATGTACTTTGAGAGACCTTTGCGGCGGCGTCTATAAATAGCTATTAGGCATTGCGAGTGTTGCTTGAGCGTGTTCTTTGAACTAGATCGCGAAGTGGAACTTGTAAAAGCTAGGAGCTAGCTCATTTACATGGCAGAATTACAATACAAGACAGTTCTTAGATAATCTGATCAAGTTTAAAGATCTAGTGTGAATTCAATAATCTACTCACATTGCCGTAACTTCTCATGCTCGAAGGACTCAGGCTGAAGAGTCTGCCCAGCTGATGATGTGTCGGAGAGCCATTGCTATTTGCCGGCGATATGGCAGTGCTTATGTCATGTGTGAACATGGGTGAATGCGAGTGATCTATAAAAAGTAAAAGTGGAAAAGTTAGTTGTAGTTTATAGTTCTAGCATATCAGAAACTCACCACTCAGCTCCAATGCTGGCGACATGTCCTTGGCAAAGGCAAACAAATCATTGTTGTTGCGTATGTCTGACGAGTTGAGCGTTAGGCTGGGCTTGCGTACACCCAAGAAATTGGAGCTGGTCGAGGAAGAGGCGCTGCCACTGCCAGCCGCACCATTGTATATCGATGGGGTTGCATTGCCAGTGGGCGTGACATTTGGCAGCTTGTGCGACTCCAGCGGCGATGCGGATTTGGGTATAAAACTGTTGCCCCCACTGCCACAGCTGCCAGCTGCTGCCACTGAAGCCGTGTGACGCTTGAGCAGCGGCGCCGGCGGCAGCTGCGATGGCGAATGCCGATAAATGTTGCTCGCCTGGGCATGGGGCAGCGTAACCGAGTCACCCTGTTGCTTGGGTATGGCCAGTCGCAGTGTTTGCCGTGCTGCTAGCCTACGTGCGGGCGCAAATTTATTTGCGGACGTTGCTTGTGCTTGGCTGTTGTTGTTGCTGGCGTTGCTGTTGCTGCTGTGGTGAGCTTGCGCCGCAGTATTGACGAGCTGTGGTGAGTTCATGTTTGTTTACGATCGAGAGCGCGAGAGAATTGCCGGAAAGTTGTGAGAGCGCGTGGCGTATACGCGATTTTTTTCTTCGTATTTATCAATGAATTCGTGTTGTTATTGTTATTGTTATTGTTTGCGTGTTGCTATTGTTATTGCTGCTGCTGGCATTTCATTCAGCGCCGCACTGCACGTTGCATAATTGCATAAACAAACAAACAACAACAACAATAAAAAGTAAGGCAACAAAAAGCAAACCGTTGAATTATGTATAAATAACAACAAGTTGTGCACAACTCGGCTCGCAATTTGTCGAATTTTCTTGAATTAAATATACTGCTGCATGATGCCTTGGTACGTGCCCCTGTCGCGCTGTCAGCGGCGTCTTCGCTGGCTCTTGACTCTCCGCCTGCCTCTGTCTGACCCACTTTGTGGTGGCAGCCGGCGAAGGCGACAACAAAATGCAGCCAACACCTTTTCTGTTGTTACTTTTAGCACACGCTTAATTTATTGTTGCTGTTGACTTTTTTGTTGATATTTAATGTTCTTTAGTTTTTTATTGTTTCGATTGCCGTCGTTTTGAACTTGAGCTTTACGTGGTCGGCTTTAATTTGGCTGCGGATTGCGTGGCAAAGACACGGCGACTGACTTGGAGACGCAAACGGAGATTGTGTCTCAGAATCTGGCACTGAGAAATCGAGGCGCGGTGCTCAATTTTCGTGACTTGCGTGGGAGCTGCCATAATAGTCCATATTCCATTTAATGGCGTGTTTAATCTGTAATATATACACAGAAAGAGAGAGAGGGGAGAGAGAAACCATTTTAGTTTAAATTGCACAAGCTAAATACTGGGAATCGTAAATGAATCTTATTGTTTGTGCTTATACGTAAAAGTGCGTCGGTCGATCACAAAGAACTGACTCAACTGACCTCGAATACTCTAGAAAAACGGTTTATAAGACATGTATGTGTCGGCCAGGCCAAACAGCTGCTGCCCTCTAATCGCAATCAAAGCTAATTATTCCAACTAATTTGAATTTTTAATTTTTATGAAAATAAACAGTATTTCCGCTAGACATTCAGTAAAAAATATTGAGTTACCACGTAAACTTATGAAAATCGCATAGAAAGGCAATTCTTATTAAGAAGCTATGTTGTATAAGAAAGGCAGTTAGCAAGTTATCTTTCTTACTCGCTGACTTTCTCTAATTTTAAAGCCACAATTACTAGCTTTAAAGCTAAATTTCTTTAAGTTCTTTAATTTAGCTTATTCAATTGGATTTGGCCTGTCAATCAGTTGTGCAGTCTTATGTGTAGTTTCTATCAATCGATGCAAATTGACAACTAATTAGCAGAATTGTCAGCTGGCTGCACTGATTGAATGTCAAGCGATTGGCATAGATGATGGATAGTGTGGGGCTCAATTGTCAAATGTGACAGAGACGTGGCCTGTGAGACACTTGCCTAGAGAATTGTCCATACATTTGTAGTTTTTAATGAGTTTGCGATTCTTTTCAATGCACATTTGCATAGTTTGCCAGCTGAATGCGAATTGTGAAAAGCCGTCGGCCTTTGGCGGCAAATGCTTTGCCTTACAGAGTCTTAGCTGAATTTCTGGCATATTTGCACACGGATTTACAATAAATTGCAATTATGCAAATGAAGCGAGCAGCGAGAAACGCGATAGCTCTGAGAGAACCGGTACATTTAAATCTTCAAAAATGCTCACATTAATCACCGAGATTACTTGGGCACAATTTAGCAATTATGGATATTGACGGGGCGTGTCAATTGGGCAGTTGATAAATGATTAAGCGAATCCATTCATTTCGTTGTAAATTGCCATTTGTCAGTCCTAAATCGCGCTGTGGGTCAAGTTCAGGTTCAAGTTGGCCGCCGATTCGTACAAATTGGACTTGATTATGGTGGAGTTCACATAACCTCATCAGCATAGCTTTAAGACTGTCAAATAAAAACCTCTAAACTCGTATATACTGATTTGAACTTTTCTAGTAGGCACGTCTAGTCTTGTCTGGCTTCGACCCGTTTCAGCTCAGCTTTGCTAGTACGCGCGTTACCCATTTCTTAGCTATGGGTACAGAACGGCTTCAGATAAAAGCCCTTCCATCATTTACGGAACTAACTGCAGAAGATCAGCAGCGGTGCATTGACAGCTTTCGAAATGAGCCCCTCGCCGATAAGAATATAACGAATAAATATGTGAAGCGGACAAGTGTATTGCAAAGTCGTGCCCGACAGGATCCGCTGGACAACGAGTGCTTTCTGTGCTTTGATATCCATCCACTTAATTTCAAATATAGCACAATTATATTCTGTGTGTGCGGCATCACACACCACGCGTACCACGTCATCTATATGAATGTCGTCGAGGATACCAAAATGCAAAGCGTGAGCCAGTTTATGTGCGATCTATTGAACAATCTGATATCCGTAGAGATGCCAAAGTTACCAGACTTTACGCTCAAGTTCGTTCTGTGTCGCGACAATCCAATCAATAAAAATGTACTCAAGCTGTTCTCCGAAGCGGACAAGACCGCCGGCATATATAACACATTTCCCTTTATACGCGAGACAAACGTGCTCCGACAGTCAAAGCTGCACAATCCTTACGTTCAAGTCGCCTGGCTTGAGATAATGCAGGGCAACCTGCAACAGACCACCATTCGTGATCTATTCCAAAAGCATCGGGATGCGGCCATTGCCAAGAAGGATGACGTTATGAAATTGTTTGTCGATGATTTCAATAATCTAGCCAAGGATCTGCTCGAGTCCAGGTTTCAGGTCAATCTACGGCTGTGCACCATGGAGCGAATTGACATCTTTGAGCAAATGATACGCGTCCATATGAAGAACTACAAAGAACGCACGATTTCCCGCCTATTTCTGTTTGATTTAATAAGAGCTATTATCCATATTTATGGTCTCTGAGCATTGATTGACATTCGGGCATTGGTTCTGTCTAAAATTGGCTAGCAATTCAAATTGAACGTAAAGTAAATATATATATATTTTGAAATTTTTTTTTTTCTCCACAAAAGATTTCGTCAAATCGGTGTGGTTCGAGTGTCTCTGCTGTTTGTCGCAGCTTGTATTTAAGTTTTGGCAACGACTCGTCAACGGTCAGGATGGCCGAGTGGTCTAAGGCGCTGCGTTCAGGTCGCAGTCTACTCTGTAGGCGTGGGTTCGAATCCCACTTCTGACAAATTATTTTTTCTTTTTTATTATTTTTATTTTTAGCTTTGTATGTATTTTATTAGCAGTTGAATACCCTGCATCATGGAGCGCAATAAAAAATCAAAGCACTTAACTACAGCAATAAAAAATATACAGAAATCTTATCTTTTTACGTTTCGAGCATTTGTCGTTTAGGCCAATGGAGAAAAATTGCCATTGACATCGCATTAAAATGCACATTGGACGTGCCGCGAAGGGCTTTATAATACGCTTCTAGAGAGCTCTACTTACACGCGCCGAGTATCTGGTCAGAAGTTTGCGAACTTAAGGAAGTAGCTTCAAATGGCATTTATACCTGATCCCATATTTATCGCATTCAGCGCTTGCCAATTAAAATAAAACAGAAAATAGCTCAGACCTTGTCCGACAAATGCTTTGATTTCGATTCTGTTGACGCAGTTGCTTCTGCGAATTGACAAGAAAAACAACAACTCTGCAGAATAATACTAGAGAAGAAGAACACAACTGACCCAACAAAAATGGCATTGAGCCCGTGCCCTGAAACCGAGACTCAACTGTGTCAACTGGCCTATCGCTGCGCATTGTTTATAAACAAATGCGCTTAAGTGTGTATTTGCAATATTGTATACTTCACTCTTGGCTATATTCGAAACGGTGTCAGTTCTTTATTTTCCGCTTGTCACAACATATCTTGTCAGTCGATAGATCGGAACACCTTTCCAGGGGCGATCTCTGACATTCGATACGGGCAAAAGGCACATTTGAATGAATGAAAACTGCGTGCGCAATTCTTGATAGAGGAGTCGAGCTTTTGACCCACATTTCTACAAATATAAAGTATTATTGGATTATTAATTATCAAGCCACGCGAGAGGCGTGACTTGAGACAAGGCCCAACCGACACGTTGCCCCCTTTGAAAAACTGATAGTGAATATTGCAAATGAATTTGCGAATTTATACAGATCGGGCACAGATCTGAGACTGAGGCAAAAGTTCAATGGTAATGCGGAAAATTTTCGCGGCATGTCAAAACATTTCGTGGCATTTGGTTTTTTCCCTTAGATAAACAAACAATTAGCTCGAAATGCGCATGCATATTAAAACGGAAAATACTTTCGCACAAATACACATGCAAATGCCTATAAATAGCTAAATAAAATAGTTGTCGGCATAAAGTCAAAGCGTATCTTCTAAATACAATTATAAACAATGCTCTTCTATTCTTCAGCTACGGCTACAAATGCTTGGATTGTGTACGCATCTCAAGAGATTTGCGAGACGGAACTCAAATTGAAAATGTTCCAATTTTAATTTATGCAAAAAATGACAAAAAAAAGTGGCAACAACAAAAATAACATCTAAATGAACACCGGGCATAATGAACTTTATATTTTTGGTTCGTTTTGAGCATAAATCAAATGAAAATGTCGCCAAGTGTCGAGAAACTCATTAAAATATCTCTCAGCGAAGAAGAACAAAAAGCCAACAAAATATCCCACAGAGGCTGTCCATATCATAAATAATATACACGTTGTATATTTATGCATGTATGTATATTTATGTGCGGCACAACAAAAGCTGCCGCCTTTAATATGAGAGGATTGTAAGAGGCCCAGAGTCTGGAAATGACACGCCCTCAAGCCGCATTATTAGCGCCCATGAATGCGGGTTAACCTCATTTTTGACTTGTCTTTGTTGTTTTTTGTTTTGGAAACTCTCTTTTTGGTCCGGGGGGAGGCTTTGTAGGCGAGAGATTTGTTTTGTTTTTTATTAAGTTCTTTCTCTTTTTACAAGTAAATCGGTTAATGTTCTTTCATGACTAATCTGTGGGGCTTGTTGTTTTGTTATTGTTATTGTTATTGTTTTTGTGCTTTGCTTAATGCGATTGTCTCCGGGGCCCAGCCCTCAACGGCAGCGATAAGATTTATCTAGACAAACTGACAACAACAATTGGTCGGCGCTTTTTACACAAACAGCAGATCGAATCAGTTTAATTTGCAATAATTATGCCATAAAATTGCATTTTAAATATTAATTATAATAAAGCTTAAAAGCGAATCAAATTACTTAACTGCATGTTATTTATTTAATATGCCAACAAATTAACATGGGAAATTTAATGGAAATTTAAATCCCTTGAAGCACAGTTCCCATAAAGCTATTTATAACACTGTTCAGCTAACAGTGCGCATTAACAGCGCATACTCAGGCAGTATTAAATGAGCATTTGCTCAACTCATGCCAGATGTCAGGATGGCCGAGTGGTCTAAGGCGCTGCGTTCAGGTCGCAGTCTACTCTGTAGGCGTGGGTTCGAATCCCACTTCTGACAAGGATTTTTTACCAAATAAATATTTTTTTATTATGGCTTCTGTGTTTATCAGACCTTTTAAGGTTGACCATTTGTATATTTACCATAATTAACCATAAGAATATGAAAAACAAAAAAATATCGATGTATTATTCAGTTAAAAGCAAATTCTAATGGCCGCATATGTTTTCTTGTGGCTTGTTTTTACTTTTTCGAATATGTGTGGGTGTCATCTGTGGAGCTGATGGAAAACAGCAGCCAAACAAACAGTTGGCACAATGCGTCCGTTTATTTTGCTAATCGCCCTCGCAGTTGTTTTTTAACTAAACTTTGCTTGAGAAATCTCGAAAAGAAACCATTTAAACTGCCAAAAACCAATTGATAACTGACGGCTGTTTTCGACTGCTGTGTTTAACAATTTAATTACGCGTTTTATTTATGTTTAATCATTTATCAGCGCCTCAGATCTTTGCCCTTATTCCCGCTACGACTTTTATGTTGATTCTTATGCGCATCCTATTGATTCGCAATTAAACAAAAGCCAGACAGCTTCGACATGTTTACAATTTACTTTTATGAATATTAACGAATATGCAAATGTGTGCGTGCGTGTGTGTGTGTGTGTTATAAATATTTCTGAATTTTGTTCGAGAATTGTGTGCTATACTAAATATAATCGTAAATTCAATGTGCAACTTACAGAAAACGCAACTCATGTGCCTCCTCCTCATAATCACAGGGGGCAGCCGCCCCGTCAGAATCTCGTGCGGCAGATAAGCAACGGAAGCTGCGGTTAACTGCTGGAGATGATGCTATGGACGCGGACGGGGATGTGGATGTGGATGTGGATATGGATGTTGAATCTCTGATGCTGACGGTTGTTAGTTGTTGGCGTCGGCGGCCTTTGGGTCTCAAATTCCTGCAAGTCAATCAACCCGTCAGTTTCTCTTGTTGTTTTCTTATTTCTCTCTGCGAGTGTGTGTGTGTGTGTGTGTGTGTGTGTTTTTGTGTTTTTAGCGTTTTTGCTTCTTTCTTTGACCAGGCGACGGGCGGACGGATCGACCGACCGACTATTCCGTGCGATCATATATTTGGCGCTGGCGTTGTTGTATTTATAGCCGCATGGAACACACATAAAATTTCTACGTAAGATTTCGTAATTGCATAGCAAGGCGAATGGTAAATGCGCTTAAGCAAGTGTGACAGCAACAACAATAAAAAAGGAACAACAACAAGTGCGGAAACACTTGACTGACTGCTGGAGGATTCACTAGTATTTTGGTATACTTTAAGCGATAAGACGCACAAACCTAAACACACGTAGCAACGGATTAAACAAACCTCGCGCGCAGCTGTAATTTTCCGTTAAAACAATTTCCGAACCGACGCGTTGCGCTTTGTGCTGTTGACTGCAGCGAGCGGCAGTGGCAGCAGCGAAGCAAGCAGCAGGCAACCACAAAAGTAAGCCGATCGCAAAGTATAGCGAGGTGCAGATTTGGCTCTGTTACGCTCACGCTCTCCCTCTCAAGCATACGCTCTGCGCTTGACGTCATAGCAGTCAGCTTGTGAGCGCGTGCACTGCACACACATCTGTGACGTGCCGCTCTGCGCTTAGCATCACCTTCTCAATACAGTCCATGCAATGATCGCCAGCGAGAGCAACGCGTATACAATATGAGAGCGAGAGAGTGAGTGAGCGAGAGTGAGTAAACAACATTAGCTCGCTGTGTGGTGCGCCATAAAGTTTTGTTTTTATTTCATGTCTTTTTATTTGTCTTGGCTTCTTCACTTCGCACACTGATACAAAGGCAACGTCAATCCCGCATGCGTGGGCAGCACACTCACACAGACACATACACAAGCGCTCATATGTCAAAGCTTTGGCTGCACGTGCAGCGCCAACTCTCCAAAGCGCAAAACCATAAACAAAACTACAAAAATGAACAGAAAGGGAAAAATTGGTGAGGTGAGGGAAAAATACCAAATTGCATGGCTAATTAAATTTCTATTAGCCAAGCGGCAAAAACAAGCGCTTAAAGATGTTTCAAAATTGATTTCAGCTCGCTTTCTTTGTGCCCGAGAGCTCTCGCTTGGACATTATGTATACGCCCCCACAATCGTTCAGCTGTGTGTGTGCGTGCGAGTGTGTGCGTGTGTGTGTTTTTGTTGCGGTTATAAAAAGAGCTCAGAACAGGCAAACATTTGAAATGCTGTGCGGCTAAAAAAAAAACAATGAAACCTGTTAATTAACTTTGTACAAATTTGGCATAAAATGTCGCGACTCTGCGCTAAGAAAAAAGCCACTAAAAATTAAATATAGTGGACAAAATTGATGAATGCTCCAAGTGGTCAAAGTGCTCTGCCAATTGTCTGGCTCCAGCTGTGCGTTCTGACAGCTTTGAACTTGAAAGAGTATATTGACTTCTTCTGATGTTCTTGCGGGTGTTGTTCGACCAAAAACTAAGCTCATAAATCTTGGCAATGAATAAAAGCTGTACTCGGATTATATTAGATTCTGTCAAAAATTAATTGCTACAAATTTTTGAAACCAAAATTAGGCATCAGGCATATAAATCGCTGCAGCTTTGACAGGGTTCGAGGTGTACCCAATATAATTTTCTGTCTAAGCTCCATGAGTTTCAGATGGAGCATCAATTTTGGGAACCCACGTAAATTTACCAATAGATGTGGGCTTGAGTAACTAGAATTTGGGATGTTCACATAACAAATCGATTTATGTCAAGTTCCGCCTAGAGGACAAGTCAAGTTCCGCCTAGAGGACAAGTCAAGTTCTGTTTACTTTTGACCAAGTTATCAAAGAAGGAATATTGGTATAACAGCCCGAAAAGTACGCCCAAACTTGTCAATGTCTTCTTTGGCTTCTGACGGCTTACAACTTGAGTATACCTATTTATCTGACTCTGTTGTTGGTGTTGTTGTTGTTGTTGTTGTGGTTGTTGACCCACTTAACTGGCCATTGTAATGCTAATTTACAAGCTCCAGCCGCGTTGGCTGCACCCACCGCTCTGCTGCTGCAGTTGTAAGTGGAGCAGAGTGCAGTTATTGCTGCACTGCTGCGCCCCGTTGCGCGTCCATATATTTATGGGTTTTCTTCTTGGTTATATGGCATATATTTGTACATATTGTGTCAGGCTGACAGTAGCACAAATTTTGATTGATGACTTTTGATTGACATTCGGGCAATTTGCTAATTTTGTTTCAACTACTTTTGCGTTTTATTAGACAGTACGTTCTGCGTACCGAGTACGACAAGCCGGGGAAATAGGTCAGTTGTCCAAGAACTGTGTGTATCATTAATCACAATGAATTTATGCTCGACCGAAAGTACGCCGAATGCCTCGGCGTACTTGTCTGCAAAATAAACATGTGAATTAATAGATAAATAACTTGTATGGCGAATACTAACGCGGTGTGGCGAGCATTGCATTTATGCCAGCTGAGAGCGTAAACTTTAATTAACTTTAGCTGTCAGGTCAGCCAACTGATTAACATATATAAATGCCTATCAGATGTCTACAATCAAGCTATAAAAATGAAAATATCATTCGAGGCCCCATGGCTTGGCGCTCAAAGTCAAAGTGGAGCACACAGTAAAGCTAATTGAAATGCATTGAAAGTGCGTGCGACCGGTACTAGCAACAAGTGGCTGCAACAACAACAACAACAACAGCAACAACAAAAGCAACTGCAACTGCACGTTAAGCTGATGTTGCAGCTGCAGCGGCTACTGCTACTGCTGCTGCGTGTGAAATGTCAACAGCATTGGCAGCGGAGGGAGCAATTTGGCCGCTGGCCAGTTGACATTTGCCAGTGGCAAACTGATTATTCGGCTGTAACTTAATTATTTTGCATAACTCATTGAAAATGCACGACAAACTTCAGCAGTGGGTGGGCAGCGCCTTTTTGACTTGTCGTCGTTGTTGTTTTTCTGTCTGCTGTCAGTGGTTGCATAATAAATGAAAATAAATATAAAATGTGACACTTGCCAATCGGCGAACTTACTCAATTTGATGTATGTTTTTGACCTGATTTCGACTAAAGTTACATTTTTATTATTATTATTATCATCGCTCGCATCGCTGCATTTTTCACGCTCAAAACATAATCGTACAAATTGAAGTCTGTTTATTGTTGTTGTTTTTGTTGCTTATTGCTTGTTGCATGTTGTCAGTCGACGCAGTACACACCTTTCCATGACGCGACGAGTGCAATTTGTCTTTGCCTCTGGGCGCCACATGCAATTTTTCATTCGCATTCACGAGCGGCGCGTAGGCAGCCCAAGTTCAAAGAGTTAAGTGTGATTGGCCAACACATGTAATACATGGCGTATACTTAAGGTCTATGCTATAAATAGGGGAGCCACCGCCATACTTCTGTCCGCCAGTCAACTTGTTGCGCCGCCTTAGAATGCCATTGGTTTTTGCAAACGGGGAGCACAACAGTCAGGATGGCCGAGTGGTCTAAGGCGCTGCGTTCAGGTCGCAGTCTACTCTGTAGGCGTGGGTTCGAATCCCACTTCTGACAATAATTCTTTTTTATATTTTTAAATTTTGTAAGGCAGGTTTTTGTTAATCAAAACGTTTTACATTTGTATTCATTTCCTCTTAAACAAATTTTAATAATAATATTTAAACAAATCTGTATAACTTGTGTCGAATATGAGTTATTTGGGTCTTGTTGCTTTTTTTAAATGGGTTAATTATGTAGTTATATTTAATTGCAGCTCTACTTTATGCTGATCTCCGCGATCTCTTCACAATGAGCAGCACTTGTTTCTCGCCGCAGTTTCTTCAATTGGACTCGTAAATGCTCTGCGGTGGGCGCCATTAAAAATTACAAGTAAATCAATTTATGTGCGCTTAATTGTCAATATTCTAATCACATAATCAGCGGCTGGCAAACGTTTGCCTTCGAGCACTCGCTGGCCAACAGTTGTAAGACCACACACAACCCCAGCCGATGATTATTATCGCGGTCTGGCATCGCCGCGACGCCGTCAATGGCAAACACTTTCAAGACGGCAACAAATCATTCATTCTATCAAACTGCAGACTCTGAAGCAGACTGACCGTTTTCTGAGGGGACAACTGAGGGGGCGAGTGCTTGCCAGATCAGTTTTTATGTTAAGATGTTACGTTTCCTTCAATTATTCTTGGGACATTGGCAGGGTTATAAAACGAAGCTTACGGCCCTATATGTAAGCAGGATCGTAAACTGCAATCAGCCGCTTAGAACTGAGAATTAGTCGGTTCGAATTCCAACTTTTTCTTAATAGCACAATTTACGACAATATTATCTCGCACAAAATGGGAATCTATAAAAAAGCCTCAACTATTAAAATTGTTTAACAGTCACAAGGCGTGAAACATTGATGCTGGTCATAAAAAGGCTGTTGAACAATTGACAAGCGGCTGCTGCTTGGCAAAAATTGTTTAAACAATTTTAATTGACATCTCTCTGAAGAAAAAATATGAATGATGTGACATGTCGACGCCTATCTGCAGTTTTTCCAAGACGTTTTCCATGCATGCATTTACGTACATATTTAATTTTGACTGAGCAGCTATTGAAATTTATTGCCAATTGATTGGCTTTTAAATAGCAAATAAAACGTGCTTTCAGCGAATTATTATTAATGCTCAAAATTTGTTGCTGCCTTGCACACCGCATGCCCCTCAATCGGCATTTAACACCTGTGGTTTTATGAAAAGCTTTTAACACATTTAATTAACATTTTCAATGCAAAATGCTGTCAAATATGCATTCCGAATGATCTCTGCAATTTATAGCAAGCAATTAAGATAAGAAAAATAATTATCTAAACGCAAGCGCGAACAGCTACTCGTAGTATAACAAGATATCGCGTGTATTTATCATAGAGTTTCCACAGTGTTTTGAAGTAGTGTATGGAAAATGCCTATAAATGTAAATTGTTTTTTATTTCTCAGTCGGCGAGCAGCTTTTAAAAGCTCTGCGAGCCTTTTTAACGAATATATTGCATAGCTTTTATAGCAAACGTATTTCGTATGATCTAGTACATCAGTAAAAGCTCCATATTGTGACCACCCTCATTATGACACTCGCAGCGAAAGCTTTTATGCCAACTGAGCGAGAAAGCTCTCACGCGCTCAGAAACCAAGCTTACGTAAACAACAAGAGCTTTCAAAGAGCTACAAAAGCGCCAGCCGACAGCTTTTAGTAGGTTTTAAAATATACTTGGAATGACGCAGGCGAAACTTTTGGCAGTCTTCGAAATACCATGATGTAGCGTGGACAGAACGTATACTCAATCAAGCAGAGCTACCTGAAAGGCGAACTAAGACTTCAACTGCAGCCAGAAAACACAATTGAAATAAACGGCTGCCAACTGCTTTCAACAATAATTCGAGAAAACGTAAAAAAAAGTTCTTTTATTTGTGCCAGGCGAAAAGCACGCCACGCTAACAACGTGTTGTGACTGTGGCGTGCAGGAAGGTTATTCAACTCAAGCCGTTAGCTTTCTGAAGAACACCAGGTACGTGCGCCATAGATAACACAATTTTAGATATACTCTCGTTATGCATTTGACAATGAAGAATATAAGTGAAAAAGCATCTCGACCACTTCATCAACATCAGCAACATTTTAGGAAGCCGGCAACAACTTTCGGCGTCGCAGCCAACGGCGTAAGCTCTGTTCCGTTAAAGCTTTCCATATGGCTGCTGAGTGGGCCAAAAAGCTTTTTCTCATTTGAAAGACAAACGAGAAAGAAGGGCTATCTTCGGCACGCCGATAATTTAATACCCTTGCAGACCTAAACCTTCTCATAATGCCCAGCACAGTGAAAATAGTTAAAGCCGAGTATGGTTAAGATATCTTGAAAAACAACAACATTTCGGGGTTTATGGGGTCGCAGATGTCTCTTTCTATGCGTTACACACTTAACGGCAAAATTATAAGACTTTCTGAAAGGGTATAAAGATGAATGTGAGTGATTGCTTGTGAGTTATCTTCCTTTGAATGGCTCTCACTTGTTTATGATCTGCTTGCTCAACATAATTCTGTTTTAGTTAAATTGCAGCCGTCGTTCAAAGCTCTTTAAAAATATTAAATGTGAAAGTTCTCTGGTAAAACCCTACGTGTGTCTAATAGTATTCGGTTTCGAGCTTGTAATTGTCGGTGGTATTAATTGACATAGAAAATTCGTATTCTAAAGTGTTGAAGAAAAAGGTAATAGAGGTTGGAAGTCATATACGCATATGCATTTACATACATATGTATGTACCTATTTGGCGATTATCTCTGCATGCATATGTATGTATGTGTGTATGTGTGGATGTGTGTTCTCGCAATTGATATCTACTTAATCGCCTTTGGAAGGCGCTTACACGAAGTTTTGCTGTTTCTTATCGCTTCAAAGAAGAGCTCATCTGGAGTTAAATTGTATGTATGTATTAGGCAAAGCGAAATTAAAAATATGTATGTATGTATGTAAGTGTAATGGTGCTGGACACAAGAGCTATTATTCTTCTTCTTTTTCAAAATTCGAGTGAGAACTATGCGACACATTTATATGCATACACACTCACACAAACACGTATATGCGCAGAGATGAGCCAAGGCCGGAGATAAGCAGTCACCTGTTTGTGTGTGTGTTCGCTGTAATTTATCTTGTTACGCTCTTGCACTCACAACTCTTTTTTGGTGCTGATCGCTGATTGGTCGGATCAATAACAGCATGCATTGAAGTTCTCGTCTTGTCGCTCGCGTGCTCTATTTTCTGAGCGCCGTTCTCATGGACCTGAGCGACTTTGTTCCGTGTTAGTGTGGCCTCATTAGTCAATCAGGTCGGTTGGAACGGTGCGGCTTACAGTCTTTTAAAGCAATTAATATTTGATTAATACTACAACTATTAATTTGTGTTGTCTAATAAGTTACATATTTTGCGATCGAACGGACACACAATTCATTTGCGCTAGCGCAATGAGAACAAAAATTCGACGCACAGAAAAATGGGAATCTTGCAATATTTGTGTGAATGTGATGCATAAGTAGATAATGCCATAGCACGCAATACACATTCATATGTACATAGATGCATATTGAACGGTTATCTCTGCATACATACATATGTATGTATGTTTGTGATATCTACTTATGCTAGCATGTGCATGCTTGCCTTTGCATTACCACCTTTGAATGGCGCTCACGTGAGTTTTTGGTTTGCTTTCTCAACTTGCAGTGCACCGATTTTCGTTCAATTTGCGTTGGAGAAAGAAAATACGATAAGTGTATATTCTCGGGTAAATACCTTCCCTATCTCAAATAGTATAGGTTCTTGGACTCGTGCGGATCGAGAGTATCAATTGGTACTAAGAAATTGCTGGTTTAAAGACTTTTATAAATCCCATAAGGTACATCCTACCAAGTCGGACATAATTTAACTGGTAAAAGTTCGTTTGAAATCTACAAAATATTAATTAATTCTTAATTTTGTAATTTTTAGACAAATCTGCCATGAATAAGAAAACATTCAATATCGTTGGTACCTTGATGACATACATACATATATGACCTTGGTTAATCCAAACACTGAAAATATTAAAACAATTTTAATCTGTTGCCATATCTGGATCAGTTCCGATATCGAAATATTCGTTCTGCTGTGAGTTTTAAGGGATTTCAGAAATTCTAAAGAGTAGTCTTTTCCAAATCAAATATAATTTAACCAATATGTTTTAGTCTACAAGAGCTTATGTATATCTCTTATTTTGTATTTTTCAGCGTTATCTGCCACGCCCATGGACAACATATGATCGTCGGAGTTATTTCGCCTTAAAATGACATATTTTTTAAGCTAAGCACGCGGAATTGTCTCTATATCATGGACAAACATTTACGAATCCACTTTTAAATGTTTCGACTACAATCGGCATGATCGTCATTGTTCGTACCTGTTGACCTATATGTCCTTGGGGATGCCATACCATGGATATAGTCCTAGCAAACCGAAAGAACCAAGTTCTGGCAAAATGCGCAAGAACCTGGTTCCAAAACATGAATGAATTTCTTTTACAGCCACCGCAGCTGGTTGGTTCCTAGTTGACAAGCATATCCTTGGTTATACCATACTATCGATAGAGTCCTTGGGAACCTAGAGGATCAGATCTGTGCAGAATGCGCTTTGAAATGGTCCAAAAATATGTATGCTTTTTCTTCCAGGAGCCCTTTTACATTAGCTGCAGCTGCAGCTGTTGCTTAACAGCCGCCTTAAGGCACTCATTTTACATGATCTGTTACTTAACACTACTCATTTTAATTGAGTTACATTTTTGCCCCTTTATGTTATGCAATGAAAATTTTTATTGGAAGAACTCGTCGACCTTCTGGGCATTTCTGTTCGCCTGGTATTTGAGTAGAATTTTAGTGCAAATTTGGGACCCGCTGCGAGGGTGCCCTTTCTGTGACGTCATTTTTCGCCCGAAAAAATATTGTACGTCGACCTTCTGTGCATTTCTGTTCGCCTGGTACATTTGGGAAATTTTAGCAAAAATTTGGGACCCAGCCGGCGACCAGGGCGCCCCTTTTGGGTATGCAATGAAATTTTTTCGGCAGAATCATATGACTCGAAATTGGACTTGTAAAATTTCTGTCTCGAAGCGCATGGAAATGGTCCAAAAACACAAATCGTTAAATATCTCAAAAACTACAAGGACGATCCTAATGAAATTTGGCCAGGATGTAGTCTTGGTATACACAATTATTTTGACATATGACTCGCAAGGATACGCAAGGATATGCTCGAGTTATGGCTTATTTTCTTCAAACAAATTTGTCCTTTAAACTTTTTTGTCTGAAGGACTTTCGTCCTTTGGGTTGTTAATTCTTCAATGGGAAGGTGAGGACTATCTGCTGGACAAAGGACATCCAGATAGTCCTTCAAATGGCAAAGTTAGCCCGGATATTTTCGATTTTGGCCACTTTTGCGACTAACCCCCTAGCAAAAATTTCGAAATTGTTTTTTGTCGAATTCTGGAAATCCTTGAATGCCAATCGATAGACCTGCTCCCCATGAGTTCAAAACGATATATTCTTTCGATATCCTTAAGGATTTGACCGAGCTATGGCTAAATGAAAAATGTCCTTTTTGAAAATAGGCTATATCTCGGAAACGGCTAGGACGGTTTTGATGTCCTTTGGACCGTTTATAGTCCTTGTTCATACGATTTGTTTGAAACATGACTTGTCAGAATCCGAAGGGATATAGCCTAGTTATGGCTTTGTTAATTTACAAATGAATTGTAATCAAATGTATGCTGTCTAAAGGACTTTCGTCCTTTTCATTATATATACTGATTTGGGAGGATGAGGACTATCCTTTGGCAAATTAACATCATGATCGGTAAGGATACGGACGATATACAGCCTTCTTTTCAAAGCTACTTTACAAAAATTTTCGTCCTTTTTGATACATATTCTAAATTGGCAAGACAAGGACTGCATGTTGGCCAAAGGACATAAGGATGCTCCATGAGGTGGACAATTTATGGTCGATTTGGTTTTTAATGTCGACTTAAAAAAAAACATATTTCGGAAACTATAACTATTTTTATGTCCTTTGGACACATTAAGGTCCTTGTCATTCGCAAGGATAACGCCGATCTACATCCTTCTTTCTTTACAGACAAATATATCTTTTGCTCACCTGGAGCTATTTCTATAAAAAGGACATAGTTTTTTGGGCATAACTCGGACAAATCCTTAAAGATCCGGCACGGGCACACCTTTTCGAACTCGCAGGATTGGCATTGTGACATCTCCTGCGGCAAACGACCCGTAGATTTTCCTATGTCATACTTAAATTTATCATAATCTTAAAATAGTCAGGACAAGAATTATTGTATGCACATATTATTGTAAGGCTCTCACAGGAGCATGCAGTGCTATAGTTTATTACTATTCAAAAGTTGCTTATAAACATATAGTATATTAAAAAAAAAAAAAAAAAAAAAGATTATGCACAGCACATATGTAAATATATGCTGCATTTAGTGATATATAATGCAAAGTTGTGTCTTTGAACTGTCTCGTGGTTGTCCTAAAATAAAATTAGTTTATAGATTTAATTGAGCCTATTATGCGGGAACGTTGATATTCTGATCCTTTGGCGGTTTCTTCTTGAAACCAATAGCATCCGCTTCCTTGACAGTTGTGGGCAATACAAGGTTTGTGGTCTCGGGAAAGAACAGAGTGAGACATCCGCTAAATATGGCAGCGCAAGCAAAGAGAATGGCTGGAGCGTTTGCGTAATACTTGGCCTAAATTGATCGAGAAGTTTATAGGTTATATATAGGAATATGATGAAAAGGAAATCATAAAGTTACCAATAACGGCGTCTGCGGCGCCAGCATGGAACCAAATCTGCCCATCATGGAGCAGAAGCTCAACAAGCTGTTCCTCAGATTAGTGGGAAAGATTTCAGAGGCGAAGAAATAGAGCACCTGAAAGCTAGCCGTGATGGTCAGCTTACCCACCAGGAAGAGCACCAGCTGCAAGACTTGTTGATCGCCTCCAGCGAAAATGGTGCCAATGCAACACAGACCACTGAACAGCATAAGACCACACAGGGAGTAACGTCTGCCAAAGCGATCCATGATAAGAAGTGGCAAAAAGAAGCCCGGAATCTCCACCAGTGCAATGAACGCAAAATTGTTGTACTTATTGCCATCCAAAAGCACCACGTTCAAGCTGAGCCCATAGTAGACCAGCACATGGACAATCCAGCACAAGGAGCAATTGGCAATGCGCCACTTGAAGTTCCTGAAGGCCTCACGAATTGGAAATTTACTCTCATCAGACTGCTGCAGCTTATCCCGATTGGCTATGACCAATTTGTCCAACGCACTCTCCGACAGCTTGCGCTTATTCACCCTGGCCGCTCGGCGCAGAATGGCCCGGGCTCGCTCCTCCTTGCCGACGCTTAGCAACCAGCGCACGCTCTCGGGCAGGATCCAGAAGTAGGCGAGCAGAATCAGCGAAGGCGTGTAGGCGATTCGCAGCAGAGTGCGCCAGTGCGGAAAGGCCTTCGCGAACATGGCCAGTACCACTTCGCCGACGGCATAGAAAATGGTTATGACACTGCAGGCGAGCACACGACGCTTCGGGCCGACCAGCTCAATGCCAATCACAAAGCACGTTGAGTACAGGGTGCTGCTGGTCATGTTGTCCAAAAACTCAAAGACCAGGAAGCAAATATAGTTGGGTGAATAGGAGCGCACAATGCCCAACACGGCGCCCAATATCCCGCCCAAGGCAATGGAAAAGCTGCGACCATAACTGCAAAGCAATGGAAAATTAACATTATTGTAAAGTACAAATTGTTTACGACGAGTTTAACATACCGATCAGCAACAAAACCTCCGAGCGGTATGCCAAAGAATTGTCCCAGATTGTTAATGGTGCCGACAAGTGATAATTTCCATTCATCGTCGCAGAAAATTCCAAACTTTAAAAAGATTCCATTAAGTTCAGAAAGTTAATTTACAATTTTATTTACTTTATTCCCCCATGTCTGTCCCGCTCCAATAATGCAAATATAATGAAAAATGTTCCGCATTAAATTGGCATAACAAAAGATGTATTTTGCAGCTCATTATTCACTTGACTCGCCAGTTTATCTGCTTGTGTGCTTCTATCTGATTGCCACTGTCACTGTCACTTGCATATCTAATCTAGAATGGTTATTTACTTATGTTGCAATTGCTTGTGCTTGTGCCCCTGAAAACTGAGCTCCGGGTCGCCCAGACCCAGTTCAGACGAGTCTCTGACTTTGACTTGTGCAACATTTATCTTACGTCCACAGGCCAATTAGTTAAGTGATAAAATTTCAAATGCTGAGCTTATCAAATCTACTTAAGTACCAGCTATTTTTGGTAAGCCCCGTAAACAATTGTATGAGCGTTAAGCTGACATTTATAAAAGATTTCTTACTATTTTGCGCTCCAATTTTGGCGACAAGCTAAAAGCTTGCCCTGCAAACAGGTTCGATGTACGCTAGAAGGTCTACTGTTGTCTCTTGTCTGTTGTTTCAGATGTTTTGATCGCATTGCGTACTAAGGTCATCTGATTGACTTACATTTATAAAGCTGTATAATAACCTAGGTTAAATAAAAGTTATCTATATACAAAGAAACTGAACTTAAAATTGAAGCAAGTTCAATTGCATATAGAAGAGCACAAGAGCAGATTGTAGGCCAAGAGATAATGGACCTTTGAAATGGAGTTGGGAATTGAAAATTGAGTTGTATTGGGATATTTAATTGCTTCTACTAATATGTTAAAGCTGAAATTAACACTTTTTAAATTAATTTATACTATAGTCAAGCTTAATGTAATTAGCATTCGATTCATTGTTCGGACGACAGATTTAATTATAGCAATTATTTCTATTTTAAAAGTGATTTAGATGTATCATCACAGAAATAGAATTGTCAGATTTGCTCACGAATATCAAAACAAATAATGAAAAATCAGTTTTAGTTTCATAATGAAAGTAAGGTAAGACAGTTTGTGGCTGAACGAGAGGAGCAAGTGATATTTAATCAATTGAATAGCTTGTTATGAAATCAACTTGGCTTTAGCTATACAAAAACATGCCCCAATATTGCACGAGTTGACTTCTTCCAAATATGGTTAAAATAGATACTGATAGCCAACGTCCCTTTGGACGCTGTCAATTATATTTGAACAAGTGTTTAATGAGCACTAGAGGGCTTGCAGCTGTCAGTCTGCGTTCTTATCATGGCTTTTATAATACTAAAGGCCCCATTCGAGGGTAACTGATTGACGATGATCGTAAACGATTGACAAGTCCAAAAACAAGAAACAATAAAAAAAAAAACTAGGGACTAGTCATTGAACTCATAAATTTGATAAGATTTCAAGCAGAGAAATTTGCCTAATAGTTCGCTTGTCACTGAGAGTGGATTAGTCGGCCCAGCCCCTCTCAGGGGCTTGGACCAGTTGGGGTATGCAGAAATCGGATGACTTATTATCAAAGTCCATGCTTGCCGAGAGTCTGATGTTTATGGGCTGATAAGTCTCGGGGCCCCCATCGTTGTCTCGCTTACGTGGTTAATCGCAAACGAACTTTGATACTCACGTCATTGGAAATGGTGAATTCTTGATCGCGGAATTTGAAATCGTTGTCGGGACATCGCTCCTTTTTCTCCCTATTGTAGTTATCGGCCAGACAGATATTCTCAGTTTGATTCCACGAAGACAACTGATTGTTATCGTAGCGATTGCACTTGTCCAGCTCCCTGCCATTCTTTGGTATGCTGTACTCGGTCCAGGGCTCATCGTAACGGCTATCGGGTCCATCGCACTCTGTAATGTTACATCTGTTGGTTTGGAGAATTTCTATTGTGACTGAATGTCGAAATAACTCACTAACTGCAAGTAAAGTTCACCTGTGCATCACCGTTCCGGCCGTGAAAACGTATGTTACCGAGAACATGGCGTGAAACATCATTGGCAAACAGATCAGCAGAAATATAAACAACTGAAAGCGTCCAAACTGTCCAATGTGCTTCAGTATCGCGTCCAGTGTTATATCCTCCGGATCGGCGGCATTTGAATTTGCCGCCATTTCCATTTGGTTTGTGGTCGGTGGCGGCGCTTCTTCAGGGTTCGTCATTTGGTGTCTTCTTTTTATTTGCTTTGTTTATCCAAATCTGTGCACAATTAACGAACTACTTCGTACATTTAGTAAGTTTATTTATACGCGGGCGTTTTTATAATATTTGCTTTTTTCTTTTTGCCAAGTTTATTTTTAAACGCGAACAACTTGTACGTTGTTCACAGCATGGAAACGCGAGACACACTGCGATCGTCGATCCGCAGCCGCTCGGCGGTCGGCCCCAAACTTGCCGTACTCTCTGCCGACTCGGGCCAATTGTGAGGTGCGCTCTCATTAGGCCCTGTCCTGTTAAATAAGTTTCAAAATCTAAGCATATGCGCTCTCCCATTTGATAAGATTGCTATAGTTAAGCGAATACATCTTTGATAACGAATCTGTTCAATGTCGAAGATAATCAATGTTTTCTTAGAAATTCGTACACTCTCGATAAGGAGAAATGGGCTTTAAATAATGGGGAAATTCTTAATAATATAATGAAGTAGATAAAGGAAACTGCATATTTAAGAAGATTTTAAAAAAACTATTTGGAACGTATGGTTAAATGTGATAAATGACCTGTTTTAGTTGATCGGCTCGAGTTCTAATAGTATATATAAGAGACGTTTTCACGTGCTGCGAGCGTGCTCTTTCCAAACTGAAACAGGGTCTATTTTTATCTGGCGTGTCAAATAAAATGAAAATATAAATATTAATGGCCAGCACTGAAAATCTTCAAGCACAATAAAAAGTAATTAAGCTTTTTAACCTGAACTTCTTATGAGCCGAAAGTATTCAATGCAGTTTATATGCAAAAATGAAGCGGTTTAACCTGAGATACTTAAGAGCTGTGAGCTGTGAGCATTCCATGCGGTTCAAATGAATTTCCAAATGCAATTGGCATTCAATAAAAGCAAACGATTCTGAAAGAGAACCGGTTCCAAGGCAAACATCTCCTCACTTGCTGCACTTTATTTCGGGCACGAATGCGAGTTACGTTTTAATTGCCTTCGACGATTCTAACGAATATGCAAATAAACAATGCCAGGTAATGAGGTGGAAATTGAGGGTTTCTTTATATGGACCCATTTGGGTTTTTTTGTTGTTGTTGCACATCTACACGTGCTTTATGCTGTGCCGCCTGTCGCAGCCATAACCATTTGCCCTGTCGACGTAATCAACAGTGTTAACAAATCGCAAGCCCGACTATCACTTGTCCCAATCAAAAATGCTAATAGTACATATAATATAATATACGTTTGTGTAATAGTAGAAACTGTTTATAAATGCGAACATTGCTCCCACACCTCGGCTCTCTGCCCACAGCTACTCTCTGCCGCTCTCTGCGGCTCTCACTCTCGCTCGCCTGATGTTTTCTTTATGAATGGGACAGCGAATCGTGCGCATAAGTTATTGTTTATTTATGTTTGATGTTGACACTTTTATATTTATGTTTATCAACTTTTTTCTCGCACACATTTTATGAATGGATAATGACAAACAAAATACAAAATTTCGTGCTGCGAGTCTTCTACATTTTTATTTGTGCCATGCCGAACATTTAGCTAAAAAACAAAGGTTATACAATGCACTTTGACTGCCGGCATTTCCCTTGGGATCTATCTGCCTGTCTATCTACAGCTATTGTTAATAAACATCTCATTAACTTCGTACCTATACAATAACAAGCTAGTCATTTTCAAATATGGGTGCAAAAACTTAGGAAACTTAAACGCGTCAGATAAATTATAAATTACATTAGCTTTGGCATTAGTTAGACTTAGATGCTAGTGAGCCATAAACCGTATTACACGCTGTCTTAAGACCTGTCTGTCTGTTGTATAATTAATAAACTTTGGCATTCACTTTTCAATGAGAATCGCTCTACGACATGATTCTCGGAATTCAAGTAATGCGGACTTGCCTTCCTCTCTTTGATGTACTAGCTCTCGCTCTCGCTCTTGCTTCCGCTCTCTCTTTGCTACTCATATATTATTCTTTACTCTCTTAACTAAACCTTTCTATGCGATTTTCAAAAATTCCACTTGGTTTTGTACTGAGTGTTATTTCATTTGTTCACATACTTACGTTTTAATGATGGACTGTGTTAATAAATGAGACATTTTTTGAGTTATTTTGTTTGAATATATCTAAACACATACCTTTATTTAATGAATTCAAAAATTGTGTTTAATTCTGTTTGACTTTTTGTTTCTTTTGTTTTCATATCCATGTTTTTGTTTTGTTTCTACCCATTTCTGGTATATTTCAATTAAATTCACACCCAATACATATAGAAAGAATCTCCAAATTTTCCAGTGTTCTTATGTTTTTGTGTTTTTTTGCTTGCTATTTACTGTTTTTTTTTTTTGGTTTTTTTTTTTGTAATTTTTTATTTTTTTTTGCTGGTATTTGAAGTAAAAATTTGACTCAAAACACATTTAGTTCGAGAACGCAATACACTTAGTTTTGTATTTGGTTTCTTTAAAATTCTTTCTGACTTGGCTAAATTTGCAATATGTATATGTGTGTGTGTTAGTGTGTGTGTGTGTGTGTGTGTGTGTGTGGGTGTGTGTGTGTGTGTGTATGTGTGGGTGTGTGTGTGTGTGTGTGTGTGTGGGCGCTGAGGTGTCTATGTATGTTGATGATATGATGGTAAAATTTGATACGTAATTGAATTTCAACGAAAAACTTGGAGTATATGTATACGTATATGTATGTGTATATATATATATGTATTTATATATATGTATGATGCTTATATGTGTAGTGAATAAATACATATGCACTGGTATTAATCATTAATATAATCGGTTTAAATAATTCACTTAATAGCTTGAACATTTTGTATTCCTTTTGCTTTTGTTTTTTGCTTTTTAAATCTATAAATTCAATTATAATGCACTTAACTTTGTGTGTATATGTCCATTTCTTTTTCTTTTGTTTCTTATTGCACGTATGTATGTATGTGTTTGTGTGTGTATAACTTTTGTTTAACATATTTACGATGTCTGTGTGAGTGTTGGTTATGTTAGTGTGTGTCTGTGTGTGTGTGTGTGTATGCACATACTCGTGCATAAGTACACACACATGTTGTTGATTTGTATTTGTCCATATATAGTTTATATGTAAATATTTTTAAATATAATTTTTATAGAATTGTAAATATATTGTAAATAATGTTTGCTTTTTTTGTATTATTATTATTTTTCTTTTTTTTTTTGTTTGTATTCCTTCAACTTTTTACCATTGTTTGTTGTACATTTCGCCCATATGTTTGCAATGATGTATTAATACCGCTTTTTTACCGTTGCTTATTGTATGTAGTTAAATGGTTGTGTGTGTGTTTGCTTAAACTTTGTTGTGATTATGTTGTCCTCGGGTATGTATGCATGTATGTATGTGCCTAACGAATATGTTTGTAAGTATTCTTGTATATGTCTGGGTGTCTGAGAGCCTGGTCAAAGGTAAGTCCTTTCGATATTTGAAGTGAATTTACATTCAAATAGTTCACATTGCCGAGTTTTCCAAATCTACACACTTAATACACATTTAACGGCTTTCAGAACTGATTTCAGCATTTCTTGGATTTTGTATCAACTCCAAGTTAAACTCTTGAAATACCCAGCATAGTCCCTTTGCTCTAGTCCTGTTTGAGTATGTGTCGCGTGTGTTGCTTTTGTATCTATGCAATGCAATTTATTCTTGATTTGTTCATTTGTTTTCTTGTATTACTTTTGTATAGATTGATAGTACACATTTAAGAAGTATTTTAAATATTATTGTTGTACACAGATAAACAAGTTTTTAATTTAATTATCATTTTATGCATTTTCTCAATACCCTTCGAAATGTTCTCAGTGCTGTCTGCGTTCAAATACAATTTGTGGATCTGTTGTCATTTACAGAGTTCTGTAGATTACATTCTGTAAAGTTACTTTAACATTCTTGTGTAAGCTGTGCAAAGAAAGGTGTGTGTGTGTGTGTGTGTTTTCTTTCTTTTCTACTTTTTGTAACTACTTTTTGTGGGTTAGTTTTCAGTTTTCCAATTGAATTGTTTTTTCCTAAACACATCCAAAAACGAAGCGGTGCGTGTTGTCTTCTAAGTTGTTTTTACATTCTTAACTATTAACGTTTAAATTGTTTGAAAATTTCCAAAAAATTGGTGGTTCTGAAACCAACTGTTTTTTTTGTTTTTGTTTCTGTGTGTACTTTGAATACAGTTTTTAACAAAGAGAATAAATCCGTTCAAACAAAATTGGCAAACAAAAATTTGCACTACAAATTGGCACTAACTTTTAGTTTTTGTCATGTCTTTCAACGCAAATATTTGATTTCTCCATTGGCTTAAATATATATTTATCCAAAAACATTCTTTGGCCTGTTTTTTTTTTTTAACAATCAATTTGTTTAGCCCGACATACACAAATATTTAAAGTTGTTTTCAATTTCATTAATGACATTGTTCATTTCATTTATTGAAGCTCTAGTTTTATGATTGCCTTGCAGTTTTCTACAACTTGTAAATATGTTTTTTTTTTTCAAATATTTTCTCATTTTATACGCATTAAGTTTTCTATTCATTTTTTTTATTATAGGACTGTTCAATTTTCCAAAATAATATAAATTTGATATCTAATGTGAATGTCAGAGAAGATTTTTACGACACAAATAAATATATTTCGCCTGAAAAGTATGCAACGCTTTTAGACACAATTTCCGTTCAAATTTCTACTCTCGCATATTGCAAGAATATTGAAATCAGGATTCACATCTCAATTGAAATGTTTTGAGTCAGATTGTGGGTCAATCAACATTCCGATTTGGCACGCTTTTTTCCAAAAAAATATATCGCATAGTATATTTAAACTTTCGAACATAAAATACAGCCACTTTATAGATATTATTGTAAACTGAAGCCAGCGTTGAGTTAATCAGCTTCTCTGATTGTTTATTTCCTAGTTTAGGTATTGTTTTATATTCATTCATTTGGGTTTTAAAAGTTTCTTTGTTGCTGTTTTAAATAAGCTCCTTTTGCGCAATATGAACTTTTAAGTTTTAGCTGTCAATGTTATTGGCTTTTAAATGAATTCACATAAATCTGCGTATTGTTGAAATTCGTATAATTCCTATGTGTTGTTCCCCCCAAGAAAGCAATATTTACTTTGTGTTGTTGTTGTTGCTGTTGTTGTTGATTAAGAGAAAAACATTTGGCCAGTTGCTGTTTGTTGCTTGAGTTGCTTGAGTTGTTGTGTTTGGCACAATTATGCAATACTTTCATATTTAGTATATGTACTTAATAGATTAGTACTTGGTTTTAGTTGGTCAGCTACCAACTAGCAACAACTCTGGGGCTGCCTTAGTTATGCTTGTGCATTTGCTTTTATTATAATTTAATCTTATATTTTAAATATAAGTTGATCCCAATTGTTCAGTTTTATCAATTTAACTCTGCATTTTCATTCTTTTATTTCACATTCAAATAAAAGACAGATAGAGAGAGATATATAGAGATACTTAACAGCTAATTTCTCATTGCTAATTTACGAGTACTTCAAATTGTTTCGTAATCGGAAATGCAATTGTCTTTGCAGTGTTTCCGTTATGTATTCATTATTATTATTAAACGTTTTTCTTTTCATTTTCATTCTGGTTTTATACATATACAAACACATAATAAACAGTTTGTAAGTTCCATGTATGTGCAATGTGCTAATAATGCTTTTTTTTCATTAGTTTTTTCTCTTTTTCGCCAATTACAATTCCAATTCAAATTCCGCCAGCCCGTTAACAATCTCTAGAGATATTGTCTGTCCAATAGAGAGAGAGAGAGAGTGAGCGGGAGAGCGCGAGAGAGAGTGCATGCTATGTGTTTTTTGCTTTTCCGTTTTGTATATGTATTTGTGTATGTATACATGTATATGTATGTATGTAGTTAATCCTTTGCTCTATATAATTTACTGGTTATATGTTGTTTTTTATGTTAATTTTATTTTATTTTTTTTTTGAGTTTTTTTTTATTTTGTTTTTATTTCAGAGAAACCTTAGCTGTTTCGTATATGTATTTACTGGCAATATGCATGCCTTCTATTTGCCTTTTTCAATTGCTTTGATGAATTGGAATACACGTAGATACTTTTTCTTCTTGGCATTGAACCATTCTCTATAATGCTGCAACAAAATGTTATACGAATAAATTCTTTTTTTTTTTATTATTTTCTATTTCTTTATTATTAAATTGCTTTCACTGTCTGCGAACGCTATGGAAATCGAGAAAATGCTCAATTCACCATATGCAGGATAGACAAATCCGTTTAACTATGCTTGAAGACATTTCGCATACTCTGTTTTCCTATCTGACCCTAGGCTAAGCACAAGACCCAATGAGACTAGCTGAAACTAGCATTCAAACATAGGATTAATCCTGTGAATCAACGAGAAACCCAATTTGTATTAGGTTTGTTTGTTGATAGAACAGACGAATATTAAAGAGAGTCAATTAAACGTAGGATTAATCTTGTGAATCAGAGGCTAAAGAGAGCTTAACAATATTAAAATTGGGTATGGGACAAAGAAAAGGAAATGCATCAATCAAACAAAGGATTAATCCTGTGAATTAAAGGCCAATGAGAGACCTTGGAGTACAGAAAAAAGTAATCAATCAATCAAGGTATTCATCTTGTGAAAAGGTCAACGAGAGACCTCAAAAATATGAAATATGGTTTTTAACAGAGAGAATTATTATTTGAAAATCTACCAAGACTCAATCAAACAAAGGATTAATCCATATGAAGCAGAAACCATTGGGAGTAAGTTTGGATTTTAAAGAACAGAGAAAATTCAGGCAGAACCCGTTCAAAGAAACTTAAAACTATATTATTATTGAATGATTAAAAGGCGCGCCTTAACTGAGTTGGCTACAATTTATCACTATTCTCCTCATCATCATCCTCTCGTCGCCTTTAATCTATTTTTCTATATTTTCTAGAATTTACATATATATTCTACATATGCGAACAATTTATGTGTGTTTGGGTGCCAGTTTCAGTTTCAGCTAGTGTAATTTTGGATGTTTCCGTATTGCCTGCTCTATGGCGAATTATGAACGATGAGTTGTCAGTTAAAGGTTTATCTTAACAATTTCTAACACCGATATTTAGTTAATAAATTAGCATATTTTTGTTTTTTTTTTTACTTCAACCCGAATTTACCGCTGTGATTTCCAACACGTTTCCGTTTCATATGTTGTCTAAATTAAAAGTTCATCTCGTATAATTTGTTCACTTTTCTTTTTCTCTCTTTGGATATTAAATAAGAATATCTAAAATACCTTAATTATAAGCATCTTCTTTTCTCTTCTTTTCTTTTCTTTGCTTTTCTTTTGTTTTTTCTTACACCTTCTTCATTTATGTATATGTATATAAATATGTTTGCTTTTGTTTCAATTTTTATCTTTTCCTATATGTTGCATTTTAACAATTATTTTATATCCGTTCGTCTAATCTATCCAGCATTCCATACATATGTCAAGTGCCTTAAATGCTTTTGTTTATCCCTTATTTATATGTTTTTGTTGTTAATTTGGTTTTTGTATTGTAAAATGGTGAGCAAATACATTCAAGTGATTTGTAATTACACTGAGAGAAACATTTATCTGTGTGTTATATATATATATATGTAGATATATTGTTATTTTGCAGACTAGTTTCTTATATTTCCGGATAATTTATCGGGTTTTATTTCTTCAAATACTACTTGCAGCTAAGTTAATTACATAAATTTACCATGTAAATACATATATACTTTTTTTGTTGGTTTTTTGTGTTTTGTATTATATGTTATTCAAGTACTATAACGGGCAACTCTACACACTCTGGATGTTGTTCTTGTTATTGTTGGTTGTTGAAACTCGAATAGCTTTGAGCAATTTTGGGTCATGTGTCTCTAAAAGGGATAAGTTCTTTATGTCGAAAGGCCTAATGCATTCTCCCTTCACATACACACATACGCAAATATATATATATATATATATTTAACTAAATATGATACTTTAATCACACATTGCCAGCCTCTTGATGCACGCAATGCTGAAGCAGGGAAAGCAGTTGGAAAGTTGGAGAAGAGGAAATCTTCAGAGAAACGCTGTGGAAAGGCAGAAAACTCTTCATGCCATATTCATATACACAATGCTAAGTGCTATTGGTATTGGTATTGGTAATCGTATTTAACATTTTTGTCGAGTATCTGGGGGCAAGAAGAAATTTGCTTGGTTTGGTTTTTAAGGCACCATTAAAATTGCTTTTCTTACACGTATTTTTCCTTTTGCAAATTTACAAGTTTTCAACAACAAATTGTATTTAATAACTTACATACACATACACATTAATTAGTAAAAGTTCATTTGAAATTGTTGCTGTTGTTGTTGCTGTTTGTCAGCACACACGCACACACACATGCACATAATTAGTTTATCCCTTTAGTTACTGCTATTATACAAATAGTCCCAGCTACTATCCGCAGTTAACCCGTCAACGTGCGTCCTTTTGTTATTATATTGTTATTTATGTTTGTTTTTGTTTTATTTAGTTGGTTTGTAACTTGCGCAAAAAATTTACTAAATATTTCAAATACAATTACAATACAAGTGTACATAATAATTAATTTAATATATGTATATGTATGTATATGTATATGTATATGTATATTTATATATAGATATATAATTTATTTATATATATATAGATATACGCTTCGGCTTCCACTTAACGTTCATTCTTTGTTCAATTATTTGTTGTTGTTTCAAAAATGATTGCTTCGAATTGTCATCAGCGAAATATTTGTCTCTAAAATCACGAAATAGTTTCGCTTGATATTTTGCTGCCTGTGTTGCACATTTTGCTTGATCCGCATTTTGTTTTTGCATTTGTTTTTGCTTTTGCTTTTGCTTTTGTTAGTTTTTTAGTCAATTAAAAGTAGAGAGTGTGTGTTTTCAGTTAACAATAATGCATTTATCATTATTATAATTTAATGCTATTAACAATTTCCTGTAATCAAGTTTTGCTTCATAAGTGTTTTTTTTTGTTTAAATATTACTATGCAAGTATATAGACAGGGGAAGTTGAGAGAAACACAAGCTCTTCTCTCTTCGCTTCTCTTTTGCCATGTCTACTCGCACATTGCAAAATAATTGAATGAATGAAATCTTGAAATTTCAATTCCATTAGCCGACAAATTGTACTCATCGAATTGTTCGCACAAATGAATTCTTTAGTTAATTGTCAATTAAATAATATATATATGTATGTATTTTTGGGATATGTTTGCCATTATATGTTGATTACATCAATTGCTGATGATGATGATTATAATATTTTTGCTTGAATTCGAATTGGTTTATTTTGTGTTGCGGATATGTATGGGTAATTCTTTTATATTTATATTAACTTTATTCTCTTGCATTTCATTTGCATAATCAAAATTTGACACATATTATAGCTCACGGCTGAGCTGTCGGTTCGTGTTTAAACTATCTTACGGGTTGTTGTCTCGGCTACAGGCTAAGCTAGCACACATCTAAATTGTTATTAATATGCTAATATGCTTATGCACGTGTCTCAGTGTGTGTTTGTGTGTGTGTGTGTGCATTAATTATTAACTAAAGTTTGTCTTAACAAGCCACATTTTCATTATACATTTCTTCTGTTTTGCTGCTTTTTAGCGCCCAGCCTAGAGAACTAAACTTGGATAAAGAAATTATGTTTAAGTAAGTTTAACATTGAAAATCAGTTTATTTTTGTTGTTTTGTTGTTTTGCGTATAAATTTAACAGCTAATAAAATTAAATTATACTTTAATTTAAGCATAATTGCAATATTAATAAAAATTAAATCCATTTTTCTCATTTTTCTCATCTTCTCATTTAGCTGAAAAAGTCTTTTAAATCGCATTAATTGTTGCTTTAATTATTGTTATTTAAAATTTTGACACTTAATTTAAGCTTTTTTCGCTAAAAACCAAATAATAAAGAAAGAAACAAAGAAAGAAAGAAAAAAGGCATTGTCTAACAAATATATGCATAAATTTGGCTTCAAATGTTACGATCAGTTTTTGCTTTCAACAAATTATAGCTAAATTTCGAAAAATTCAAAATCAACTTCTATTCAATTTAATTAAATTTAATTTAATTTATGTTTTTAATTTATCAATAGTTTTTTCTTATATTTTTGTTTTTATATGTAGTTTAATCAATAAAATGAATTAATTTTGTCCTTCAGTCTAAACATATTCAAAAATCACAAATACAATTTCGATAACAATTACAATAATAATAATAAAAAAACTTTAAATAATAAAATTACAAAATTATATCAATTAATATTTATATATATATATGTATTTATAATGTAAACTGTGTGTACCGTTATATGTATCAATATGAATCAATGTAATTCATATGAATATATATAAGCAGCAAACACATGAAATTTATCGCGCAAATAACTGTTCTTTTCCTTGCTTTTGCTTTTGCTTTTGCTTTTGCCTTTGCTTTTGCTTTTGCCTTTGCTTTTGCTTTTGCTTTTGCTTGTATCTTTGCTTTGTTTGCTTGCTGTTTTGGCCTGGCTTGGCTTGGTTTAATTAAATCTTGTTATACGCTTTTTGAGTTAAATATTTATATGTTTTTTGTTTGTTTTTGTTTGTTTTTGTTTTTGTTTGTTTTTGTTTTTGTTTGTTTTTGTTGTGTTTGTTTTTGGTTATGCACACGCACAATTACTTGGCTTAAGATTTAACTGCATTTCGAAATTTGCTCTTTTGTTTTTGTTTGCTGTATTGTTGGTTATTAATATTTGTATCTTTATTTATGTTTATGTTTATGTTTTTTTGTTTGTTTGTTTTCTGCTTTGTTGCATTTGTCTTCATTTTGACTAAGCTTAGAATTAATTGCTGTTCTGTTCTTACTTTGAGGGCGCTGTGAAAACTTTGAAGTTTTGGCGCCCGAAAACGGTTTTAACATAAGGTTCAATTATTTATTTTTGATTTTAAACTTAATAAAAAATATCATAATTAATAAGAATCAATGAATAAATATAACGTGTATATATGCTTACATGTTTGTATGGGCGTGGATGTGTGTCTGCATGTGTGTAGATGTGTGTAGATGTGTGTGTGTGTGTTTGGGGAGCTGTGTTTATGTGTATGACATCTGATGCTTTATGCTCCTTCTTCTTCATGTGATTTGACCTTGTCATATGATTTGTTTACTGTTCTTTTGTTTTTTGTTTTTTATCTTATTGCTTATTGAAATTGCCGCTTCCACTGTCAGCTGTCGGATGTCATTTGCGACAGTTTCTCGGCTCCATTCGATTTGCTTTTTGTTGTTGTTATTTGTTGTTGTTGTTATTTGTTGTAGTTGCGTTGCACTTAGTGTATGGGCGTTTTAACAATTGCACTGGGCGCGATATAATGATAGCCGGGTATGGGCAGTCCAGCGGTCTCCATTGATATTCTGCAAGGCAAGAGAAACGATTAAGAAAAGTTCTATTTATGATAATAATTGTATAAAATTGTTAATCAATTTAAACAATAGTGTGCGCGAATCTCTGCTCCTTTTCTGTGCCTTAACTCTAAGATGGATTCACTATGTCTCTGGTATCCACATGCCACAAGCTGGATCTAAGCTTTTGACACAACACCTGGATCTAGTTAGAATGTGTACCATTTGGATTACTTATCTAATGACTAGGTTAAATAGACTACCGGAAAGTTACTTTAATATAATATATATAAAGATTTCCTGATTTGTTTTCTATCTGTTCATTATGACAACGAATTGGCTGAATATGACTGACAAAAGCAAGAATTGTTAGTAGATCTTTACGAGGAGACTTCATTTAAAAAAGTTTTATAAATAAACTTCATTTGAAAAAGCCTGTCACGTCCGCACTTACTTTTTTGCTCTAAAAGAAAGCTTAAATAAAGTATTGAGGTTGATTGAGTTCGTGTTTTTGTTTTTAGTATTTCTTCATTTTTATTACAAACGCAGTTTTCATTACAATTTGCTTTGATTGCATATAAATATGTTTGCTTGTTTTTAGTTTTTAGTTTTCAGTTTTTGTTCGCAGCTAAGTATCGAATCGCGACTAATGGTAAAAAGCGATTTCTTCAAATTGGGGTTTTTGTTTTTTGTTTTTCTCAGTGTGCCTATCCATGAAAAGTAGTTAGTTAGTAGATATACATTCATTAGAAGGACTATTATCGATTTGCATTCGACTCGAACTCTACCTTTGTGTGAATGTCGTATAATATGCGTGTATGTATTTGAAGTTAATTTATGCTTTGTATGCCTTGTATATATGTATGTATGTATGTATGTATGTATATGATTTGGTTATAAAATCGTAAGCCCGCTTAGCTTAAGGATAAATTTATTACAATTTGTGTCATTTCACTTAGTAAATAATAAAAGTTCTTAATCGTATGTATTGTGTAAAAGGTTACAGAAATTTCAATTTCCAAATACTTTTTTGCTTTTTTCAATTCAACAATCATTTTTGTTTTGTTTTGCTTTTTTCACCAATTTACAAATATTTTGGTTCTATTTGCTTGATTATACAATACAAAATAATATTAATATAATCATATAATAATAATAATAACAAATATACGATCGTATAATAAATACAATACAATTATTTAGATATTACCAAACTACAACTAATCCGAATATGACTTAAAAACAATTTTGAAGACTTCAAGTCCAATACATAATAACGTTTCCCGTTTCTCTATAAACTTTACGCTTAACAACGTGTACGAGTACAAATGTTTCTCTCGCCTTCCCGCCTTCAGTTGGCTTCTTTTAAGTGTTTTTCTCTTAAAAAATGTTTGTAGTGTTTTATTAAGCTTTTGTACGCTCGCTTGCGTGGATTGCGTCAATTAGAGCGAATTGGTCCATAAAAGTCGTTGTGCCAAATTCTTTTGAGCACAATGCATTGGAATTTTAGATTTAGTTTTTTTTTTGTTTCAATTTCTCGTTGAACTTCTTTAAGAAGTTTCTTTTTGCGTTCCCGACACATGGCTGAGAGGGGGCTTTATACTTAGGGGGCTAGAGCGTAAAATACATTTAGTGCTTAGTTGCTAGTTAGAGAAAATATGAATATTTGCTCGTAGAGATATATTGGAGAATGTTGAGAGGGGGAGTGTGATGGGGTCATAGATGGCATCTATGTATATATTACAATAAATGTGAGAGGGGGGATGCTAAGATTATATGTGCTAAATATATATGTATATATGTATATGTATACTGCTACCTGTTATCGAAATTCGATAGTAAGCGATTCACAAACTATACTTTCAGGTTTTCTTTCTCTGTCTAGGGTTGCGCTAAAATTTGGCAAATTCTATAATGTACGATAGTTGATTTAGTTTATGTAACTATATAAAAAGGGGAATTGGGGCAAAAGACTATAACACCTATTAGGAGAAGGGTCCTTATGCTGCATTTCACTTGGTCAAAGTTTTTGATTACAATACTTGGGCTAGGTTCATCTTCCTCTCTTTCGCCAATATTCGATAGACGATTTTGTTCAAGTGCTTGATCGGTATATATGTATGTATATGTATGTGTAAATAACTGCCGTATTTGACAGTCTTATAGAATAAGTTTGTTTTCAAAAAACATTCAATAGATATATGCGGCATTGAAAGACATTGGCCTGAACTACTAACTATTTTGGATACTGTAGCATCAACTAGTTTATAAAAATTGTCTTTAAATTTTCAAATCGTATTACAAATTTTACACTTTAAGATTTTTGTTTTTCAATTTATCAATCAAATCGTTTACCTAGAGCAAAATTCTTCAAGAATCGTTAGCTCTTAAGCTGTCGCTACGCTAGAAACTTGTTAAGAACTAGGAAAAAGCTAACACTAACTCGACTATTAGCAAATGATGATCGCATTTTTCTGGCGTATTTCCTTTAAATATTTGGGTATTACTTTTGGGCGCTGCCAAGTTTGTTCGACTGACTGGGCTGGCTTTTTCTAGTGCTGGTCTGTATTTATTTGGCCTACCCCTAGTAGGGATTAAACTTGTTGCGCGCCTTCTCCGACTCGACGCCGGCCTCGGTCTGATGCTGCCTGAAGCGCGAGGTCGCATAGTGACCCTTGGCACGATTAACGCCCGTGGTCTGCACCGGCGGTCCGCCGGGCGTGCCACCGTTGCTGCCATTGCTGCCCAACGATGTCAGGCTAAGCAGATCCAAGGCGCTCAGATTTGATAGGGCCGTGAGGGCGCCCGGTTTGGTCAGCAGTTGCAGGGCCGACGCCAGTGGACCGCCGCCCAAGGCAGCAGCCGCTGCTGCTGTAGAATTTATGCCCAGAGCTGCGGCGTTGCTAGCTCCGTTGTTGTTGTTGTTGTTGTTGTTGTTGTTGCTACTGTTGCTGTTGTTATTGTTGTTGCTGCTGTTGATGTTGTTCTGGCTGCCATTTGTGGCATAATTGGAGGCGCCGCTGCTGCTGCCATTGCTGCTGGCCGAGCTGCTGCTGTTGTTGCTACTGGAGCTGTTGTTGGCACTGCCCGCGAGCGACGCCGTCAAACAGCTGTTGCCATTGACACCGCCAGCAACTGCGGCTGCCGCAGCTGCTGCTGCTGCCGCGGCTGCTGCCGTTGTTGTGGCACCAGCAGCAGCAACACCGCCAACAGCTGCTGCCAGTGCGGCAGTGCCGTTTTGTGCTGCCTGATCCTGAAGATTGGCCTTCTGCAGTTCAACGCTGTGGATGAGGTACACAGAGAGATAGATAGAGACAGAAAGAAAGAGAAAGGAACTTATGGGATATTGTTGTTGTTGTTTTCTTTTTTTCAGGTATTTTTCAGAACATTTTTTTTTTTTTTTGGTGATTTTGTGGAATTGAGTTGGTCAGTTCTTTGATTTTTTTTTTTGAATTGCTTTAGTGTTTTGTTATGCAAAAAAGGTTAAGGAGGTTTTTGTGTGGAGGAACGGTACGGAGTAAACGGAAATATAGCAAAGTCCTGGGGAGAACTTTTTGGGCGCTATGTTTGGTTTGTTGATGGTGGGAGCGGCGTTCAAATTTGTTTGATGGCATTTTGGATGGTAGGAGTAGAAAACGTGGTTATTTTTTCTAGTTGTTGGACTTGACCGAAACAGTATTTAAAAGTTTTTTAAGGATTGAGCTTTAATTTGGTGGGGATTTTTGGTTAAGTTTAGTTTGTTGCGGGTTTGGGGAGAGAGGAGCATAGTTTTTATTTGGTTTTTGTTTTTTTTTTTCTTTTTTTGGAATTTTTGTGGATGGGTTGAACTGCAGTTTCTATTTTGAAGTACCAATTGTTTCAGTTCCAGTTATAATTTGCTTGTGTGTGCGAGAGTGCGACGCGTGACGTAGTTTTAGTTGATGCTGTCCATTTTGCTCCTGCTCCTCCTCCTCCTCCTCCTCCAACTTGACTGCCGAGCTGAGACTTTTTGTGTATATATATACACATATATACATTGGTATACTAGATGCTAGGTTATATATATTTATATATAGAATTAAAGGTTTAAAAAGAAATGTATGTTATGCTAGAGTTTAGAGTTTTCTGGTGCTGAATTGTTGTCAAGTTTTGTCTATGCATGAAATTGTGCGTTACATTTCAGTACATTTTGGAACTACATATGAAAAAAGCAGTTAGGTGCTGAATGCGGGCTTACGACTTATAATACACTAGTGTAGAGTTTGAGTTTAAGCTTAAGATTACACGAGTTTTGAACGCTCTGCCCCAGACTCTACATAAACACGTATGACTTATGAAAAAAAAATACTGAGAGACCGAGACGACCGATACGACCGACGACCTCCTTAGACCTTATTTTCTGACTTTGTCAATTTGCAAATCAATTCGACAAAATGCCTTAAGACAACAAACAAACACACACACACACACACACACACATATATATACATTTATACATTTAAAATAAATGTTTTAAAGTAGCGAGCAACTCACCTCATATTGATTAAGTATTGGGCCAATGCCACCGAATCTGGATTACCGCTTATGGTGATGGTGCGATCGGTATTGCCGCCCTCGCGCTCCTCGCAATTTGAGATGCGTATCATGGCGCCGGAGATCTGACGTATTTCAGCAATTTTGGTACCGCCCTTGCCAATGATGCAGCCAATCAAATCATTTGAGACTGTCATCTCGTGCTGCTGTTGCTGTGCCCGATTCGCATTGGCCGTACGCAGCTGCGAACCAGCCAAGGCAGCCAGAGCTGTAAAAAGCAAAACCCATCGATTTTTATTACACAACATAGATGCATACAGATGCAAATGCAACACTCTGCGTAATACCACAGAATTGATGGGACTTACCTGTGTGATTTATACCGCCGGTGCTGGCTGGCGTCATGCCGGCCAGGCCCAAGGCAGCCAAACTGGCCAATGGATTCTTGGCAACCTGTTGGAAAGGCAACTTGACATTACAAACCTTATACACATTAATTATATTAGTTGTTATTATGATTATGTTCTTGAGAGAGGTAGTACATGGGCACATATTACTTGATTAGAGTCTTTCATGTTTGGTTCGGTTTTTGTACATTAAAATATGCGGTTAGATATTATCTTTTCGTATAGGAACGGGTATCACAACACAACGCGCGTACAGGTTTTCAAAAATAGACGAACGTAAAAAATCCATACAAAATATACAAGAGAAATATGAACAATTTAAAAACTCAAAAGAACAGAAACAAAAGAACACAAGGACTTGAAATTAGTGTGAAAAGCAAATGCAAACAGAGCAAAGCCGAAACAAAAACAATTTTGCTTGCATATCAGACAAACATTATTAACATTTTTTGTACAGGTTAGAAGAAACATTTGAAAAAGCATTTGTCTCTGTGTGTGTGTGTGTGTCTGCGTGTGTGTATGTCTATGTGTGTGTGTGTGTGTGGTAGTATTTAGTTGGTCTCGTTTTCTGCAAGGATTTAAAAGTATTTTGTGGCTGTTGCTAATGTACTTGTTGTGTTCTTTGTGTGTAACGAAGTATTTTGTGTATTTTCTAGACTAGTTTCATATGTATACTACACAATAGTTGGATTTATATTCGAATATGGGATACTTTAAGAGCTACAAAGACAGAGACTGGACACATCAAGTATGAAATTACAATTAACACTATAACAATGGAGTATTCACAGAATCAGCTTTGACATTTAGGGCAATAAACATTTAATTACAGTACAGGATATATATAAAGAAATTACATTTTTCGCCTGTTACTAAAGTTTTAAAATTCCCATCACATGGTCAGTATTAAACATGAATATCAATTGCTTATCGTTAAAATATAATGATATAGGATTTGCCAAATAGTTATTACTATAGAAACTGTAAGAATTTAAGCTTTAGCTAGTTCTAGCTCTGATCTGCAGATGCAATAATCTTTCTTGGACTACAAAAGTGATATATTTCAGCCAGTCTGTGGCACATACATCTTTTAATGTAAACAATCTGCCTGCATGTCATTATTTTCCTAGATGAAATTAAGCAGACTTTTGAATTCCTTGCTGCTCTTTGAAATGCCAACCCAGTTCAGTTCCATTCAAATCAGTTTACCAGCAAATGCATTGAAAACTGCAGCCCACAAACTATACTTGCACGATTTGTTCAAGGACTTACATATGCATAGGTATTCAAAGTTTTGCATCCACAACACCTACAGCAAATAACACACACACACACACACACACACGCACAGCACATCCTGTACAGCTGCAACTTTATGCATTATGTACAACATATACATATATACATATGTATATATATGTTGGGGAAAGGGGGTTGTGGAAGGCAGACACAGCATCAGGGCAGCACGCTTTATAAATTAATCAAATCGAATGCAAGATTTGCAAATAATGAATGCATGTTGCACAGATACATCTATATAAAATGCAACACACGAATGGAATTAGGGGAAAAATATCGCGACAAACAAAAAAGAAGAGAGAGAGAGAGTAAGAAAACTCATAAAATATTGAAATGCAATGTTGATGTGTATTTCTGTGTGTGTGGTGTGCATGTACATAGATATATATACATATATATGTCACATATTTGGCATATACAAATGAACATATATGTATATGTGTGGTGTTTTTTTTTAAATCAAATATTTATCTAATGCAGAAACAAATAAACATGCACTGTATGAAAATATAGTTTGCTGTGCACTTCTCTTACAAATGGAAATGAACTTGCAACTCAATACGAAGAGAGGGCGGGCGCAGGTTGGGTGGGCGGGCTGTTAAAGGGTCACAAAACTCGTCATAGAAAGTAGCGTTTGGCATATTAAATAAACATACATATCTTGGGGCCACAACACACAACAGCATGGCTAAAACAATTCACAAATTATATTGCAACTCTTGAGCCATAAAAATGCATTTGATGGGCTCGCTCTGGGTCCCCCGAGTTGCCGGATTTTTAGTGTGTTGGCCCAACTAAAAACAAAACTAAAACTAAAAACGGAAAAAGGATGAACGAAATCCAACAACTTTGTGGTCCAACAGCTGCTTGGGGAAGGGGGGAGCATGGGAACAGCATGGGGACACACAACGTTAATGTTATTGAAATGTGGCCTGACCACAGTTGCAACGCGGGGATCGTAAAAGAAATGGCAGAGGTAGTAAAGGTAACTACAAGAACACAAACTACAAAACACAGACGATATGCGGGGAGTGGGGGGTAACTGGGGAAAACAACTACAGGGCTGGGGGGAAAACAAGATACACGAGTAACAACAAACAGCAATGCACAAATACAACAGTACACGGAGGGGGGTTAACGAACAGGGTCGCTGTCAATGGGGTTCACATAGGCTGGAGGGGGGGAAATGATGTACAGCTAGAGGGGCTAGAGGGGGTACAGTTGGAAATACAGCAACACATGCCAAAAAGTAACAAATGCTGTCTCGGCTCTCGGGCTGGACATTTACTTATTTTCTTGTTTTTTTTTCGACCGATTTTGGGTTTTCTGTTGAGGTTTGAAGCTAGTTTCGGTATTTTTTAAATTTTATTTTCGGATCAATCAAAACTCACATCGGGCATTTGCTGTAGGTGATGGTGGTGTGCTGGTACCGCTCCTGGTAAATGTGCCCCCTTTAACAAAGGATCCGCTAAGCCTGAAATACCAGCATGTAGACCACCGGTAGCCAAAGCAAGTGGAAATACTGGACAGGTCTAATGGTATTTTTTTTGTATATTTTGGTATTTATTTGGTATTTATTCAATTTTGTATGTTTGGTGGGAATTTATGATGTATTTGTTTTTGCAAAAGTTTTCAAAGAAGAAAAAAGTAGAAGAACAAAAATGATATACGAAAAATAAATTTTGAGCTAATATATTTTTGCATATAATTGAAATAGAAAGCTTATGAAATATATTTCACTATATTATTTTTAATTGGAAACTTGCATAGTTCACGTTCGTTGGGACTTTCAAAGCTCTTTGAAGGAAGCGAAAGACAAAAAAAAAAAAGTGTGCTAAGTTTTGGATTAAACGAGGCTGATCGTGAATATTAATATATGATATAAAGAGTTGGTATTTTTTCAAAAACAATGCTTAACAACTAAGAGAACAAACTAACAAAGGAAAGGCAAACGATTTGGGTCTGGATACTGGTTCCAGGTCAATTGGGGGAGTCTAAGAGTACTTGATGAGAGAAGGTCAATCAAATTAGCGCAAAGCCACAGATAGTTGTCAATTGTGTACCCAATTCAATACAAATGTACCAAATGTACCTTTTCTTTTAGCTTGGTTTATGAGAAACTCATAATATGGTCTTAAACACAGCACACGTTTCGCAAAATGCACCGAGAGTATTTCAGGTACCAATCAATCGGTACCCAGGCTTCGTCATGCATTTGGTACAAATGTACCAAACTGTTTAAACATTTAGTTCTAATTGTACCTAAGTGACAACTTGCAACTGGTGGATAGCGACAATTGACTGGGTTTACTCATTCAACACTACACGCCGCATTAAGCTAAAAACCAACACCGACAATAACCAGGGACGGGAAAAGAGACAGTGATATATATATATATATATATATTGTATATATAAATATATAGAGGGCTTTGTTGAGAGAGCGCAGTTGATGGTACAAATATTTTGAATTATTGTTTTTGTTTGCGGACATTAATTGAATTTGATGTGACAACAATAACTTTTTGTTTAGTTTAAAACTATTGTTTGGAGCAATGGCTGGCGAGGGCTTAAAGGATTGAATATCAAGTTGATGTTGTTGTTGTACTTGTTCTAGTCGTTATTGTTGCTGCTGTACAGAGCACAAAATTGAATTTAAGGCTGGGATTAAAACAAATATATATATATAGATATACTTAGATTCTTATGCATTAAGTATATGCGATTATAAACGGACAGAGTAGAGTTGAGTGATGTGAGGGCTCGGGCAGGACGATATTTGAATAGTATGTTGTTGCAGTTGCTAATTGCATTTTTATATTTGTTGTTGTTGTTGTTGTTGTAGTTTTTGTTTTTGTTGTTGTTTGATGACAAATGTTGGATAATATACGAATACACAATATGCACTTATAACTCATCTAAGGTTTAAGCATTTCTGCCGACTTTTGTTTACTGACGTATTAGTTTTCTTGCTGTTCTTGTTGTTGTTGTTGTTGTTGTTGCTTTGGTGAATTTTGTACTTGATTTAAATTGTTCGTAAATGGGTTTGTTGTTTGGCAAATTAACTAAACATTTTAAAGTCTGTTGTAAGTATTCACTACACAAAATTAAGAGTATTATGTATATAGATATACCAAAAAACGTGGGATAAATAGAGAAAGTTTTTGCTTGTGGGTTGTTTTTAATGCTCAGTCGAAATACTTTTAGTTTATTTTGTTTTTTTTTCGTTTGACACTCAAAAGGAGTTTAAGTTGTTGGTTTTTGGTGGTTTGTTGTGTGTTGTTTATGAGGTATATATATATTATTTTTGGATTATATTATAGAGCTAGTGTAGTTTGAACATACTTCTCCACACGCTGCACGCGAGCCCTCGTTTCGATTACAACAGAGAGTTGAGAGAACACTTTTTGTGTAGTTGTCAGACAAGTGAAGCCCCCGCACAAACTCACTCGGTTATACGGTGAGCAGCCGCGCAATGTAGAACCCTAAAAGACAAGATCCCAAAAGTGCGGTCGAAACCCAAAAACTTGGGACACGACGCACCTGACGAAATCGAGAGAGCGCACACTCTCATTTTCAAGCAATTAACCTGAGAGAAGAGAGTGCAAAAGAAACTAAAAAACGAAAAAACAAATTTAAAAATATTATAAATATATTTATCAGTCAATCAATTTTTCATTTTTTGTTTTTAGTTGCTGTAAATGATTAACATTAGTTCTTTGATTTTCGGGAGGGCCACCAGTGGACTTTTGAAAAGTTGAGATACGCTTTATGGCTGGGTTCAACAATACAAGACTTATATGCTTATGATCGCAAAGAAATGGTAATCGACTGGGTGATAAGTGGACAAAGAACACCAACAGTTAGATACAATGCGATCTGCGATCCAACTGAAGGTTATTCGGGGCATTTCAAGAGGTCGAAAAGTGGATAACAAGTCGGTTTTGGCACTAGACAGCTGCCAAGGTTCAAAGGGGGTTGTGTTCAATAAAAGGTTCTGGATTACAAATATATAGAAAAGATAAGTTAAGAGCAGAGAAATGAGAAATGAGAAAGAGAGGTGCAAATAATAAGTGGGGTTTTCTAAACGAGCATTTCAAATATTGGAGTTAATTGTAGAGTGGATAAACAAACTAAAGACTCTTGTTTCGTTTTATACACATAGATAGGCATATAAAGAGATTACATAAAACTCAAAAAAAGTTAATTTATCAATTGAGTTATGAGAAGTTGTGGTTTCTAGACGCGCGTAGAGATAAACCAAACATAGTTATAGCCAAAATCAAATGGGTATATAATATAGTATAGACAACAAAAAAAACATGTTATTTAGCTTATGAAAAATGGTAATAAAATAATGTAATTGGGTTAAAATGTAATGAGGATCCGTTAAAAACTTAAAAAAATATATATAGATATAGACATAGAAAGATTCAGCGGCAGAAACTAGCTATAGAATGCGGCGTTATATTTGATATTTCGATAACGTCTACCAACACGGCTTAGCCTAGGCAAAATATACTTTTTGAACACTGTGCACATACCTCTTGTGTGGGCACCGCATAGTTGCCCTGTATGGTAAAGGCCTGTCCATTGGCCAAGATAACTGGGCCAGTTACTTGCGGCTTTGGTCGATATGGTATGGTAGCACCGCGCGGCGGGGACTGTGTGTGTGTGCAAAAAGAACGATCATTAGTTAAGTCAAAGTAGATGTTTTCGATAAAATAAACTAAACTTGTCAGGCTTGCGTAAAATCACTCGAAAGTGCAACTCAAAACCCTTTTAAATGAAATGAAATATATATCTTGAAACAATTTCGATGTTTCCTTCAATTTACAAGAATAGACGAGCTAATGCAGCTACCTAACCATAGATGGCGCCACAAGTCAGTTTATTTAAATCTATTATTGGACAGCATAGCTCTTACCTCCAACATGACAAGACATATCTGATAGATGCATTGGGTGATCTGCTCAGCACTGCCGCTCAAAGTAACCGCACGCTCCGTGGAGTTTGGCAACATTTCGCTGGCCACCTGTATGGAGCAGCCCGTGGTTTGGCGTATTTCCTTAATCTTTGAGCCGCTCTTGCCTGAATGCCGCAGAATGAAATTGTTGATAGATGAAAGAGCAGGTTAATGAGTTCACATTTGTATGTATATATATACACATTTGGCTTATGTGCTTACCAATTAACGATCCACATTGACTGGCGGGCACAATCAATCGAATGGGTATTTGAGTTTTACCAACTTTGCCAACATCATTGAACTGCGAGCACCACTGAAACGGGTTTCAAGTTAGTAATGTGAAGCGTGAGCTAATTTCAACAATTGGATACAATAAACACTACGCGCACTGTGATATTCTCTCCAACCAAGACTTTCTCTTGCCGCATGCCGCATGCGTTGCTCGTGTGTGTTTTGTATCAATTATTTGTTTGTCTTATGCAATCTACTTGCCACGCGCATCCATTTCAATTTGGCTAGCGCACACATACCTCTTCAAATTTCTTTGTAATTAGCGTAAATGCCGAGAAGATTGCGTTTGTTGTGCCAGATACCGTTACAATGCGTTCCGGGCATGAACCATCCGAAATGTTAATTTTGGCACCAGACTGGAAAGAATTATAGGGTATATATGAGATAAACATTTTTTTAGTTTCAATATTTGCTTTTACTTACCTCTTCGCGAAATCTGTTGACAATTTCACCCTTTTTACCAATAATACTACCAACTTCCTGAAAATATACCGAAAACAAGAGACTTGTTAGCATTATTATGAATATTTGAAATATATTGACATATTTATATATTTATTCATATATAACATAGTATAAATAAATATTATCTCTCGTTTCCCTATGCAAATTCATTCACACCTCAAATTTGAATGCAACAAGATATAAGAATGTAGGGATATCTTTGGCATGCCGAGGACTTCATACCCTTGTTCACATTTGCTTTTGCGCTATGTGAGAAAAGTGAAGCTCATACTGCGATTGATACAGAATAATTTGCCATACAAGAACCTATTTTACGAAGGGTTGTTCCAATGACAGCCATATCATATAGATATCGGATGTTGATAAGGTTTTGCAAAGATTTACATTGTACTCTACCCATACTTAAAACTTAAACAAAAGAAATACTGTTGAATGCAATTTGTGCAGGGTATTTGCCAAGTCTGGCACTAAAATAATCAATTTATACATATGTGGTTTACATTTTATTTTCAGTTTGTATTTGTTGTGAGTAACATTGGCGGCGATGTGCAAATTCGATTAAATATTAAGTGATATTATACCATGAGTGTGTGTATGTGCGTGTGTATGCGCCTGTGTCTGTCTGTGTGCGTGTGTAACTACTTTTGCATATTTAAGTGACACAGAAAGCGATTCACATTCAGACATACAAACGAAAGCCCGGCCTGAAGCCAATCCGCCAGCCCAACCACCCGCCATTCACAGACAGCACAAGCCACATGCAGAAAATGCCGTTCGTAATGAAATTTGCGGGCAACGCGTTTTACGCGTTTTAATTGATTGTAAATATATGACATAGCCGCAGGATATGCAGGATATATACGCACACATATATGTGGGAGTAAGCTCCAGCCTCAACAAAATCTAATTGGCCATTCAGCAAAAGTATTAAAGCAATTTAGCTACTCGCTGAAACTTAAACAAGTTTTGCACAGCGATCAATAGTAATAGAAAAAATTGAATAGAGAGAGAAATAAATCACATTAATTACAGAGCAGCTGTCAGCTACACTCGTGTATCTATGGGAACGTGCGGAAATTTTCGTATTGCCAAAATCGTTCTGTTCTTCGTTTTTTTCTCCTATTTCTGGCATTAATTAAAACTGCTGTTTAATTGGAATTCTTAGAATAAATGACAGACTTGTATTTTAGTTTTTAACTATCGACAGAAGTTGCTTTTAACTCAAACTTGGACTTATCTTTGCCCAATTAAAATGATCTTAGCCTGCTCAATGACAGCTTACAAATTTGCGTAATAATGTCGATAATCACATAAATTAAAGGTAAACATGTCCAATGTACACAATCTGAATTGGATTGCAATTGCAATTGGCATTAAACAAATATTTTGTTTATGCAAATGCATATTGATTATTGCAAATTAAGCTTGTGGAGCGAAATTCTTTCTCTTTGCTGATAAGCAAATCATCTTCTGACAGGGAATGGGTGAAATTTCATATATTCATTAGTTACAGTAGTAACAAGAGCGCTTAATACATAAACAAAATATAAAGACAACAAGTTAACTTTTCTATATGTATTTGATTTGTTTTTTGCGCTTTTTTAAATCTATGGCATATATTTAAGATATATACAAAGATATATTGTATATTAAGATAAATATTGAGATACGTTGAAGATTAACAAAATATATTTTATCATTCTTTTACAACATTTATAACCAATTAAAGCTTTGCATTTGTGGAATTTAGTACAAGATTCTTGGTTAACCTTCAAACAGTGCACTTAACGTGTCTGTCGCTAAGTTTAGCTCAATTTCAAAATGCCTACCCATGGTCACACACACACACCACCCCTCTCCACACACACACACACACGCACACACACACTCACAGAGGGACAATGCAAGGTATACAAGTATTTTTTGGGCATTTTGCCAATCTGTCACAAAATTGCAGAAGCAGGCAATGCAATATAAGTATGATAGAGCTCTCCGCTCACCCATCAGAAGCAATGTAAAAATGTTATTTGTCTTGCTTTTTGCCGCTTTTGTGTGCCATTTTACATCTACTTGTATAATATTTATGCCCATGGTGCTGGCTAAATGGCCGAAATATTTATTAGACACAAATGTCTGTAGGAATTGCCATAATTATTAGCATGATTATGGTCTATGGGTCTATGCGTCTATTGCGTTCTTATGTCTGTCTGCACTCAAGACAAATTTTGACGGCGTTCTATAATTTATAGGGGCCCCTCCATTGAGGAGCTACAAACCAGAGCACACGCACACACACACGCACACACACACACACACACATAGACAGCTGCAGCCTAGACCATTGGCCATTAAGTTTGATGTGCTGCTCATTAGCGACGGACGCTCATCAACATTAATATCGTGGTCAAAATGCTGCCATTAGCTCGTCAAGCTCTCTGCCAGCTCGGACCATCAAGCCAACATTTATTCGCCTGCATATCAATTGCCACTTGCGGCTTAGAAGCTTACGCAATTTGCATAAATCTGTGTTTGGCTCAAGCGTGAAGCCAAAGACATCATTGAATATTCGCATAGAATGCACACAATTTTTGTACTTTCCCCAGCCATGCAATGGCATCGAACTGCTGCTATTCCCTTTTTGGCCAAATGCTGGACAAAGTTCTGCGCACAGTTCAAATTTTCTGAAATGCATCAGTTTTGGCCACAACAACGCCGCAGCGAACCGGCCCAACAAGCCGGGCCATTTTGCATGCCAGCAATTAAATGCTAAAATTTTGCACTTCCAACTTGCAATCGATTTGTATGCAAAAATTCACTTTTGCGGTTGTGAATTCAAAATTTTGCATGACATTTTGTTTTGTTTTCTTGTTTGTTTTGTTATTGTTGTTGTTGCTGCCCGTGTGTGTGTGTGTGTGTGTGTGTGCTGTAAAATATGCATGGCAAAAGTGGACACGAACTGCAGCAAAACAATGCGAACATTTTTGTGGTCCAGTGTGTACACACATCAGGTTAAGCCAGCTACAACCTAAGCAAATTGCGTTTTCAAAAGGCACGACATGTTGCCTGGCCATCGATTGGGCAGCAGTTCTTTGAAAAACTAATGCATTCAGCTTGAAACAAGTTAAAAACATATGGTTCATCAAGCTGAATCGATGGAATTGAAGTTTGTTTGTTTGCAGACTAAGTGTTTAATGTAAATAGCTGGGACTGCAATTCACAAATGAAGAATTAATCATCCACTTTATAAATGAATTATTATTGAAATGAAGGGCTGTTCAAATTGAAGCACTTTTGTTAAAATATAAAATAAATAAATAAATATTTCATTGCTAGTCCATTGATTTTAACAGTTGCTTAACGTATCTCTAATGTTGTTCAGCCTTCTTTATGCTCTTCGCTACAAATGTATCTCAATATTTCGATTGCAAACCTTTAAGAGACATGCATTAAATGCTGCGGCTGTATTAGTCTGCTAAAGTTCAAGCTTCGAGAGTTTTATTATAACTAAATCTATTTTGCTGTTCGCTTGTTTTAAATATTGCTAATAAGTTGTAAAATTTTATTTATATTTGATTATGATATTCAATAAATCTTCTCACTAATATTTACTCTTGTGAATTCATGCTGATTGAATACATATATTCAGTTTCCTTTAAACTAATTGCTTTCATTTAAAAAACACTTAAATGGTATTTGTCTGCCTCTTTATAGATTGATATAAGCTGCAAATGATTCTCAATATTTACATGCAAACCGCAAAAGGCAAATTGTTTAATTGGTCTGTTGAAGTTCGAGCCTCAACAATGTTAATCGAACTAAATAAATAAATATATATATATAAATATATTTTCTGCTGGTTTTGTGAGCAAACCTTCAACTGAAACAATTGCTAAAAGTAATCCATTTATGTTTCTCAGCTAGATTTTATATAGCTTAATTATTATAAGAATATAATTCGATTGGGCTAATTAGTTGATGAATATCATTAGTAATGTGTACTCATTAGCAATGTGTACTCTTGTAACTTTCAATCAATTCACGCTTATTGTATGCATTTATTTATTCCCTTCATGCCTGGCACTTCATAGATCTCTCGAGTTGTTATCAACCGCAAATGTATCTCAATATTTGCATGTAAAAGACACATTTGTAAAAGTAAAGTGTTTATTTTGCCTAATATTGTCCTGCTTTGCTCATTAGTCAATAAATCTCAATATAATTTCGTAATTTTCATCAGCTCAAGCCAATTTATTTGGTCTCTTTCAAGATTATTGCTTTAATAAAGCAAACACTTAAAAGTGATTTGCATAGCCTTTTCATATATGATATTAGCCAAAGATTAATCTCAATATTAACACGCAAACATTGCTAAAGCGCATTCAAATGCATCCCAGAAATAGTTCGACATGTTATTTAGTTTATGGCAATTAATTAAGATCATGCTCTGAAGGAGACGAACTTTTATTTAATCAAATTAAAAATGCCACTTGCTGTGACTTGTGAGAAATTGTAATTGCTGCTGTTGTGCCCTGGCAAATTGTAAATTATTTAATTGTACAGTTTGCACATTTCTGTTTTCATTTCGAGTGCCAGGAGCAGCAGCAGCAGCGGCAGAACACACACACACGTCAGCAATACAGCGCGACAAATGCGCAGCATGATTTATTAAAAAAGGGCAAGAGGGGCGGGGCGGGGCGGGGCGAGAGGTGTGTGTGCGGGTCGGACCAACGCATTGTGCACACATGTGTGCAACAGCAGTAGTTTTTCGTGCAACAAGCGGCGGCAACAACCAACACACACACACGAACACGCATGTTGTAGCTGTTGTATCCTGCCCCAACCTGCCGCCCTGCTGCCAACAGTTGTCACATTGCATTTTCCATCATTTTGTTGCAAAGTTTTTCTTGCAATTTTTCTTGAACGACTGGCGCGCTACCCATAAATGGTTCTCACGGTTTGGCAATTGTGTTTTTGTTGTAACATGCAATGTATTTTTTTTTTGTTTATTTTGAAGAATTTTCAACGCAGTCGCATTAACACAGAAATACTGAGGCAAGAAAAAAAAGAGAAAAAAATTAAACAGTTTCCACCAACGCAGCAGCTGAAAATTGCACGCTCAGCATGACTGCCATATACCTATACCTATAACCATATACATACACATATATATATACATATATATGTTCACATTGTTTTGGTTGTTGTCTGTGCTAAGCTGCCACTATTTGGTCTTCTTCTTGTTGTTCTTGCCGCTGCTCTACTAACATCAAAATTGTGTGTGGCTCTGGGCTCTTTTTGTTTCTTTTGTTGCGGCACAATTAGCCCCGTCCATTCTTTAGACTTTTTAATGCGCTTCACGCTTGTTCTTCTTCTTCTTCTTGCTATTGTTGTTGTTGTTGTTGTTTGCTCATTTCGCCGACTCTTCTTCTTGTTGTATGCTATTAAAGTCTCCACGGCCACATGCTTTACAAGTTGGTCGGGTGATAAATGGGCTATCAAAATGTTGCGCTCGCTCGAGAATATTAAACAATCTGTCTGTATTCAAGCTGTCGTAAGTCTTGTCTGGGCCCTACAAAAGCTTCTGCTATTATAATGTGCTAATAATTAGGCGCTGTAATTGTAGCTGGAAGGTAAACAAAGTTGCCTTCTTCTTCTTTTTCTTCTTGTTGTTGTTGTTGAGAAATGTTTTTCAAGATAGTTTGGCAAACTAAATAGCACAGTTAGATCGTTAAGGGGACTTTTGTGGGTAAAACTAGAAGACTATGCTGAATTAGAAATCTGTTGAATTGTTTCTTTAAGCAGAGCAAAACATAAGCAAAGCAAAGCATTAACTTTCATTTGATTAAACAAGGCTAAGCTGAAGCTACCTTTTTGATTAGGGAAATGTCAACCCCAAATTGGAGGAAAAGGGCGTTCAAGCTTTTCAAGAAAAACATTAGCGTGATTTTATCAGCCTTCATGACTTAGGTGCCTGAACGTCGCATTTGTAAGGGGCAGGTCACAGGTTCAAATCCGGCTGAAATATTAATCTATAATATGTACAAGCTTGTAAAGGGTATTGTTAGTTTGTCATGTCATATGAAACTCATAGAAGGAAACATCTCCGACAACATAAAGTATACATATTCTAGATCGGCAACAACAGACAACTTGATGTCTGCCTGTTCGTCTGCCTGCCTATTCGTCTGCCTGTTTCTATACTAACAAGTCTCTTTCAGCTTTCGTCTAGAAGCTCTGCAAAGGTTCGTCTTTGTTATGGCACATGTCGAAATCGGCCTGATCAGACAGCTTTATCTATAGCTACAGCATATATAGCTGTCATAGGAACAAACGGTCAAAAAGTAGTTTCTTGTATGGCAAAATATTAAAACACCTTAGTTATAAGATTTCAGAGAAAGTTTAGGTAAAACCTAAATATTGGATGAATATTCTATTTCTTTCTACAAATATTTGTTTAATAAACATGTTATAAGCATGTGCTCTAAAATAATGCATAAGATATTATGAATCAAATAAAAAGTAATTTAAAAACAGCTCAAAATCTGCACAAATCTACATTTATGCACGGGCGAACGGCAAACAAATTTGTTAATTCAAATGAACTCCATAAGTCTATGTTGGCTACAGACAACAGACTTCACAGTTGGCATTAAAAATGCCTTAATATTATAAACAATAGCCTTGATTATAAAGCTTAGAAATACAAACTCGGACGTCAGTTGCAAATATTGGGAATTATGCGAGTGCTCAAGATTTATGAGTGCAAGTCAAGGCCAAAAGTTGCTGGCATTTGGCGTCTTTAATTAACTGGGTCTTATTATTATTATTATTTTTCTTCCTTCCATTGGTTAACATGGCTTGCAATTGTTTGCAGTTTTGTGTGAAAGTCAACGACAGACGTCGGTCGCATGAGTCAAACCGGAGTTGAATGCAAAGTCGTGACGCAGCTAATTAATTTATGACAAAACCAACAAAAATGAAAACTCAGCCATGCGACAATGTGAAAATGATAAAAAACTAGAGAAAAAACACAAGCTGGCTGCACTTTTTGTGTTGTTTAGGTTTTGGTATTTCTATTTTGTTGCTATTGTGGTTGTTGCTGCTGTTGTTGCTACTGTTGTTGTTGCAACTGTTGTTGTTGCTGTTGTTGTTGTTGCTGTTGTTGTTGTTTTTGTTGCTTCTTGGCAGTCAGCCGCAAATTGCATAGAAACCAAGCTGAAAGTGGGTTGCACTCTCGCCCAGAATTATCGAGTATTTTGCAATTGTCAGACGTGCTATAAGTATTCTCTGCAGCTGTTGTTGTTTTTGTTGTTGTTGATGTTGTTTGTCTTGTTGTTATTTTTGAATCATGCATTTTTAATTAGTGAAATTGCATAGTGTAGAAGAATGCAGCATCTCGACGTGAATTTTGTGTTCGATGCGCAATATTTTACAGACACTTGTCTAATTATAATTAACCGATTTATTTATGCCACAGCAACCGAAAATGTTTTTACATAATGCCTAGCTGCTGCAAATTGAGGGCAAAATATCTTGAAGGTATTTATCAGCCAAACGTATTATGAGAATCGTTCAAATGTCTTTATAGCTTATTGCCAACGCTCTGTAGAAGTTGGCCCAAATCGAAAGCCAAGCATTAGACCAGCATACAATTAACTCATTTCAATTTGAGGTCATAAAAGATTGATTGAATTCAAATTGTTTAATTTAGTTAAAAGTGCAATCTGGGTAATATTTAAGCCCAAAGCCAAGTATTGAATTGTTTTAGATGTTTAGATACAAACATATTAGAGTAAACCTCGCCTAGCGGACACTCTTAGAAGGCGGACAACCCTCTTGGGCGAACATGTACATATATACAGTAAGCACTCTCCTAACGGACAGCATTAGGATGCGGATAACACACTCTTCAGCTCACATTAGATACCTTTTCTTAGACGAATACTTGCCTCGACTGGATACAATGTATCTGTCGGTCAAGAGAGAGTTTTCACTGTAGCAAAATGTACAAATTTACATATACCTGTGACAAATCCGAAACGGGGTTCAATACTGAATAACATTTAATTGTAATTAATGCTAAAAACATTAATAAGTGTGTTTGAACCCGATTTTATTAATTATTATCATAAATCAATATGCCTTTATCGACTTTTTTCTTCTACTAACTGGGAGACTTGTCGACTAGCCAAGGCTTCACATGCTTAAGATAAAATTGGTCTAGGCGATACTTTTCGACTAACAAATACCCACAATTCGTTAATAAATAGATATTATGGCATTGTTACAAGCACGTTCCGCAATTCTATAATACCCGTTATTCAGCTATTATATAAATACAGGGTACATGCAGAGATCCCTTCATTTCATGCTCAATTAAACAAGTCAACACGGATGTTGTTTGTGTACATTCAAAGCTCAACGCTCATGTCAATTGAAAATTTACTGTATTTTTGTTGTTTTTTCTATTTTATTATTTGCTACTTGATTTGCATTGCGCTCACAAAAAAAAAAATGTATTTACATACATGACACAGATGTGTGTGTGTGTGTGCGGATTTGTCAACTCAGCCAACGGCAGTCGGCAGCGACGCTGGCGTCGTCGTCGGCTCATAAATCACGCTAATCTATAACTATCGATCAAAAGACCAATACATAGAAGAAAACGGGAGGGGAGAGGAGGGGTGGGTGCGCAGCAGGCAGCAGTCGGCAGTCGGCGCTGTTCAAAGTGTCTTGAGAATTTATTGCCTGAATCCTTGGGCAGAGCGCAAATGTAATAAAAATCGAACACCGCGAAAAGTGGCCAAAAATAAATATACAAATAAAAGTAATGCAAAATGAGCAACAATTTTTACAATTTACATTTGCATAGGCGAAAATACTTAATTTTAGTTGGGCGCAATTATTCACGGATGCCTTTGCCGTTGCCGTGTTGCCGTTGATCGAAACTCTGGCCACACTCCGCAAGCGTTTGGCAAAGAAAAAATGCTGCCATTTGTTGTTGTTGCTGTTCAACGTGTCTTTGCGTGTCTCTCTTTGTGTATGTGTGTGTATGCGTGTGTGCTTGTATGCGTGTGTGCTTGTATGCGTGTGTGCTTGTATGCGTTTGTGCTTGTATGCGTTTGTGCTTGTTTGTGTGTGCTGCTATTTTTATTATAAATTGTCTGCAGATATTTTTGCCCATTTGCCAATTTTCAACTACACATCATGTAATGTGTAGAAGCACTGTCTCATCCCGCCCCCCTCCCCCACACCCTTGCACAGCCTGCGGTACACCCTTGCGGTTGCCGCTGCGACGCTCTGTCGCCTTATTCGCAGCCTCTGCTGCTGCTGCTGTTGCACCTGTCGCTGCCATTCAGTGCACACATAACTTGGCAACAACAGCGACAGTCGCAATAAATATGCCCGTATATATATGTATATATACAATATTTAAATCAAGAGCTGGTCACACTTTAAAATCCGCATCAGGCACTTGCTACAAATCGGCTTTTAAGTAATGAGCCGCAAGATAAACGACAGCTTTGGCTAAAAAGCTTTTGACGGCTCAGCACGTGCCTTTTAGCCACTCGGCACTCGACACTCGACACCAAGCAACATCTCAGCCAGCATTTGGCTGAAGTGGCGCAGCCGTCGCGACGTTGCCAGACAGCTTTTCGAAGCTGATTTGTGTTTAGTTACTGTAGCTAATGTCGTTGAATAATTGCTGTTAATGACTGTTGAGTGTGATTAAATAAATAAGCTGATATTTACACTGTTTTAGCGTGTTTTAAGCCTCCTAATGGGAGTACTTTACACAAGTTTTAAAGAAAAGTTTAAGTTTTGCAAAGAAACTCGGTTTTCATAAAGCTTATATTCGAGCAATGATTATCTAATGAATTGAATCAGATTAGATTTGTCTAAAATATATATTCGAATTTGTACTTTAAATAACTTTTAAACATCATATTCAGATCTGAATTCGTTTGAGAATAAGACGAGAATAGTTTGTTAGGTCTACGACTTCTTGAGAGATATTGAACATCTAAAAGAACGAAAGGATAAGCTTCAGCTCTGGAGCTTATATTAAATAACTGCTTTTGAAACATATTTTATAAATATTTCGCTTGGTTCATCGACAATATTAAACATTATTTGCATTTCATTCCGTGCATTTGGTAATCATTCAGTTTAAATAAATAAGCGCTTAATTATGCATGATGAATGGTTATTTTGCATTTTATGCATATTTTTGTTGTATTCAATCAGCTGCTGCTGAAACTGGTTGGGTATATATTTATATGTATATGTATATATGTACGTATATATACTATAATTTTCTGATATCTGCCACGTTTCTGTTTTTTATGTTTATGTCATTTATTGATGTGCGCCCTTTTTTTATTACTCATATTTGCGGGCTGTAATGATTGTTTAATAGCCGATGCTTGCTTCGCTTTTTATGACTTTCAATATCATTTTTCGTATTTACATATATTGTGCACTTCATCTCATTTCATTTCATTTCATTCTTCTTCGGTCCGTAATAATGCGTGAAGTGTGGCGTGTTTAATTTAAATTTGCATTATAAAAAAAGTTCTCCCCATTAATTTATAATATTAATTACTTTTATTTCCAACCTGCAGCCACATTTGTGAGTGTGTCCCCTCCACATCTCATTGGGCTTGAAAGGTATCGGAAAATTTGTGTAAATATTTAATGCGGCGTAATTCAATGGAACGCAGTTGGGCCTACATTTTAAATACGGCTTGGCCGTCCACTGTTTCCATTTAAAATTCAGCCGGATCCGTTTGAGACAGATATTGTCCCTTTTTTTGGGAGTTGGGAAGGAAGATTGTCACGTGAAATGATTCGGCAAATCCTGTTGACGCTGTCAGCTTAACATGTCGACTGACAAAACAGCTAACATATTCTTATAATCATGGCCAGAGATCCTAACTCAAAAAGTCAATTTCAAGTTTGGGTTACGCGTTGCAAAGCCTTTTTACTTGAGACTTTGAAAGCTCGTCAATAATAGGATACGGTGTGATATCTTAAAGCTCCTCGGGTAGGCTGCGAGGCTAGCTTTAAGAGAAATGTATGCCTATGTTTAAGAAAATTCGTTCCCAGAAGCTATATAATAAATTTTCTAATAGACTGATTTAAGAATAATGTCGAGCTTTAAGAGTCCATTTCTAATATTTAATTTAAGTCCAGTTCTAATATGCTGCCTTAAGTCGAGCTCTAAGAGTAAAGCATGGCTTTAGAACTTATGACTTTATGGATATTTAATTAAATTAACTTTAATTTGAGTCCATAGAATAGCCGTTATAATAGGCTGCCTAATGAGTCGAGCTTTAATAATAATAAAAAGACTTTACTAAAGATCTTCTACTTTGAAGAGCTTGTATTCATGTTCTGCTCTAATACGCTGCTTAAATAGCTAAGTCGATCTGTAGAAGCAAAAGCTTTAATACGTAAGCTAAGCTTTTTGACTTAGAAAGCTTGGCTTAGCTGGACATTAAAGCTCTTGAAAGCTCAATAATAGACTTATACGATATTAAAATGTGCACATATCACTTACCTTTCCTTGCATAATCAGCCTTATTGTGAGTGTCACCGATGGATCCTCAAGTTTGATAGGCGCACCGCTCGCACTGCTGCTTGTGTTATTGTCCTCCATTGTTTGTTTGTTTGTTTGTGTTTTCTTTTTATATTATGCTGTCTTTTATATTGATATTATCTTCAAATTGTTGACCGAATGGCGGTCGTTAATAACTTGCTTCTTTCTTTTAACTGTTTGTCTTTTAGCTGCCTTTTATAGCTAATGTTGTAAATATACTTGTTTTATGCTATATGGTACAATATATTGTTCATATACGATCAAAATATAATGCACACAGACATCTATTAGATTTTTGGCTAATTTTTTATGTTTTATTTACTTTTTATGTATTTTGTTTTAGTTTCCTTGCAAATTAAATTGGTGGTGTCTTTTACTAGTCGTACTACGATTTTTTAATATATATTTTTCTTCTTTTTTTTATTTTTATTTTTTGTTTTGTTGGCTTAAGCTCGCTGCGTTCTTGAAATCTTCGTCTCTTGTGATTTATGCTAATGTTCTTCTTCTTTTTTGGTTTATCTTCCGTTTAAAAATGCAACATTTAATGACTGCTATAGATTTTGCAACGATTTATTATGTATTTAGGTATACTTAGTATTATTTTAATGTTGAGCAAAAATACTGTTGCTTAGCGTTTGTATTTAGATTTTGCACTGCAAAGAGACAAGAGAAGAGAAATGCAATTAGTCGAGAAAAGGAAAGGAAAGAAAAGAAAAGAAAAATGCACGCACTTGGAATACTTTTGTATTTCATAAATAATATCTTGAAAGGCAGCTAATTTATTTTGTAAAATGTACGCAATGCATTTAATCAAATTGCTCCTCAGTCAACTCAACTCGAGTCGAGTCGAGTCGAGTCAACTTTTGAGGCATTTTTCTGGCTTCCGGCATTTTGTTGAACGAAAAGATTCCAACAACAATAACAAGAGACTCAGCACGCCTCGTTCATCATAAGGCTAGTCTCGTGTGCGTTGTTGTTGCTGTAATTTTTATATGAAATGTGTTTTTATTTTATTTTATTTGACTTTTTTTTTCTCGCTCGTACACAACTTTGAAACAGCGCCAAGTTTTTATATGCATATTCCGCATACGGGAGACATACGGGAGAGCACAGCACAGCACAGTATATATAATATATCGATGGCCCGCCTGCCCCTTGCCCCTTGCCCCTTGCAGCTGCCGTCAACGTTGCAGGCATTTCTTACGCTTGAAATCACTTCATGTGCAATTTAGTACAGATATGTATACAGCATGCACACTATACGAACGTTGTTTTAGTTGGTTATTTTTTTTAACTCATTCGCTTACTTTTTCATGTAAGAGCAATGCAAATTCCCAGCATAGCTTTATATGCGGACTTCGCATATGATTCTGAATGTTTTGCCACAGCCAGCAGAATCAACAGCAGAAGCGAACATATTTCCCAGGGGCGAGACAGAGCTCCAAAATATTTGCGCAGGCCAACGCGATGGTTTGGACTGCCAACAACTTTTCCCAGTTCTGCTAGTTGCTGTTTGTTGTTGTTGTTGTTGTTGTTCTCATGTTGTTTATGAAATTATGCGCACTAATTCCCCATGTAACGGCAACTCAGGCTAGAGATAGAGCATAGACTCTATGTAGCCAGTCTCCAGAACCAGGCGGCGGCCCGGAGCTTGTCGCGAAAACTTATGCGGGTCGGAAAATGTAAAAAGCATTAACGGCTAAATAAATGCGCATAATTTTGCTACCCGCCTGCACTTTACTTTGACATGATACTCGTACTAAAACAACAACAACAAGGCAGTCAATGATAGCCAGTCGCGCCAGCTGCCACGCCCAATTATTTGCATGAATATTTTCATGTTTGTTTGCAAATATGCAAATCTGTTGTGCTGTCCAGGTGTGACAATAACTACTGCCACAGCTTGTGGCGGAAATCGGTATTATATTCCAGAAAACAGGAGCCATCCACTCGCTCCCAGCTCAGACGCACTTCAATATCTTTAAGTAAGTTCATGTTAGATTACTTTAAATGAATTCCCAAGTATACTTCCGAACTATTGTTAGCTCTAGAAACTAAAAAGTTTGCTATCGCTGCCAAATTTGAGCCGGCGAGCGCAGCAATCCGAACGCTGGCTATATCATATTTAAATTCTTAGGAAAATAATCTTTGCATAAAAATCCATTTTAAAATAGAAGAAAGCACTTTCTGGACATTTGCCCGCACTGCTCAGCTGAGGCATTAATATTGCATGACAGACAAGGACCTTACCTGTTATGAACATGAAAAACTGCTTTTGCTGTTGCTTGACTGTACATAATTTATTCTACACCATGTACAAAGAACATTCATCTATCAAAAAGAAAAGCTAGAGAAAACTTTTTGGCAGCATGTCACAAGTTTGTGAATTCATCATAAGACCAATCACAATCAACCAACCAAAGCGACAAGGCCCAAATAAAGCAAATTATGAATGCCAAACTAAACCAATTGCATGCATATTTCACATTTGAACTAACATATCTGCTGAAAATACCATTCGCCCAGCCTGGCCTACAAGCATTTTCAATGTTAGCCATAAAAATGTGAATTGCGGCACAGGTATGAAAATTGTGCAATAAAAATAAAAGGTAGTGGATGGGTTTGATTCCGACTCAGACCGAGCACGCACATCTAAAAGTCAAGCCATGAGACCATGAGACAGTCTCTGGGAGTTGGGAGTGTGAACCGGAGGTTGTCTTGAGGCAGCACACAACACATGACTTGAATACGTTAAAGACGACAGCTTGGAGTTGTCATCCGGCGGTTGCCCCCCGCCTGCCGCATGCTGTGAGCTGCTGCGGCTAGACACGAACAGAGAGCAGGCAACAGGCAGCAGGCGGCAGGCAGCAGGCAGAAGGCGGCGTGCAGCAATGAAATAATAAGTTCCGTTACAGGCATTGTAAATTCTTTGCATTGCATGCCACGACACAGAGCCAAGATGAAGACATCTGCAGTCGTCGCCGGGCAACCCAATGGCATTGAGTCCACAAGATCGCGACCCAGCCTCCGACTGCTGCATCAGCTGCGGCTGCAGACTCATTATCAATCATACGCACTGTATGCGCGTACTTGGCATCAGCTTTTAATGACTTTTTCTTGCGCGACGCAAAATACGAAAAAGAAGGAAAAAAATTTAAAAGGCAACGCATAGTCGTAACTAGTTTTCTTTTAATTAACTCGCATATAAATGCCAAGTCTGACTGGCAACCGGTTTGCTTTCTAATTTCTTTTAGCTTTTCCCACATACTAGCACAATTGTTCAGGCACACTCGCACATGCATGTGTGCACATGTACGTGTGTATGTGTGTGTGTGTGCCAATTCTCTAATTTCCTGGCAATAAGAAAAACAACGCCACAAATCATCAAGATATAAAGACAGAGTGTTATATGTTCTCTCTCTCTGTCTCTCTCACTCTCTAAATCTCTCTCTCTCTTTTCTTTCATCAAGATGGCAAACGAAATGAATTGCATATGCGGGCTATTTCTTCTAAAAATGTGCATTCTGTGTAGAAATTTATAAGATTTTCATGGAACGATAATAAAAACAAACTTCATATGCGGGCCAGAGAAAGCTAATCGCTCATCTTTCGAAAAGAGTTTGCATTGCAGAATAAGAAATATTTTATAAAAAATGTAGATAAATTAATTAAATTTTGAATGTTTCATTATTCCAAACCCAAAAATGTATAGTTTTATAATTGTGATAAGCTCGTATTTCGTTCTGTTGACATATTTAATTTTGTGTTTGCAAATCAAATTAAATAGTTTTTACGAGAAGTCCAGCAGCTGGCATCAAGCATTAGTTTATTTACTTTTCAGCACAAATTTGGGCATAACTTTCGGTTTATGTTCTCAAAAACTGTCAGACTTTAATCAAGTTAGTGGCACCGTCAAAAACTGTTGCCTGCTTTGTGGCGCCGAGCATTGTGGTATCATAATAATTTTGTTGGCAACAGTTGTTGCCATTTGATATTACACCTACATATAGTATTTGCGCACATTGTCTTGGCCAAAGAAAAGAAAACCAATTGAATTTTTTTTTGACTTGAGCTCAAAAGGCAAACAAAAAGAAACTCATGAAGCGCCACAATAAATGCTAAATGCTGTACGTGACACAGACACACACACACACACACACACACACACACACACTGCTGCTGATGCTGCTGGATGGCTGAATGGGAGGATGGCAGGTTGGGTGAATGTGTTGCAGAGAAACGCTGACATCTCTGGCTTAAAAATGCTGTCATGCGTTGAGAGACTTTTGTTGACGGCAGCGTTGACTTTATACGTCAATTTTCGTCGTTGTCATACATAGACGTGCGGAGTTTTTCCGTTTATGGCAGGCAAAGGAAAAACAAACATCAAGTGCAGACGACTGCCAGTCGAAACGCTGACGGTTCGCTGCTTTCACTCTGCCTAAAATGCCATTTTCTAGTCAGCAGCACAACACTCTCACGTCAAGTTGTCGTCTGCGAGCACCACCATCAACATCACCACCAAAAACAGCAGCAGCAGCACCAGCAGCAAAGTCTAACTCAAATCCAAAGGCAGGTAGGTGTTGGTTGGTGTTGTGGAAACAGTTTCATCATCATTATTGCTGCTATTATCATTATGGACCCCCCACAACACACGGCGCATAATTTTATTTTAATACACTCACAGAAGGTGTTTGAATTTTATGCCAAAACGTGTACAAGCTTATAAATTACTCATAATTGGAACGAACCAATAGACACAAAAGCATTGTATATCTTAATTTTGGGTCTATGCTAAGGTTAACTTACCACAGATGCTTCTTTCAAGCGCAGACTGTAACTAAGCCAGCTAGATCGAATCAGTATATCATATAGCTCTCATACGAATTACATGAGAAACTTTTACTTTTACTTGAGCCGACTAGTCAAAAGCTGTTTATGTTTTATATATTTTAGTTGAATTCTGAATATTATTTAAATTTATTTTAAGCTGGAGACAATTAAGCGAAAAGCGACTAGTTTTTTCTAAAAATATTGCCTAAAGTAAACCCACATTAGATTAACAATCAATTTAGCTAGTATGCATTCATAGTGTATTTAGTCTTTGGCATTGCAAAGGCAGATTTTCTCTTTTCTTTACAGCAGCCCTCATGTGGTGTGGTTTTTGCAATTTTGTCGCCCCTGTTTCTCGTGGCGTTCAACAGAAATCCAATCAGTCAAGAGTTTTAAGTTTACTCACTTCACTCCACATGTGTGCGCGAAATGCTCATTAACACATTTTAATTGCCCGAAAAAAAGGAAAATGAGTTTCCAGTTGTTGCTTACTTTGAAGTTGCAATGACACTTGCTGAAAAGTTTTAGATAAGCTTTAAGTTAGGGAAGTTTTAGCAAAGTTTAGACAACAATAGATCAAAAGTACTTTGAAAGCTTTACGTACAGATCTCAGTCTATATCCAAAAGAAAATCCGTTCACTGAAAGCACAACAATGTCTAATGACAATGACTAATACTAATACGACTGCAAAGAATCTAATTTCAGTCATGTTTTAAATAGTTCTATACTTCTAACTAAAGTTTCTTCTGGCACTTGCGGCTGAGTTCTTTGGGACTTTTGGCTGTACACCTTAACCCACCATACCTTAACCCATGGAAAAAGTTCGAGGCAAAAGTTGAAAGATGAAAATAAATTTTTAAAATTAATTATGCACATGTGCAACACACTTGACTCCCGCCTGCCCCCTTTGGCAGACCTGACCGTCTGTGGGTGTATTTTTGTAAGCCCAACAGACGACACCTGACACATTTGCAGCTGTTGCTGGACGAGAGCACAAACTGTCGCCCCGGAGGGCGGTCAAAGGGAAAACTCATTAAAGTGCGTAATTACAAACGCGCACACATGGACACATACAAGCGCACACATTCAAAACGGAACAACAACAACAACAACAACACAACTTTGTGCACATAATAATATTAATATTAATAACATAAAATACTTGGCTGCTGAGCCCAAACCCAAAACGGTCAACAAACAGTCCTCGGTCTGATGAATGTCCCTGGGCCGCACTTAATAACATTTGGGCAGATTTTATAGCCGGGCGTTAGCCGTGCACATAATTTGATTTATGTTCACCAACTGGCCCCAAAGGCAATGATTTTCTTTTCACTTTAAAAGGTTTTAAGCGACATTTCTGCTTCATTCTACTTTGCTGCGACCAGCGGCAAAATGGTAGCGAACAGCTGCTAAATAAAAGATTTGAGCTGAAAAATTAAGAAACATTTCATGTGCGCTTATCGAATTACACGATGAGAACTGGCAAAGCGCTTATAAATTAGTTCACATTAATTTGATTTTAAATTGTGAATTGATTTACAAGGTGCTTACTCTTAAAATACATATATATCCTTGATATATTTCGCCTAGAAATTGGCTTTTCAATAACATTAACTACGGAGCCCCAAAACCATTATCAATTATCAATGTTGGCTTACAGCTTCCATATAGACTCAAAAGCGAGCTTTAATTGCAAAGCAAACATGATGGAAACTAGGCGCAGTTCACAAAATCTCCTGGCTGGCAGTTCCAAAACGATTTTGCTGCCACATTCAACAATGGCAAAAGCAAAACGCAAATGTTGCAGAAATATTTAATTATCCAGCACATACAAAGCGAGCATTAAGGGGCTGGCAGCCCATAATAATTGCTGTTGATGTAACAATGGGCATATGCCCGAAATTATAGCATACTTATGTGGGTGGACGAACGGAAGGGGTTGGCTAAAACTTTGGGCTTCCTGCTGCTGTTGCTCTCTTAGAACACCTCAATGCACACACAAAGCTTATATAAGCGAGCACACCCACACACACACACACAGCAAACACAACACACACAACACACACACACGAATGCCGAGTGCCGTATTAATTTTGTGTCAAATAAGTGAAACGCAATTAAACGCACATGTCAGTTCGTGGCAAATGGCCAATAACCAGACAGAGCCACAATTAGAGTGCGAGGAGAGCGTGAGAAACGTGGAGAGAGATAGCAGAGCGAGCCATAGAGAGCGGGGAGAAGCGAGGGAGCGGGAGAGTGAACCAGCAAGGGCTGCACAGCCTCCACAATCAATACAAGCAGCAACAAAGCCGCCACTCGATTCGTTTCTACAACAACAAAACTAATATGTGTGTGTGTGTGTGTGAGTGTGTGTGTGGATGTGTGTGTGTGTGCAGATTGCCATACAGACAAATTGCACAAAATCCCTTAATATGATGACCTATTAAAATTATGTTCGCTGCTCGCGACAATGGCAACAAAAGCGGAAACTATAACGGCACAAGGGAAGTGGAAAGGGGTGGGGGTGGGGGTGGGGTAAAAACTCTGCATCGTAGGCGGCTTTGTGTGTGTAATAACTGAAATAGTATATATATATATATACATATTCTTTTTCTTTTCGTTTCTTTGAGTGTGTGTGCCCAAAATTGCCTATTACATATTACGGCGCTATAAAAGTATACATATATATGTACATCTATATGTGTATGTGTGTATGTATGTATTGCAGCGCACATGAAATTTCCGAACCAGGCACGTCAAACAGATTGAAAGTTAGCTAGAGACTTGTCATCATTGATTGCGTGGGCGTGGCTTTGGTAACATAACTCCCTAAGATGATAAAGCAATTATTGGGAAGTTTGTGCGAAAGCCCAGAGGGACTTAGTTATTGTACACTTTTAATAGCAAGCTGAGCGAAATAAAAGCTTGAAATTCGACAAGAAATATAAATAAGTAATAGTAAACATGAAAAAAATAGTTTTTCAGATAATAATGGACTTTCGAAGAGCTTTACTTGAAGTTAAGCTAAGTTATTGTCAGATAATGAAGTGTTACGATTCTTCTAAGATATTTTTATAAACATTTCATTTGCAGTTCAACTAGATTATAATCTAATGTGCGTGCTCTACTCTTTATCAATGGGTTTCTATTATTTCAAAAAGAATATGTAATATTTGGCTTGGCTGCTTCAATCGCAATACTTTTTTGTGGTGTTTCATAAAAAGCCATAGCTTTCTTCTTTCGTTTTTGTGTGTTGGCACACTTTTTGCTGAATCCTACGCAAGGCATACGGCAAGATAAAAACGATAACCCCTATGAACTGCTGCAAAGCGACAGCAACAACAACAACAACAACAACAACATCTGCAGTTCATAGTTTTTAGTGTCAAAAATGTGGAGACTGTCGAGTCATTGCCTAGGCAGGCTGATATGAAAATGCACAATAAAGCAGAAGGATTAAGGATTATACCACAAGGCATACAGTTAGTAAGAGCTGGAGTGAGAAAGAGAGAGGGAGAGAGAGAGGGAGGCTGAGCATTGAGAACAAGTCACAAATATCATAGACAATAGTAGACAATGAACACACAGACACACAGAGAGAATGAAGAATATGACAAAAAGTGACAAAATGTTGGCACAGGTTTTTCCATTTCATTCCATTTTATTCCTTTATGCGCAACATCTATGTCACATCATATGATGACGTGGACATAAAGTGTCCTGAATAGACATGTGTGTGTTCGAGTGCGTGTCTTTATGTATGTGTGTGTGTGTGTGTGTGTGTGTTAAAGGATGCTTATAACAATGCCACAGCCAGAGGGGCAAACTATGCAGAATATTTTGATGCTCAAATGTCACAGGCATAGAAGACAAAAAAAAGAAAATAATAAGAAAAACATGAAATGACATTTAATTAGAAAATCCTCAAAAGAATTCAAATCAAACAACAAAAAATGTTCAATCTAGTCGTGCCCAAGCTTATATAAGCCAAACAAGGGTTAGAGCTGGGCAATAGATGGATTTAATATTCGAGTGTCTAGCTATATATATTTTACTTTAAAAGTGTGTGTGCGTGTGTATGTGTGTGTGTGTATTTTGAGAGAGCTTATCAAATGAAAATTTCACACAAGCCAAGGGTCGTTACGTTGATTTACGTTCCGACCGAAGCCCTTGACGTCCATTGAACTAAAGTTTTGGCTTTGCCTGTGCGTGAATGTGTGTGTGTGGGTGTTGTGTGTGTGTGTGTGTTCGGTCTGCACCTCATTTATAATGGACACACAAAACTTTATTTATTAAACCAACAACTTAGTTATTAAGCACACAATACCCTAGATGGCTGCACATTGGTGGACCTTCAGCTATTTATCTCGTTTAATCCATTTCTCGTTTGCCAAAGCTTCAACTTTGAAATGACAGTCTCTAAGCCACAACTAATTACAAATTAATTTCAGGCCAGGCAACATTGTTTAAATGTTGATGGACAAATATCGAGAATAATGCAAGCAATTGGGTTCAAATAATTACTGTACAGATTTAACTTTGTAGACACAACATGAGAAAGAAGCGAGCGTTGAGACTCACGAGCTTAAGAAGTTGGGTGAATGAAGATTATAATAATGTAATATGGAAGATTTAGAAAAAGAGTTTATGTTAATTAATTAAAAGATAATAAGAAAGTAGAGGATTATGTATAAGGAACCAGGAAACCTAACTATATTTCTAATAAAGAACATCATACAATGTACACTTAACTATTAGCTAAGTAAGCTAAGAAAGTCGAAAATAGTTGGGGATCCTCAGATAGAGAAGATTTCTTTTCCCAGCATTTAATACAAGTTAACAAAAAAGTCAATATCAGACGTACTTCGCTTACATTTCAATCTATTTCACTCTGTCGCTTTCTCCACCTCCATATCGAGTTCTAGAACAGTCTCTAATGAAGTCTACAGATGGTCTCTGTCTGTCCCATAATGCGGTCAATCACATGATGTCGCCTGACAACCCATAATTATTGCAACTGTTGTCGTCGCTGTTGTTGTCCCCGTCATCGTTGTTGTTGTTGTTGCCAGCGTCATTGCCGCCTTAGAGCGTTAAGTATCCGTTGGATGCATTTTCTTTAGGAGCAGATTTTGTGCCATGTACCTACACTAATTACAAATTGCGCTATGCTACAGTTGCTGTTGCTTGTTGCCCCCCCCGTCATCGTGCTGTTTGTTTGTTGCCAGCGCAGCAAATTCTCTCGTCTCATAAATTAAGTAGGCCACCCATAGACGGACCGATGCAGACACCATTGCAGCCCATTCACCCCCAACCGCTCCCGCCAGCACAGGTGCAAATGCAGCAGCAGCAGCAGCAGCCCAGTGGGTTGCCTGAAACCCCCCGCCTGGTTAGCTGGGTGAATTTTTATTAACACCGACGTCAACGACGCGTTGCAAAATGCAACGAAACATTACAAATGTTGCCAAGCAAAAGATGCACATAAACACACAGACGCAGCTGTCTTGAGACTTCGTCTGCTTGAAGAAATCTTATTAAAAAAAACACATGGAGTGAAAATATGGTCGGATATGTTAGTTTGTTGTTATTCCTTGTTGTTGTTGTTGTTGTTGCATTAGCGGCAGTCACCGTTGCAATCGCATAAATTACGGCCAGCAGCCAACATCGACTACTGCCTCTCTCTCTCTCTCTTTCTCTCTCTTACTCTGTATCGCCTCTCTACACAATTCTCACTTTTGCCTAATGCCTGTTTGGCTCCCTAGTTGGGGGGCATTCGCCTTTTTAGCACCTAGCATAGAAGCCGAGGCATGAAATGCGATTTGCTAAGGCATTTGCCATCATCATCATCATCACCAACAAAGGCAGCCCCGCGCCTTACCCCTTCAGCACCTGAGTGAAGCATTTTGTTCTTACCTTAGCCGTAGCTAGGTGTTAATAACACAAACGGGTTGTTAATATACGTCAGTAATTATTAGTAAGTAATTATTTTTTCAATATTTAAGGTATGCTTGCAATGTCTTAAGCTAGAGTCTGCAGAATAATGAATAATGAAACGAATTTATGTTACATATTCGAAACAAATATTAATATACATATAAGCTCTATATAAATTACATTTAAAATTATAAATTTATATTATTATTTTGTGATCTTTTACTTTTAATTATAATTAATTACTTTAATCTTGGCTATGCAACACACCTGTAATTATTTCTTATCTTGCTCTCCCGCAATCTTAAATTAAGTCCCTGCTGGAAGCTTCTATTAATTTGCCAATTAACTTGGCCATGAAGCCTAGCACATAAATTACAAAGTCTCTGTTAATTGGCCCGTTGCAAGACACTTTGATACACGTTGCATGCAATCGCCAAAGAGCTAAATACGCCTGAAGCAATACTTGCAACATGATGCTCCCTCTCCCGCTGCCGCTGCTGCTGCTGCTGCCGACTTCATAAGCTTGAACTCAAAAGGTAACCTCCTTTGGGGGTATCTGTAGCCGAGCAAAGCTCTGGCCCAATGTTCCCCCAACACGTGCAAATACATATGTATCCAGCGGGGTGTAACTACCATCGACAGATATTTGGTCAAATGCCATTGGGTGAGAGGAATGGTAGGGGAGGTAGGGACGTTGCGTGAATAGGCGTGGCATACGTTTAAGCTTTGGCGTATTAGTTTACATGGCAACTAACTATGTGTAGTTGGCTGCTCTGCTGGAGCGCACTCTTAGTGCTAGAGCGGGAGAGAGAATGAGAGCTTTGAGTTTTTATTGTAGGGCAAATGGATCGGCTTTTATGCAACAGTGCGCATCAAAAAGTATTTGACAGCTGTGTGCAGCAGTGTGCACACACTGCTAAGGTTTCGCAGCAGACCAACAAAAACAACAACAATAACAAAAACGAATAATCTGAGAGAGCCAGCAGATGAAAGTCGCTCGAAAAAGGGCATTAAAATTCATTTAGGTTAGGCGAATAACCGCAACGATATTGAAATTGATGCAACGGATTTAACTAATAATACAGTTAAATCCTGTCAGAACAGCTGAGCGTCAGACGCCGAGCTCTAAGCAGCGGCTATAAGCAAAAACAATCACACGCTTCATAAGCGCAGCGCAGACGCGACTGCGTAGGCGGTAGATAAAGGGGGGGAGAAGGAAGGCTGAAGGCAAGACGGCAGAAGGCGGGCAACAAGAATAGAGGAGGAGGGCGGTGGGGATAACAATTGAATAAGCGAGGCAATCAATCAAAATACAAAATCTATTAGGAAGCAGAAGCGAACGAAGCAAATGAAGAAGAAGAAGAAGACGTAATCGTTGCCCGAAGGAACTTGTAACTGGCACAGTGGATGCGACACACAAATATATGAGCATAAAAATATATTCTGTGTGCATTTGGTATTTACATATAATATGCACAAATGTTAATGAAAATGACTTCATATGTATATGTATATAAGAAACTATTATTATTAAAACACATTTACCCCAAAAGTTACATTTATTTTATGGCTATTTAATATGAATAATGTGTGACTACCGTAACGCTTAATTGATATATAGACATAATGGCCAAAGTTGGGGCTGTTAGCATAAAATTTAGCTATGCAAACACATATAAACGGATCTTAATCATAATTAGAACATTCTAGTGCCAAAGTTGGCCCATTGTGCGTTTGCGAATGACGCAAAACCCAAGCCAGTCAACTGGATTGCGAGTTTTCCGACTGTAAGTGTGTCTGGTTCAATTATGAGGCGGGCGTTGGAAATCGCTTTTCTTTTACCGGGACTCGATTCAGTTTTATCGAGTGCGACGCGGCTAATTTAAAAATGTTCATAAGCAAAGTAAATGACATTCTTAAATGACATAAATTAATAATTTCAGCCTTATGCGAAATGCACAGGAGCGAGCGAGAACGATATACATAGAGAGAGAGAGAGAGAGAGAGAGAGAGAGAGAGAGAGAGAGAGAGAGAGAGGGGGGCAAAACGATAGCAGCCCTGAGTGCTAAAACAAAGTGCTTTCCATTTTAATTTATTAATTTAATGTGCGCTCTAAAAGGCAGCAGTAGCTGTGGCAGTCACAGGACCTGCCGCTGCCTGCCTCCCCTCTCCCTCCAGCAGCCTGGCAGTTTCAATTTTTAATTCAATAAAGCGGCAAAAAAAGAAAGAAATGCTGCCTATCGAAGTGGCGTTCCGTGGGCGGGTAGAAGTTGCGGGGGCGAGCGGCCATATTTAGCGCGACAGTCGTTATGGCCATAAAGTTTAAAGGCGCAAACTGGTGTGCGTGTGTGTGTGTGAGTGCTATTTTTGGCCAATATGCCGCTGGCTGTGCAAGTACATTAAATGTTGGGCTAAAAGCTCGCCCGAGACACAGCCAGTCAGTCCGTCAGTCAGTTAGGCAAAGGCTGGCAAAACAAACGGCAAGTCATAATGCTTATTGGCTTTGTGCTGGGCTAGAGAATATAATTAGGAAAAGGCCAAGCCAAAGAATTTCAATTAAATTGGCAGCAACAATATGTATATACATATAGTATATTTATGCCATATATTAATCAGAGCAGGCCTAAAGTGCAATGCGAGTGTATTAAATTGAAATGTGCGTGTGTTTGCGGCTTGAAATAAATTTTTAAAAATTTAATTAAAATGCCGCGAGTTTGGGTAGCATGCAACAACAACAACAACAGCAACAACAACAGCAGCAACAGCAACAATGAAAATTGGCAGCATAAATAAGAAATTAGATTTTAATATAGCTCACATTTAGGCGCGCGCTCCCGGGGCCACATCATAATGAAAAGCCGCACGGGTGCCTGCTGCCAGTTTTTCTTCCATTTCTTCTCCTTTTTTTGTTGCCTGGACAAGCCTTTTTGGGGCATGGCAACGACAGCTTTTGTTCAGCATGAAGCCGCAGCAGCAGTCGGCGGGGTTTTTCCCTTATTTTCTACATTTTCTTTTCGGCCAGTTAACAGTTCGGCTCTGCTTCATAAAACTTGAGCGAGCGCTTAAGGAAATGCTTGAAATGCTTTTATTCGTAGCCAGAGAGTTGAAAGCATTTAGGTTCTTGCTCTTCTATTCCACTATTTTCCTTATGGCTGTGGGCGAACTACGCTTTGTGAAGAGCTTCAGCTTCAGCTTCAGCTCGAAGATACGTACGCGTAGTGGCAGATACTTTTGGGGAACATGTTCAGCTCGGTTGTGTGATTGATGAATCGCTTGAAAAATGAACATATTGACGAAAAGAACGCACACGTGAAGTGGAAGATGCTAAAAGTTGATGTAGAGCATGCCAAATGCCTTTGCGTTGGCCCATTTAATGGACTTTACGCATAATCTAAAATAATGATGTGGCTGAATGTGAGGAACACACACTTAGGCAGTACTTAATATGTATGACCTAACTTAATAGCAAATACGCGTTAACCTCATTAATAAGAATCGCAGAGAAAGGCGGTATGCTTGGGAATTGCATATAACACGGGTTCAATCTGTCTGCACCCTGGTTTCTTACAATCTTAGTCAAAAGAATTTAGCATTCTGCTCATATAACTCTCTTTATACCAATTCTTAAGTTTTCAATTGAGCCATTTTCGTTAGCTTTAAAACCTAAGAGTAAATTTTCACCAGGCCAAATGCAATGCACATTATAGTCCAAGCACATAATGAGCCAACATTATTTTCTTTGAAGCAAGATAAAATGCTACTGAACTGTGCGTTCGTTCGTTCGCGTTTACCAGTTTTATATTTAAGATAGTTATTTATTGCCAAGCTCATCTGCCAGAATAATTTCGAGTTTAAGTGCCTGCTTTCAGCAAGAGTAATCATCATTGAGCTATAACTTTTGTAGATGCCACAAGGAGCTAGGGGCTAACAATCGGTGGCAACGTGGAAACATACAACAACGGAATGCACACATGAGTTGCATAGCGAAATAAACAGCATTTGGTGCATAAGTATTTAGTACAAGCGGCCAACTCAACTTCAAAACCAGCCCAAAAACCGGCCAGCACACCCTCTCCACCCCCAGCACCGCCTGCCGTTGTCTCATCTGGTTGTTAGCAGGAAAAATGCATCAATGCATGCCGTAAAAGCTGCTGCGAAAGGAAAAAAAAAGAAAAGAAAAGAAAAGGCCAAGACAACATAAAACACGGCGGCAAAGAAAAACGGCCAAACAGGCCACCAGTCGACGGCAAAGAAAATGGCCAAACAAGTTTGCTGTGTTCTACGGGCAACGACGAAACAGGCAAGAGTCTATGGAGCAGGAGCTGGATGAGTTGCTGGCTGGCTCTGAAAACTTGGCGTGCTTGTTTGTCATCATCATCGCCATGGTTATTATCATCATTATCATCATCATTATCAGCATGCACAACAACTGTGGGGGCAACCGTTGTATGCAGTTTTTCAGTTTTCCGTTTTTTTCTCAGTTTTTCACTGCCACATTGAGTTGAGAGACGGCGAAACATGTTTTTCCAGCAGTGCGATTTTACCTTGCCAACCGAACAACCAAATATAAAATGAAACCAAGCCAAAAATGAAAATACATTCGCCACATGGACCGCACGTCTTTCTTTCTCCCTTTCACTCAGTCAGTCAGTCATTCCTTCAACTCGGCTTAAAAGTTGCTTCATTCGTTGCCGCAACTGCCTGCAAAAGGTATTATGATAAACTCAACAAGAGCAAGGGCCAGAGCCAAAAACCAGATGCAGAGCAAAGAGCTGCAGGCAAAACCAACTAGAAGCCAAAGGAACTAACTTACATGCAACATGCAGCACATGCCCCTTAGAACATGTACATGTACACACAATAACACGGCAATTAGAAACAGCCAAGAGTTTGCTACAGTTCACAGAGAGCGAGGAGAAGAGGGAGAGAGAGAGAGAGGGCGAGAGACAAGGAGAGAGTGAGTAGATTCAGCGCAGCACGTAGAATAGTAGTTGCATTAGGCTGAGGCACACACATACACACACACCCGCACACACACACACATCCAAGACCAGCTAAGCTCTTCTCCCTGGTCTGTGGGCGAACTTTAAGTTGCGGCTTCAACCAAGTTCTATTGAAGAACTCCACAAAAGGTTGAACAGCTAGAGCCAAAAATAAAGTGAAGAGCCACAAGTCGAACCAAAATGGAACATAAATAAATCAATTAAAAATCTAATCAATTTAAGTTCAATACACATTAAGATTACATTAAGAACTGTTAATCTGACAAATTAAATATTTTAGGTGAATATTGTTCATAATAAACAACAAGCAATAAATAATCAGATTATCTCATTAAGAATCTCCCCGTCAAGTGCTGCTAGCGACTTTTTCAACGCTATAACTCATTGAGAATTATAAACTGAATGTATTTCTATTCAATATTCATGTCTCTAGTTAAACCAAAAACTCTTTGAGGATTATAAATATATATCAATGAAATCATAATTAAAACTCAATTGTTTCATAAAACATTTTGTGCCTGGCAAACGTTTAAAAGCAGATTTTCCTCCAATCAAAAATGATTTATCCAACTGTTCATAGAAACTGTTCCTGTTCCCACTCTTGTATCCTGCAATCACATTCAAATTGACTTCAACGACCCACATCAACTTTATAAGTGCTCTTCCCGTCCTAAACAAACTTGGGCCAAACTTTCAAACTTTATTTATTCGGCGTAGGCCGTCGAGACTCTTGTGCCACCAAATGCGACGCCTCCACATTAATTAAATTTTGCACTAGCGGTAAAAAGAAATGAAATAAAATTTATGCGATAGGGCGATGCCGCGCAGCTTTAAAGAGGAATTTAATTATAGCGAAGCCAACAAACAAAAATCTCAGAAAATATATAAAAAAAAAAAGAAAAATTTAATGCGAAGCACTACGTAGTGCAAATCATCAGCGGTGCAGCCAGAAGCTAGCCGGATAAAACGCAGAGGGCCGTACTCGCATAACCGATAGACCAGGGAACGGAGCATAGAGAGAGGAAGGGAGCGAGGGAGGCGGGGAGGCTGACACTCAAAGGCCGCCTACAGTCGTTGCTCTGTGCCGTTGTTGTTGTTGTTGTTTTTGCTGCTTTTCTGCTTTTCGCTGTCGGGTTTAATGAACGGAAATCTCTTGCAAATATTCAATTGCTATACACAGCTCTGAAGCGCAGTCAGCGCAGACTGCATACAAGTACATATATATATGCATATATACATACAATTACATATACATATGGGCACAAGCACAGTGCACAGCACCAAGTGGAGTGTGCATGGAGTAAGTATGTATATATTTATATATATAGCCAGCATACGATATGGCCGCATCCACACACACACACACACACACACACACACACACACACACACACACACACACGGTGGAAGTCAACAGACAAAGCGCATGTCGAGCACACGACGACTATGCAGATAATGATGTTGTGAATGATGATGATGATGATGATGATGGTGATGATGAAGTAACTCCGACAAAAGTGCAATGTGCGTTGTGTTGCTTCACAGGCCCCATGATAATTAAGTTTGATAATGATGTTGCCCTACGGCTGCCAGACAGGTTGCTAGCCAGCCGCCACAAACGCCGCTCGCCCGGTTTTTCGCAATTATTTGAAGTAGTCAACGGCAGCACAGATTTTCCACAAAAAAACAGACACAAGATAACCAAAAAACATACAAATTTTGCAACAGCTATCCGAATTGGAAATTCCCTTTTACAGCAAATATCTAACATGAACGTCAAAAATGAATCTCAGAAACTATAAGAGACCAATTATAACTGCGAAAAATGTTTCTGTTAAGGATTTGGTAATGAGAACAAATCAATATCTGATCTGGGGTTAACTGTAACGCAACAACAGCTGATCATGCTGATCTCAAGTATGTAAAACTGTATACCCTTTGTATACCCTGCTGTGTACCCTCTAAGGACCTAACGTATTTGGCGACAAAATTAAAATTCGCTCGCTAAGCAGAGATAAACTAAAGTCCGGGCCTAGGCCTAATGCCAAAACATATTTATAGGCTTGCCGCCGCTCTTCTTCTCTATCTCCCTCTCCCTCCCTCTCTCTATCTCTCTCTCTCTCTCTCTCTCTGTGTGTGCTCCGACTGCTGCTGCACATACATTTGCAATATTAATAATCTGCTGCCATTGAAAGCCATACAAGGCGCGACGGCAGCGGCGACGCGACGTTTGCCGTTGTACGTGTCAACATTCGACGCTGGCTGCGCTGCCTGCGTCAACGGCGACTGCATGCGCGACGGCGCATATAAATTTTGTGTTCTCTTTTTATGCTTTTTTTTTTTTTTTGGAGTGGTCTAGGAACTTTTGCGCCATTGCGAGTGGCATGCAACGACGCCAACAACAGCAACAACAAGAAACTTATCTGCCAGGCAGTGCACGCAGACGAAGTGCGGCATAAAACGTGGGACAGAGCGAGGCGGCGGCGGCGACGGAGCCGGTGAAGCTAGCGAAACATGGCACAGTGGTGTCATTGGGGGGACATAAATAAAGACAGCGTGGGAAACGCCATGATGGAAAAACTGAAGAAATGAAAATCAAATCTAATCTGTTGAGTAGCTGGGAAAACAAAAGAGTTGAAACATATAAGAGAAAGTCGTTAAACCGAGAAAACAAAAAACACCTTAAGGATTTCACTTTTTTGAAAGCATACAAATTTTAAAATATAAACAATCAAAATATGACAACACTCATTAAAAGCAACTGTAATTGAACACATTGTCAAGCTGAATATACCCAACATGCTTTTTAACAGTAAAAATAAGAATTCCTTAAGTAAACCATAACATGTAGACCACTGTGCGACAACCGCAAAATGCCTAGGCTCTCGTCTGTGCAGCGGAAAGCAGTCGCATTATGGATGGGGAGCAGGGCGGGCACGCGGAGAGAAGTGGGTACCGCGCCTTTCCATTGGCCTTTGTCTCTGGCACTGCTCGCTCTCCTGCTCCTTCCCAGTCGCAATGCGTTGTTCGAGTGCACAACAAATATTGTCGCCGGCTAGGTCGGGATATCAACGCACTAAGCGCGCAGAGAAACGGCCCGGCACTGCCACCAACCCGCCCACCCTCCCGCAGCCATAGCCGGCGACACAAAAGTAAATAGTAAACAAAAATAGTTTGCAGGCCAAAGTAAAAATGCAAAAAGGCAGCAAAGACAACAGCTCAAGCACTGGGCAAAGCGAAGCAAAGCAAAGCGCATGGCGCAAGTAAATAAAAATAGCGCAAAATAAAATGTAAAACAGCTTTTTCTAGTTGTTGTTGTTGTTGTTGTGGCTGATGTTGTTGTTGTTATTGTTGTTATTGTTGTTGTTGTTGTTGTTGTTGTTGTACTGGGCCAGTTGAAATGAAATTAAAGCTGCTAAAATGCAGCCCAGAGTCGCGGGTTTTACAGTCAGTGCTCGTAAGTATGTGCACACACACACACACGCACACACACAAGTATTTACACAGCGTATATATAGGTATATGTGTTTATATAGACATGGGCCATTTAGCCGAAGCCCTGTACGTACACATACATAAACTGATTAAATGCACGGCATGCATTGCGATAGGCCCAACAACAAAAGACGACGTCGACGTCGACGACTAGTTCCATAAATTGATAAACAATCTGTTGTCAAGATTAACACTCGGTAGTGGTAGATTTTAGTTAGAGCAGTATGTATGTAGGGTATAGGGAGGTGGTGAGTAGCAGTTATGTTATTTGTTATTGCATACAACAATTGTTAAGCGCTTGTATAAATATTTAACAGCCTGATTGAGTTAGCGATAAATTTGTGGTAACAAGCTATAGCCAGCTACATGAACGTCTAATTACGCTGTCGATCGATTTGCTGATAAAAGGTCATCAAGTGAGAAAGTGGTTTTTTCTATGCCCTTCGAATGGATTAGTCATAATAAGCAGAGTGGAAGTCTGATAATGGACAGCCAGCAGAGTTTTTCAAGCATTTCTCCTCTCTATTTCTCTTCTCTTGTCCGAAACACAAAGTTGGGAGCAGCGTATCTCTCAGTCGATCACACTCTACTCGTAGATTCTTACTTGACTCATATGCCTGAAATTTTAGCTTAGAAACCAAACAGATCTGTTCATTAAAGTCAAGAGTGCGAGCTATAAATAGAACGGATGTAATTTGTTTGCCTTATCTGTGCTAACATTCACTTTCGATAAGCTTAACATAAGCATATATCGATATAAGATCTAGAACAAATTAGAGCCTCGATTCTTATCTATACAATAAGTGAATGAGTGTGTGCATAAACACTCGAAGACTTTTTCCACAGCACGTGTTCGGCTAGATAAATAAATAGAAACAAATTGCAAAAGGGAATCGAACATCAAGTTACACAAAATAAGTGACAAACGCAACCAAAGCATAAATCACTGAAAGGTCACTTTATTGACCTTGAGTTACAGATACACACACAGGCACACACACACACACACAGCTAATTCGGGCGCATAGAGTGTGCACAGTGCAATCGACGCAGCCCCGGACCACAGTCAGCATTCGCGAACAACGGACAAATCATTTAACATAAACAAATGCCATCAAGCGAATCTTGCATCAAAAGAGATTAAAAACAAATTGTATGCGTTATAAATAAAACAAAACTCAAAATGCAGCCAGAAAGCACAGCAGCAAGACAGAGACAGACAACGACGGAGAGGCGAGCACAGAGCACGCGGGCAATGAACGCTTGATATACGCAAAATGAAAAGGCAAAAAGCAAACTGAGCAGAAAAAAATGGAAACGAAAAGCACACGCAATCTGCCAACGCAGCTGGAGACGACGACGGCGACTGCGACGTCGCTGCACAATTCGCACCGAGGCAGCAAAAATGGAATATAAAAACAAATACAAGAAAAGAAAAGTTAAGCATTTGATTGGGTTTACGATGGAAAAGCGTCGACAACGCACAATGAACTTTCAAACGTACTGTTAGATACTTTACAGTTAAGATGCGCATAATTTAGTGCACTCTCTCGCTCTTGCACTCTCTCTCTCTTTCTCTCTCCCTTGCTCGTTTGTTGCGCAGTTTGTTGAAATTGGCGTATGAGTAATATAAAGCGGATATTACGTATACGAAGCGTTACCAGTGCAACATGCTTGCACTTTGAGCTTTACTCTATAACCAAAAATATCAGAGTTCAAAGCACACACACATACACACACACTCTCTCTCATGCACTCACACACACACACACGTGTTTATGCACAGTATTTTGTTACACGACCGTATAAAGGCCTTGGCTTGGCTTGGCCCATTTTAAGTATCCAATTACAGCTGCAACAAACAGCATCAATAACAACGAGACGTAAACAAGCCCTTAGCTTATGCACATTGTACTGTGACTGAGCGTGTGTGTATGTGTGTGTGTGTGTGTGCGTCTGTAAAAGTCAAACTATCAATTACAATTATGTGCACAAACGAGACGCTCGTGCATCTGAGATGCTCGAACTCGCACTCGCACTCGCAGTCTTGAGATACTCGCACATATCTGTCGAGTTATTTAGCAGCTTCCGATGACTATACAAAACAATTAGCTAAAGTAGCTGGGCAAATAGACAGGCAAAGCCCAAAACTTAAAGCTAAATCTTTAAATTTGCACATACTGTGAGCTGGCAATAGAAGGGAGAGAGACAGAGAGAGAGAGAGAGAGCATGTGCCAATTGGGAACAACAAGATGTGCAATACTCAAATACACACACACACACACATTTACTGCTACAGATAAACATCTATATACATAGGCATGGCCACATAGGTGAGCCCGCAACAAAGTCTAAAGCGGGTCGTCCCACGCCTCGACACAAAGCTTGACCCCAACCCCAGCCCCAGCCCCAACTGCATTCAAAGTCGCACTCAATTCCAGCTCAAAAGACAATTTCGTAAATGCACTACACAAAAAAATTAACTAGATTACAATACGTTGCACAATGCAAATGTATTGCCATTTACCAAACCAAAAGGCTTGTCAAATAGAATGTATACTAAAATACAGTATTTACGTATATCATTTTTTAACTTTGATTATTAATATTTTATCTTATTCTAGTTTGAATAATATATAGTTTAAGCAACGTGTAGACAAATATATTGAGCACAAAAGAAACGTTTGTTCGTGTAATGCATTTTCGATGCATTTTAAAAATATATATATATATTTATATATATCTATATATAAAATGAGATTGAGATTGTTGAGAGCAAAAATCGCAGATAAAGAAACTGAGATAGAGCGCACGAGAACGACAAATGGGCTTTGAGAGGTAGCTGCGAATACGCTTCAATGCATCCATAAGATATTGTATCTATATCGCTGTGAATGTGTATTTGTGTGTGTGTGTGTGTGTGCGTACTTGCACTGAAATCTGAAATCTGAAATCTGTGACTGTAGCTGATTGACAGTGGGACAGCTTGGCAGGCATTCTGCAAAATGTTCTAACTAGTACTTCATTCTTCTCAGCTGCAAAAGAGATAAGGAACCAGCAGCACAGATACATCCGTTCCCAGATGCCGTGCAGCATCCGCAACATCAACTGGAAAGGCATTGACAACTTTTCTCTATTAATGCAATACTGGAAATCAGGCAGTATCGCTCATGGCTCGGCTCTTAGCCATTGTATCTATACAAAGAGATTGCATAAATATGGGTGAGAGAGCAGCGTCGCAGTCTGAAGAGGCTTTGCAATTCAAATGCAATGAGGCGACACACACACACCAACAACAACTACACACACACACACACACACAGAGTGAGTGAGAGAGAGACAAGACTGCAATTGATTGCAGCAAAAGTTAAGTAGATTATGATGGAAAACTTTTAGACAGACAGATCCAAACGAATGAACCAGAGGCTGACTGACATGATACGAGGAGAGTTTGCTGCCGCAGCTGCTGGCCACAGTCGAGGCTAAGAAAAGTTTTCAGCCCAAGCATGTCGTGTACTGAGAGTTTTACAAACTATTGGAAAAAGAAGAAAAACCGAAGAAGTAGAAAAAAACTAGTTTTTCTTTCTGCTTATTGTGGCACTTGGCTTTGCTCAGGCTGCTGAAAAGAAAGCCAGCAAAAACCCGCAAATGAATTTTCACTGCTCGAAGGCTGTCAACGTTTTATGATATTTATTTCGTCGAAATAGAGTGTATATGCTCTTAAATAGCAGACCGCAGCTCAAGGCGGTGATTGAGTGAAAAGCAGGGTATATAAAGCACACATAACTGGCAGCAAATGGCCAACTTCCTGGCCGGCAGCAAAATTAAATGCGCCTCCGTTTAACGGAAATTGTTCGCAGCGAACAGCAGCTTGTTATGTTTTGGCTCGATAGTTGTTAAAGTAAATTAACTTGACGAACAATTAGTTTAAGAACACGTTAACCCAAAACTAGCTAGTCCATGTGAAAAGGTGTATAAAGACTCAAGACTAAGTTCATCTAAATAAGCCCCGAAATAAATCGATAACAAATGAAAATTATCATTGAAATACACATAAAATAAAGAAAGAAAAGTTGAAAGTTGAAAAGTTGACAATAAGAAAGAAAATGCGCCTGATAAAAAACGAACAATGCTTTAAAAAAGTTTATCGAAATTTGCTTCGATTACAAGAAGAAAAAGTTCTATATATAACTTATATCTTATATATTTAAGATCGGAAAACATATAGCTGACGATAGTTTCAATCGTTCGAAAAGTAGATTCATGTAAGGAAATATTTTTTTAAATCATGATATCTTGATCAAATATGGCGTTTTTAAGCTTCAGCATTCTCCTCAAATGCATGCAAAATCTTAACAATATCTGAATACCAGATGATATAGCTGCCATATGAAAAATTTGCCGGAAAGTAGATTCTTAGAGGGCAAACTATTCATTTCTATAAGATATTTCATCTAACTCGCTATTCTCACACATCTGCAAAAGGCAAATGTCTACAAGGGTATTTAGTCTTCGTTGTGCCGAAGATATCCCTACTTTGTTCAATATTACTGTAAGCTTTAGACATCCCTTCACTCGCCTATAACAGGCTGGGAGCGCCTGTGAATTATAGGAATAAAAACGGAAATAACCATTTTGGCATAGTTTCTTAGAATTTGTGAATTTTCTTAATTATCTATTAAGCTGTTAAGGCTAAGAAGAAATTGAGATCATCATTAGCAGCATTTAGGTCGATTTCTCTTGGTTGCGTATTCTATATTCTGGCACAGCTTGATGTGCTTATAGATCTTTTGGGGCAAAGAAGCATTCCGTTGAGAGTACGCACAAATACTGTAGCTAAGCTGTTTAATCAACTTGTTGATAACTTAATGCAAACCGAGGCAGATTGATGAATCTGTCAGCAGAAAAACATGTGCTCGAACGCGCTACCTGTAAATCGATTCGCCCGCCCGGGCTATAAAGCTAGTTTTATTGCCAGACGGCGGCGGCGGCGCATTAATACTTAAATGTGTTTAAACTTACACAAAAAGATGTTGTGAGCTTTTGTTAAATGGGCTGGAAACAAAATCAATGCATAGAACACGTACGTACCTGTGAAAGAGAAGAAAAAAACAAACAAAATAAAATAAATGCACAACATTAGTAAGTCAGTTTTTTTTGTTTATTAACTTTTCTAAAATTAAGAAGGGGCTCCGAACCAAGCCCCAAATATATAAATATAAATTAATGCGGAAGTATTTCAGCTGCTTTGCATAAAATGATTGCGCAGGTTCTCGCAAAAGTTCACTTGGATTGAATAAATACATATTAAACATAAACAAAAAATGAACTTAATAAAATGAAAAAAATTTATATTTATATTAATATAAAACAAATTGAAATATTCATGCATAAATCAATAGATGTTTAGCTCATTTTTAGAGTTAAATAGCTCAAAATGAATCGTTTATTATTAATTTAATACACAAGTAAGAGGTTCTAGTCGGGATCTCCCGTCTAGGGGATACCCTGAACCCTCTCCTCCCCTTCTTCCAACACCAAATGCAGATATATATATATATATTTAACTACTATTCCAGAAGCTAAATTTCTAGTTTTGTGAATCTAGCTCTTTTTATTTACCCAATTCGATATCGTTTTCTTATCGATTGCTTGGAAACGGGGCAAGTTATCAATTATCGGAAACAAACTCGATCTGTGACCTACAGCTAAAATTTCAAGTCTCGAACTCTTACGGTTTCTATGATCCTTGCGTTCATACACATGGAGAGAAAGACAGACAGACGGACGGACAGACTGACGAACATGGCTAGATCGACTCGGCTGTTAATGCTGATCATGAATATATGTACTTTATGGGGTCGGAGGAGATGCTTCCTTCTACCTGTTACATACACATGCACAAATACATAATACCCTATTTACTCATTTTCCAGGGGTCTGAACCCCTGTGCATCAAAAACGTGAAAGCTACTTTATAAATATGTTGTATGAAGAGATCAGGTAAAAATGTTTCGATTTAAGCAAATTGTTTTACAGCAGCTGGAAAATCGTTGAATGAAAATCTCCACTTGTTTATTTGTACAGGAAATGGGAAAATTACACGGTCTGAAGAGAAACATAAGGAAATGAAAAGCACGCGGTCAATTTCCAGGCAGGTGATGATATTGAACCGGTACTTTTTGTGATTTGTATTTTATGTTTTTATTTGTTTAAGATACGATTTTTGACGTCAGTCGTCGTTAAACTATGCTATGCTGAAACGGAACCGGTAGCCCCAAAAATAAGTAAACCGGCACAACAGGTAGTCAAGTGAGTCGACGCGACGATTAGTTGGGCGAAGACCAACATATCGAGTGCTAATCAAAAGCAAGCCAAGCCAACAAATGTGGCAAATGTGGCAACTGTGGCAAATCTGGCCAAATAACCGGACGCATTTGGCGGCAAAAACAAACCAAATACTCGAAATAATCCGCGCCATATAGGTCAATAAAGCTGAGAGCTGAGAAAAAATAGCTCGTCGAAAAAATGAAAGAAAAAAAACCAAATCGAAAGCATAATTTAAAAATCGCATGTCGGACAAAATCTTTTTGACAAATTGTTGCCGCCGCTGCAAACAAAAGTTAATGAACTTGCCGGCCAGATGCTGGGGCTGAGCTGCCGCTGCCGCTGCGGCTGCTGCTGCTGCAGAGAGGAAATACTGAGTGCGAAAGCGCAAACAACAACACGAGCTAATGATAATAACATAATACAAACAATGTACACAAACCGAACCAAGCACAACAAAAAGAAGAAGAACGGCAACGAAAAGCATTTGGGTATGAATGAAAATGCCTACAACGCGGCCAAAATGCTTTGGGCAACAACAACTATATAAAGACTAAGGCACATTTCGGTTAATAAAACAGAAAAATGTGCGTGTATATAGATATGTATGTAGATATCTCATTAAAGCCATATAAACAGAGAGGAAACTAGCGTGAGAGCGAGTCGCAGTCAACACATGGAGGCAGTGCTGGAATTGCTATTGAGCACAATAACAAATGTAATGAGATTAGCAGACTAGAGAGAGAGAGTGAGACAGAGAGAGAGAGAGAGGGAGATAGGGAGATTCATAGAAAGAGATATGTATGTCGAAAGTCTGAGCGTGAAATTGACTTTATGTACATGTGGGCAGATGCGCTAAATGATCTCTCGATGATTCAGATACTTGCATTGCGAATAATTAATAGCCAAACAAATGTTAGATAAATCAAAAACTAAATATATAGCTTAGAAAAAATAAACACCATGTTTTGTCCATACGAAAAGAACAACAAAAAGCGCAATTGATTGTGTTTAACTTTTGAAATGCGCTACAAAAACCATATACAACAAGAAGCTATAATGTCCACGGCTATTTGCGTATATTTTGCCACAGTTTCTTCTTCTTCTTCAAGTTCCTTCAATCTTCTATTGAGCTATTTTCTTAACTAAACTCAGCCCTAGCTGTTAGGTTCTTCACTAGCTTCATCAATATCATTAGCTTAAGCAACCACCCGCTCTAACAGAACTGATACGCCCTATTTTAAAGCATTTTGTACATGAGCTAATTGTGAGCAGACTAAAGTGAGATGAGCGCAAATGCTCGAACTGGCAATACCCTGTAAACAGAACTTAACTAAACTAACAGGCATTTCGACTTGATAGACTATCGATAACTATAGACATATGCTATGTACGAGCAAATATACCAGCTTTGGAATGTTAGGGTATCTTTAATGCCTGTCACTGGCGTAATGCGTATAAAAACACTTCATTGAAAAGAGATGCGACTACAATTTCATTATACCCCTTTGTTATCTCCTACGCTTTATACAAATTTTATATTTTCTGTGTTTTGTTTTGGTATCTGACTCGGCGCTGAACAACTTATTTTGTATACAATCAAATTGTAGTTAACACACAAACAAGATCGGCGTGTCTGTAAATTACCATAAGCGAAAAAATAAGAATAAAAAACGAATAGAATGTTAACAGGTTGGCCGCACCAAAAGCTGCTGACTGAAGGCATATTTGAACAAATTGTGGCCAGAATTTGATACGTTGACATTTGCATTTAAATCGCATCGGGTTTTGTATTTTATTTAATGCGAGACGCAATGGGAGTTCAATTATTGACAGGCGGCAGAAAACAAAATTGTTTTGTGAAGACAAATTGGCTTTTCGTTGAAAGAAAAATCTTTGTCAGAGTTTTGTGTTGCGCCAAATATGGAAATGCTGCAGCAGGCGGCTGACACAAATGGAAAAACTGTTTAAACGGCTGCGTCAGCTAAGGAAAAATCAATGACTCTTGTTTTGGCCCGATGTTGCTTTTGTGCCCAGTTGCGATTGTAATTAGCAAAACAACAACAACAAGAAGAGGAAGAACAACAACAACAACAACAGCGACAGCCCAAAGATTCCTAGAAATAGTCATGCAATGCAACTGGTTAAGCACAAGATACATAGCTGCTGTCGAATGTATCTGCTGGATGCTGTCGAATGTATCTGCTGGATGCTGGACTTGAACGTGTACTAATAGTGTATACATATATAGATAGGTCCAAGAATTAATGGAAATTTCGAGGAATGCAACTGCAGCTGCATTCATCAAAATGCATTTATGGTTGATTGCACGTGTTTGGGTATCTACAGATGCGTTCTCGATAAGCGCCAATGATTGCTGTTTAAAATTAGCTTCGATTCAGTTTGCAGTCAAGCATTTCCGACACGTGATTTGTTATCATTTGCCAGCTGCAAATATGCGTTCCTAATGAACAGTCATTATGTATGTGTGTGCGTGTGTATGTGTGTGCGTGTGTGTGTATCTATGTCCGCGTACTAATGCACATTTGCTGTAGGATAGGAAGTCTTGAGACAGCATAGCCAGAATACAAAATACTTAATTTAAATCAAATAAAACGGCTCATAAACACAATACTAGGTTTGAGATTTTGGTTTTAATTATAGATTTTTAGTGCTTTTGAAAGTTAAACGTATTAAATGTACATAACCAGTACGTATACATATATACACACATCTACACATACATACATACATTCATATATGCAGACATTAATATATGAAACGTACAAGCAGATACACGTTTATACACAAAAGCAAATAAAGTTATGAGACTGCCAAACCTAGGAGACTTACTCGAATTCATGAGAATCGCAAAGAGAGGCATTGTTCAAAAATTCGCTTTGGCTTTTTGGCTTTGAAGCGCAAAGTCAATTTGGTCTGTTTTTGGTATAAAAGAATGTGCAGATATGCCTATATATAGGTTTATGATATATATCCATACACACGTGCATACAAACATATATATCTATGTACTTCTATTCGACACAAATGAAAAGAATAATTTTACTAATATAATAAACCAAATGCTTTAAATTGTAAATTAAATAAAGCAATAAAATTAAAAAAATATATATTCTCTTCTAAACTTCACAAATTACAAGGCAAAAAGAACTACATATTGACCCAGCACGGTGTTTCTTAAGCAATAAAACAATTTAAATAATACAATACCATGCAATTTACGTTCAAATGATGTAACTCATAACATTAAATATTTAAATTCAGATGATTATTATCGGGCATAGAGCTGTTGTCGAATTTATCAAAGGCCCACATATAGCAATATTTTAGCTTCTCACCGAGGTGTTACACTATTTGTGCCTATGCTCAGTTGTAAGCCCCATTGGATCGCATGTAACTTCCTGAGCGCGCCCTTATGCTCCCCCCAGACAGTTATGACTGACAAATCTGACAGCTATGGTGCCCCACACCTCGCAAGCCCAAGCTGCACGACAATGTATACATGTTAAGCTTATGGCACGCATCATATGTTCCACCGCAAGGAGAGCAAGAGGGGGGGCGGTGCTCTGATAAAGCAGCCAGCGAACGGGGTGGCAGTTATTATCAAAGCCCTTCAAGGTCTGTGTCTCGCTCACACACTCAGCCAGTGGCATCTGGTTCAGAGATTTTTTTATTTTTACAGCACACAGTGAAAAAGAGAGGGAGGGAGGGAGGGAGATAGAGAGAGAGACAGCTCCCACATATATTTTATGCAAATTGCGAGCACAGGAAACATTCTGCAAGTTCAAGTCCTGCCCGAAAACGCCGTCGTGCAAATGGCATAAATAAATGGTTTCGTTTACGACTCTGGACATTAACCTGTTAAATTTCTAATGTGTGCGAGTCAAGAGAGTGTCCTGTGTCCAACCGCTCAGACCCAACACCAGCCAGCCCCATACCCCTCTCTACCGCAACCACTTACGGAGCAAAGCCCGTCTGTCAGCCAGAGCCGCAGTTATTCCGGCAAACCCGACGTTTTAACCGCCCCGCCCCGCCCCGCCCCGCCTCTTACTAACTCTTCTGGCTTTCCTGATGCTTGGCCAACCCCTAGCTCCAACCCCACCGCCTCTACCCCGTTAAGATTGTTGCTTTTCCGGCCGCAAATAGCCAACGAGCAGCAACGTTTTGCATATTTAAGCAGCTAGCAGCAAGCGACCTGACAGCCCCGGATAATCTGCCATACTAATGTGACCAGCCATGGCGGGCGGAGTGCGGGGACTTTGACTTCAACTTTAAATGCGATAGCGACTGCACAGCGAGAAATTAATGTGTTCAATTCGGGTAAATCAGTTTAGAGCTCGAAACAATATATATATAGTTTTCTTGCCTTTTTAAGCCAATAAAATATTCAAATATCCCCAGAACTTTGGATGATAAAAATGTTCCAAACTGAAGTATGAGTATCGAAAACTAGAGCTTCGCGAAATTGGATGCTTGATCTCGGCATGTTTAGATACTTATAAGGTCATCAATATACACTAGTTATTATTAAATTGCATAAACAAATTACAGAAGATACCTTAAAATATATAATTATCAGTTAGTATGCAATGAATATAAAAGTCATATCTCTAATAGTCAAGGCATAACTTTTATTTAGATTTCCAAACTGCAAAGATTTTCGCTCAGTGTAAGTAGCATGGGCTGGTATTACATGGGCAGGCAGGCTGGCCACAAAATCAATAATGATTACATTTGCGTTGCATATTTCACCAGACTAGGGGAAAGATTTGCTTCTGCTCGCCGTCTAAATGACATTTGCGGGCCTACGACGACGACGACGTCGACGACGCGACCGGAAAAAGAGAAGGCGCAACGTGAATTCTTGGCCGGTCAGGTGGTCCGTTGGCTGCGGTTGGTGCAGTTGGTGCTGTTGATGGTTTCTGACTCTGGTTGGAGAGTGTGAAAAATGCAGCTAGCAAAACACACAAAAGACGGAAGGCGGTTAAGTGCTCAGAGGCAGCAGCAACAATAAGGCCTACGCCCACTTCTAAACAGGGCGAAGAAGTTACAGAGAGAGGGCGGAAGAGACAGAGAGAGAGAGAGAGAGGGCACCCCACTTTAGCTCTGAGCTGTGCTCCATGGCAAAAAAAAAAACGGGTTGAGTACTTTGCGCTGTGGGGCTTCGAAGCAAAAGAAATGCAGAAAGCAAGAGGAAACTGCAATAAGTGGCGCGCAGGGTCAACAATGCAAGGGGGGCTGAGGTGGGGTGCTGATAAGTGAGAGGGGGTACAGGCAGACAAAGAGGAACGCCACTCAATGCGATTCAGCGACGTCAACGGCCTACAGACGACGGCAATGAGTAGAAAACAAAAAAAAAAAATACGAAGAATAAGAAGCAGCAAAAATAGAAAGAGGAACAGCGAGTGGGGGAGGCGGGGAGGGGGTTATGGTGAAGTGGAGGGCGAGACTAAGACGAGACTAAGCCCAAGCCGCAACCAGTTAGAAATTGCAGCAGAAAAATGCAACAAAGTACAGCTACCAATCTGATAGCGCGCACACACACAAACACACATACACACACGAAGTCTACCTCCCCTACCCCGCCCCCAAACGGTCGTACGTTTTATGCTCGTTTGGCAGGTTGAAATTCAACGCAGCAGAACGAACGAAGCGACAGAGTAAAGTAAATGAGAAAACTAGTTCAAATGACACGACTAGGCAATACTCTGGAGAAGTTAACAATACAGAAAATCTAGGATATTAAACTGAATAAATGCTTTGTTACGTATGGGGACTAGTTAATCTTAGATTTTAACCGTTAACTAGTGACTGTCAAACTGTAACAAAGATTAAATATTATTTGTGTATCGACCGTGTAATTTAACTTAATAACTCTGGAATTTCGCTCTATTTCGTTGTAGTTTACCCCTTAATATACTTTTTCAGATTATGGGGATCCTTTGCATCCTCGACAGAATAACACACATATTTATGTTTTTCATTGCACATTGCACAAAACCAATATACACTTTAGCCTTTAAGAACAGGGTATAAATAGCAAAGAAAATACACACACACAACAACACACAAATAAAATACCAGACAAAAAAGAAAAGCAGGCGTCAAAGCGACGTGTGCATCAAAAAAAAAAGCACAAAATAGGCACAGTGCGAACGAAGAATGTGCACAGAGCAAAAGCAGCAGCAGCAGCAGAAGCAGCAGCAGCAAAGCGCAAAGTAGAAAATGCAACATAAAGCAAACGCCAAAGCAATTGCAACTGAATGCATTGCTAAGAAGAGGAGCGCAGCGCCAACGACAGCAGCAATCCGGGAGGTAACCGGGCGAGACAACCAGCCGTATATCATGTACACAAAACAAACAGTAGATAAAAGCTGCAAGCTCTTGTCTTTGTGTGTGAGTATTTATTGCAAATACAACTTTAGCTCATCTTCTATCAATTTGATAACTATCTTGAAACTTGGCAGAAATTGATAGATAATGATTAATGCAGCAATCAGTTTATATTTTGAAAGCCAATCAATCAAACCAGGCTGTTAATATAGCTATCGTTGAAATTAATTGGCAAAATATAACCCCATATCTTGACCAAACTCAACAATTTTAAATGCCTGTATGACTGTATTTTAATTAAAAGTAGTTTCTTTCAATTTTTAATTTTTTTCTATATTATAGACCTGTTATGCTTTGGTTTTATTGTTAGTGGATACTGGATACCTCATAACTAGTTTGTGTTATTTCGACAATTATTTCTGGTACTTAACTTTGCGTGTTTGTACAAGAGTTCTTGAAATAAATCAAATAAGAAACTCAAAGAATTCTGCTTGCCCAGACAGAATCAATATGTATGTTTGTCTAACTGTCATTTCTTACCCAAAAGTTGAGAGCGTGCCAAGTGTAAATGATTTAAGTGACTAGGTAACAACAACAACAACGGCAGCAGCAGCAGCAAAAATCTAAACAACAAAGCAATGCCTGAGCTTGAGCTTTGTGCAAAGCCCCGAACCAAGTCAACAGAATATGAAAGGTAGAACCAGAGGGAGAGAGAGAGAGAGAGTAAGCGAGTGAGAAACGCAAGGCACGGGCGTAAAAATATAAATTCAAATCTGTCTCTTTTCAAGTGCAGCGAAGCGGCGACGGCGACGGCAACGGCGACGTCGCCTTAAAAGTAATCACAATTGAATTTTATAAACGGCGGGCCAGACGCAACTGCACATAATATGTATGACGAGCACAATACAATATAAAAACTTATGCAGTTTGTTTGCTGGCATTTTGATAAGAATGAATCTCTGACAACGCCTTGCAAAAGTTTGCCAAGCGGAAGTGATTAAGGCAAAAGGGCTGCCAAAAATTGATTCTTAAAAAAAAGTAAATCAACACAATAAGTCGTGCGCATTGCTGCCCACGCCAATTAGAAAAATATACATAAATCCCAACTGGTAAAGGGCAGTGTTGTACAATGTCAAAACAGGCAAGTCGCACAATTACACACGCACACATACTATTAAAAATTTGAGAGCAGAGAGCGGCTTGCGCAAGAGAGCAAAAAGCAAAATCCAAAGGCGCGCGTAAACGGCGACTGTTCCAAGAATGCAAGGCACAAAAGGAGGCAAATAACAACAAAAAGAAGAAAACAAAGAGCGCTCAGGCAAAGTAAAACGTGAGAAGCAAATAAGAAAATAATGCGACGCCGCCGCCACCGCTGCCATACAAAAATCAATTTCGAGCGGCGTGGGGACGTACGGGGAATGTTATATGCGAATGTGATATGTGTGGATGCTGTCTTTGCTTTTGCACTACGTAAAGGGGAGCAAAACGAGTTGCTACGAATAACGGATACCCTATAACGCATGGAATTTAAATCAAATATTTTATATTATTCATGTGATGTGCGCAACATTTATAAATGATTTAAAGACTTGTTATAGCAAGTGCCCAACAGATCGATAAAGATGTATATGAATCATGGAAAACATTCTTGATTTGGCTTATAATGTCATTATCTTATCAATTTTATTATTTGTTTGCATGAGTTACCAAAGACGTGAATATTTGTAAATGGTCTTATTCAAAAAGGGCATAAAAACTGTATACACCACTCACACACACAGACATGCACATACACAAACACACGCACACATGCACATACGCAGGCACGCAACACGCGACGGCTTTGCCGGCTGTCCACAAGCTGAGAGCGAATGCGAGAACAGAGAGAAAGAACGCTTAATTATGCTTAATTTGTTGTTAATCGAACTGACAAACAGTAAACTTAACAAAACGTTGTAAGGTTTTTTTGCACAACAATCACAGAAAGAGAGCAATAGCGGGAGAGGGAGGGGTGGCGAGAGAGAATCTAAAAACTCACGCGGTAGACAACAAAAGCTGGTTCAAAATTTGTTGGGCAGTCAAATTGTGTAAAATAAATTGCGCTCACGTTTTTTTATATCTCAATTGTAGTTGTTGTTGTATAAGTATGTTTTGTTGTTTTCTTTTGTGATTTGTGTTTTTGCCGCTTTTTATTTTTCTTCTTTCCAATTACTGTTTGTACACTGCTCTCTTCCTTTTCGGCTTCACGTTTCAGACTTGTATTGCAATTTGCAATTTTAGACGCGACGCGCTTTTTTCTCCTTTTTTTTGGTTTTTGCTTGTTTTTTTATATTTATTTTTGTTGTATTGCTTGTTGCTTGTATTTTGTCACTGTGTAATTCACGCCGCGAGTCAACAATTGCTATGTATAATACAATTTAATCGGGGTTTACTTATTTACTGAATTTTCTATAATTTTTCACTGACCAACAAATCGAGACGTTGCGACGCGTTGCGAGCTGAACGAACCGTACACCACCATTAAATTTTTATAAATGACTCAGTTTCGCGCTCAGTTTTTCTTATAAGAACAAACAAGCCAAACGGGCAGTCGAATCGTGCTCTCCGTCTCTCTCACTCTCTTGGAGAGCGAACGCCACCCGCAGTGCTGTTAAATAAACTGGCTACTCAAACTGTTAACTGTTAACTCACCGCCAAATTGAGTGCGCTGTTGAGTGTACAGTGCGCACTGGCGGGCTGTCAACGTTGCATTGCATACTCTCGGGGATGCACTCGAATGTTGGCCGTAAACTTAACAGCTGACTGTTGACTAACAGTGCGCTGCTGACTACGCACTGAGTGTGTTTCTTTTCATACGAAAACTACGGAACTACGGTTGTCTCGCTTGCACTTGTTGCGCACCGCTTTCAAACAGTTTGAGCACATATTGGCATGAGTGAGTGCGCACAATGGGTGAGTGAGTGTTCACTGCACGCTAAAAGTGCTGCCAAGTTGTGCGCATATCAAATGCGCGAATTTGAATAGAATATATATGTAATATTTTTTTCCTTTCTGATAATTTAAAGCGAACTTACTTTAATCGGGCTTAACAAATTGACCAAATTTAAAACGATTTCAATTACTTTGCAGATTATTTACATGCACAGGGCGAATGCCCCACCCTCGAACCATCCGCCGCGTTTAAATATGCAAATTTCTGTCAAAGGGCTTAAAATATAATATTCAATAAGCACGACAACAACAACAAAATGTCATTATTGAATTAAATTTTAATTACGTTATTAATATGCACAACAACAATAATTGCTTACACGTTTTCGACACAAATAAATGTTTTAGTTCATTATTCAAATAATTGCTGCCGCGGCGGCATTTTTAATTATATCTTTATTTGCCTTTCTTTTTTTTCTCATTGTTTATTTTCATTGTTGACATTTATTTCTAGCTAACACATCCTTTTTTCGTGCGACGACCTCCAACAAAACAAAATGTCAACAACAATTAAATTTGCATCTTAATTAAAGGGCAAACAATTAACTGAATCAAATTTATGTAGTTACATATATAAACCTCTAACTGAATAATCGCATCGAAGATTTCATTAGTTGAATTATGTACTCTAAGCTCTTATTAGACTCAAAGGCTTATTGAATTGTAAGTAATAGATTTAAAGGCTTATTTATTTCAATGCAAATTTTCACTTTCATTTAGTTCTTTTATCTGAAATATGAATCTGGCAATTTTTTTTCAAATGCAAATATTTTCTTTCTTTTTTTTTTGCATCGGATATTTCTGCGTAAAACATTTGAATTATGCTTCGTTAAGCATAGCTCTATCCAATAAATATACAGCAATAGTTTTTCTGATACCCTGTAATACGGTTATGAAGGGTTCGTTTATCGCAGCAAAACGGTGTGCAACAAAGAGAAGGGGCTTAAATTGCCATTGATAATAATTGTAAAATATTGGTTCTACAGGATATATGTTTTAGTTATATAATGTTTTAGACAATGAAAAATATCAATATTTGATTATTTTTATCATTATTATTATCATTATCATTATCAATATCAATATCAATATCAATATCAATATCAATATCATTATCATTATCATTATCATTGTCATTATCATTATCATTATTATCATCATCCTCATTATCATTATCATTATTGTTATTATTATTATTATTGTTATTATTAATTAAATTATTATAAATATCATTATTAATATTATTATTATTGTTATTATTATTAATTATTATAAATATCATTACTAGGCAAATGTTTGTCACATTCGTAAATGGATCTGCCCTCTAAGCCTAGAGATAAAATGGCGATAGCCGCTACCAAAATGCATTCTGAGAATTGGTGCATATTTTACCTGGATAAAAGGTATTTCCGAGTCCACTTAACACACACCTATGCACATATGCATACGCATACACATACACATACACATACACAAACACATGCATATTCCCAAATGGAATATAATTTCATATGCTGCAGGTAAATCAGATTAAAATATTGCAATAGTGCTAAATGCTGTACACAGCTGTATGCACACCTGTCCCAGCGAATGTGTGTGAGTGTGTGAGTGTGTGTGGCTGTGTGTGGCTTTGTGTGGTTGTGTGTGAGCGACAGGATGTGCACAAAAGTCAATTAATTGAATAAAAATACTATTTTTTATGGTAGACATAAAAAGAACAAACAAAAAGAAGTATGAGCGAAAATCCACGGCAAATATATTACTGGTCAGTTTCGGGTTAATTGGGCGCTGTTTGTGGGCGTGGCACAAATTTAAATGTCACACGCAAAAATTTATACTCACAAACAAAAACAGAATGCGAGAGTGAGAGAAAGAGGGGTGTGAGGGAGGGAGGGGGGAGGGGTTTTGTCCAGCGTTTGAATCTGGTCCAGCGATAAGTGTAAAGCGTAATTAAATTTTCATGACGCAAAAAGTGATATAAGAATCGACTCGAAAAGAGCACCAGCTGACGGGCCAAAGAGAGCCAGCAGAGCGAGCGAGCAAGCAAGAGAGAGCGAGAGTGGGAGAGGGAGAGAGAGCAAGGCAAAAACAAGTTGGCAGCGCTGCGCGCAAAAGAATACGAAGAAAGAGAATGTTACAAGCGAAGTGCATTAAGCTTGCGAGTTTAATTAAATTATTATTAATCTCATTTGAGTGTGTGGTAGGAATTGGAATGAGAGAAAGAGAAAGAGAGGGGGGGGCGGGGGACGATGTGTGTGTGACGATAGTAATACATACACACAGCCCCCCCCCCTCCCCAGATCCTCAATCTACACTTTTCCTATCACACACTCAAATGAGTTGCTAGTGTGAAGAGGGGGAGGGAGGTTGTGTGTGTGCGCGTGTGGAATAACGATAGTAACACATACACACACACACACGTGCACACCCACTCACACTAATTCACACTTTTTCCTCATCTGCATTTACAAGGACATGAAATTTTAATCACATATTCTGTGTGGGCAATAGGCTGCACAGACAAACACACACACGCACACACACGTGCTCATACAAATGTGGCACATACAAGCATACATATAAGTACGTAATACACACATATATAAATTCGCTGCAAATAACTTTTCGCTTACCTGTGCATGTGTGTGTGTGCCTGTGTAAAAGTTAAATGCATGTTGCTTCTTTTTGAACGATAGGTGGAGTGAGTGTATAAGTGTGTGAGAGCGAGAGAGAGGGAGAGAGTATATTGGGTCAGACGCCGAGTTCAGGGTAAGGATCAGCGCTTGGGACAGTTTGACAGCGAACATTTTCGAAAATTAGGTCGTGTTGAATTTTGTATAAACTCTAATTGTCACAAAATGCGGCAAAATGTTAACCGACAGACAAATGTGTGCTGTACAGCAATACACATACATACATATGTATGCACATACATACGTACACTTATTTATTTATGCACATAATCAATTCAAATTGAATAATCAATGCGGAATTGTTAATTTCTATAAGCTGCAACTTCTACAACATGCCGCGAAAATGGGGCACAAATATTCAAGAAGTCCTGCCAGGTAAATTGGGCTACGATTAGCGGGCTTTCAAAAGTAATCTGGCCTCAAATTATGATATTTGGGCTTGAATTATCTCAAGTAATTTATCTAAAATATGTATAGATGCTCGTTATCTTTGACATGTGTTCAAGCAAACATATTATGCTAATTAAAATAAGTTTTATAATGCGAAAATTTGCCTTCGGTGCGATTGTTAAGCCAATTGTGAAAACCACTTGACCCCTTGGCTGAGCTGTCTTGGCAACGCACTCGGGCAAACTGGAATGGCCAACAGTACTTGGTAGCCAAAGAATCTACAAGTTCATTAAACTAATAGCCAACAATTTATAACTGGCTGCTAGTGGACCAGGCCCAAGCAAATGGCTGCACAGTCTTATGTCCCCCCTCATCGCCTCACAGCTCAGTCGGGGCTGTCTCAGGCTGAAGGACGACACAAAACTAATGGCTGCCCCTACCTGACTTGGGCAAAGGTGAAGAGTTTTCCCAGGCAGAGAAACTAATCCGCTTAATGTTTTGCCTATCTTCTAAAATATGACCAGACCAGACTCCATATTGAAATGTGGCCGTGTGTGCGTGCGTGTACTTAAAAACAAGGAGCAGGAAAAGTCATGCTAATATGTTGGCGAATTTTCCAAAAAAAGAAAGAGGTAAAAAGAAAGTGGGAAAAAATAAACTTTGGCTAAGACGCTGCTGCTGCAACTTCAATAAAAGCTATTAAAGTTTTGCTGTGAAAGCGGTTGCAGCTGGAAGAACTGAACAAAGCAAAAAGGTTTATATTTGTGGGGCGGGAAGCGGGGGGCGTTTTAAGGCGCACAATGCCAGAAAAACTTTGGAGAAGTCACAACTTAAATAGCTTCAGAGCACAAAGCAGATAATGTGATAAGCGGGCCGCATTGGGTTCGACATCCGGCAAATACCGGGAACATCCGAAGCATGTGTCTCCGCAACCAGCCGTGAGTATTGGCTGCGAGCCTCAGTTCAGTGATGTGGCTGGGCTAATTAGGTAAATTGAAAGCCAAAGTTTTGTAACTCAAAGTTGAAGATACACATTCGTATAGGCAGAAGAAAAAGGGAACAAAAGCCAGATTGGGAAAATAACTATTGCGCATAGTATGTGATACAAGAGAGTTTAGCTACCCGGCAATTGGCTGGAAAGTACATCTAATGCTAAGTTCGATAAAAACTTAAGCTAAATAAAAGTTTGTTTTGAATAAAATTAGCTGGAATTCTAACACGTTAACGTTCCTTAAAACTCCAAACCAAACTCATTGTCTTCCCCTCTTTCTCTTTACTTGTTCAATGAACTGCGGCTCTCTTCTTCTCTTTTTCTCACTGCTCCTTAATGCTCTCTCTTTGTCTACTCGCTCTCTCTATAATTGCACTTTCACTCTCCCTTACTAATAAAACTAAAAACCTAAGAAAATGTAGGAGAGGTAAAGTTGTGGACTGAGAAAGTAATATAGAGAGAGAGAGAGACTAGAAGGATGAGGCTATATCAACTCGACAGCTGATGTTGATCTAGAATATAGATATACTTTATAAGGTTGAAGATGTCTTCTTCTACATGTTACACAGGATACATCTAAGTAAGAATAAGAAAATAAAAACAGTTTTCAAAAATGTATCCTTTTAAATAATTGCGAGACTTTCAGCTAATGAAGCAACAGCTGTACATAAAATATTAAAATGTGAAATATATATAATACATGCAGACACGTTTGACATAGCAGCACGCACATACACACACACACACACACACACACACACACACACACACACACACACACACACACACACACACACGCACACGCACACGCACACACACACGCACACACACACATGAAAGTACCATTAATGTCGGGAGTAACTATTCAGTTTAGCTGAAAACGTTTCACGCTCACGAGTGAGCGCAGCTTTTGACAAATTTTCGCTGCATACTTTGAGGCGCACGCTGAGTTTCTTGTGTCTGTGTGAGCGTGCCAGAGTGTGTGTGTGCGTGTGTGTTTGTGTGCGGCAGAGCACGCTTCGTTTGTGTATTTAATTTGCCACAAAATTGTACTCCATGCACAAGAAAAAAATAAAAATAAACTAGCAGAGCAAAAGCCAACCGAAAAAAAGAGTTTAAAACGCTGTAAAACGTATTAAAAACTTTTTCGACTCTGTAATGCCAGCCAAACAGCCAAAAGCAAAATGCCAACACCAATGTTGCACTTGTGGTTGTTGCAACTTTAACATTTTTTGTTGCACGCGTTTTGGGTTTAAATTACGCACAAGTTAATGCCACGACTTCAATTAACCATAACGCGCCAATAACTAAAACTATTTTAATCACATGAACGAATTCTGTTAAATGAATTCTAAGCTGGAATATATATACTCCCTCCGACTCCCTGACTGATTAACTGACTCACTGACTGATTGACTGACTGACTGACTGATTGATAGACTGACTGACTGACTGACAGACTGACTGACTGATAGACTGACTGATTGACTGACTGATTGACAGACTGATTGACTGACTGATTGACAGACTGATTGGTGATCAGCGCACAATCCAAATCTTAAGAGCTTCTCACTTCTGGATCCTTAAGCGATGGATGTTTGTATGTAACTTTTTTGTTAACCATACGATTAACTCAAATTCTAGCTCATTTTCAAAGATCTTTATTCAAGTTAGTTTGAGGCGTGTTTATTACTTTGCGATAATCCTTTGCCCCTTGGTATAAACGGGAAGTAAACGATGTTTATGTAAAACCCCTTCAAACGTGTTTCGCTCTTTCGCGGAATGCGATTCAAGGGTTTTTTGGTTTCCAACTCATTTTCATGGCGTAATGAAAACGTATTTCCGGGGATTCGAAAATTCCAGCCGCAACTGTGGAAATTTGTCGGAGTATATGCAACTTTTTTGTTTTCGTTGTCAAACTCATTTGCAAAAGGAGGGAAAATGCGGCACAAATGTTTAATGAAGAAAATACAACCTTTCGGCTTCAAGCTTCTTGTTAGATATACTCTAAAGTTTGTGAATAGAACAAAAAACTTTTACTCAAATGACGGGAGCACAAAAACTATTAATTGGTATACTTGAACTATGTATATGTAGAGCAAAGTTTTTGTGCCAGACACAAGTTCAATAACTTGGCATGTTGGCTGCCCTGTCAAACTGCTGGCAACAAGCTGCCAATGACAATTGCCAGAGCAAGATAAAACAGAAAACAGCAAACAGAAAACACACGATACGTAGCCAAATCCAAACATCCATCAGCACAAAATCTCAAAAAAAGAAGAAAAAAAAAAAAGGAATGGAACCTCCACTAATCGAATGAATGAGCGAAGTAGCAAGTTTGGTTTGGCAAGAATCGGACTGCGATAGCTGAATGTGGAAGTCAAAATGCAACCCCAGAAGGCTAACAAACAATGCCCAATACAACTGCCAACTGCACACAATGGATGTTTCATATTTGTCGCTTCTGCGATTCAAAAAAAATAGCTATTACAATGCCGAACAGAAGATACCCTGGCAAGCATGAATACATGAATATTGAAAAATAAAGCGAAATTGGAACCATAGATTGCTAGAGAGAAGATATAGAATGGATATGGAAATATTGTATCCAAATATCCCTAATAAACCTTAATAAATAATATCCAAAATCGTAAAGATAAGATATTTTCAAAAGCTGAAAAGTATCTTTTAAAGGGAGAGAGAGTGGGAGGGAAGGTTGGAGAGACTAGAGGCAGTTAGTTTTTACTGTAAATAAAGTGAGAAATTAAATATTTAACTAACAACAAAAGAGATGGAGAGAGGCAGAGAGAGTGAGAGAGCCTATACTCGGCTATAAATATCGAGTATGAGTGCAAATCAAAAAAGGGTGTCAGAAGTCAGAAATTTAACTTCATGTCGCACAATATGTTTATAGACAGCCTCTTCTAGCTAAATTTGTTCTCTGCCCAAAATTGGCATACATCATATTAGATAAATCCAATAATCCCGAAGATATTTCTGCTTGAGTGCTGAGTCTTCCTCAAAACCATATCAGCAAAAAGGTTTTGGTTAAGCGGGATACGGGTTTAAGGTTAGGCTTGATTCCAAAAGTAAATTACAATTTCTACCTCAAACCGGTTCGTTTCCCCGATGCTAACTAAGAAAGTACATACATATAGAATAAGGATTATGATTGTAGATGACGCTTGTGACACGTTGCATATTGCATTACAAAGTTAAAGTACCATGAGCATACTCTACAAAGAAATGTTTGAAAAAACATGCAAAAAGGCGAAAGCTCGTTGAGCACTTCGAGTTCGCCGTCGTCGTTGGCAACCGTTTGTGTCGCAGCATGTGTTTGCCATTTTTGACACATATCCTTTGAAGAATTTTTTCTTTATTTTTTTCTTGTCGCAACAGCACGTCCAGGACTTAACTGGCCAACTGGCTAACTGCTTCTCAAGGACCCAATCTATTGTCCATTCAACCGTGAACAGACATATCGAGCTTGCGTTTAATTTCTCGTTGTTGCCTGGGTGTTGCCACGTGTGCTGGCCGGGTGAAAGGGTTAGCTGGGCGGAAGAATCTTCTTCTGCCTGGAACAACACAAACAACTCTCGGCGCACATATTAAAAATTTCGCCTTGTTGAGTGGCTCACAGTGAGCCCTGGACTTAAGTAAACACGAGTCGGGGAGGGGCGTTCGTGGGGGATAAGGCGAGATAATTAGTTACTTTGTGTCGTTGTGGTTCCCTACCCCCCTCATCCTGCATCGCCGCAACCACCTTTCGTCTCGGGTCTCTGCCTGATTTGTAGTGGATTGGTTCAAAGTGGCGCGTGCCTCACTTCAGAGTCCGCAGTCCGCAGTCCGTAGTCCAGAGTCCGGGTGCCGGCTTAGTTTGGTTTAGTACGTTACGAGCGGACGGTCCATCGTCTACATTTATTTGTATTGGTTGAGTGTATTTGATTACGCTCTCTACGGTCCGTAGGGTTAATTGAATTTGCTTTCCAGTTTCTACCCACAACGAACAGCGGCCGAGACTGATAGACGATTTGCCATATCTATAAAGCGGATGCACACACACAAGACCACACACACACACACACACACACTTACACACAGGCACACACACATGGAGAAATATTCATGAGCTGGGACAGCTTTAGCGTTCTCTCTCGTTTAGTTCTATTCTGGCGGGCTCTAAGGTTTTTGTTTGCATTTGATTAATTGCATAAAAAGTGGAAAATTGCCAAAATTGTTTTTGGGCACATTTCTGCTCGGTTATTTATAGTTGGGGCAGGTAAGCTTAAGCCTCAGTGGATTTCCTGGCTACACATGAGTTAGAAAAGCTCTTTCAAATCAGCTGCAAATGGCCAAAATATTGCGTGATTACATTTTCGTCTGAATGTACGTAGTTCGGCAAGTTTTCAGAGTTCCATTAATTATGGTCCCTGCTCAACTTGCCTGCATATACCAATTAAGAAAAGCTATTAGCTTCTTCTCCATACAAGTATTTCCCCAGACGCAGGCAGTTTTTTTTTTCTTCCAGGTTTTCTTAATCTTCCAAGATCAAATATAACTATATACTTAAAGAAATATCGATAAGTGAAGGAGAAAGCTCTACAAATACTTATCGATAACTCCTTGTATCCTTGTACAACACTGTAAAGCCGAACCTAACCTAGCCAGTTGTTAACAAGCCTTTAAGTCAAACAAATGGAAGCACTCACTCACCCAATTTAGCTTTTGGCCTCTTCTAATCGGGTAAATACGAAAAACCCTATAATTTTTGTGCGAAACTCGTTGCCAGCTTGTCGGCGTAGGGCATCCAATTACCATTCTTCAGCTGAATAGAATTCAATCGCTCAACATGGCGAGTTGCGTGTGAGCAATATTTGAACAGCACTTGAAACGCGCACGAAATGAACATTTGCAATTGGAGCAACAATTGGGAATCCAGCTAAAGCTGTGCGCAGTTTACGCCCAGCTAGCTAATGGCATAGCCATTCAGCTAACGATCGAAGTATCTCGCAGATACAAGATAAACTAGCTAAAAAAAAAAAAAAGGGGCATATGAGTACGAACGTTAAGCGCTAAATAAAAAGCAAGTAAATAATTTAGTCGAGCGCTCGCAAGAGCTGGGCGAATGTAACTCTAGCAAAACTACTCGTATTTATTTGCAATTTTCGCCTTTTAAGCCGATAAAAGGCGAAACAGGACGTTAGATCCTGTGAGTGGAGCTCTGAGTGAGTGTCCTTCAATGCGAATGTGTCAGTGAGTGTGTCAGTGTGTGTGTGTGTGTGGATAGTAAATAAAATGACAAGCGTTTGACAGAAGCACCGGAAAATCCGTCAGTTTGGCGACGATGCGAACGATGCGCCCGTCCGGCCACGAGACACCAAAAGTTCCGTGAGTCGAGCACAGTTTAGAAAAATGTCCTGTTGCACAACTGTCCCGTTTCTCTGGGTCCAACTAACCGACTGTCTCCCACTCTCCCTCCCACCCAGCATTGGCTGCGTGTGCGATGTTTGCTTGCGTGTTACAGTTACATTCATAATACAAAAGCATACGGGATCTGGCAGCCATCACAGCATCATTTCCTACGCCATTTTTAGTCTCTCCCTGTGTCAACTATTCTAATAGCTGTGTGTATGTGTGCGCACGTGTGTGTGTGTGTGTGATTTACAGTTTCGCTGATTGCGTGGATAATGCTAGTGCTAGCAGAATTCAGCCCTCGCAACGGAAGACTCTATACCCGCCACACACACACACACACAGAGACAGAGAGAAAAGAAAACGCGAACTGCCAAACGGAAGCGAATGCTGAAGGCAACCGGCAAAACGGATGTTAACTTAAAGGTATTAAGAAATTGAATCAAAGTGAAAATATTATAAGAATGAAATAGAAAAAATATATAAAATATTAAGTGCAACTAAAGGCGATTGCATTTGCCGTTCGCTAAGTGCCTTCGTCTTTGAACTATGACATTGCCTTTTAAGTATATTGAGAACATTTTAAAGTGCAGCTGAAATAAAAGAACATAGACAGTTGCGGCTACTTACCAGCCAGTGGCACTGACAGGCACAGGACAGCTACACAAAGCTAATACATCATAATGCAATTTTGCCAGGACAACGATAACGACGAGGAACAAGGGATTCATTTGGCTTAGACAGCGCCTAGTACTACAAAGCCAGTTAAAGGACAAAATGCGATTATAGTCAGACGAAGACCTTAACTAAATATAAAAAGTAAGTTCCAATTAAGTTCCAAATACAGCCAGACAATTGTCAACCGAAGAGTGAATAGGTCAATGTTGATAATGTTGATGATTTTTACTTAACAATAATATTGATAAAAAACCTATTATATTTGCCCTGACTTTCATTCATATACATTAGTATAAATGTGTACCTACCCGAAAGTTCACTCGCACGCACTTTTAATATTGCCAGCTATTAGAGGACGACATCATTTTCTATATGCGCAACACTGAAAAACATAAATAAAAGAAGTTGATATTAGATTAGGATGAAAGCATTGCAAAAATGATAAACATATTGAGAAAAAACGGAATGAAGGAGTAAAGAGGATAGTTAATCAATTGCCACTTGAGATTATTTAATATCACAAACATAATTGCCTTAGATTGTATTTTTTAATTTTGAACACAATGAGCTGTTAACTTTGTGTGTCATATTACGAATACGCCAAAATAATTATTAGATTTCCAACAAACTTGTTCAAGTAACACTTCACTTGCCATCAAAGCATGAAGACCTGTGAGTCCCACTTGAATTAATGAGAATCGCATAGTAGGGCAATAATTAAAAACAGGTTTTATTTCATTTGCAGCTCAGTGAGCAGTAAAGTTGGCCTGGGTTTGGTTCAACAGAACACACATACATATACATACATAAGCACATATATGCATACATACATACATACGTGTGAACATGCGTATGTACGTGCTACATACATACATAAATACATACATACAGAATACATGGACATATCTATACAAATATACATGCATAGGTACGTACATAAAAGCGTACACAAATAATACATGCATATATACATAACTACATACATTCATACATACACTCATACTACCATACATACATATATACGTACATATAAACATACATACATCCATACATCCACGCACGCCTAGATACACTAATAAAGCTCAGTGGATACCCAAGACACTTGTTAATATATCACTTTCATATAATAGAAGCACGAATACCTTACTTGCATTCATGAGAATTGCATAGAACGGCAACGTCTTATAGAAAGTGTGTAAGAGACTATGCGTATATACATATACATAAACATGCATACAAAAAACTAAAGTAATTAAGAAAGAAGATTCTGAGATGCAAGCGCTTAATTAAGATGGATAGACAGAGTTGAAACCTTGCCCAAGCCGTCTGTTTAATATGCATCTAAGCGCTGCTTGTTCCATTAGCTTGCACAACCTATCTAAGCCAAGGTACCCCTATCTTAGCATTCGGTGTCTGCCTGTGTCGAGCTAAACAAACTGATTATCACAACTGGTACCCAGTAAAAATGAATGCTTGAATATGTTCACAAGTGCCGGCACTCTTAGCTGGCAATTACATTTAAGCCCACATAAATGTAATACCATATTTATAAATCCCCAAGCAAAGCAAAGGGGACTGTACACACGTGTCCTTGTGTGTTTGTGTATGTCCTGTGTACTTAAACTCAATTTGTTGGCCATTTTTATTATGTTATGTAGATTTTCATATGCATTTTTATTTTGGCCATTTATTGCTGCAATGGACCCAACACTCGTATAAGCTATAAGCGCATTAACGCAATTCAATTTACTCTGTTTGCGTAGCAATAATAACAACAACAACAACAACAACGGCAACAAGGGAAACAACAATAGCAACAAGGATACAAAACCCATAAAACAATGTCGGGGCGCCACCTGCGTGAGAAGTATAGCAAAAAAAAAACCAGGTAAACGTATTAACTTCCGTTCACTTTTATAGGCACAGCCAAACGCACACGCGGGCATATGCCGCAAAATCCATGATGTCCAGAATCGATGTCCATGTTTAGAGACCACGTCCAACGGCCTATTATCATGCAACAGCAGCAGTTGCGGCAGCAGCAGCTCACAATGCGTCCTCATGCCTCCTATCAGCGTGTTGGCTAACAAAGTTACCACAACAACTGCGACAACAACAGCAGCCGCAGCCATGGGGAAGGCATACACTGAGAGAATATCTATATATATTCATATATATAATATATGAAGCCTATCGGCTGGTAAACAAAAAAGTTGGGAAAAGTTTGAAACGCTTCCAAATGAATTTCACATTCAAAGATCATTCTGACCTTGCAAGTAAGAGTCGCACATTTTTTTCTCACAGTGCACTTATTTGGGCAGCACCAGGTACAGTCAGGCGAGAGTGAGGGAAAGAGATAGAGCGAGAGAGAGAGAGCAGGCTATGCACAAAGCAATTGCTTGCTAGTGACGTGTAGTGTTATGTTTGGGCTGTACTGTGTTGTGTAGTGTTATGCGGTAGTATGGGCCTCCTGATCTGCCCATGCAACTGACAGTTTGTTCAATTTTGCATTGGAATCGCAGCCCCGCACCGGTTCTGCCACCACCTGGTCCTTGCTGGTCGTCAGATAATGCTGCCTCTTTTGTTTTTATGGGTCAACGGCAAAAAAAAAAAATCAAAAGAGAAATGAAAATGTTTGTGTGCGCTTTCTTTTCTGCGCCCCAGCCCAAGGGGGAGAAGGGCACAGTTGCGTGGCGTGTGACTTGCTTAAAAGGTGTACACGTTTTGGATTTTGTAAGGCGATTCGAGCTTATGCAGAATTTAAATGACTTCCAATTTGAAAAGAGTTGTGATTGGAACAGTGCAGCTCAACGTTTTAGACGACACACAATATGAAATCTCATCTGATTTTCACGAGCGTTTGGCACTTTAGTTTGGCCTCTAGATCAATTTGGCATCTAAATGTGGCAACAATACTTTTGGTCCAAACTCCATTTTAGCTAACTTATTTGAAATGGAGCTTAAAACGTCAGGCAATATATATTCATATTCATATACATATCTTATATTGCCTACTAGTAAAAGTATAGCGTGTAATATGCATTTGTATATGGAACATAACTAAGTTATAATTTATTTATATACTATACACCTTTGCTTCGATGAATCAGAGTAAAACAATCAAACTAAAAAACCAAAGACACAATTAAGTTAGTACCCAAAGTGGATGTCAAGTGAACATGGTCAAAAGTTAAGATTTAAATCAACTTATGAAAGCTTTCAGCAGGGAGCAGACATACACACAGGCACACACACGCAAGCACGTACAGTAGGGAACGGCGGAGAGATAGAGTGCAGCAACATGTCAACGTAAACTTATCAGGCGACTTCCGGTGAATGCGACAACAAGAGGTGGCAGGGAAAGATGTGGAGCAGCCACAGCTAGCTAGCTGGAACAGCGAACAGGACAAGCCAGCCAATATCCTGGACGACAACATGGCGATACAATGCAAACAAACAGGCAACAGCAACTGGCACCTCCTGCATGTAAACCAACTAATGAAACTGTCAACTGGCCACAATACAGCACCCAGGGGCTAAAAGGCAGCGGCATGTGTGCTGTTGAGTATTCGAGTGTTACCCTTTCACTTTTCCAATATGGCCGCCCACTTGACAGATTGCTGGTGGGAGGTGGGAGGGGCGAGCAACAGGCGGTTGCTGCATTGCATCGTCGGAAAAACGTTCATTAAAAGACGTCGGCACCAAATTGATTGCCCAGCCAGCATTTGATTAGCACTCAAGGCTTAAAACTTATCATGCCGGCGCCAGTTTTGTCCAAACGCTCATGTGGCCAGAGGTCCGACAGCGACGGCTATTGTCAAAATGGAAATTCAATTTTCCCAGACAATGGGTGAAATGCAAAAAAAAAAAATAATAATAACTGAAAAGCGCTGAGGAAAATGGCTGGTCAGCCAAATGGGCTTTAGCTGATTGAAAAGAAGAAAAAGAAGAAAAAATGCATTCGAATTTAACTCGCGGTATTTTTAGCATTGTCATAATCGAAATATTGAACGCAGAATCGTTGAGTCAGTTATGAAAATGGTTTTCCCAGCCATTCACATACATATATATATATATATTTGTATATATTTGTGCATGTCTATTATGCATAAGCCGTCGGTTACCCCCGCCATCCCTGCAGGCGCAGTCATAACGGAACAGCTGCTTTTATGCCATACTACTCAGCCAAAAAGTTCGCATCATGCCCTAACCGAAGGTGGGGCTCTATTGAAATATGAGACCAGATGAAACAGCATAAAATTTCAGAGTCAATTTCATCTGATGAGCAAGTTGTTAGTTAGTTACTGACTAGACAGTTTAATTAATTAGTTTCATGCTCCGCTAAAGTGTTTAGTATATTGAAATATTTCTGTGGAGATTTCTCTCATGGAATCTTTACAATTATTTTCTTTATGTTTTTCTTTAAGTTTGCTCAAGAAATTCTATATCTTCTGCTTTACTCTTTAAATTCCAGCAAGTAGTGTATTTTAACTCACCCGAACCAAGAGTATTTCATTTCCTGAATGCTGCAGCTAAGTAAAATAAAAAGTAAGAAGCAAAAGAAAAAAGCGCTCAACCTTTCGCGCATATGGAAATTTATGACAGGTGGCAATGGCTGCCTGGCAAGCGCTGCGCCGCGCTGATGTTCTAGGGTGGGGGCAGGGAAGAGCTGGTGGTGGGAGGGGGGGCTTTGAAAGGATGGTGTGTTCTTTGGGGTTCGTTGGCGGCATAACGGATGTGTACGGATATGTTTTGCCGCTTGAGTGAATGTTTGTATATGTGTTTTTTATAAAATAAAAGAGTGGCTTTATACATATGCATAAGTGTGCGCGCAAGTGTGTGTGTGTGTGTGTGTGTGTGTGTGTGTGTGTGGGTGTGTGGGTGTGTGCGTGGGCGGAAGGTAGGCTGGTAACGGGTTTTTTGCTGGGTGGTTGAATCTGTCAACACGGCGCTGACATAAACGTGCCAAAGAGTCCCGCCCCACACACACGCACGAACACACACACACACACACAGATACGCACACACACACGCATATACAGCCTCACAACATTTGTTTGCACATGTTTGTTGCATGTGTTTGACGTTAACACGACACAATTAAGTCGCTCAAGTGCGCCTATACACACACACACACACTCACACTCACACACACACACGCATACACATCCATACATATACACACGAAAGCCATTATACATTTCAATTCTGAAGTGACATGAGAGAAAGATAGAGAGTCCTGTGGAATGAGAGCACATGAGCATAGTCCGCCCGCTCTCTCTCACTTGAAAGCTGCGAGAACTTTCTTAATGAAATTTCAATTTATATTCGTGCTTTCCATTTACTGAAATCATGTTATGTAAATTATATATATTTATGCATTGACGTTTCAGCATTTTCGCTACTCGAATTAGACGCATTGTGCGCTTCCTTTGCTCCATTTTAATTGCGTGTATTTTTTAATTACACATTGCCAAAGGATAGCGCGCAAAATTCCACTTTTCTGGCCGATGTTGCAGACAAATTTTTGATGCAGCGCAAAAATGAAAAAAATAAGACGAAGGAAAATAAAACTCACTCAAGCAAAATTTGATGAAAAGCGCCTTTGAGCGCTTTCAATAGAGGGATGCAGATGATTTACAATCTGAAATGAGCTTGAACTGCAACGGATAGTTGCCTTGAGACAGTTCGAGACGAGCTCTTACGTTATACGTTGCAGGCTGAGGCAACCACTTGAAATCACTTAAAGCAGTTAGCAAGCACTGCCAGAGCTTGAGATAAGCAAGTGGCTTAGCGCAATATATTAAAGACGGCCGAAATGAGCGCATACGAGGCGCACAGGCAGCTCAAATCAAGTGTGTGGTTAACAAGGCGGATGAGTAATATCTTCAAGTTTACTGAAGGCTACCACAAAAATGAAGCTATGTTCACAGAATGCATTAATAAGCTTTATCAAAATGTAATATATTTGTATTCGCATTTGTTTAATTATTTTTAAATCATAACAAGAGAATAAGGAACAAATGCGATCCTATTCTCAGACTCAGAGTAGTTATGAAGAGTTTGATTAGATTCTATTTATGATTATGGGGCTGGCTTACCCCAATCCCAAGGCCTTCAAGTTATAGCATTAGCTCACATAGCATCTATATATTATTCTTTGCAGATATGTAGCTCTTCTTTAAATCTATTTTTGGTTGATCACATAAAGCAGGAAACAAAATTGCAGAGGAAACCAATCTCCGCACTCGCATGCACCAAACTGCTGCAACACATTGTCATTTAAAGTCGCACACACACACACACATGCACAATTCTAATTAGGAACTCATTAGCCAGTCAGGCAATACGCCACAAGAGGATCAAACGTATGCAGCAGTGAGGTGGCCATAATGGGACACAGCGTTTGACGCTTATCACAAAACTGCAGGCCTTGTGCATAAAGTCAGTTTCCCTCTGCTCGCATATGGGGCACGGCAGCCAGCAAAATAAAAAGTCGTGCGGCAGATATTGCTTCAGTTTCAGTGTAAAATCAATCCGGGCCCAGTGCAAAACCTCAATAATGGCATTGTCCGACTAATGAATCAATGTCGTATCAATGTCTGGCCAGAGGGTGCACGACAGCAACTCGACTGGTTGCTGGTTAGTCGATAATAATGCTAGGAATAGCAATTGGTCAATGAGTATATGTATATGCAAATAAATGAGAACGGCGGCAAAAAAGCTGCCTCACAACAGGTCAGAAATTTCCAATTATCGATAAATAAGTAAACTGAAGAGTTAGCATAATGCACATTGTTCCCTTTGTCGTTCCCGCTGTTGCCAGTCGCAAAAAAAACTCGTCAAATCAGGCAAATGAAAAGAAGATTTTGAGCAAGAGTTGAATACAACAGCTGACGAATTTTCAATGCTCTGAGAAACCAGAAGACAGAATCTTTTAAATATTCACAAAACGTTTACTTTGAAATAGGTATTAAGAGAAAGTATAAGTTCCCTTCTCAATTGGGTATTATAACTTTTCGATTAATTGAAAACCAAATCTAGTATATTATCTAGTATAAATAAATGTCATTAAAAATTAGAAACTGGCCAATTTCTGATGCACATAATCGATTATGCGCTTCATGAGCTTCCAGTTGACATATCAAACCGAACGACAGAGTTAATTGTGCTCTTTGGCTAGATACAAGGCTAGGAACAAGTGACCAGGAGGTCTGGACATATGTGAACAGTGCCAAGTTGATAAACAAAGGAGCACATTTGCCCTGGGCTGGTCGAGTCGGGTCGGGTCTGGCATGAGGTTTGCACATGAGCAGAGGTTTTAATTTTATCGAACGAATGACAGGCACGACAAAGGAACTGAAGACAGGACACAAGACCAGTGTTGGCAAACTTAAAAAAGTCTTTTTTTGATTTGGTAAGACTTTTAGTAAAACAAAGAAAAATGTCATTAGAATATATAACTACAATCCAATCCAATCTTTATACTATATATTTCAAATTTTCACCCATTTTCCGCTTTTGAAAAGTGAATATCTACCTATACTATGTTCAACTACACGTCTCATGTCCGGATCTGGATTTTCCATGGAACAAAGAACAAAAGCATGGAATCAACATTCAGATAATAAGCTTAAAAGTTGCATTCAACTCGACCATTTTCCGCCAATTTTCCACAATTGCAAGTGAAATTACGCAGCTCTGAACAGTAAGTTTCGCGACGGACAAACGCAGAGAATGAATGAATATGAAAGCCAGGCTCTTTTTGCTTTTTAAAGCTGCTTTTTATCCATTTTCGCCCATTTGACTAGCTGTTGGCTCCTGCGAAGTGGGCAGCACTGAACCGGACCCATAAATACTCGGCAACAGCGGACGGCTCCTCACAATTGAGCACGCTTCACAGCACAAATATGTTCGGTGTTCGGTGTTCAGTGTGGGGCAAAGGCTGCCTTTGCCCATTGGACATTGATAAACTGTATTAAAAATGGCAAAGGACAACACGACCAACTTCACATGCGCTGAGCGAGCGCATTTTACAAGCGGCTGCTCTTTAATTTAAATATGTTTCAATGCACAAAGCTAAATTAAAATGTATTTATAAAGTTGAACAGGGCGTGGGCAGGGGCAAGGTGGCGGGCGGTGTTGTCACATAAAACATGTGGGCAACCCTTTTAATGACTATTTTTATAAATACGGATTACCTTGCAGCAAGTCCTCCAATAAGAATATGCTTGCTTAGCCCATTTGTGCACTTGCTTCATTTAGTACAACAACAACAACAACAGCAACAGCAACAACAACAACAACAACTACAACACAGTGTCATGTATTTTCATTTGTCACACGCTAAAAGTGTAGACCAGAGCAGCTGCCAGAGTCCTTTGGCCAAAGCCGCCACAGATTTCAGAGCTCTGTGTCGCATGTGCCACAAAGGACGTGCGACACACGGCTGGGGGTAATTATTAAAAAGCGCTGTCAAACTCTCTCAAAGGGGGTGACAAAATGCTGTGGCATTGCCTGAAGGGCTTGCGGCTCAAACTTTTGTTAAGAAAATTAAGTAACAACCAAAGTGAAATTTACCAAAATCCATTAAATCCTGTGGACACCTTAGCCAAACTCAGCTTGAGAGCATTTAATAAATACTTTAAACAAATAAAGCAAACAAATGATTGCTGTAAAGGACATAACAATCTGAAAGGTATGGAGTATAGTTGGGGGACTTAGGCCTGACTTCTTCATCAATAAACCTTACTATTTATCAAAGTTATTGCTTTAACTCATAGTTAAATGACAAATCTACAAACCGTTTTTGGGCTGAACCGGTTCGAGCATGGAGTTCTATTTTCTTATTTACTATAAACAAGATTAGCTGGGAGGATTCGATAAATGAAAATATGTAGATATAACAAAATTAAAGCGTAACGTTCATATCAAGGTTTAAATATGGTAAAAACTGGCTACGCTTTAGGCAAGCGATGGCTTCGAGCCGTGAACCGAGCCTAACAAATTATACTATAATATATGCATTATTTGCCAGTGTATATAATTATACTGAAAACCAACCTTTCATGGACTAAACTCACGCAATTTTGAATGCGAAGTCAAACATTACAACATCACAAGTGCCAATTCAAGTGAACAATATTAATCAAGCAACCAATAGCAACGTGCAGAGAGGAGCCCATCGAAGGGCCATTGAGAGTAAGCCACAAGTGTATCGATATATCCACAAACCGACTCAACAAGAACTTCAATTGACGCAGTTAACCAGCAAAAGCAGCCACAATTAGCACCACATAAAGCAAGAAGAGTTTGCCTGGCCCACACAGAATGTCTCACTTAAAGCAGCAATGGACGCTCCAGTATGCTGCTTTCAAAATGGAGCGCCCAAACCGGAAGTTAACACAAGACTCAACCTCATAATCAGCAATAAAGTGCGCAGAGAGCCAAGCGGGATCAGCTAACCAGTCACATGCAGCGCTTCAGTTCAGCTCAGTGCTGGGCTGTGCCTGCAAAGCAGCCACAGAGCCGAAATTACAACAACAACAACAATAAGTTTGAGTGCTTTTGTTGGGAGTTCCCGACTAGGAGATACCCTAAATGACGCGACAAACTATCTAATCATTTGAGCTGTGTGAAAAGAACTATATTATAATATATATTCGAATAATATACGCACTGTATGTTTGAATAACATCGGTGTTTATTGTCCGATCTTCATAAAAATGGAGAATAAATAAAATGACCAACAATTTCGGCCATAACATATCAGATAAGCTATATATAAAGCCCACGCTTTGTCAGATGGACATAGTTTTGAGTAATATGTGCAGCAGGATAAGATTTTGGGATCTATTTGGCCGGGTAAAGGGAAGAGCTACAGAGAGAGCTCTTGGTCTGCTTGTATGCGATGTGAGCCAAGCTCTATATTGGCTTTTGTGGTGTTTTGTATACGAGAATATATATTTCAAATCTTAAGTCTACAGCTTTTGTAAATCGAAGCGTTCATACAGACACATGACAAGAGCGGCTCAGCTCATCGAACTGAGCAAGAAAATATATACATATATATATATATAAATAAATGTTCATTCGTATTCAATTGCTCGGAATTGCCTCTTTCTGAATTTTACATACATTTTCATAAAATCCGTATACCCTGCTTATCCAACAACAACTATAACAGCAAGAACCTCTGCGGCAGTAACGCCCAGCAAACAGCTTCATGGCCGTTTAGGTTAATTTCCCTTTGATGATGATGATGGCATGTTTTGCGCGACCATTCAGGCATGCGATGGACTTGCTCACCCCAGCTAACAGCCAAAGAAGCCTCGTCCAAGGGGTCTGGGGTATATGAAGCGGAGGCGCACTGTGTGCCGACCACCACCCACACGGAGTAAATGAATGCGCTTCGCGCTGTGTGCGCTTCAATAGTTTTGGTAACATCTTCTGCCCATGCCCCCAACCCCAACCCCGACCCCAAACCGCACACGGAAATGAGCGGCGCTGAGTTGGGCAGGTCTTGAGCTCAGCAAACTTTTGGGCATGCAAACGTAAACTCAAAACTCAAACGAACTCTGTTCCTTCACCCCCAATCTCCCTCTCTCCCTCTCTCCCCTCTCTCTCTCTCTCTCTCTCGCTCTTTCCCACGACCAAGCTCAATATTTATGCCTGAAAATAAAAGCAGCGAAAATGCAAATAAAAAATTTCAGCAGCGTTTTAATAATCATCCTTGCATTTCCTTTACAACATTTTTTTCTTTATAGCATATATATATGTATATACATAAGTATACGTATTTATTCTTAGCTGCCTGGGTAATTGGCCCGCTTAGACGAGCCGTAAAATAGCAAATTCAGCGGGAAAAATTGAATTAGAGCTGGAATTTAAAAAGAAAAGAAAACCCTGAAAGCAGCTCGGCAGTTGGTTGGGTTTTCCTTTTACGTTTCTTTTTTATTTTGTGTGTCTACCTTGTTTGTGTACAAGTAGAAATTATATATTTTAAATATTTTAAAGGTAGCTCAAGCATGGAAAAGGCCGAAATAAAACAAATAAAAATGTTCAAGACAAAAATGTCTGAACTAAGAAATACTCTGTAAACGAAGGATCTCCATTCAATGGAGAGAAATCAAGACAGGAAATTGAAAGGCAGAAAACGATTGACAAAGATCCCAACGAGAAGCCTAAAAACGATTAACTGAGAGAGGGAGAGCGAGAGAAAGAGAAGAGAGATTAATAGAAAGAGGAAAATGTAATTATAATATAACTAATTGATTTATTCCTCATATTCTCACATTTAATATCTAATTGAATATAAAATGGATGGATTAGCTTCCTCGGCAAAAAAACAATGTAAAATCCCAGAAACGGATTTCAACCATGAGGATATGTTCGCATATATCTGTTACGAGTTACCTGAGCTAACCCACGCCCAAATATTTTCAGCCCTAAAGCACTTTATGATTGCAGCGCATCATCAAACTCAATTTAGAGCCCCGCCCGACGCCTTGTAGACGAGCACAGACAAACTTTCACACACACTCGCACACACATACACAGAGACACACACGCACACACACACAAACCACTTTACTGATATCGACTAAAAATCTCCACAGCGGAAATATTGAAATCTAAAAAGCAAATAATTTAATTCGCTTAAACTTTGGTGGCAGCCCGGGGTGGTACGGGGCACGAGTCCTTCATAGACAGAGAGAGAGAGGGAGAGAGATAGAGAGAGAGCGGGAGAGAGTGAGAGAGCGTTGGGACACACGACATAGACAAACGCCGCTGTCGACTCACATCCGGCCAGGCAAATGGGAAAACTGGAACTGGTGGCAGGACGTGCGCTGTTGTATCCACATAGCCGCCATCAAATTTGAATTCAGCAATGATGCAGTTGGGTCAAAGGGAGGCGGGTAGGAGTGTGCGGCGCTGCTCTGGTCTGGTCTGGGCCTGTCACGCATTACCAACCACTCGAAAAGCCAAGCCGAGACCGAGACCGAGGCCGACACTCGACACTCGGCGTTTTTAGCGCAAGCTATCAGAGCTGGCAGCGGCGCACGTGGAAGGGGCCGGGGCGTGGGAGTGAGTGGTCTACGGTACGGTTCCTGGACCGGGACAGCACGGCGACATCCGTACGTCCCGGTGTCTGCATCCACATCCAGATTCGTCTCCTGCTACCAGGTCTCTGCTGTCTCATTTGCTTTCAATTTTTATTTGCCGTGTAACAACCGAACAACAACAACAACAACAACAACAACAACAACAACAACAACAACAACAACAACAACGGCAACAAAGTTGAAGTTGCCGTGAGGTATTTGACGCGTCGCCTTCGCCGTCGCCGTTGCAGCCGCCTAAATGCTTCTACGGCGGTGTTGCCACAGAGTTGGGCAGTGGGTGGATGGGCTAGAGTTGTGGCGGGGGTTGGCACTGTCTGTGGCTGCGGCATTGTTAGCACTTTTGGACAGGCAAGCTCTGTACATGCCTCCCCCGCCCAGCTTCACTTGAGCAGATAATTTTCACTGTTCTGCTGATAATGATGATGTGCAAATTTCATAGCTTGGTTTCTCCTTATGTTGTTGCTGTTGTTCCTGTTAGGTAATTTAAATTCTTTTTTTCTCAGCATAGTTGGCACATGAAATTCCTGGCTTACGCCGTCTCCTCGTGGTCGGCAATTAAAAATCGTCAAAGTTTGGTAAGGTCCTGAAGTCTTCAAGCTGTTTTGAATACGAATTAGGCAGTGCAACTTTTGACTTTCGGAGCGTAAAAATGCCCAGCTTTGCCAGGTGAGAATTACATGGCTAAAAAAGCAAAAATTCCTTAACTTCGATTTGTTTACTATATGCTAGCGTCTGTACATTTTCAATTGCCGGATCATAAGAAACATTTGGCCAAACAATTGGACGTAGCCCCGTTTGTCGCGGTTCCAAATTTGCGAAAGTTCTAGCTCCATGCGTTGGCAACGTAAGAGAATGTTCATAAAATTATATGTTTTGGATTCCTAAACTTTAAAATAGGTATTCTAGACCATATAACCTGTGATTTTGTATACCCTTGAAGGGTTAATGAATGTCATAAAATGTGTAACACATAGAAGGAGACATCTCCGACTACATTAAGTATGTTCTAGATTAGCTTCATCAGCCGAGTTGTTAAAGCCATATCTGTCTGCCCGTTTGTCTGTTTCTGTACGAACTAGTCTCCTAGTCTTTCTCTGCAAGCAGTACATCATAATTACAGAGTCTATTTAAAAGTTTTAAAGATTTGCTCTAAATCCTGAAAATCGATACATATCGATTTCAGGGATATGGAGGAAGTTAACACCCCAGATGTTCTGTTGATGCTGATGAAGAATACATTGTTGTCGGAGATGCCTTCCTTTGCCTGCTTCATACTTTTGCACAATTGCAACCAAGGCTGTTTGACCCATTTACAGTTGGGTAGACGGTCTTTTAAAATCATATGGGTGGCAAACCAAAGATTAAAACGAAGCGAACTTCAAGTGAACATTTTTGTATGTCTATTACAGATGATAGATAAAATTCTTATTGTATGTGTACAAGTTTTCCGACACAATTGTTTCACAAGTTTTCAAGTTGACAAAAGACACTCAACGAATACGCATCAGAAGACAAGTTCTATGTATCCGTTGGGCAACATAAATAAAATTTGTAAGACATTTTGGTCGATTATTGCTTCACGAACAACCCTCGTTACCCACTTGTATACTAATAGTAGAATATCGTACTCTGTCAACTTGACTTTACGATTTGCCTATTCAAATTTTCTACGCGTTGACAGCAGCTGACAATTTCCATCGCTTCAAAATTGTTAACACCGCCCACACACACACACACACACACACACACACACACACACGCACACACACACACACACAGTCTCAATGTCCATTTGCCTACGTCTCTGACCTTATCCGCCCAAGAATCTGTTTACATGCCATCACGTCTTTTGGGGCGGATACGGGGGTATACGATGGGGCTCGGGATGTCCAAATGTTATGCCTTCGGCGATGGCCACCGCTTGCTGCATTTGAAATCAGTTTAGTTTGCACGTCCTTTGGCGCATAACAAAAAAGAAATTGAATTTGGGTTGTTTGGCAAAACGAGACCGACGAGGACACTTTGAAGTCCCTTTTTCCAAGAACCAAGCAAGCACAAAAAAATAAACAAACAAACAAAACAAGAGAATACTCGAAAGTCGCTTAAGGACGCCTATCGCATCCGTATCAATTGGTATTGCTTAAGATTTCTGATTTTCTGCATTTGATTGACTGACCAAATAATTCGGTTAGTTGCCCGCTGATTGACTGAGAACTAACGCCCGATCTGTCAGTCCCTCCCACGGCAAAGATGGGACATATGTATTTATATATTTCCACCTGGATAAGTTAAAAGCTTCTCTTATAATCATGGCTGCAAGCTCCAAGAACTTAGTAATTGCTTTGCTTTAATACCAATAACTTGTCTTTAGGTTCGGTTCGCGCACCTGACTTTCCACATTCATACTAATCTAGGTTTCATGTGATTCGGCACATATTTATCCATTTTATATGAGAGGCTTCAGTTTATTATAAGGATTGAGATATTTTCAATACCTAAACTTATGTCACCCCATAACCATGACCGATCGATCATTAGATAAGCCTTTATTGCATAATTTGATTGGTTTTCATTTGGTTTTAATCAGAATTAAATACCCAAACTTAGGCTTAGATCGATTCAGAAACGTTTGTTCTTATCCATGCAATACATTTAAAAGACTAAATTTGACTTAAATTTGACTTAATTTCAAAAGCATTTCACTAATTAACGAAGTACTAGAGACGAGCTCATTACTTATTAAAAGTGCACTTAGCTTAATTTATTGTCTGTTGTCCAGAGTCCAAAAACGCCCACGTCTAAATTGAAATAAAATTTAAATTTAACATGACGTTCGCTCAAATTTCATCTAACTCCCTCGCTCTCGCTCTCTCTCGCTCGCTCTCTCTCGCTCTCTCTCGCTCTCTCTCTCGCTCTGTCTCTCGCTCCTGCAGCTCTCCGGCTCTCTAAGCGCGCTTAATATGCAAATTGCTTCGTTTCTAATTAAAATAACTGTGCAGTGCTTTTGGTTTTTAGGTCGTTTTAAAAACACACATTTTCTGGCTGACTTTTTGTAGCTGTTGGCCCCAACAGATACCCCAAAACGAGGCATTATTCATTTTACCCAGTAAAACCCACCTGCCAGAGTGGAGTCGAGTGAAGTGAAGGCCAGAGCCCAGTGGGCTTTAGCTTTGGGATCTATTAGCGGCAACATTGCAGCTGCCAGACGCTGACATTTTGGGCCAACATCTTTGCCGCAAAGGTGTGTGGCTGTATTATAGCTCTAGCGCGCTTTTTTGGATTACAAAATGTTTTTCATTTGAGTTCTTTTTGGCGACGATATGCGGCAATTATAAAGGGTCTGTGCGTAGAGACGTGATGTCACTTAACAAATCTCCAGTACTCTGCGCTTTAATGAGCTCGTAATGATTTCGGGCCAATAAGGTGCTGCCCGTTACCGCTGGGCAGCGCGTGTAATTGTGATGTGGATTATGAGCTCATTATGTATGCGAACAGGAGCGACTAGTGCAATGAAATTGCTCAACCGAACAATTGAGCATAATTGCAAGGGTGAAAGTTTGTAATTTATGAGAGGAAGCAATTCCGAGGCTAAGATAGAGAGAACAAAGAGAAAGCAAGACGGTTATGATAGACAAATTGTAAGTTCCATAAATATAATATAGATGCAATCAACATAAATGTTTAATAAGTAGGTTAAGGAAAGGAGAGATGGGCCTGGGATCTCTTTTTCGTGTCAGAAAGGACTAGCTCGTGCATGTTTCGTTCATCAACACGAGCAGGACGATCTCTAAAGTCAGGCTGCAAAGCACTATCTCATGCGTGTTTCGTTCATAAGCAGAAAGCGGGCGATTTTTAATGTCTGTCTACAGCAAATACAATCTTATCAGGGTAATTTTTCTATTCAAACTCGGTCCATAGTTCGACTTTTTCACCAACAAGTTCTTAAAACAGCCTTTTCCGAGTAATCCGGTTGTAACGGATCGAAAAAAGAGAAAGCTAGAGGGAAATATATCAGAGCTCGGCTGCTCCATGGTAAATTATTCCCGTGCGTGTCTAAAAAAGTTAGTTTTGCGTTCATATTGCACCCTGCCATGGAAACGCATCTCTATTTTGGTGAACATAGTTTTGTATTAGTTATGCATTCTACGCAAATCTTGCATTCCCAGATTTGAAAACGGAAGTGAGCTAGCTGCGCTTTTCAATTTCCAATATTTGCTAATTTCAATCAAAAGCCTCATATTGGCTTTGGGAGAAATGAAATTCGTTGCGTTGATATTTACATTTTTGTGAAACGCAAAACGATTTGAATAAACATCAGCCGAGGCTTAAAATCCCCATTTGAACTCTGGAGCGTAATTAAAATTGCAATCTATAGTTTGCAGCTGAAAGCAAAATACGAAAAAAAAAAAGGCAGAGAAATAAAGTAAAATCGAGCCCGAACTTTTCAATTAATCTAAGTAATTAAAGTTTAAGACCAAATGCGAGCAGAGCGACCACATGCCTGGCATGGTCTGACAAAAGCTGCAAAAGCCCCAAACATCTGCAACAAATCAATTTGCAAGAACTTTTCCATTGTGTTTGCAACTATTTTTATTGGTCGCTTTAGTTTGGCTATGCTATTTGGCCAGAAGTCTGCTCATGTTGGCTTTTTCACAGAAATACACACTCACACACACACACAAACACACACACACACACAGAAGGACAGCCCTATATCGATTTACTTTTCCGATAAATTGACAATAGGTTTACACAAAATGGCGCCAGAAGGCGGCAGGGGGCAGGCGGCAGGAGGCAGGCGTTGTTTAGAAGGCAAGCTCAAGTGTTCGCCTAACCATGTGGCGACCCAAGTGTATGGTGTCTTGTGTCGGATATCAAAGGACTTTAAATCAAAATTCAATTACACTTTTCACTGATGCTCTTAATACTTGGGCGTGCACGTTCGCCCGCTGTGAAAGGCAACCAGCACGAGCCCTTCACCTGTTCGTGATAGTGAAAATCAACAGCAGGCAGCTGAAAATTAAGCATAAATTGCAAACAAGCCGAATATGTGATGCTCTTTCGGCAGTTTGTTAATAAAAAAAAGCGAAATTTGACAGCAGATATAACAAATTGCACCAAAATTGACTCTATGAGATGCCCCTTTTGACAGCTTTTTAATAACAATCCCAATTTCGTAAGACAATTATATAAGAAAATTATTTTCAATAATTAACTAAAGATATGTTTGTATAAAAGCCAACAAATTGTCCTTCTACATATATATAATCTATACACAACTTTCGTTCTCGGCTATAAACAAAAAGCGTGTCGAGTGTTCGTCCTGCTGGCATTGAGCTGAGCTTTTCAGTTGTCGGAGTTTTCAGGTATTCGAGTGCTTTTGTGTTTGCTGTGGTCGTCAACAGGACGCTGTCGATATGCTAACTTTCTGGCACCTGGACACGCGCCCAATATGTAGCATTCGCAGCTTGCCGTCAATTTGTTTGATATGCAAACAAGAAAATCACAGCCATGTCACCATTTGCATTTTAAAGCGCCGACAAGAATACATTTTACCTATATCTATCAATGCATAGACATATATACATACATATATATATATATAGAGAGAGAGAGAGAGAGAGAGAGAGAGATATTGGAAGGCAACGTCATTGCGAAAATTAGCCTCATGTGCAGAGCTCAGTTGAGGTTTTCGATTTGTTCCCGGGGGCAGCTTATGGCACAAATTTCAATTATGTTGCAAATGGTGTATATGTACATAGAGAAGGGGCTTTCACGAGAGCCAATGCAATGGCGAGCACTTACAACAACTTATAAATAGCCTCAGTCTGTGCAAATTTTCACATTAATTAAATTTTAGCGTCGACAACGAACACACACACACACACACACACACAGAGATCCCAAAAACCAAAAAAAGAAAGAAATAATGTTGAGACCTGCGACGGCGTCAACGGCCAACATCGTTGACATATTGAAGGAAAACGACAGATTTAGTACATAATATATAGACAACATATAAGCGCAGCAGCCACAGAGACAACTTCTGCCTTTGCAGTAGGGTTGCATTAAACGGGAACATTGCATTAAACAATGGAACAGGGTATGCCTCGGGGCATCATGTTTAACATAAAGGGAGCTTATACTTATTGAATGTATCCCTACTTTGTATTACTTTGAAGATGAATGTGCATTAAGTTAATGCACTATATACGAAAATCATTTGTTTATGTGCACTTTATGCTCTTATTTGCTTGCAAAACATATTTAAATTAAATAAGAGACCTCATGAAGGCGCTAAGGAGAATCATTACAAAGATGAACCTTATATTATTAAAATAATATAAAAGTGAAAGAAGAATCTTAAAAGAAACATAAACAACTATTTACTCATTGAAAGTCGAGCATCATCATGATAACCATAAACAATGAGCAGACAATGAGCTGAATAATAAACTTGTTAATAAATGTTCTTGAGCAATATAATTAATAATTGTTTTTTAATTTTATATAATATAATTTTAAGTCGAGCCTTACTTGATGACTATCTATTTGAAAGGTAAACATTGCTTCCTTCTCAAGACTTTTATCTGATTAACATTTGAAGGGTATAAATTTGATTAGTTAACATTTTCTACAAGTTTTTCTAGCCCAATATTACTCTATTTCCATACTTAAATCGAAACTAATTTGAATATAAATATAAATATTACTTTTGCTGATCAACAATTTTTAAGTTTTACAAATACTCTGAAGCTGCTTGCACCTATATTATAAACTTATTATTTGAAAACTTTAACGATTTTCTTCTACTTTTATACGCATTTACTCAATTGTTTAGCTAAATAATTTTTAATAAGAGTTTTATGCATACAAGAAGAGGCAAGCAGATCAATATTGCTCAAAAAATATTGTTTTATGACGAGAGAATTGAACTGTTTCAATAAGCTGTTGGCATTCATAGCAATATTCTTGCACTAATGAGGAGCTCTAAGCTGATTTGGAAATATTAAATATTTATTCATTGATCGCAGCTCTACTGCTTGAGTTCCAAGAAAACATTTGAATCGAGTGCGGACACTCGAGGAGACGAAAAGTTTTTAAGTTTTCTCTTTTTTGTTTTTTTTTTTTTGTGCCCGCACCAGCCCTGTGACATCTTGAGTGCCATTCGCCTCCGTCTCCGTCTCCCGGCGGCTGCATTTGGCAATGCGATGCGAATCTGTTGGCCGAGGCACTCGTCCCGTACCCAGCCGATGAGGAGGAGGAGGCACTTACCAGTGCCAACGTTGTCGTCGCCACTCGTCGCCGCTGACGTCGTCTAAATTTAGCTGCACTTTTTGCCTCTATTTTGCCGCAGTTGCTGCAGCGCTTACAATGCTACGCAAAAATATGCGAAATTGCCACAACAAAGCCAACAACAACCAGCAGCAACCAGCAACAACCAACAACAACCAGCAACAACGACAACAACAACAATAAGAACGAACAAGCGCAAAATATTTGCTGTAATTATTTTTGATTTTGCGAATGTGCGCTTCCAACAGCATTTAGAAATACATAAAAGCTTGTTAATTTAATTGTACAGGGACAGCTAACAATAATATGTATTTTATATGTAAAAGCATGTCTCGAGTCTTGGCTGGCTAATTGGGCATTGGAATATGCCCGACAGCAGATCTTGGGAATTATTTCACTTATTCATTATTCAATTAATTGCATTTAAATCATATTTGATTCAATTTCCTGTGTGTGAGTGAGTGTGTGTTTAAACAGTTTAATAATAAATTGAGTGCAGAATTGGGCAACATTTTAATATGTTGACTATTTCTGATCCACAAACAAATCTTGGCTGCTTCGCTTTGGCATTCCCGTTGCCATATACATAAATTAACTTTTGTTGTTCGTTTTTTATACTGGAAGTGTGATTGAAATCCTAAGGATTATAGCGCTCAATTAGCGCCCACCTATATCTTGTTATCAAATCATATCATATCATTTGCTAGCGACACGTTACTTAACTTAGTTAGTCTTAGTATTAAAAACTGTTGCAAAGCGGACAACTAGACAAAATGTAGCTTTTTATCTTTAGCCCATTCTCTTATCTGGGTTTCTATCTGGACCTTAGGCTCATCTAGGGGTGCCACATCACAGTAACGAAAGCAAAATGGCTGAGAAGATTCCAAAAGCGACTGGCTATTAAAACTCCACAGCAAGCCGCACATCTCCACGATTAATCAATAGGATGCTACGCCATCCAAGTCTGAGGCACCAACTCCACCGCATAAGAAGAAGAATACAAGCCAAGGCAGCACGCAAGGTGGCCGGCTGCCCAAGATACGTGACAAACGACGCCGTCGAACTCGATCTCCGCGTAACAAAGGTCAGAGACCATATAAATTTCCTTAGCAGACCCGAATGCTGCTGACTGCGACCCGGCTGAACCCATCACAGGGAGATGTCTCCAAAGGTCATACCCCACAAGCTACCTACAAGGAGAATCACATGAATACCTCACTTTATTCAGCTTTGTCCTCAATCCCTTTCATTGTAAATATCCCATGCTAATACCATTCAATGTAAATCCTATTAAAGCCAGCACAAGCTGCAATATTTAACCTAATCCCAATGTATCGCTTGGTAAGGAGCAGAAGGAGCTGATCGCCTCCAGAGCTAACTAACATATATACAAAAACCTTTTATATTTATACCATTTAAAAGGATATTATATGTGTCCCATGATGAAGTTTTTTCTGCTCCTAAGGTACATATATCTAGCATATCTAAAAACCTTTATATACATATATCAAAATCTTCTGCTTGCTGAATAGAAATGTTATTTCGTGTTATAGTCATACTCGTTAAACAAATGAATATGTAAAAGTTCAGCTAAGCGATTCATTGGTTACCGATTCATGATTTCACGCTGCATATTCTATCATAAAACATTGCGAAGCAGCATAGCTACAGTTCATCCAATTCGTATGCCCGATGCAAGTTGTCGACCCCAGTTTTAATGAAACGCTGCGGTTAGTTTACCTCTAGCTGTAGCTCTGGCTCAGCGGAGAGAGACCACAGCCAATCGCTGGCTTGAAAACTTTTAATGAAGCCCGCCTGGTAACGATTGCCAGACACCAATCTGAAATGTCAAGTGAAGGTGCGATGGTAACTAGTGCTGTGTGGGTTTTGGGGTATATTGCTCAACGCTAATCAAATTAGAATACCCCAGCAGGCACACACCTTCGCGTGGATGTTGTCAGCGAGCTTCCTTTTGCGGTCAGCCAAAGTTTGTCGAAAGGCAACGTCTTGCATATTACTTATCATTAATTATTTGCCGCCACAGAGTTGAGCATAATATTTATTTCAAATTTTAATGAGCAAGCGACAGCAGTCAAAATGGGTTTCAAGCGGCAGCTCCAGCTTCTGCGGTTGCCTTGACAAATCGCAGATATGCTGGCAGCCATGCCACAATATATTGCCAACTTGTGCGGTATGCAGCAGGAGCATCAACAATAAATTCCACAGAGGCAACTAAAACGCACGCAGCAGCAGCTACTTAAGTGCAAAAGTGTAGTATACTTTTCTGCTGCACTTGCAGCAAAGACGGCACGTGATTGATGTGGCATGAACAGCCAGTGCGAGGGGTGGCAGACGAGATAGAGGGGTGGGTAAAGTAAGCAGAAGAGCAGCCAAAAAAAGAAAAAAACGTTTACGTTCAGTGTAGCATAGCTTACATGCTCTTTACATGGCCATTAGATATTTTATACGAGCATATCTCAGGGAATAAAAAATAGCTGAACGTTCAAAGTTTTCGTTTCAAGAAAAAACAATCTCTTTGTCACTTGATTCCAAGGATTTGATATGATAAATTGAACGCAGCTTTACCTTGCTTTTGATTGCACGAATGATAATATGTTCGTATATAACGGAAACTGATATCTGCCTTGGCAAGATTTCACAACTTTCAATATCTTTAGTTAACTATAAACTATTAACTTGATTAAACAATATAAATTATCTTTAGTTGAACATGATCTGGAGCTCAGAAAATAAACAAATATTATTTACTTGATTTCAAAAACATAAATATCTGTCGTGAAATATCATCTACCTGTCAATAGCTACTAAAAGATCACATACCATTATAATAATTATAATTTTGCTTTTTTATCCGTTTTCGTTTTCTCCTCTCACTATTAACAAATAGAATTTAATATATACTAAGTATGCCAACTACAAGCAATATTTGCTTTAATAGAACTCGAAGTTTCCTTTATTATTGCATCTATCTTATTTCCGCCTAAGGCGCCTTTAATTGGCATTATTTTTTTCAAAAAAGGCAGTGCTTATTTCTTTTTGCATTCTCATTAGCTGGAATTTTAATTTTCCAGCATTTTTTGGCATGGCAAAGACTGCCAACGATTTTGAGGAGCTGCATATATTTGTGCAACGGCGGAAGGTCGTCGACGGCTGGCAAAGAACAAACAAATAAAATAAAAGAAAGGAAATCAACAAAGTGCGCAAGTTGCAAATCAAAAGATGTACATGCCAAAACTAAGGGAAAAGGAGAGGGAGAGAAAGAGAGAGGGAGAGAGAGAGAGAGAGGGAAAATATGAGATAAATGAAAAGCAAAGCATTTGGTGCAGGAAACGATATGCAATTCGTTTTCCTGTTCGACGCGGCAGCGGCGAGTGGCAGGAGCCTGCCAGGGACAGCACGAAATTGGCCAATTTACATGCGTTTGTGTTTTTTAGCCAAGAAGAAAAAGAGGATTGAACTTCAATTCAAACTTTGTGTGTGTGTGTGTGTGTGTGTGTGTGTGCGTGTGGGTGAGGGCTACGAATATAAAGTGGCTTTGCAAATATTGCAGCTCCTTTAACTGTGCAGCTGCTGCTGCTGCGTTCAAATACCAGCAAAGAGTTTAAGCCCAGCCAAGCGGTGCACTCAACTGGCATTAAGCGATAGAGAGCAAGGTAGAGAAAGAGAAAGCCGGGCTCGACAGACTCTAAAGTATACACAGAAAGAGTTGTTTCAGACAACGATTCAAAGCAGCTTCAAATATGTGGAGAGCCGGCAGAGCAGGTGCAAGTCTGCGATGGCTTATTTACAATTTAAAGGCATTTTGTCGAAGTCGCACGCGGCGTATGCGTAATGCCACTTAACAGACATTATAGCTTACATACGGCTAATAAGCTTATCAAATGCTACGAACTGTAACTAACGATGACTTGCGCTTAAAAATGTTTAATATCTGTTCGTTGCAGTTGATGGGCTTAAGCACCATAGCAACAACGGGTCGTATGTGTAATGAGAATTTTCGTTTGAAAATGTAAAAAGCGAAAATCCGATTTATGAGAAGCTGAATGCAGCGTTTAAGTTTCGCTCTGTAACTACTTATGACTAATTCGCAGAAAGGACGGAAATGTTAACTAAGCATCTAATTCGTTAATTCTCCGGCAACTATAAAGTAAAAGCGAAAACAATCTAAAAACGAACTCTAATATAAATAATAATATAAACACACAGATTCAGCAGCTAGCTGTTAACTGATGTAACAACATTTCACAATAAATTTGTATATTTGATGTGTCTTTTTTGCAGTTTCAATAGAAAGTAAACTTTTTCAGCCGAACTACATAAAAAACTCTTCCGTATAAATGATAACATTTTGCTAATTACATGTCCTGCACGTAACAAATAATTTAAAAGTTACACAAAAAGTGAAAACCACACAGTTGTCATATAAACTGTGCATAGACAGCAAAATAGAAAAAAAAAACATGAAAAAACCGGAAAATCAAGGAAACAAATGAAAGGACATGTCAACGACAGGCAGGATGGGAACACTTCGCTCTGAGCGAAAAAGCATTTAACTATTTTGCTGGAACAATATTCAATTTCCGTCTGTCTAATAAGTTTTTGGCTAGCACCGCACACACACACGACATACAAACACACACATACAAACACACACACACACACATATACACACACGCACATACACACACACACACACACGTACACACACAATCTCTCACACTCACCAGTGTTTTGGAGCCGTGGCATGTAATAAGCCAAGTCCAAATGGCATTCCTGTCCCAGTGCCCGCCCGTGTCCCGACTGCGTATCTTTCCAGGCAAGTTCTGTAAAGCCCGACAAAGTTCCATTACTCAAACTCGTACAGCGACGCACATTTTCCTTTAATTTCCTTTTTAGTTTCCAACGCCAACTAGCTCGTCACAAAAATGCCGACTCCTCTGCTCTGCATTCGTTTTTTTTTTTTGTATTCTAGCCCGATGGTACTTCGAAATTGTCAGCTTAAAGCATCGATGCATATCCTCAAACTTTAATGAATACCCGCGAGGCTATGCAAACAAAATGCTAACAGCCAAAGGGCCATATCAAATGTATTCGGGTAACCAAGTTTAAGCACAACGAACGCGCTCATTTGGCAACCAAATGGATGCCGAGACCCACCGAGGTGGAGGCAGGTGCAGACGTTTCTACAGCTGCGGCAAAATATAGTTGAAGGATTGTCAATGTTTCAAGCAACTCGGAACGGTTAAGAAAACTTTTATTAGCACAAGTTCATGCGCTGAAAGAAATCTAGATATCTAGATTGTTTAGCGAATTAAGCGCTGGATAAGACTTAATTGTATAGAAATATGCATATACAATTTATATGTGACCTGTTAGACTTATAATATTCGCTTGATTTATCGAAAAAATAAATATTAAACAAATTTTGTAGATAATTCAAAATAAATGTTTTTATACATTGGGCTAGCAGCGGGTGATGAGAGAGAAAGAATATCCATATCCATCTATCCATATAGATATATTCGTCTATATCTAATTGTGCATTTTATTATATATTTATCCTGCTGTCTCCCTTTCTATTTATCTCGCTCTCTCTCCCTCTTCCTGTCTATGTCTATTGCCCTGTCGCTGTCCCCCTCTCTCTCTTTCTCTCTCTCTCTATCTCTCTCTCTCTCTCTCTCTCTTTCTCTATCTCTCTTGATCTCTCTTTCTCTATCTTTCTCTTTCTATCTCTCTTGTTCTCTCTTTTTCGCTCGCTCCCACTCTCTCTCGCTCCCTCTCTCTCTCGCTCTCTCCCTCCCTCTCTCTCGCTCTCTCCCTCTCTCTCTCTCTCCCTCTCTCTCTCTCTTTTCATCTGAATACATATTTCTAACTCTTTTTCTTTTTACCACTCTTGACAACTTCAATTCTTTCTACCTTCCGTTTTACAACACTGTCTTTTACGACATCCTGAAACACATTATTATCCCATTTACATGGTAATTAAATTGACATTTAAATAAATTGTGTAAATTTAATGTGTTTTACAATAGATTAACACCTTTTACAGCTTAAACTTTTATTGAATTATTATTATTATATTGTTATGTGAGTGCGCTGTAGATGGTAATTAAAAATAGACGGATGCTGGTTCGAATCTCAGAGTAGTAGAATAAGGTTAAACATTTTGCTATATAGTTGCAAATAATGTGACCAGTTTTATTAGTTCTTCGAATGTTTCCATTTTAGATACTGTGTGGAGAAACTATTCGATAGTCCACACAGAGTCTTCCAAAGTCAAGCGCTTACGCATATATCGAAAATGTACAGAAAGTTGCCGCATAAACGCAGTTGCTTTATGATTCCCTTACGAAATAGAGTGAGATGGTGCTGCCTGCCCGCGTTCTGCAGCAGTCAACGCCCATGCGACGGTAATGCAAATAGTTAGGCCCAGACTGGGTTGGCAATCGGTTGGCTTACAATTGGAACTGGCATTTGGGAATGGTGGATGGTGGATGGGTTACAGGGTATCGAGTGGTCTATGCAACATTGCGGTTGCTTTACCTCCACGAATGCCATGGAAATGACAGACGATGTAAAAGAGTTCATTAATATTGCAAGGTGGACGGGCGACAACAGCAGCGACACCGACACCGCCAACACAAACACCAAGAGCGAGAGGAACAACAACTGCAACAACAACAACACCAACAACAAAAGGAACGAGGACAACATTTTGACTGTGTGCGCACAATTATTTTGTAATTTGTCATATTTTGTAGGGCTGAGCGTCAGTAGCGTAAGGCCGCCTACACCGAGGCGCCTTTGTCCAAAATTTTCAAGTAGCAAAGTCTCGGGCTCAAGTGGCTCGACGGCCTACTAAATAGGAAATGCGGGCTCGTTGGTTCGCGTTGCGGATGGCAAGCCAGAGGGACGGGGGCGGGGGCTTTTTGTTGTAGCCTACCAGCCAGCTGCATAATTGTTTGTATTTTACGCTTTACATGAAAGCTAAGCAAATCTTTTGTTATACACTGTCTACGGCAACAAGGCTGTGCGCCTCCTTTAAAAGAAAAAAAGAAAAAAAATGAAATCAGCCCCCTCTATATCATCTCTGGTAACCCTTCTTGGCGCTTTTGTTGGCCTTACGCTTTGTGTGCATATTCTAAACATGGCAGCGCTCGGCGGCTACCTCAACCTACTTTCGGGGCCAGACTGCCAGATGCGTCGTCGCCGTTGTTAAGACCTCTACAGTGCCAGCCTAACCGGCACACCCAATGCAGCAAAGCCAATCTGCTCGCCCAGTCCAGCAGCGAGCGCCACCCACATAAGTCCCCAACGTGCAGCAAGTCAACAGTGAGGCAGTCAGTCAGGCAGTTTTGTTGTTGTGCATATTTACCTAGCGCGCTCTTCGTCGTTCACATCATCTGCAGCATTAACTACCAGAGAGTGGGTACAATGACTACATCATTAGACTGGAAGACTAGACTTAGACTGGCAAGCTCTAGAGCTGTGACTCCCCAGACTTGGCATAGTTCGAATCTCTTAAACAAAACGTAAGTCTAGGCACAAGTACAATGCATTCGGCTTTGCAGAAAGTGTATTGAGATCTCGTTGTGTTTCTGTCATTTATCATTCGTCATAATTTTCATATGCAGCAGTTGGTCCACGCAGTTCCTCGCCTCCCGAACGACCACAGACTCTTGTCCGTTTCTTTGGCTCGCTTTCGCTACATTTTTTGTTGCATTTTTTTTTTATGCATATTTTTTTTTTGGTCTTGTTTTCTGTTAAATTACATGCACATATACACAGTCAAATATTTATTTAAAACTTATGCCCGAGGCCTTTCATTACTGTGCACGTTAAAAATATATACATATATATTTTCTCTGTTCTGTGCTCTGTAGTTTTTCCTCTTTTATATTTGATTTCATTTTTTATGTTTTAGCATGTTGCTTTGTTTGGCCGGCTCGTCTTCCGTTCCATGATATTGAGTAAACTTTATTTTTTATATTGCGTTCTGTTACTTCCTGTGAAAATCGGAGCATCGTTCGTTTACATTGCCGTTCCGCTAAGTTAATTATTTGCTCATTTCCATATTTTCTGGTGTCTAGCAGAGTTATAATTAGTCGTCCTTGTTGTGCATGTCCTTGCATGCGCCCATTGTCCTGTCCGGAGAACAATGCGTTATGACGTAGTGAAGCCAGAGCAAAGTTGTTGAACATTTAATGGGATTTACCCACCGAATTGTTTTAAATTACCATACTCTTTGCCCAGAAGCTAGCAGAACAGCAGAAGCAAAAAATGAAAGCAGCCGAAGAGTTAAAGAGCCAGTGCAGAACTGACATCCATTGAGATGTTAATTAAAATTCTGCAGAGTATGGAGCTAATAGATTTCCTTTGGAATCAATCAAATGCCATTGTCGGTTGGTAATTGATATTTGCTTTGACAGTGTTATGTATGGGATATGGGAGGGAAAGCACAGCTAGGTAAATGAATAGAAATCGAAATAGAATTAGAAAAAAAATTATCATAAATATCGCTGGAAGTTCTATTCTTCTACGCATACTACGTCGATAGAGATGGGAATGAAAAGTAAACAAACATTTATTCAACAGAATGAAATAGAAACAAGTTTAAAGTCCTTTTAAAATGTTTAAATTTACTTATTGTTATTTAAAGTCTTTTAGTTATGTTTTCCGAGTTATTTCAAGAAGAAATCCACGAAATATCTAGCAAAAAATATCTAGCCAGAAGGCACGCAGACAAAGAGTGCATTGCAGTAGGTCCTCAGCCATACAGCGTCGACTCTTGCTGACTCTCTAGTTTCATTCTCAAGGCAGGACACTTGAACTCCTGCACTGCACTAGGGTTAAGGAGGAGACAATCATTCGCAACTGTACTACACAAATTCGAAGGTGAAATGATTTTCACAAAGCTGACACTGGAGTGTCTGGCTACATTTATGTACTCAACGCGCTCTCATTAAATAAATTGGAATCTTTTGCAAGACATGTTTAATCACAAGCTAGGCCCCAGGGGATTGCCCAAATCCAAATCAATCAGTTGAAAGTAGCATATAATGCCTAAATCCTCTTGAAAATGCATATCTTTCGCACGCCGAACATTTAATACCCTTCTAGACATTTGACTTACGAATAGTGAAGCTCGTAAATGAGAGATGAAAATATCTAGAAAAACAGAATATCTGGCAATATAAAACTCATCTTTCGAGTGATTCTTCCCATAGTGCTATCTTATAAAGTAGTGCAAAGTAGTTCAATATTGATAAGATTTGTCTCATGTATAAGCATTAAAGTTTGTCAAGATATCTTGAAAAGCTGCTCATATAATAACTTAATTTTCCACCGATCGTTCCTATAATAGCCGCATGATATTCTAGCCCGATGTTGATAAGTTTTTTCATATATATGAGAAGTAAATTGAAACCTTTTAATGTCAAGTTCTTGACAAAGAAAAGTTTTCCATTTCTAAGGTATCTATTGGTCCGATCCAATTCAGATGTATGTACTGTCAGCAACAGATGGACGGGCCCAGGCAAAGTTTCAAGAAGATAGCTTAGAAACTGAGAGAATAGTTTCCATAAAAACAGACGAGCATGGATATATTTCAACTGGGCTGTTGATGCTGACCTAGAATATATATACTCAATGGGGTTGTCCCTTCTATGCGCCACATATTTCATGACAAACTTATATTCATGACAAAATTCGATTCAATCAAAAATTTACTTGTTTTATTAATGGATATAAATAAATAAAAACTATTTGGGATTGAACACCGAAAACTCACCTGTTAAAATTATTGTTGGCTTTATACAATTATGTCTATTTTGCAGTAATTATTGACGCTAATCGAATTAACGAATTTTGCGTTTAATTATAAATTCTTTGGTTTTGTTCACTGATTGGTTTTGGTTTACTGTTAATTGTTTTCGTTATTATCCCGTTTCGATAATTTGGGCGCCAAAGTACAGTCAGAAAACACGCACTCACACACATATATGCATATGGTCACACTGACACTCGCTGCCTCTTTCTTTCACTCTCTGTCTGTCTCTGTCTCCCACTCTATCACTCTCTCTCTCTCTCTGTCTGTGTCTCTCTCTGTCGCACGCACTGTTCCTTTTTGGGTGCGTGTTTATTATGACCGTTTGTAGCGGTTCGGCGGCGTCTGTCGACTGCCTCTGGGGCTGGTAGTTAATGCAGTTTGTTTGTTTGGCGACGTTTATTAGATTGAGCGAGGTGTAGTGTGAGCATGCACAGGCGTTGGGCAGACTGGATATTTGGCTGTGTGGCCAGACTTCAATTTGGTTGGCGGTTTAACGGTTGCTTTTGGTTTGTTGGCGATGTGTGAAGCGCACAGAGGACATACACAACTTGACTGAGCGAAACTGCACAAATAACTGAATTGAAATTTCGCCGCACCAAACACTGTGTAAGGGCAAATTGTAGGAGAGCGCATCTGTGTGTGCGAGCGAAAGGAGGTGCGGCGGGACGGTATTTAGGGGTTATGCAGCAACAATTTTGCCTATAGCTTATTTTCGGCAGCGCACACGCGAAAAACAGCAAAACACGAAATTTCTTACAGCAGAGAAATGCACTCGAGTGCATTTTAATTGATTTTTTTTTTCCTCATGCACATTTGCTAGAGCGTGCGAGCGAGAGAGCGAAAGAGACAGAAAGAGAGGGACGAATAGAGAGAGAGCGAGAGCGTAAGCTGTGTGTCTTACTCGTTTGTTACACGCGGCGTATGCGTAACATTTACAGTTGCATTTCGCACGCACCTTATTTTGAGTGAGTTTTTCTTTGGTTTTGAGTGAGTTTTCCAACCATTTGCGATCTCCTCAGCGCCCGTTCTAGGTCAATTAATGTTGCCCGTCTCATATTTTTCAAGTTTTAATTACCCTTTTTATTTACAATTTCAACAGCCGGGCAAAGCGAAACAAAACCAAAAACAAAACAAAAAACGAATAAACTTGTTGTGGCAACACATTTTTAATTAATTACATGCAAAAATCCAAACCAAAATGAGTAGCCGACGCTTGAGTGTCGAGCTGGTCAAACAATTAGCATTTTTTTGCCAGTTTAATGAAGTTCCTGAAGGATGCGCCCGAGTTTCTCTGTTGCCATATAGAAAAAGTTTTTAATATGTAAAGTGTTTTTTGAGGGCCAGCAATGTTTGAAAGGTGAGCATCTCGGCCGGACGAAATGAGTAAAAAACACAAACATTTTAACTGAAATTTCCATTCAGATGGATAGAATTTGTGTCAGCTCTTGACAGCTCACATAGATTCTTTGGGTTTTTCAGTAAGGTGGTCCTTCAAACACGAAATGTACAAAAACTTTGTCAAACTTCTGCAATATCAGACACAAGTAACTGTTTTAAAACACCTTTCATTTCAATTATTAGAATTTTAATATGTTCCTTTGACTTGTTCTCTCTCTCTTTGCGCCAAGAGGATTGGAGGATTTCTAGTAACCTACTGGCGTATATCAACAGGGCGGGATATTCCGTATCTCTCTTTCTCTCTCTCTCTCTCGGACTCACACTCTTGGCCTGTATCTCTTTCTCTCTCACTCTCCCAGTCATTTACTATGTCTCTCCCGCTCTGTGGCTTAAATATCGCCCTTTTATTCGATTCTTATATCATGTTTGAAGAAGGACGACTTGGCCAATGCCATCTAAATAGATAGTTTATAAATATTGAAATTATTTTATTAATTAAAATAGTAACCAATAATTAAACGTATGAGTTGCAGACAGCATCAACATTTTCTCTACAATACTATGTACATACATCACATAAAACGGCGATGTTTAAGACATAGAAAGAGAACTTTTTTATTCTTACAACCTCTCTGCCACTTACGATCTCTTCATACTTCTCTCTCACTCTTTCTCTCTCTCTCTGTCTCTCTCACACTCTCTGTCGCTCTCCTTTCTCTCAATCTGAAATATCGCCTTGCTATTCGATTCTCATACATTCAAGTCACGTTTGAAGATGAACGATTTGTCTTATGTCGAAACCAAACAGATATTTTACAAATATCGAAACAAATCAATTAATTTATTAAATAAAATGCAGAATAATACATAGCGTGCTCTAGTAGAATATAACAATTGAGTTGAGACATGCGCAAAGCGACAGCAACTCAAAGGAAACTCACTCAAAATCCGCAGCGTCAACAACATGCAATAAAGCACCTGAAGCCAAGTAATGCAATCGCAGACAGGCAAGCCGAAAAAGAAGGTACAAAAAATACAAATATAAAAACGTCAGCTGCACACAATACAACCTAGGGTACAAAATGGCATTGGAGTGATATGCTAACGAACAACAACAACAATAACAGCGAATGGCAGAAGGTATAAAATGATTGGCTTAAGATTATTTCGATTTGCTGGATAGTGTAATAGCACAAAGCTTCAAATTAGTTGGAAAATAACTAATTCCATTTATACTTCTCTCTTTGTAGCTATAAGTTTAAGAGTTTCTATCGCAGCCTCCAAATATTGGTGAGATATTTTGAGGATTATTTAAGGACTACTTGGGAGAACATTCGAAAAGCACTTCGGGAGTGCTAAAGGTAAAGATTTAGCTAAGAGTTATATTCAATACTGTGACAGTCAGAGGAAGAGCAAAGTTCCAACACGCAATAAAATTGATGATAATCTAGGGCAAATGACCGTGCAAATTGGCTTTGTAATAGATAGCAATTACAAGACCTATAATTTTAAATGCTTAAGTGCCGGGTTTGCCGTAGATGATATGGAATAGGTAATGGATTTCTAAACATAATTCCGATTGCAAATTTAATATCTTAGTATCTCAGCCTGTGTAAGACCCTAAAGTTGTTCAAGTTAAATACCCTTACCTCGAATCAACTATAAATTACATTTCTATTAATTAAAATAGCCAAGCGATATAATCTAATTTGCTTTAACGCAACGAACTTAGGCATTTCCCAAAGTAGTTAAGTAGATAATTATCTTTTCATAATCAGAACAATGTCATTAATTTTTATGACTCAACCAATCAAAATTAACCGAGGTAGCAAATAATAATTATGCACAAATATTGCTTTCCAGCATGTGCGACGATCGAACTCCAGACAATTCAAATAAAATCCTTCACAATGAACTTTTATTGCATTGAAAACGCCGAGAAAATCATTTGTAATTATATACTACCAAATGCCCAGAGTGTGGGTAAGTAATAATTGCCCGCAACTGACCTCATTTGAAGGGCGTTGATGAGCATTGACCACTCGGACCATTGAACCTCAAAGAGTTGGAAATATGGAAAAACAAAAAAACCACAAAAAAAAGAGAAAAAAAAATCACCACAGTTTATATTTTTAATGTCATGTCATCAAATTTTAAGGTTAATGACTGTGTTTATGCATGGAACCAGAAGTTGATTCTGGTGAATCCCTGAATTGAAAAAAAAAACTATTTTAAATGCCTTTAAAGTAAGCAGAACTGTTCTGAGTCATATGATTATATACTTATTTAAGTATATTAGCGGATTAATCATTGCACAGAAGATTTATTCCGATTGTTTATATATCATGAAGTGAACTAAACTCTGCTAAATCATATGATCGTATACTAATTACATATACTTATATGTGTTATACCCAGTAATACCCATAAATATTATAATATTTATAAGCACAGAAATATTTTCCCCAATTTCGATTGACAATTTATCAATTTAAAAAGTTTATATAAATTCAAATTTTATATAATTTTAATATATCAATAACTACTTATGGCATGTCGGAAAAACTCTTCAGCATAATATTCCCCATTTACAGGGTATCTTCGTACTGATCACTCCTTTCCAAATTAATTCATTTAAATTATTTGCATGTATTCCGATTTCATTTTGTTTCCCTCATTTTTTTTTTGTTTTGAGTCCATCAAATTATAATAATCTGATGAAAATGTAATGAAGGTGTTTACATGTGTAAAAATTGCGCATACGCAATGTTGTGCACGCTCCAATGAGCAAACAATTCGTAAGCCAAATAAAAATAAATAAAAACAAAAAACAACGATGATGAGCAATTGATGGGCAATGGTGAACGATTAGGCGCCATTAAAAATCGTTTCATAGCCAAAATTATGTTTATTATATTTATGGCGTATATAAGAGCAAATGCTCTGAATTTCTCAACCAGTGTTCACGAGAATGTCAATGGGATTCAACGCGAGAAATAGTTTTGGAAATATGTCATACCAACAGTTAACCGCAGGTCGCAGTTTTTGGCTATACTTGGCTGTGGCAGCTGCACTGCTGCAGAGCCAACTAGTAAAATCTCAATACAGTGGCTATCCGTACTATGGTGGAGGAGTCGCAACTGCAGGCTCTGGATATGGGGGCGGCATGTACGGCAATGGATATGGTTATGGCTACGGCTATCCACAGTACTATTCATATCCCGGCTACGGGTACACATATCCCAGCTACGGGTACGGTAGCGGAGTCGGAGGTGGGGTCGGAGGCGGAGGCGGAGGCTATGGTTACCCAAGCTATGGATACCCTGGCTATGGTTATGGTTATCCTTATGCGGGCACGAGTAAGTAGAACTTAACTGAAGTCTGCAAGACTCTGCGTTTGCATTGTATATATATGTATTAGTGTTTTGGACTTGTTTTCTATTATAGACACTGCCTTTGCGAGCAGCAGCGGAGGATTCGCAAGCGCAAGTGTGGGCAGCGGCGGTGGTTACTACGGTTAACTAGGGCACTGAACAAATATTTAAGCTAATTAGTCACGATGTGTACATATTGATTAAGTATTGTAATTAAGTTGATTCTGTTATAGTATTAAAATCATTCATTTTATATAAAATATAAGCAACACTTTGATTTTTGATAACTTAAACAAAACCGAAGAACTTGTAGCAAATACTATTCGGACCAATAACTTTTTCCCGCCAAAAAATTAAGAGTCCGATAACAAATGGCAGTGCTGCAAAATGTTTTACCAAGTGGTGGACACATTTTGCCAATACATCGATATATTTGTGAGAGTATTCTCTTATTTAATTGAGATATATATCTATTTTATGTGATAAATGAAGTGAAAAGTGGCCATTTTTCATGAATCTTCCGATATCTTTAAGAGCACGTTTAAATACATCGAATATTCATCGATATCGCGCAACTATCGATATTGGTGAAGGCAGCTTGTTGCCGGGAACTTTCAATTTCCAACATTCAATTATTTAGACAGTAACGTTACTTTCCGGCGCTAAAATTTAACGTAAACATTTCTTTCTAGTCGTTTTTTGTTTAAGATAATGTAAGCAAGGAATTACCCTAAATAGATGGTATAAATTATACACATTTTTTGAATCTAGAGAATAGATACTAGCGGCAAAACTATCGATTAGTATCAGCTGTTCAATGAAAATAAAATTTAAAAATGAGCACACATAAACGCACACAAGCACACCATTCTAACGGATGGATACATAGGTAGTCTCGTAAAGGCCAAACAAATACAAACTTCGCGTGCCTTTTATTCACGCCGTTCGCAAAAGCACACAAAGTAAGCGATAATTGATTGTTTTAAAATTGCAACAGACTTTCAAATAAATAACAATAGAATTTAAGTCTCAGTGCCAAATGGAATATCGTACATATGCATAAAAAGTGATTGTCAGTGCAAAACCATAACATTGCGTAATGGGGGCAAATACAACAAAACAAATGCATTCAAAATTGCGGTTGTGTTAGCGTATATGTATGTGTGTTGATGTGTGTCTACTGTCACTGTATATCTAGCTTGCAACTGAGCATCGTTTCAGTTGTGCGCATGTTTTAGTTGGCCTCAAAAAATTGTGACCGTTTCGGGCGATACATACACACAAACATATGTATGAATGATATTAAATATGCACTTTAGTTGCCGACAGCTCATTGCTAAAACTCAATTAGTATAAACTACGTAAGAAACATACAAACACACACACAAATAATTATATGCATACATATAGTTAAGCCCATAAATGTGTGTATCAGGCATACATCTACCAGGTTCTTTACAACAAAAGCAATGGAAAGTGCTGTCTCCACATTTTGACAGACCATTCTAGGGTGCTTTTGTAAGCTCTCTCACTCTCATTTTCGTACTCTGTCACACGCTCGGCTTACCCTCGTATTTAATTTAAAAGCAACAAAAAGAACTCTCGACGCACACTGCTCTCCTACCCCTTCTAGTGGACAAGTTTCGGCAATTGGAAATTTCCACAGCCGCAACACTAAAAAAACAGCTGATGCTTCTCAAAAATTGGCGCTACCTTTGTATTTGTGCGCACAAGTATTTGCAAATACTCGCGTATGTATGTGTGTCTGAAGAGCTTTAAATGAAATTCGACGTTTACACAACACTTGCCCAGTTGGCATTTGTTTTCGCACGAGACATTGTAATTATACGTAAATGTAAATTTGATTTGTTTTGGTATTTTATTATCATCAACGTTGAAAGTGGGTGTGTCTCACGTTTGGCTGCTTATCAAGTGTAATCACGCGACGCTTCGCCTGCTGTCAGAGTCAGACCCCCAATGAACATTTCAAGGTTGCTGATAAACGGCGCTGTTCTATAAATGGAATTAATGAATCTTTTTGTTTGTGTACTTTTTCGTTATCTCACAGAGCAACAAAATTTTGGTCTTTACATAACAAAGTGACAAGTGAGACAAACCCCAGACGAAGCTAAACCATTCCCAGCTACAAGATGTTGCGATTCATGCGTTATCTGTCCGCCAATCACGCTGTACCACAAAGCGCCGTTAGAAGGTGTGATTATATCTAAGATTTAAGTAGCCTACCTAATACCACAATTTCTCTGCCCCTACGCAGCCTGGGCAGCGTCGTCACTCAACCAAAACTGAAAGATTTCACTATTTCCAACGAGCCAATCTTGACTTATCGCAAGGACTCAGCGGAGCGCAAGGCACTAAAGCAGGCGCTGGAGACCACCGCCGCAGCATGTGAGGAGGTACCCATTGTTATCGGCGGCAAGGAGTACAAAACGGATAAGGTGATGCATCAGGTGATGCCGCATAACCACGCACACAAGCTGGCGAAGTTCTACTACGCTGACAAGAAGCTTCTGGAGCAGGCTATCAAAACAGCAGTGGAAGCACAGGTCAAATGGGATCGTGTTCCGCTAGCCGAACGCTTAGCGATTTGGGAGCATGCTGCAGATTTAATGGCGGGCAAATATCGTCAGGCCTTGAATGCTGCAACAATGTTGGGCCAGGCCAAAACAGTCATACAAGCGGAAATCGACGCGGCATGCGAGCTTATCGATTTTATACGGTGAGAAAATGAATGTTCTATAATATATGTCGAAACCTTTTTTTATGTATCAAGAAAGGTTGTGCTACCTATTTTCCTATCTACACCTAATAATTCTTTACATAACTCTTCTTTATATGTTTGTATAATCCTGTTTTTGTTAAATTCACAGAATTCACGCCTTTTTTCTTAAGGAGTGCGTTAAGTATCAACCCATTAGCGAGGACTTGAAGGTCACGAAGAACTCGTTACGTTATCGAGGCATTGATGGTTTTATAGCCGCAGTCAGTCCATTCAACTTTACCGCCATTGGCGGCAACTTGGCCTACACGCCCGCATTGATGGTATATTCTTGAATATTCTTTCAACGACTTGATTCATTGTCTATTTCTGTGTGCTGCAGGGCAACGCTGTGCTGTGGAAGCCCTCGGACACGGCTCTCCTGTCCAATTGGCGTATATTCAATATTATGCGCGAAGCTGGCGTGCCCGATGGGGTGGTCAACTTTGTGCCTGCGGATGGGCCAGTCTTCGGGGATACTATAACCGCCTCACCCCATCTTGCGGGTATCAATTTCACCGGCTCAGTGCCGTAAGTACTCTTTAGTGTGATACATTTGATTGATTTTCATAACTGAAATCGTTATAATACACAGCACATTCAATCGACTGTGGAAGCAGGTCGGTGACAACCTCGATAAATATGTTAACTTTCCGCGCCTTATTGGCGAATGTGGTGGCAAAAATTTCCACTTTGTGCACTCGTCCGCGGATGTGCAGTCGGTGGTTACATCCACATTACGTTCAGCCTTCGAGTATAGCGGTCAAAAGTGTTCAGCCTGTTCGCGCATGTATGTGCCGGAGTCGTTATGGCCGGATGTAAGCATTTGGGGTATAATTTCAAGATATGCTCGGTATAATAATACTTTTTTCTTTTGCCTGCAGATTAAATCGGGATTGTTGAGCGAAGTGAAGAAACTCAAGATCGATGATGTGCAGGACATGAGCACCTTCACATCGGCTGTTATTGATGACAAAGCATTTAAACGCATTACAGGCTACATTGAGCATGCCAAAAAGAGCCCTAATTTAGAGATCCTTGCTGGTGGCACATATTCCGACGCCAAGGGCTACTTTATCGATCCAACCATAGTGCAATCCACGGATCCCAAGGATCGCATTATGACTGAGGAAATCTTTGGACCCCTGATTACTATTTATGTATATAAGGATTCCGATTTGTATGATACCATGAAACTGGTGCATACCTCAACCCAATTTGCACTGACCGGCGCTGTGTTTGGACAGGATGAGTAAGTGTCAACAACCTACAAACTATTGACTTCTTCTTAAAACATATACAATTTAAATTTGTAGAAGCTTTATCAAGTGTGCTTTGGAGGAATTCAAAATGTCGGCTGGAAATTTCTATATCAATGACAAGTCCACTGGATCGGTAGTGGGTCAACAGCCATTTGGCGGCGGCCGGAAGTCGGGCACCAATGACAAAGCGGGTGGACCACATTATATACTTCGCTGGACGTCGCCTCAGTCTATCAAAGAGACATTTGTGCCCCTGCGTGACATAAACTATCCGTACATGTGCGATTAAGATAGAAGAGAGCAAATTAGAAAACGACAGGAATCTCATTTTAACTACTAACTCATTTATAAATATAAAGGGAATGTATATGTATTTTGTTGAACTATTTTTAACACGTACCTTCCACCCGAACAGCCCCTAGTTAACCGACACATTTGTATGTAGTTAAATGATATATCAAATCTCTGCTGTATTTTTCTCGCCTCGAACAACCAAATGCCGAAAGATGTTGTAAAATTGATATGCTGATTACATTTAAAACCCACACACTGAAACCTAATGTAACTCGAATTATAAAATATGTTTTTAATTACAAAGCAAAGTTTATGAACCGATTGTGATTATTTAATTATATAACTTCATAATTATTTGATTTGAATCTGCTTTGTTGTCATAGCCAACGCAATAAAGTTACACGTAGTTACTATTGCTATATACCTATATATACAGCTTAATGTATATATGGCAAAGTATGCATACACTATACATACATACATACAAGCAAACTATTTGACAATACCACTTGAATACTAAATGTGAACAAACAAATATGATAAATACAAAGTTACATAAACGCTAAATTGAAGTTCATTCAAATAAATATATATAAATTCAAAATTATTGTTAAATTCATAATTGCTTTGCCTGGCGGCGAGTGCAATTGGAGAAGCCGAGTTTAAACTTGTAAATAGTGAGATTTACTTTAAAATTGACTGTGTATAGAATTATTGACGTTATAAGAATGTCACTTAAAGGCAAATACTCGGTTCTAAGATCGAACCTAGTCAGCGATTCAGGAAACAGGATTTCCGCATTTGAATTCACTTTTTCGATTACGGCTTGGATAATGATCCATCTATGAAACGTTTCCCTTTTTGTTTTGCTCAGCTTAGTTGTAGCAGGCGTTCAGTTTATTTTTTTGAGCATATTCAAGTTGCATGAGAAATTAAATAATTAGTTTTTTTTTATAATATAAACACATAATGTCTGCTCCACACCATCCAAGTTCTCCTTCTAGCCCCTGCTCCACATCGATTGCAGCACAAACGAATAGCTACCCGGATCTGTTCGAATTGTTATATTGCGACGATAAAATGGACTGGGAAACATCGCACAATGAAGCTACCGAATGTACACCTTCCATTGATAACCATGACGTTAGTACTTTCCCATTGAAATTTTGTAAACGCGTCAAATTTGATTAATATCTATTTGTATTGTAGAAGTGTCCTGATTTGGCCGAAGATGCAGATGAGTTGGCCAGAGTTCCAAGCACCACGAGCGAATGTAATCCAACGAATCCCATGAAAACAGCTTCACGACTCCCACTCAAATTCCAAATTATGCAGTGCTTTCAAGTTATTATAGTTGTGGCTATAGTCACCCTTGTCGTCAATTGGATTGCAGACGCATTGTGAATACTTCACCCTTAATTTTTGTTTCATACGTTTATTACACATAATTCACGTTTTCACTCGTATCAACTAAATTGTTAGTTGTTTTTAGCTTTTGATTTACAAATATAAGTTTTATGTAGCAGAGCAACTTATTATAATAATTAAGTTTTATGTATGCACCGATGTTCAGTAAACCAAACAAATAATCGAATTAACAAAGTAAAAGAAAAGATTTTGCTGCGAAATTCAATTGGAACATGAAACATAGTTTGTATTAAGGTTTACTGAACACCGATTCATAAGATAGTCAAGTCCAAATACTAACGATATAAAACATAATATTTAAAACTTGACAATGGGCTAGAAACCAAGTTGTGCTTTACACAATTGATTGGTTGCGTTGGTTTGGCTTATTACAAACTAAATATTTTTAAGTTTATGTATTAATATATGCATATGTTATGTGCTAACATAAATCTAGTCAAATTTGATTGAATTGACGCCCGTGTCAATTTGACCGCCCCGATAGCTGCCGCGCTTCTTTTTGGTCTTTTCATGTTTGAAGGATTTGCCGCGCGTGAATTTTAGATCCTTATTGGCGCGCTCTCCCCAAGAACCGGCAGCGTTTTTCTACATTTTTAAAAATATGTATATTATATAAAAGTTTGTATTATTTTGTGTACAACAAATATTTTCTTTTGCGAGTGCTTTGTGTGCATGTGTGTGTATGTTGTAGACTCCATTCAACACCAAATCCAGATTTTATGTTCTATAATAATGGTATTGAAATATTGTCAAAAATATTGGAACGCTATTCCACAATTATTTGTATCCTATTATGGGTTGGTTTTATGGCGTCGATTGCTTTGTAAATGCCTTAACTAGTTTAGATATTAATTATCAAAAGTAATTTTTTTATTTTGTTTTGTCGCCGAATCGAAAGATTTATTGCCAAATCCGCCGCCGCGGCCGCCGCCACCACGTCCAAAGCCACCGCGTCCACCACGATCGCCGCCACCACGTCCAAATCCACCGCGTCCGCCACGATCGCCGCCGCCGCGTCCAAATCCGCCGCGACCACCGCGATCGCCGCCACCGCCACGACCGAAACCACCACGACCGCCGCCACCACCGCGTCCACCGCGCTGTCCATCAAAGGACTTTCGCTCAAAGCCGCCAAAGCTCTTGCGATCGCCGCCTTCCTCGCCGTTTTGCTTATTGCTGTCCCACTTGCTACGATCCGGACGGCCGGCAAAGCCAGAGCCTCCGCGTCCACGTGGTCCATTACTAAACTTCTTGAAGCCACCGCCGTCCTAGAATAGAGCACCACAAAATGGTTAAACACAAATTAGCCAAGCCCTGCAGCAAATGGCAAATGCAAATACAAATTCAGATAAGGAAAAGGCAAGTGCCACAAAATGATTTGAGTTTGGAAGGTGCTTTTGCTAATTTGTGTGTAACCCCCTGCCACTGTCTAACTGCCTAACAAATCCAAAACCTACTCGTCCACACAACGAGCAGCTGTCTATATGAATGTGTCTCTTATACACACACACGCACACACACAGCACCAACAAACTGCGCGCCACACTCAAATGCATTTGTGGCACTTACCTTTGCCTCAAAGGACATGTCCTGAACGCGTGAATCCACGAGTATCTCCTCGGTCCGTACACGCCGGAAAGGTGATCTACGACGTCCCCCACTGCTGTTGTTCAACTGTTTGTTGTTGCTGTTGTTAGCATTGTTGGGCGTGGAGGTGAAACCATTGTGCTGCTGTGTGTTTGCCAAATAGTTAACATGGTTAATTGAGTGCCAAATACGTTTAAAGATAGTTTCCTTTTAGTGTTCCAATGGGCAATCCCTCAACGAATTAAATCCGTATATATATGCAAATGATTATCCGCAAGACTGACTAATCACCAAGTTGTAACCTGATCCTTTGAAGATGTTTAGTTCGCCTTCAATTGGTATTATTCCATTTTTTTACAGATCCTTAAATTCAGATGGAACTTGCTCCTCCTCCTGTCCAAGCGATCGTTGTATAACGACCGCAAAGTAAAAAACGCAAGCCTATCTACACATGGTAAAGTGAGAGAAGACAACGAACTAATAATGATCCAAGGATCTTCCTTGAAATCATCACGAGAAACCAGAAACGGTCAAAAACAATTCAATTTGGCTCGTAACTCATCCCATTAGCTACAATCCCATTTCTATGTGAGCTCTCACTGCCCATGCTGGTGTGAGTCCAGGGACCCTCTCATAAGTCGCATAAGATTTATGATATTCCCATTTCAAGATAGCCCATGAGACTATTTGCCAGGGAAACTTTCTAATATATCAGGCTCAGCATAAAGTTCACCTTTTAGTTAGAAATGGTCAACTTTTAAATTTGTCGAAATCTTCGAAAACAATTACTTCCAACATTATGAATTAATCTTAATATAACCCATTCTTTTTCTTTTTTTTTTTTAGTTAACTCAGATTCACCGAAAACTGAAATATTTGCATTTGTTCTGCCCATTCCCTTGGATGTTGGCCGACTCACCTGTTGTTCGCCCGATTTGACGAAATTGTTGTACTTTTTGTTGGGTGTTGCTTCATCCGCATCACCGCCGCTGAACTTGCGCTTCTTGCCGGCACCATTGGCCGCTGGCTGTTGCTTATTGGGCTTCACTTCGCCGGATTCTTCGCTGTCGCTGTCGCTATCACTGCTCTCCTGCTTTTTGGCCGGTGCAGGTTTTTTCTTGGCTGCCGGCTCATCGTCTTCAGAAGAGGAGCTATCTGAACTGTCATTCTTTTTGGGCGCCGCCTTTGCAACTGGCTTGGCCGCTGGTTTGGCTGGCTCGTCTTCATCGGAATCATCTTCGGATGAAGATTCCTCCTTTTTAGCTGCTGGAGCGCTCTTCTTGACAGCGGGCTTAACTGCAGCCTTTTCATCTTCAGAGCTACTGTCCTCGGATGAGTCCTCAGAGTCAGCCTTGGCTGCGGGTTTTTTAGCTGGCGTCACGGGAGCCTTTACTGCGGCTTTCTTGGGCGGCGCTTCTTCATCTGAAGAGGATTCAGAGCTAGAGTCTGCTGCTTTCTTGGCCGGCGCGGCCTTAATGGGTGAAGCCTTTGGCGCTTCCTCCTCATCGGAAGACTCATCACTGCTTGACGCGGCTGCCTTCTTGGCAGGAGCTGGCTTTACCGGTGTCTTGGCAGACGCTGCTGGTTTCTTTTGCTCCTCTTCAGAGTCACTGCTTTCGCTACTGCTGGACGCAGTCTTTTTAGCTACTGGCTTGGCAGGTGCTGCTGGTGCCTTCTTTTGCGGCTCTCCTTCACTTGAACTGTCTTCCTCGCTGCTAGATTCTGCTGCCTTCTTGAGCGTGGGCTTGGCAGCTGCCTTAACGGCAGGAGCGCTTTTAGCGGGCTCCTCATCGGAGGAGTCATCGCTGCTGGAGGATGCAGCAGCCTTCTTGGGTTGAGCTGCCTTTCCTGGTGACTTTGCAGGAGCAGCCGCTGGTTTCGCCTGTTTCTTCTTCTCTTCTTCCTCCTCATCAGAGTCACTGCCTTCGCTGCTGGTATATGTGGGCTTGGGTGTCTCGGTAGCCGGTTTCTTAGCAGCAGCAGGAGCTGCTTTTTTGGCCGGCTCCTCGTCGCTAGAACTGTCCCCACTGCTTGAAGATGCAGGCGCCTTCTTTGCAGGCACAGCCTTCACTGGTGACTTTTTGACAGGCTGCTCTTCCTCGGAGTCCTCTTCACTGCTAGAGGAGGCAGCATTTTTAGCAGAATTACCATTTGTGTTTCCGTTGGCTGTCGGCTTTTTGACCTCGACTTCATCTTCATCACTGTCATCGCTGTCGTCACTGTCCGATTTAGTTTTTTTCACAGGCGGTATCTTTTGTGACGTTTTGCTTTGATAAAAAGCCAAGATTTCTGTCAGTGACGGCGTGTTCTTTCCCACAGTGGGCTATAAATGCAAAAAGAAAAGCATTACTGAAAAGTTGTTGGGTTAGGAGAACACGTGCTTTCAGCATGGCGCATCGAAATGTGCCCAACCATTTAGTAGGCGGCATTTGCTTCCTAATAAACAAAATTACAATTTATCGATTGCACACATTTGATATTTGCCGAATCGTAGTCTCATGCGCACGCATGCACACATAATGCATTGCAGCAAAAAAAAATATATAAATATAAAAACGTATGTACTACAACTTACCACTTTTGCTTTCTGCTCAAACACTTTTGCTAGGTTCTTGTCTTTTGTCTTCAGATACTCATGCACTATGGCATCGGTCAATTTTTGTAATTCTGTCATTTTAGCGACTATTTCACGATTTCTTTATTATATCTCACAAAAATCTAGCAACGACTAACTCGTTGCAGTCACAATAAAAGGCATGGAATTGGACAACGCACACACACGTGTTGTTTCGATATATTTTACACATTCGATATATTCTCCGCAATGCGACTCTTAATTTCACAACACCGGCAAAATAGTGCTGTTAAATGCAGCCTGTATGGCACATTCCAGATTTATTATAACATACTCAGTACATCATTCATTGAGTGTATTAATCATTCGTTTCACTTATGGTTAAGCTTTCATAACATGAAAATAGTAATGATATGCCATAATAAATATTTAATTGACCAAACCAGCAAATACTAAAGACAGTTCATATTTAGTAGTTCGATTAAAGTCGCTCCGAACATAGCTTCACAACTCTATTGTTCAACACTGCTTGCAAACAGCTGTCGTACATTTTGTTTGTTATGAGGCGACTTTTTATAAACTTTGTTTCGTCTTACCCAAAACAAACAGGCATAAACTTGCACTAATTAAAATAGTAAGCAGTTGAGGCGAAAAACGTTATTGGGTATGTGAAATTTCTTAACCAAAATTTAAAAGCTAAATCCAAAATTTACAGTCATGGCCGATGAGCCGTCAAATGCGATTGCCACGCCCCCGACGCCCAGCGAACAAACGCCCTATATATTTAAACTTAATAATGATTGCCTGGAATGTATATTTGAGCGGCTGCAGGATCTGCGCAGCGAGGTAGCATTTGCCAGAGTTTGCCAACGATTTCAATGGATATGCTTAAACCGATGGCGCGGCTCACATACTTACGATCAGCTCGATATGGAGAAGTGGCGCGAACTGTTGCCAAACTATGAAGATCTGTGCTATTTTATTAAACAAATGCGTCCCTTTATAAGGCACATGACTGTGTCGAGCTGTCTCTGCACGTTATTAAAGGACTTGGACGAAATGCAAATTTATGTACTGCCCAATGTAACCAGCTTCTATTACGATCCTGAAGATATGGACTGTTATCCATCGGATCGCAGCATATGCAAAATGGCTAAAATGATGCCAAATTTGCTGCGACTGCGCCTAACGACACCTATTCAGGGGCGTTATCTGTCCAACTTTCGACATCTGCAGGAACTACATTTGTACGAGGATCAGCATAAGGCATATGAATTACAGCAGGAATATCTGGATGAGATATGCAGGTAAATGAAAGCCATTCTAAACCACCAACTGAATATCCATTTAACAAAATCCTTTTTATTTTCGATTTACGCAGTCAATTGCTTAATCTGCAAGTGCTGGACATACGCATGTACGATGTTATAAGCAAACTGCGTCTCAATAACTGCGTGGACTACCTCCAGAATCTCAGCATCTTGAAACTTAACTTGGCCACATTAAAATCGGTTTTAACAGAGGTGCTAAAGCTGCCAGCGCTTAAGCAGTTGGTGGTTCTGCTGGACACCGAGTGGTGCATACCACCAATGGCTAGTGTGGACAGTTACGATCACAAAATTCGCGAAGTACGAGAATTCTATGATATAATGGAGCGCAAGGCACCGGATATTATAGGCGTTGCGGTCGATGGCTATTACATGCCTCTGGAGCCTGGCTGGGATACGGATTTATCGATTTGGTCTCATCGGAAGCTACAGCGTTTGGCAATTTGTAGCTGGACTCATGCCGTTGACTTTCTGGAGCGATATACCTGCATGACAAATCTCCAGCTGCTCTGCCTGCGCAACTGGACATATTTGTGCGATGATATTCTACTCAAATTCATCGAACAGTGTCCACATCTTCATCATCTTGATGTGTCCTATTGTCGGGAACTGACGCCAAATTTTCTGCAACGCGCACTCAACATTTTGAAGCAGCGCGAGCCAAACAAACAGAATAATAAATTCATCCGCACACAACCACTACTAATTTATTATGTTCTATGTGGTTTCGAAGATTATGTTGATGTGAAGGTTGGTATTGGTTAAATGTTGGAGCTTTATTTAAAATTAAATTTCGTTGCAGGAGCTTAAACATTCACCAGAATACAAGGAATACATAATGTTTATGGACGCCTTTCCTGTTAGCTCTGAGCGGGGCCTCAGTTTCGTAGATCGCGGATATCAGTTTGACTTTGAGTAAAACGGCCGGCAGCCAAATTCTTTTGTACATAACAAGCAACTCATCAGTTATTGTAAATTCTCTAGTTTCGTGACATACATTTATTGTAAATTTATGTTTTGTGTTAAGCAACAGACAAACAACAAACAAATTGCAGACACAGCATTATTAATTATGTACATAAACTTCTATGTACAATTTATTAAAGTTCACTTAAATGCAACCATTGAAATCGTATTTTCTTATTATTTATATTTCCATTTGTCCCCACTGTCCTCTTAGGAAATATCATTAGCTAACGAGGGACTTGCATGCGCAAGGATCAAAATTGTAAGTGATGTGCAGTGAAATCCGGGTATTTGAAATTCCACAATTTTGTCAGTGATTTATCGATAAATATACAACTCTGTCTAAGGGCTGTATCGATAAAAAGTACTTGTCAAATTCCTATAGCACTCATTACGCCGGAGGCTTTTTATAATAGTATGCTTTTCGTTTTAAAATATGGGCGAAAAGCAAGTAAAGAACCCCTTAGGGGGAATGGGAAGTACAAATTTCTTAAAATTCATCAACGCTGAACTTAATACTCCACAGGTAAGTATACAAATAAGATTTGTATGAATATTCAAAAATCCTGTTTTATAGAACAAAGTCTTACTGGGCATGGGAGTAGTCGCAGCCGCTGGTGTTTTTGGATATATAACATACGTGCGCCACAAGTACGAGCGTCTCGGTTATTATATAGCTCTAAAGGAGGATGGACGCACAGAGTTCATTAAAAGGACATCCAATTGGGAAAAGTGAAAGACATTTGAATATTTCTTTGCTTCAATCAAAAACTTTAAAGGAATCTGTACTGCAACCTAAATTGTGAAATTACTTTAGCATAAAGAGGTTAAAGTTAAGGTCAAGGCTAAAAACGTTTTCCTGGATTATATATATATTTATATAGACCAACAAATCATATAAATTATTAAAGTCAAACACTGACTCGCAAGGAATGCGTTGTTGACTTAACTTTTATTGACTTAATATTAAGTTGGTTAATTCGTTGCCTTTAATCGTATAACTTGTCAGTCAAAAAAGCCGGCATATCGCGCCATTTCGTCGATATTCATTGGATATTCTGCTGCTCGACTGCGCCTATCGATAGACGATAGATCACACATGTTTTGTTTACTAGAGCATTGTGCAATGTGCCTCAGAATTGTCGAAAATTAATTTGATACATAACTATGAGCGAGAAACAACCACAAAAGCCCGGCGATGGCATACGCTCCATGCGAAGCACAGGTGTTTTCAGATTAATTAACTTTGAGCTCTATACTAAGCCGGTACGTACACCGCAACATTGAACTGTCGGAATAATTAATATATATGTTTATATGCTTAAATTATAGAACAAAGTCATAATGGGCCTGGGCCTGGCGGCATTAACTGGAGTATTTGGCTACATTGCGTATATGCGTTACAAGTACGAGAATCTCGGTTATTATGTGGCTGTAAGGGAAGATGGTCGCGAGGAGTTTGTTAAAAAGAAATCCAATTGGGAAACATAAGTGGGGTTTTGTCTGGACACTATTTATTACTGTGTAGCACAATTTGGTACATTCAAGAGTTTGTTGTTATTGTTGTGGTTGCCAAAATATATATTAAAAAATCACAATAGTAGAAAAATGTTTTTTAAACTTTGAAAAATTTGCGCACGTAAAAAAAACAGCATTAACATTATTTCATTTCAAATCAAATACAGGAAGCTCGAAAGTACATAATTAGGGGGCCCCAAATATCGAAAACTTAAGTGTTTTGTTGTCTTGTTGCTGCTCGTGCATTAAACTCCTTGTAATCCTTTTTTGTTTTTGTTTCTTTTTCTTGTATCACACATTTAACAGTTGATGGCATTTCACTTAGACAGATAATTTGAGCGCCTTCAGCTCCTCCAAATAACTTGCCTCCATTTCAATTTTGTTCAACTGATTCAATTCCAGAGTTTCGCCTTGACTTTGACGCGACTTGAGCTTCTTAATGTCAGATAATTTTTTGGCCACACTGCGTATTTTGCGATCCTTGTCGCTATTGTTGTTGCTGCTGCTGCTGCAGCTGTTGTTGGCATTGTTATTCTGCGCAACATTGCCATTGGCATGATGACGCGGTGTGCCCAGCTCAGCCGTTTTTTGTTGCTCCTGCTGTTGATGATAATGCTGCTGCTGCTGCCTGGGCAGCGGACGCTGCTTTTGCGCAGGTCTGCGCGGTGATTCACCAATAGTTACTGCTGATCCCGTTGCAATCTCCTGCTGCTGTTCCAGGCCTTCAACTGGACCTACTAAAGTTGCAGCTGCATCTGGCGGTGTGGCATCGCCAGCCTCACGCTTGTTGTTGATGTTATTGTTGCCCTTTGCTTTGCTGTTGTTGGTATTCCTTTTCTTATTCTTACCCGCACCTGTAAAGAGAATGTATCAAAGCAATTAGCTATTGCAAATTAAAAATGGTTATCATTAGAAACAAATTTGGATGATCTACAACAAAAAAAAAACCCCCTACGCGGCTTATTTTAAAACATTTAACTTCATACTTATTACTTTATTTGCTTTAAAACAATCCAAAAGTTGAATACAGACTCTTATACATAAAATATTTAGTTTTGCACATTCCCTTAATCTTCATCATTATTTAGTCAAGCCACCCAGACGCTAAACCGTGTATAATAAAAGGTCCTTTCGTATCACAACTATTCCACAGCTAATATGCCTATCGTCTAAAGTTAGGAAACTCTTTTGTCAGTGCCAAATAATTGGAATAGAAAATATAAAATGTTTCAGAATTAGACTATGAAGGCGCAGTAGTAGATTTGTTAAAAGGTTTGACTGGCCGTTTGACCAAACATTGAGAGTATAGGAAAGGAAAGATTATTCAGGTGCATAGCACCGTAGAAATGTTTTAGGCAATGTAATTGTTTACTTACAGCCACGTGCTCTAAAATCCTACACAATGCATTTTGGGGTTTGTATGAGTGGAATGGAATGATGAATCTTTACAATTTAGTAGCGCTTATGCTGGTAGGGTCGGTAGCGTCGATTGGGTCGCGTAGAGCTCGCACTTGAGCTGCTGTGGCTGCTGTTGACCACGCTCGTTACCAGCTGGCCCTGGCCCTGTTGCTGTTCGCCCGAGCCCTGGCATCGCCGCATTATCGGATTATCCAAGTCATATTGTCTATGCCAAATTTTCCTGCTGCTATTACCTGGTGCTGCTGCTGGAAGTCCCGGCACCGTCGGCTGCGGCAGATACTTTTCCGGATTCTTGCCCTCCTTTAGCAAACGCAAATGGGGCGGTGTGTAGGCCTTCTTGCTGGCCTCTGGCTGACTGGACTTGATGCCCTCATGCTTGGCCTTCGTAATTTTTGGCTCGGCAAACGTATTATCCGCATACTGCTGCCACTCAATGCCGAGCAGTTCCTGACCCTGTGGCCACAAAGTTTCATGCAGCAATGCGCCCGAATAATGATACACCTTGAATCTGGTAAAAAAAAAATTTCAAAATATATATAAGATGTTTATTAATTTATCGAATCATTCGCTTACCCATTGCTAATGCGCAGCCGGGGTGCGGTGGTGGCAGTGACAAACCACTCTCCATTTGGATGCCATTCAAAGTGTGTAGTATCCGCGCATTTAATATTGGCAATCCTCTCTCGTTTGCCAACATCCCAGACTTCAACAGCGCCGGGCAGGTTGCCAAAACCGGCAAGCACAATCAGGTTGCCAAATGGATTAAAGTAGGCGCAGTTGCGCGGACCTTCGCCAAAATCAAAGATGACATCGCATTTAAGATTGTAGAGTGCCGCCTTGGACGGCATAAAGCCATATACGACAACGAATTCATTAGCCTTGGGGCTCCATTTGACGCTATGCACGGGCCCCTCCTTGGACAATGGCACAGAGCATGTATCGCCCTTGGTGGCCATAAAATGCACCGCTTGATTTCCATAGTAGGAGGCACCGCTCTTGTCCACCTCTGTGCTGGTTAGAAGCAGAAGACCGCTGCCCCGCTTATTCCACAGCATCTCGACGCGATCAGCTTGAAAGAAGCTCTTGCAGGCAACAGTTTGATTCTGACCCAAAGCCGGATACTTGTAGAGCTTACACATGGAGGGTGCGCCCTTTGCGCCAGGAATATAAAAAGCCAAAAATGGCGGACTATTGCCCGGACCAAGTGATAACATACCGCCACGACTGCCGCCAATCTTGCGCGATGTGCTGGCAAATCCTTCAACTGGACCAGCTGCCAAATCATAAAAAAGGGCTTCCCCACCTACGACCAAGGCGAAGATTGATTCGTCCGATGACCACGAGGGCTGCCAATCCGTTTGATTTTTTTGCACAATGGCAAAGACCTCAGTGCCAGTGGCAACATCATAAACAAGCAAATTTGCAGCACCTTCGGGACGATCCTTCGTAATGGCATAGTGCTCCCAGGTGCAAAGGTAAGTGCCACGCGGTGAGAACTTGAGATAGAAGGCCTTTGGACGCGGCAGAGTGCACTGTACCGGCCAGCAACCAGCGTTGCCAGTGTTGGAAGTGGGCACGTGTAGCACCTTCACCTCGACACCATTCGAGTATGCGAAGTAACGACCATCTGGACTGAAGCAAATCGAACGCGAACTTTTCGTCTCCTCTCGCGGCAAATTGGGCTTGTGCTCGTATGGCTGTTTTGCACCAGCTGACGACCACAGCTCAACAGCCACGCTAGAGCGAACTGCAAAGAGGCGGGCGAGAAAAAGTTAGTAGCCAACACATACACGCGGTTTGGGGGACGGTCAGAAAAAATGCTTATTTTATATGTAATGACTGCGGCCCGAAGGGGCGCTAACTATTGTATTATGAGGTGAATCTATACAGCTATCTTGTGGTATGCAATAAAAAGGATATTATTTGTTGTATATTTACTTGCAAGGGTAGGAACAACACCGTCCACAGCCGCAGCCATTGTCTTCAATCTCTCACACACACACACACGGTCACTGGCAGCAGTGTTGGTCAACAGTTGTTTGTGTACGCACGGTTGTATTGTGTTGTAATCGATAACGCTAAAGCAACATGCATTGGGCGCGCTTAAAACGAACATCAACCAAACGTATTCAAAAACTGCAACAAAATTTTATGCTCTACGTGAATTTCAAAACATTTTTAAACTAAAGAATTTTGTTACTTTGAAGCATCAAGGCAAACTTGGTGCACAGTACAAATTTGATGGCAGAAGGCGCTTCTACTTTCTCTGTATATCAAATTCTATACACAACGTCAGAGTTTTCATTTCTTTTGGCAAACTATTACGACAGTTAATGTTAAGTTGTTAAGCACAAAAAAATAAAAGTACCGCACAATTGGCATTGGAACTCGTTCAGTTACTTTCGCTGAAAATTGTGACCAAACAACGACCCAGGCACCGTGGTCAAATGAATGAATATTTTTTTAAAATGTTTAATATACCGCAATTATAAACTATAATATATATTTGTTGTTCTTTATATTATCGCTGGAAATATACAAATATAAAGAAACAAATTGATAGAATTAGACGATTCTTGTTTGAGTTAACGACCTGTGAACCGTTAATTCTGCCCCACTGTGGGATGATGGCGGCCGTCGCGACGCGTCGATGACACCTGTGTGTGGATAGTGGACATAGCAAACATGTAATGGCCATTCATGTTTCAGTTTGACAATGTTTTCATTGTTGCGGGCCGCGAGTGCGACATTTGTTTCAATTGTTACTATTAAATTTATTTGATTTATACTCGTATGGCTGGCCAACAGTCGAACACTTTTTCTGCACGGCGACTGCGACGACAATTGACTTTAAATTTCTGGCATTTTACCAAAGAGAAATGTTAACACAACCTCAACTTTGAAAGTTTTGTAACTGAGTGTGCGTGTGTGTGCGTACATTTTTTATTCCATCTTTTGATAATAACCATCACAAATTGAAACTAATATAGCTTGGCAACGGCAACTTTCCCAAAATGAAAAGCGCCTTTGGCATGGACGCACGCATTTATCAACAGATATTTACAGAATATGCTGTTATGCAATAATATTAATTGTAATTCAATTAAATGCAGTGCATGGCTGAGCCATTTCGCAATGCTTTCAGTTTTTTTTTTATTTTTGGTTTATTTATGCAGGTGAAAATTCCACTCACATTTACGAGCATACATTTATATATGACATGTATCTGGACATTTGTAAATATTACAGATTTTGTTATTTCACAGGATACGCGTGGGACAAGGTTAAGTTGACTTTGGTGCGGATGCTAAGTCACATAAAACGCACTCCTATACACATACATATATCAATAAAGCTTTATCCTTATGTATATACATGTGTATATATGAATGCATATATGTATGTATATACGTTCTCAGATCACATCCAATGTGGAATCGACAAATATCGATATCGATATCCTGTTTTCCTGCTAGAGTCACCAAAGCTTCTAGAATAGTATATACAGATGACGTATCTTTCAAGGAAGGTGATGGTTTAGGATATCCCCAAGTCGTACACACCCGGCTAGAGCATTCTTACTCGTTCTCCATTCAAATTGTCTTTGAACAAATAGATTGGTAAAACTAGTGTATACTTTCAGTTCATAGAAAAACTCAACAATGATTATTAATGTTTAATATATTTGCTTTAACTTTCTATATAATTTGAGTTTACAATTAATTTGGACTGCAAAATTTTAATTTGTTTTATGACTTCCTGATGCTTGCTTTCTTGAATCGGCGCCCGAACGCGTTGCAGCTTCTCAGGCTCTCAGTCTCAGCCGTTTAATCCTCCAAGTTCTCATCTGAACAACACATGGTACAACAACCAAAGATGGCTAGGCAGGGGCAGCAGAGTATCATGACAACACAGCAACAGCATAAGAATAATGTTAACATTATGATCCCGATAATAATGAAGAGAATTGTGGGAGTCTTCTTCTTTTTCTGTCCGTCTGAGTCTCTTGTCATTGTCTTTATGGTTGTGCTTGATAAATCCATTGTACTAATTAAAAAGAATAAATGTTAAATGTTAACTATTTAATGTAATTGTATGTCTTATAGCCTCTTATACTAAATACACACTTTCTTGCAAGCTATTCTCTTCTTACGTCTACCCTGCGAATGCCTTATCCTGTACTTTAGTTAAGCCTGCAAAGGTCTGGCCCTTATCTGCTCGGGATAAGAATACTTCCAAAGATCACAATAAGTTACAAACAAAGTTAAGTTAAGTGATATATCCCTTTTATGGGATGATCTTACGTGTGCACATAAAAATGTCAATCAATTAGTTTGACTTCATCGATTCTTTGCAGATCTCAGTAGCCCGAGCAACAAGAAAACAAAATTGTATAAATTTATCTGTTAAAAATTTGTAGCTGTATCAAAATTTCCGAATGTTTTTATTATGGTTGTTGTTTTATACACACCTCTTGTCGTATGTTTTATAATTGCATTGATCTAAGTAATTTTTTTTTGGAATTTTGTTTATTTGTTTCCTTGGTTCCTGCTGTGGCCAAAATTGCTGTCAAGGCATATGACAGAGAGTTTTTAAAAATAACTAAAATGAACATATGATTATAAAAATTAATGCAGCATACAAAAATTGGATACGAGTTGGTTTTTAGCTCAGGTAAGTCTACAAAGCTTGAATTCAGCCAAGTTTTTTATTTATTATATTCCATAATGTGCGATTCTTGAGCCTTCCAAAATGATAATCCTGGGAAAACGTAGTGACAATAAATGTTGTTCAAGCGCGTGAGAAGTATTTTTATTTTTACTGAAAAAACAAAATAGTTCTTGGTTTTAAATGGCCTATTTGTAAGTGTGCCATTTGTGCATTTATTTAATAACAATTTTGTGTAAACTTTTGTACATAAGTATGTTAATGTTAACATGTTACGATAATATGTTACTTTGCAGTTTCTGCTAACTTATTTGCATGCCACGCCTGCATTGACGACAGACAGCTGACAAGAAACTTTAAGAAACTTTAGGTTTGTAATACGCATATATACGCATTTTGTGGCAGATTCATGTGCAACACACTAGTTCATCTTTATTGTGTGGCGTTTGGGTGTTCATCATTCGCATTAGCTGCAGACGAAGAAGACCAATCCCGCCCGATGCCAGTGTCAGCAACAGGTTACGAGCAGTGCGTCGCACAGTCGTTGCGCAGTCGGCGTGCAGTCGGGGCGCAGTCGGCGCGCAGTCGGTGCGCAGTCGCAGTGGCAGCGGGCAGCCGTTGCGGCCAAGTGCTTAAGGAATGGTAAACGTTACCTGTGCCCGTCAGTCCAAGGTGAGCGCTCGTGCTGTTCGGTTTGCTTTGCTTCGCTTTGGTTTGGTTTCGTTTGGTTGTTTTGCCAGCTTGTTGGGCCGCGTTGGTCCACTCCTCAAAGACCAAGACGCTGAGCTTGAAATTGAAATTCTTTTGTGCTGGCTGGCCCTGTGGCTCGTGTGGTCTCTGTTACGTGTTTCGAACAAGTGCGGTGCGGAAAGCAAATCAAATTTGTATACAGAAAAAACGTTAAACCAAAACGTAGCTGCTTCCAAGTACAGCAAACCAATAAACAAACCAACACACACAAACACACACACACAACAAACACACACACAGTTTTAAAATGGAATACCGGTGCTTAAGTAGAAGTTCTGTCAAAGTAAGTGACCCCAATAAGCCAAAAAAAAAAAAGAAAAAATAAAGAGATACAAGTAACAGTTCCTTAGGCGACTAGAAAATACTCTGTACAAAGAAAATACTCTTAATTAAATTGCGAGTTTTTCTGCTTATCAAATGTTAACAAACTGCGAAATTGTCCTTTTTGCCGAGTCAAGTTTGAATTTCTCTCGCACCTCTTTGCAAGTGCTGGCATGCGAGTTTATGCCGCCTTGTGCATTTCACGAGTACAGGGTATAAAGAGCGCAGCCAGCCAATAAAGCGCCCACAAGGAAGCTTCAGCTCGGCTCAGCTCAGCTCAAGTTGTCTCTCCAACTCTCCGGCTCTTTACATTGAACTTGGCATTGTTCTCAGTTGCCGCTGTCGTCGTTGTGTCTGTATTCCTTTTGACGCTGCAAACCAGTATGCCATAAAAACTCTGTATATATATATTATATATATATTCAGGTGCAAGCAAAGGTGTGTATGTGCACACATGCAGCCTGGCTGGCCCAACCCAACTGGCAGCCGAGTCACCCGAACACCTTGGTGGTCCATTAAAGATTAAGCGGTTTTTGGGCTCGGCTTGGCTAGGCTTGCCTGGATTCCTTAGGAATTTCCGCTGGCTGCCAGCTGGAATGGCCAAACCACGACCTATTTCTGTTGTCAGCCAATCACTTGCTAAAATTATCACCTTTCTTTGACTTTCTTTTTGCCAGCTGTGTGCCCCACACAGTCGCAGCCTTAACGAATTTTTAATGAATTTGCTTTGCCCAAATAACTTTTACTAGCTGCTCTTTGTTACCCGTGTCACGTATAAAATATACATATACATATATGACTTATGGGTTTTCCTTAAATGGGTTTTACTAAATGCCAAATTCGGCTGGATAAGTTCTCGAGATTATGAAAGCTGTTTGGACTAGATTTTGCATATAGGAGGTCCGTAAGATTAGATGTTTAGGAGGAGGGATATGGGATAAGGGGAGTATGGTTTCCAGTGGGAATTGTTGAAATATAAAATAATAGTAAGAATAAAATATTATTAGATCTAACATTTGATAAACTATTTGAAATGTCCATAACATGTCCGAACTAATCGAAATGTGAAAAATGATGCCTAAGTGAGAGTTTTTAATTGGTCTCATAACATCCGAGCAATCCATCGATGTTTTATCTCTAAGTAGATTCGACATATTTATGCTCTTACTCACGTTTCTCATCGATTGTTTATGTTTGATACGTTAAGGCTCATCAATCTGCAAACCTTTGCCTTATACCATTTATCCATGCTTTTGCCATGCCCGTTCTCTGGGCCAAAACGTGTTGCTCGGTAGCCGTGTGGAAGATGATTCAAAACTGATTCAAAGAGACGCGGTCAGCGTTGGCCCAAAGCATAATACAATTATTTCTTCGAAAAGTAGGCTAAACATATTCATACTTTGATTTTTATGGTGTCCCGTGAATGTTTTTTTTTTTGTTTTTTGTATTTTTTCGTTGCTTGGAGCCGGTCTTCTTATACGCACCCAACTTCTTCTACCTTGTGAGCGTGAAAATCTCATTCATGCGTGCCAGTCAGCCTCGAGCGCCTGGGAGTTTTGTTGTTGTTCTCATTCGACTTGTTGACTGTGACGAAGATGAACCCAACCTTAAAAACCATTTGAATATTTGCAAAACGTTGCATGAGCGGAATTAAGAACTGTAAAACAAAGAAGTATTCAGTTTTTAGGTCAAAATATTGCCATTCTGTTCATTCTAAATGCCTTTTGCGTTTGCGTAAATTGTTTGGAATTGTAAAAATACCAAATGTTGGTGGAAATTCACATTTTCATAAATGTGTGTTAAATGGTATATTTAATGTAGCGCCAAGAACTAACAGTACTTGTTTAGCACATAATTGATGAGACGTGCTTGCCTTAGGCATAGCTATAAACATTTTTTTGTTAAATTGCTTAGAGAAATCTTGGGCTGCCTTCCCTCTCGGCCCGCTAGACGAAAAAAATAAAGCGTAATGAGTAAAAGTGTCAGCGACTGTAGCTAATTATTATTATTATTATTGTTATCATTATTTCGGTTCTACTTGGGGGCAGCGAAATTTTTGTTTTATTTGCTCTTAACCTCGTTTCCACGCACGATCGCGAACCGCCAAGCTTCAGCCGGACAATGGCCACAGTACGCACGCAGCATGCGAAGTAGCCCAAAATGAAAGCTGTTGTCATCGTGTGGGAGGCAGAGAGAGAGGTAGCAATGGCAGCCGCAGCCATTGCACTTGACTGTGTCTTTCTCTGTCACACCGCTTGCGAGCTGCTTCTAACTGTATTTGAAGCTTCAAGATACAAAAGCTGTGTTGTTGTGGTTTCTGAGTCTGAGAAAACGTGCTTTGCATGCCTAGAGAGCGAAAAAAAACCGCATTGAAAGTTTTGTCGCTCGGGGTTATCACGGCAAAGCGTAGAATCATGCTGTTGTCTTCTTGGCAGCTGCATGTTAAATAAAAAAAAAATATAAAAAACGGTCTAATGGGCAACGGTTAACAAATCAAAGAAATGCTAAGAACTGTTTTAGTTGCGGCCTTTTGCAGCACTGTATTTTATTTATCGTCATCGCAATCGATTGACAAATGTAAAACAAGCACAAACTGACAACAGCAGGTGGCCTGTAATCGATCCTGCACGAGATGTTTTGGCCAGCACAAAGGCCTTGAAAATTGTGCCAAGCAAACAACACAAACAAATAACAATTTATTTCATTTAATAGAGATTACCGGTGACTGCCATTGAGAATATAGAACTCTCTGCATGCCGACAGCTGCCAGTGCTTATCAATAAACCAGTTTGAAGTTGTTTGCTATTTGTTTGCTGTCAATAATCTGTCGTCGCCCCATTGCGCTGCCATGCTCTAAATAACCAATTTTCACTTGAACTTGTAGCTTGTAGCTAAGAGCGAACACAGCGCCCATATTGTTGGAGCCAATTTGTGCTTTGTATTAGAATTAAATATTGTTTATTAAATGTTTATGCTTTTCCAAAAGCTGCCAGGCTAATAGGCGACGATTTCAAGAGCGCGACATGTGAGTGAAGAGAGCGAGACAGAGACAGAGACAGAGACAGAGAGGGAGATGAATGTAGGTCGTTAACCTCGTTATAACGGCACCTTATATGTATGTAAGAGCTCTCATATGTGCGTACCTCTATATACATATATGCTGTATGTATGTATGTGCATATGTGTGCTCTTGATAGTTTTGCTGTTTCTTTTGCTGTAGTTTTAATTCTTATTCTTTCTAACCTGCCTACCTTGCCTGCGAGTTAAGTCACCAACAACAACAACACACACATACACGCACACACATAAGCCGCTGCTGTTTTAAGTTGTTGCTGTGTTTTTTGTTGCTGTTATGTAAGCGCTCTTTTGTCGCCGCCTAATGACTGCGCATTAGTCCAAAAAGTTGAAATCGTCGCCGTGAGCGCCTTCAATGTCTTTTTGATTAATGCATGATTTTACAATTTCTAACCCAATTATGAGAAGAGAAAAAAAACGGCTTATCATAATTATAATTATTTGCATGTTTCGCTGTTCGTCCAGTCATCGGCGCGACAATTTCAATGAACTCGAAAATGACGGCCCCTCATTAGGCTATGTCTTTTCACCCAAATCGCCCGGCTGGCAAGCCAATCCGCTGATTGAGCTGCAGAAAGCCTGAAAATCAGTTTCAGACAGGTTCAAATGGCAACGTTATGCGTAAATGTGAAATTAGTTAATTTCGACTAGGGACTATGTGTTTATTACGATTATTAAACGAAATTGTTGGGGGGGCCTTAAAAGCAAGAAAGTTAAAAACCGGCATTGACAATGGCGCCATTAATGACGACCACAGAAGAATTTGACAAAAGGGCCAGCCCGAGTTCAGGTGAGAGTGGTCCCAGGCACTGTGAAACCTGCGGTCTGTCCAGAGTGTGCGACTTGATGAACAACAACAACAACAACAACAACTTCGTCGACAGTCGCAGCGCAAGTTCATTAATTTCTTGTAATGAATGTGAAAAGAATTAAATAATAGAATTTCGCTTTCATTTACTTCCCACAAGCGAGCACACGCAATGGGCCGTAATGAGTCCGGTTGGCACTTCAAACTTCAAACATTTCGTCAAATGTGCAATTGAAAAGAAAGTTTAGTTTTGTTTTAATACTTTCGCACGCAAAGCAGCCCGCGGGCCACAATGATAGGCATGTGCAAAGTATACAATAAAAGATATGTTTAAATCAATTTAAAAATACCCTCACACTGGTATTTTTGTTGTTGTTGATAAACATCAAACATGTTGTGAGGAGGACATTGCACGTTACAACTTGTCGCAGACAGCGTTAGTCGCGTCTGAGCTTATTATCTTTTTAGCATGACATACGTGAAATGATTTTCTCAGCGGGCATCTTATTTTTTTGGATTTTTTTGTGGAAAAAGTAAATTATGTGCTGCTGCAATTTGATTCAATCGAAACTGGTTTTTCGGCGTTGGCCTCATGCCTTTTTTATATTTTTTTTTGGTCAGGCCAACACTTGATCAACAAAAATCTGCACAGAGAAAGTGAAAGAAAATACCAAACAAGAAAAAAAAAAACAAGGCAACGATACATAAAGCTACGAGAAGTGGTAATAAAAAGTTCAGACCGTATTAGAAGCCAACTTTGCATGTTGTTGAAAAATGTATTAACATTTTTCTTGTTGTTGTTGTTATTGCCGTCCGCTTTTGGCCCCGCCAATTGGAATTTCTTCTTTTGTTTTTACTTTCACGTACGGTTTATGGGGGCGATTGCGGTTGCCGTGATTATTTATGAATTCTACTAATTTGCTTAGTATCCACAAAAGTTGAAGCGGGTCAAGACGGGCATTGCCTGCCTTCGTTTTCAAGAAAATAGAAATTTTTTTATTGAGCTTCAGGAATGTTAATAAGAAAACTAACGAGCTTATTGCATATGTATGTGTTCGTATTGTTGTAAATACTACTATTTGAAATGTTATAATCAATACGAAAGAAAGCATTGTACATTTGTATGCCGATATACAGGGTATACTCTGGTCGATCAGTTCTGAGTATTGTGCTAGTGGTGCATGACGCAGCAATTTTTAGCCCGACACTTATTGGCATGTTCGCTGTAACCGTTATAAGTACAGGCTTGTCTCCTAAAATATCGATAAAATATTGAATATGCATTCATTTGTATGTTTTTTTTTCTCTTCCCAGCATCTAACGGCACTCTGCGTCATCAGCATTGTACTCACATGCGCCAATGCGGCGTTGTGGCCCAGCTTCAGCAGCAGCAGCAGCGCAGATGATGCGCCCAGCAAATGCGCCGGTGCGCGTGGATTGAAATATTTGTCTGGTGATGCGTTGACAGATTCACCAGACTGCCTGGGTCCAAATAATGCGCCATATCCCAGGTATGCGTCTGTGTGTGTGACTCATTACGCTTTGACACAATGCTTAACTTTCTTTTCTAACGCCTCTGCTTGTCTATCGATTGCAGCGCGGCCGTTGCGCGCACATTCTCCAATTGGAACGGAAATTCGCGACGTGGACGTCAAAGCAAATTGCCCAGCACACTGGATCCAGCAATAACCACAAGTGCATTGTTGAGGGCCTACGATGAGGTGAACAATGAGGCTATCGGAAGCAATCGTTATGGTAAGTCGGTCAGCCACAAATGCTAATGATGGTGCGGCCGCAATTTATTGAATGATTGATTGATTGCCTGACTCTCCGTTGATTCGCAGGTCGTTCATTAAAGAACGCTACGCCGGCGCAACAGTGCAAGAGCGATACGCCGGCGCGACTGTGCAAGACGCGCTACAATACAACTGCGCCCATGTATGGCGTTAGCTTGACCTCGGGTCAGCCCGTGACCATCGTGCAAAAGTTTCCCGATCTATTGCAACAGGTGGTTTTTGAGGTGTGCGAGTGAGTATCCTAAATCCATCAACGTGTTTACAATGTATGTACATATGTATGCGAGTGTCGGTATGAGCTGCCATAATAATTGTTCAGCGCTGCCAGACTGATGAATTTTGATGTTATTTTTATAGCACGCTTAAATATCAGTTCACATACATAGCTTTTGGTGAGCTAATAAACGTACATATTGCATACATTAACAGATACTAAGCCTTAATATATATTATCTGACTAATCAATAATGTTAAATTTTCGTATAGATCCTCAGAATGCGATGTGGTGCGTGGCGAGTGCACGCAGACGTATGTGCCTTATTTGTTCCTGGTTATACCTCTGGGCCCAGTTACGCTTACTGGCCAGGATTATGTGCTCGTTGAGAGCGGATGTGTCTGTAAGCCAAAATACTCGACGGGTGCCGCTCAAGAGCCTAACATGATACCGTAAATGCATGAAAGTGTGATCACACTGGTATACAACAGCAACCAAAAGAACTGAGCGAGTTTATAGGGTGGAGCAGCAAAATTTACTTAAATCTGGAATTATTTTTTGTAGCAAAATCATATTTTTAATGTTATTTATTCGCATTTCGTTTGCCTCTATTTATCTCTCCCTATCGCTGTTTAAATGAAATAGGCTTTTGCTCGAAAAATAATGCTAAAATTAAGTTTTTAATTAAAATAATGCATTTAAATTAATTAAAATTAATATCAAGGAACATCAGCTGCCGGACAAAATATTAGATTTGTGGTATGAAAGAGACAAATGAAAAACACGCACATGGCAAAACAAATTTAGTTATATTTACATATAATAATTTAATTATAACAAGCCCTTTTAACGTTTTGTTAAAATTTATGTGTATGTACTAATTTTAAAAGAAATAAATTATTTCAAATAAACAATCGTTTATGCTGCAACGATTTTTATTCAGTTCGATAAGCACGTATCGATGACACAATTGAAATACAATTGAGTGCGGTATATTTGGCCATTCTAAAATAAGTTTCCTGTACAAGTATCGCTTGCAAAAAAAAAACATGGCTATCGATACGATTTTTGTAAAGTGCATGCGCTGCCGCTACAACTATCGTGTCATCACTTGCTTGCCGTGTATCGTTTTGTGTCGTGCCAGCTCTAGCTACACGCATAAATTTTTAGCGAAAATTTAGAAAACGAGCAACTAAAAATCGGCAAAAGAGCAGCAAGTGTAATTTCGCGCATAGTTCAATAGTTGCATTGTGTAATTACACTTATAAAAAAGGTGTTTTTCGTGCATTTAGCGCCGCATACTTCGTCGCTTCGCACTCGCACTAACACAAACGCGCTGAGTGTTTTGCGTGTGTGTGTGTGTGTATGTGTGTGTTGAGTGTGTATAGGTGACAATTTTGTTGCGTGGTGCCGGGTTACAGTTAAATATTACAGAATTTTGTTGATCTGCGAGCGCGCGCATTAATTGTGGCATGAAATAAAAACATCGCAAATAAGCCGGCCCAGTTGAAACCACGTAACGCTAGCGAGTCCAAAAGCGTTCATCTTCAAAATGATGTTCACGGTACGTTGTTGTTACGCCTCATACGCTGCGGGTTGCCCATAATGCGGCCAACGGACAATCGATAAACGGCGCTGCAAAACTGCAAACCAAAAGAGAGCTGAACAAACATGAGAGTCTGTTTTCATGATCAGCCGCAGCGTTGTTGTCTTCCTTATGTTGTTCTATGCAATCTCTCCGCTCTTTGCGTCTCCTTCTACTCAAGCAAGGCTTTGCCAAAGCTCTGGGGGCACGCACATGTATGGGTAAAATGAGCAGCACAAATTTGAGCATAATTTTGTTCTCTTTACAATCGCCTCTATGGTGCCCAAAATACATAAAAATTGCTCTTGATGATGTTATCATTCGTAGAACTATTAGAAATGTGTGTTTTATTTAAGCAAATTAAGTTTCTATCTATTTGTTTTTGTTTTTAGGGCACCAACCAGCAGCAGGACACGCGCTTCAGCGACAAGGAAAAGAAGCTAATGAAGCAAATGAAGTTCGGTGATTGCCTCAACAAGCGCGTAGATATGTCCAAAGTGAAGCTGGACGTGCTGCGACCGTGGATAAGCAAAAAAATCACTGATATCCTGCACATCGAGGACGATGTTGTCGTTGAGTTTGTATACAATCAGCTGGAGGAGGAGAAATATCCGTGCCCCAAAAAAATGCAAATTAATATGACCGGCTTCCTTAACGGACGCAATGCGCGCCAATTTATGGGTGAACTTTGGGCGCTGCTGCTCTCGGCACAGGAGAGCGACAGCGGCATACCAGCAGAATTTATACAGCAGAAAAAGGACGAGATACTCAAGCGCGAGGAGGAGCAACAAAAGCAGCGACAACAGCAGCGTCAACGTGATTTATCGCGTTCTCGTTCCCGCTCACGATCCCCGTCGCGCTCACGGGACAAGCAGCGACGTCACGACAGATCCAAGTCGCGTTCCCGCAGTCGCTCAGCCCCCAAAGTGGTGGCTTCGTCCAACAATGGTAGCGCCGTGGGGCCCATCAACAGTGCAGCACGCGAAGCGGCCGCAAACGCAGCGGCGCGACTACGCAAACGCGGTGGTGGCTCACCCGGTGCAGCAGGCGGGGCATCAAACGCAGCGGCGTCGGCGGGTGGTGGACGCGGCGCGTCCAGAGAACGTCGTACAAGTCGCCGCCGCTCACATTCCCGCTCACGATCCAACCGCTCAGCGCAACGAGCGGCCTCAACGGATGCTGCTGGCACTGCCAAGACTCTAAATGGACGTCACTCCGTACAGAAGTCCTCGCCTGCAGCAGCGCCCAAATCCAAATCAAAGGCCAAATCGCGCTCACGTTCGCACTCGCGCTCATCGCGCAGTCGCACCAGGTATTAAATCGCAGTCAAAGCTACAAAAGGATGTTGATATCATTCTGGTGGATCTTAAATTCGTTTTATTTACAATTTAGAATTATCAAAGATAGGCATATATGTTTAGAAAGTATATCCGTTCTGGGCTAGTCGGGGCATTAGGATGTATGTGAGCTTGTTTGTAGATGTGATTGGATTGCAGACATGGTTCTATAAGGATATATTAAGCTTGCAAAAGGCAATTAAATTAAGTTATATCCTTATACTTCAATACTGAAGGTAACTTGAAAGAAGTTGAACACGCTTCTATTTGATATAGTCAAAGTCAAAAATATGTTCTGTGCTTAAGTGAACTTTAATTGATTTGATTCAAGCTTTGTTTTGTCTGATTTGGTCTATTTCAATTCGAATAGGAAACTATTTTATTGAAAGTTTTATTTTCATTGTATCGAAAATGCAGTCTTACAAAATGTCATGAATAATCAAGCGATTTATCGATATAGTTGTTGCTAGAAATAATTTTATTTGTATTATCATTGCTTAAATTTGATTTTGCGGTCATGGATTTACTCAGATATCAACATCCCAATAATTGCCTATCACTGATAACAATTAAAAATGATGCCTTTTGCTTTTCCAGATCCCGCAGCGGAGGTAAAGGCTCGCCAGCGGCGCGTTCTCGTTCGCGCAGCTCCTCGCGCTCTTCGGCGCGCAGCAATCGACGTCGGCGTAGCTCACGCTCTCGGGCCAGCAGCATCTCCCTATCACCGGAACGCCAGCAGGATCATCAGTTTGAGCATCGACGCAATAAGAACAGTGTCCAGAATAAGCGACAATATCGCAATAATCGTGACGGTTCCGCCAGCTCCATTGAGCGTGGCGATGGTCGTGCCAGGCAATTCGGTGGCGGCGGCGGCGGACGACGACCTCCGCCTCATGGTAGACGCTTCTCGCCACGTGGACGCAGTCCAATGCGTCAGGATAATGGCGGCGGTGGCGGACGCTTTCAGCGTTCCAATTCCCGACGTCGCTCGCGCTCCCGCATGCTCTCCAGATCGCCCATGCGCTACTCCAGATCACCCAGGCGGTAAGAATATCTCTTATATATAAAATTATATTGCAAATTGAAAATACTAAGCTCTGTTGTGGGGCTTGTCCTGGGCATCTGTACCCAGTCAAGCTCCTGATCTGCTGTCCGTCTGTTTAAGCGTTTCGATTTTAGAGACTATTGGCATCAAATATTCCATCAAGGACGCTTTGTCCCCACTAAGTATGCATATATACAGATGTTTATAGTTGTATATAGTTTAGATTGATCGAAAGTTGGGCTCTTATTTAAAAAACTTTGTTTACTAAGAATCCAATGCTCCTCGTCATATCCTTATGTCTACAAGGGTATTAAATCTTCCGCATGTCGTTCTTTTTGTTCCTTGTTAAGATCTCAACAAGCAAATATTCAAAAGAGAAGCCTTGAAGGTTATTTCGATTGGCCATGATCTATTAGTTATATCTCTTGACATCGGTGTCATTAGGTATATCGCTTAGTCAAAATGTGTACTCAGAATAGGAAAAGATATATGTACTCGATACTGCCTACTGTCTAGTTGTGACAAATGCATATACATCTGTTTTTGATATTTTGCAATTGTTACTAAATGAATTGTTATTCGCATTTTCCTTCAAACAGTTTTAACAATCGCCGTCGCTCACCGCCGATGCATTTTCGTGGTGGTGGAGGTGGACGCGGGCGCGGCGGTGGCGGCGGCAACCATCGCAACATGTGGCAGCAACAATATCGCGGAGGCAGTCCCAATCAGCGGGGCGGCGGACGCATACACTGGCAGGCCAGGCACAACAGTCCCAATGGTGGGCGGCGCTTCGATCGCCGCCAGTCACCGCCGGGTGGTGGTGGTCAACATCGTTACTCACGCGACCGCCGTGGATCACCTGGCGCTCCGGGCAATCAGCAGCAGGGACAACAGTTCCGCAAGCAGTTCTCGCCAGGCCGAACACGCTTTGACCGACGTGGCTCGCCGCAGGGCAACTTTAATCGCTGGGATCAGAATCATCCCGACCAGCGTCAACCGATGCCGGCGATGCGCAATCAACAGCAGCAGCAACGCATTCGACGCTCCAGTTCCGGCAGTGCTAGTCCGGCCGCGCGTCGTCAGCAGCAGCGCAGTGTCAGTCCATTGCCCAGAAATCGCAGTCGCAGCCGCAGTCGCTCCAGCGTACGTCCAACGAAACGCAGTCGCAGCCGCAGTCGCAGTCCGCATAGTCGCAGTCGTTCCACTTCGCGACAGCGGCAGCAGCAGCAGCGCCGACGTGCCAGTCCCGCTGCAGTGCGTCGGTCCGTTGAGTTTGCCGGTCCCTCGGTCAACACCATTGATCTCTGTCGCGAAGAGCCGCCGCCTCTGCCGCCCATAGAGCAGCAGCCACAGCGTAAATTGGAGTCACAGCAACAGCCGCTGCCGCAACCGCCGCAGTCGCTGTCGCAGCCGCCGTCACAGCAGCTATCGCAGCCAGCGCGCCGTAGCTTTGCCAGCCTTTCGCGCACCCCATCGCCGTTCCTTAAATCGCATGAGCGCAGCGTCGTTAGCGCTGGCGCTGCCGCAGCACCAAAGAAAGCTCGCGACAACAGTCAAAGCAGCAGCTCGGATAGCAGCGCCGAGGACAGCGATGACAGCGATGATGAGGATCAGCCGCTGCCGAAGAAGCGTCATCAATCGCGTCGCTCGGCGCCCGGCGGCAAGAGCCAAAAGGCTAAAGCTTCGGCGACAGAGCCAAGAGTCAAGGGCTCTAGCAAGGCCAAAGTATCGCGCAGCTCGGCCAGCAGCAGCAGCAGTGAGCACAGTGACGACAGCAGCGACGAGAGGCACAAGAAGAAGTCGCAGCCGAAGCGCAAGGAGGAAACGACTGCAAGCAGAGGCGAGAAGGAAAAGCAGCGTCGAAGCGGGGACAAGAAACTGCAGCGCAGCACGTCCAGCGAGGCGGTGCCGCCAGAGGCATTGGTGGAAAAGCAAAGAAGCTTAGACCGGAGCCGCAAGCGAAGTCATAAAAAGTCGCGCCGAGATGGCAGCGGCGGCGGCGGCGGCGGCGGTGAGGCAAGCGAGTCTGAGGAAGAACGTCTGCCCAAGAAGAAACGCAAGAAATCAAAGAAAGCAGCAGATACTAGCGACAGCGACTCTGCATCGGAGGCTGAGTCGTCGTCTAAGAAGAAGAAACACAAGAAACATAAGAAGCACAGCAAGAAAAGCAAGAAGCATAAGAAGCATAAGCGAAAGAGCAGCAGCAGCGCCAAGCATCGGCAAGAGAGCAGCTCCGAGAGCAGCCCTGATGACGATGAGGAGCTCTCAACGAGGGCTGGCAAACGGAATGGAAAACTGCCGCTGATGCTCACTGGCGGCCCTGGCATCAATGAGGATTTGGAGAAGCAGCTGCGCGAGCGTGCATTAAAATCCATGAAAAAGTTGGACTGAGCAACAGCAAACGGCTACAATAAACTGACTAAATTAAACAGAAGCAGATGAAGAAGAAGAAAGAATATAAACGTTAACTCAATGCGACCCCTCATACAAATATAAATACATATGCATACGACACCCTGACATTCAGACGGACATGCGTAGCCATTTAATCACTAACGTAACATTCATATTTGCATACATTAATTAATATTTCTAACAATTTATTTCATACGTTTAAGTCACATTGCGCGTCGAAACCTATTATAACAAGAATTCGTGCATGATAAATACAATTTGTATTATGTACAAAAACAAGAAATTTCTAAAAAAAAAAAATATTACAATAACAAATAAAAAGCCGTTGTGCTTTTACAAAAAAAAAAAGAAAGCCCTAAAAAAAAACATAAATCAAACTAAAGAAAAGTTTGGTAATTATGCAAGTTGCTACAGTTATTAGGCAACAATGTTTGCTTAGAACACTACCGTTTAATGTCTAAGTAGGTTTTACAGAATGTAATTAATGATACCTAAAACGAATATTGTGTGCGTTTGAAAGCATTATTGATTAATATATATATAAAGAAAAGAAAAAATAAACAATTGTAAAAGTAATAATTGGGTATTTTGAATTTCAACTTTTAGCGCGCTGTGTGCAACTCTAAGCAGCTAAACATTTGACAGCACTAGTTTGTGGTGCTTCGGTCACACTTAAATGACCAAGCTGGCAACGCTGCGAGCAGCTGTCAAATGCTTTGACAGCTCACCAACTTCCTTTCCTTTTTTACGTATCGTACGAGATGGTAAGGCTGAAAATATAAATGGAAGATAAATACACTGCCATCGACGCGCAATACAAACAAATATCCAGTGAAATGTAATGCAAATTACGCTATAAACTATGAAATTGCTGGTTCTGTGAGCATTTATGTGAACGTGCGTGTGTTTAAATGAAAAACTTTGGAGTTTTTGTTTGTTGTTGCAGTCGTTTGCTTGAAATCCGTTGAATTGATTGGTAACTGGTTTTTGTGCATCATTTTTGTAGGCTCGTGGACCTAAGAAACATTTGAAGCGTTTAGCCGCACCAAAGGCATGGATGTTGGACAAATTGGGCGGCGTCTTCGCCCCACGTCCCTCAACCGGTCCACACAAGCTGCGCGAGTCGCTGCCGCTGTTGATCTTCCTGAGAAATCGTCTAAAGTACGCTCTCAACGGCGCCGAAGTGACCAAAATTGTCATGCAGCGCCTCATCAAGGTTGACGGCAAGGTGCGCACGGATCCCACCTACCCAGCCGGCTTCATGGGTAAGTCTAGTCACACTCGGCACTGCGTTCCAGTTCTTAATCGTTTATAATTTATATGATAGATGTCATCACCATTGAGAAGACTGGTGAGTTCTTCCGTCTGGTCTATGATGTGAAGGGACGTTTCACCATTCATCGCATTTCCGCTGAGGAGGCCAAGGTAAGTTCCAATGAAAGATCCTGTTCGCATACGCCGGGCTTTATCGAAGACCGTTTAGCGTTGTCCGGTACGCCAATTGGTTCAAAATGAAGCCCATAGCAATCTTTGATACGACGGTCTCTGAACTGTGCATATTGCCAGCCGTTTCAGTAACTTTTACGTGCAATTACAAATCAACCAAGCAATTATTAGCTTAAATCCACTTGTAGAATTTTCTATTCTAAATGCATATTCTTTTTATTGCAGTACAAGCTGTGCAAGGTGCGCAAGACACAATTGGGTGCCAAGGGCGTGCCATTCCTGGTGACGCACGATGGCCGCACCATCCGCTATCCCGATCCTCTGGTGCATGCCAACGATACCGTGCAGGTGGACATTGCTACCGGCAAGATCACCGACTACATCAAGTTCGATTCGGGTAGGTGCATCCATTATATCTTCAACTTGGCTGGTTCGAAGACCACAAAACGCTTTCCATTAAGTTGCGTGGTTCAAATACAAAGCCAATAGCAATCTTTGATACGACGGTCTCTGATTTGTGCATATAGCCAGCAATTTCAGTAACTTTGACGTGCAATTACATTAATAATACCCAAGAAAATATCAAGCTAGGTGAATAACAAAAAAATGTATTTTTTCCGATTAACAGGCAACCTCTGCATGATCACTGGAGGTAGGAATTTGGGACGTGTTGGCACCGTTGTCAACCGTGAGCGTCATCCCGGCTCCTTCGATATTGTGCACATTAAGGATTCGCAGGGTCATGTGTTTGCCACTCGTTTGACCAACGTGTTCATCATTGGCAAGGGCAACAAGCCTTACATCTCGCTGCCAAAGGGCAAGGGTGTTAAGCTGAGCATCTCGGAGGAGCGCGACAAGCGTTTGGCCGCCAAGACCCACTAAATAACATGCCAGCCGGACAGCAGCAGCAGCAGATTAGGGGACAAGAGTAATGAGGATTTTTACCTTTTAGCATAACTCTGTACGTTAGAGCTACGGAATTACAAAACAACGTAAACAAATTCATTCGTTTTTTTATACCCCACTGTCGTGGTATATGGTTTATTTAGGTATTTAAATGGGCATGATAAATCGTTATCGATATGAGGTGAAAGAGCCGGACATGGGGAATGAAAACTGTCTTGCATGAGTACGGATTGCCCAACTTGTTTTACCGCCTCTTATTTAAGTCAAGAACATTAACTTCATTGAAACCATTTACAAATTGGGCTTTAATTAAGAACATTTAAGGAATACCATTAACTATTGGGAGGGGGTAAGTTTCGCGCGCCAATTTTTGCTTATCAATGTTCAGTGCTGTCTAACTTTTTCAGTGTGTAGGGCTGCAAAGCTTCGATAAATACGCTAACGCGTATCGCAATTATCGATAGCAAGTTCTGTCTTTGTGTGTAATGCAGTGAAAGGCTTGCGCACTGGGCAAATTAGTTAAAAAGAAACTGGAAATCAACTCGCCCACTGAAGTAAATCCTAGGTAACTTATACTAATAATTGGAAGCCATATAGCTGCTGGCACCCAAAGGCAAAGTCAGACCATCTGTATGTGTATAAACTGTATGTGCGTGTGTGTGTTTTGGTGTTGCTGTGAGCCCGCATACACACACATGCCTTCATATACACATACACACTAGTACATATGTTTGTATGCATGTTGGTCATATGTTAGCATGTCTGATAAACTCTGTTGAAGTGAATCATTTGTTTGGCTCCAGTTCGAGTTTGTTTGTTTGTGTAATGCGAAGCGCATTAGTTTGTAGATAGTTGCGGTCTTTGTGCCCTCACATAGCTAAAGTAAAGCACTCTACATTCGCAGACAGTCGCGTCATAGAACCCAACGACCACGCACCACCCACAAAAAACAACGAAGAAACACCAAAGACAGTTTTGTACAACCGACACAGAGAGCTAGAGTGACCAGGCTAGCACACACATACACACCGACATACACATAGTACAAGAGTGACCAGACACCAATAATCATGGCGCAGGCATTGAACAATCCAGCCGGTGGCACGCATCGCGATTATGGTGCTACCTCCAGTGCCACGCCCGAGGTGAGCTTTGCCGCTGCCTCCAGTGGCAATTCCGGCTTCAGTCCCACGGAGTTCGTGTCGCTGAGCGAGGATATTGGCCACAATATCACATCGATAAACAGCAGCACCAAGCAGCTGGAGAAGCAACTAAAACTCATAGGGACGTCCAAGGATTTGTCGTCCTTGCGCGAAAAGATACACAGCATTAATACGAAGAACAATGCGCGCGTTCAGACAACCAGTCAGGATTTACAGCGGCTGCAGGCGGTGGTGCGTCATGGTGATCGCCAGCAGAAGCTGCAGCTGGACAAGCTCACCCAAGGATTTCAAGAAGTTGTCGAGAAATACTCAATGCTGCAGAAGCGCGTATCGCAGGCAACGCGACAAAGCTATCAAGTGGCCGCCGAGGCTGAGCGTGAGTCTGTCATGTCGGCCAGAACGGAGCTGCTGCAGCAGCAGCGGCAGGATCAAGCCGAACTGGAGCAGCAGCATACTGTGCTCGTCGAGCGTCAGCGCCAAGTCGAACAAATTGAGGCCGATATACTCGATGTAAATGCCATTATGAATAAGCTAAGTACCATGGTGGTCGAGCAGCGGGAGGTGGTGGGTGAGTAAAAAAATTGCATTACTCTAAAAGTACGATATTGATAACGGAGCTTTATATAGTATATCGTCAAAATATAAATAGTTTTCGATAACAGTTGTGCAGCTGATCGATCAGCTGTCGATAATTTTGCCTCAATCAAATAGGGGAATCATTATCGTATCGAAACAGATTTGAAATATTGTTACCACAATTAAATATCATTCCATATCGCAGATAACATGGAAACGCTTATTGATCGGACGGCCGCTGACGTGGAGGAGGGACGCAGTGAGCTGCAAAAGGCGGCTGCCAGTCGTAATAGCCACCGGCGTAAGATATTGATACTTTTAGTGATTGCTGTGATAATAGGATTAGTTGTAACTGGCATTATAGTCGGAAAATTGAGTTAATTGTTTTATATATATATATCTATATGTGTGTGTTTGTATATATATCTATATACATATATACACATTACGTACATACACATAAAATAATTAACTAAAGTTTTGTAAAACTATTTTTATAAAAAATAATGCATTAATCACAAAGTGAGTAAACGCGCGCGCCAAGCGAGCAAAGACAAAAACAGCAAAAATTAAATACAAATACGAGTTTAAATCCGAAACGCGTTGTAGATTGTAGTTATGTGTATGAACAAGAAAAATAATAAATCTAAATTTAAATATATGTAAAAGAGAAGGAACAGTTTAAAATAACACAATAACAATTTAAAATATTCAACGCTTTTAAATGTTAAATTATTTCCTGTTAAACAAAATATCAAAACAATAATTTGCGTATTGCATTGAATGTACAATTTGTTTTTGTAGTTAAGCGATTAAATAATATACTACGTTGAATAAACTCGGTTGATTGCTTATCGGTCTATATGCTTAAGACATTAAAAGATACATTTATATAATCTGATTGATTTTATGCATAAATTTAATTAACCAAAGCCATTTAACTCGTAGTCCGAATTTAAATAAAGCGCGATGACTAAAAACAATGTAAAGAGCTTAAATGTGGAGCACTGTGGAGTAAATTAATACAAGAGTTGTTGTTATTACGTTAACAGGTCTGTTTGCTTTAACAGAATTATAAGAATAACCATCGACCGACCTCCACAAATTATCGGGCGTCAGCTGGTTGAAATTTGCGAAACGTGCTTTTGTTTGCAAGATCTGTATTTGCATTTATTTAGTTTATTATTACTATAAAAATGCCACAAGGTAAATTCAAAAAAGCCAAATTACCTGCTGCCATACAGAACAAGAAGAAGCAGCAGAAACAAGCAGCGTTCACACGCAGAGCAAGTGAGTAGTGCACTTTGGCAACAGGTTGCAATTGCTAACATTCGGTAATTTCATTTAACTTACAGATGCTCCTATACAAGCCAAGAAGGGGAAATTTAATGAAACCCAGAAAATCAAGGCGGTCATTTCCAAATCTGTTAACAAAAGTGTCGAAAGCGAGCTGCGCTCACGTGCACACGAAGGATACATACAGCTAAGCAAAGCACAAGAAGCGGTCGCCAAGCATCATTCGACGCAGGCCGCAGCCGCGGCAGCGGCAGCCGCCTGCACAGAAAAAGCGCGCGAATAGTCTTATATGAAAAACAGGTATGTTTAACTCTTATTAGCTGAAGGATGTTAATCTTCATTCTATAGCCAGAGTTGAACGTTAAGTCTAGTCGGTCCGCATGTCTGGGGTCCGTCTACTTCCGTCTACCGCGGCAGCGTCAGCCGCCAGCACAGAAAAATCGCGCGAATAGTCTTATATTAAAAACAGGTATGTTTAACTCTTATTAGCTAAAGAATGTTCATATTCATTCTATAGCCAGAGTTGAACGATAAGGCTAGTCCGTCCGTTATTTAATTATATAGATGATTACCATCGGACTACTATGTCGTTGGAGAGAAGTCGATTCAAATTTGCTTGTGTTTTGTTTTGATTAATCCTGACTAAACCTAGCATTTACAAGCTTTCCTATACTTTTGATAAGAGATTGCCATCAGACTAGCTTTATTCGAAAATTAATGAAAAATGAGCTGTGCTTGGAAAACTTTTTGTCTCCCAACATATCTTGATTAAACTTATTTTCCAACGTATCTGATAAATGTCTAATATCTAACATCAGAAGACTCACAAAGTACAAACAAATTTATAAGCCATAGCCTAACTGAGTATATAATCTGCAGAATGTTGTGTTCTTTCACGACTGTCATAGGAATGAGATATGGGTAGATCAACTGGGCATTGCTAGGCAATACGTATATATGCTTTAAAGAGCTGGTGATTTATAGGCCAAATTGTTTTATGCTCTTTCTATACACATTTCCAATGGGTTGCAGAATGCAAAGAGGAATGCAGCGGGCTGCATCCCATCAAACTCGATTGCAAACTCCGAGTGGTGTTGTAATTGCAGGCTGAGTGCAGTTCATTTGCATGCTGTTGAATATGCAAAGGACACTTCAATTTTCGCAGCATAAAACTAAAAACGTAAAACGTTCAAAAACCCACCGCATCCACCTGCGCACCTGTTCCGCACACCTGGTCGCTGTCGCCGTGTGAGCGAGCGCTCATTTGCATGCGATTGACTGGGGAGTGGGTGAGCATGGGGGACGGAATCAAAGTGCAATACGAATCAGCATAGAAAAACAAAGACAACAACCAATTGACAGCGGATTTTTGCGTTATTCCATGCGGGGAGAGGGCTAATTAAAAGCGCATCAAAAGCGCCAAATTTGCATAGCAAACGAAACGAAACGTTGCAAAAATTAAATAAAAATTTGTTAGTTTCTCATTTTGCGTTCGTTTTTTTTTCAATCTTCTTTGCTTTTCTCTTTTACTTTTCACTTTTCATTCTGCCAATGCCGAAAAAGTTTCGTTTTGACGAGCTGAGGACGGTTGCGGAGTTAGTTGGGGGCTAGCAACACGCCCAATAAATGTCAGCGCACAAAACTTTGTTGCCAAACTATTTTTATAATTAAACAAACACAAACTAATTGCGATAAGTAGCAAAATGACTTGGCAATTTGTGAAACATTCCTTCGGCAGCCTGCGGCCCATAAATTATCCAAATGTCAAAGTTGCATGTTGCAGGCGCTTGTTGTTGTTGTTGTTGTTGTCGGTTGGTCACCCCCGCACATCCCCAAAACCAAATTTAAAACATATTTTTTATAAATGTTTGATTTTTAGTAAATCTGAACAATATCTTGTTGATGTTGATCTCTTTGCGTAAACTGAACAACAAATTCTTGCATCTTGTATCTTGATATCAGACAATGTCGGCACGGTCGTACCAATATTCTCACATTCCATCCAATAACTCACATTCGCATATTTGAAATGTACGAACAGTTACATATGGTACGTACGTTGAAGAATGTGGCATTTAATCCAATCAGACGCTGGTGACATATCGAAAATTTCATTTGTTTATTCCCCTCGAAAAGTCTGTTGACTCCTTTCCTAACTTTAATATGTCAGCAAGTGTTTCCCATATTATTGCCTGATTTGGCTTGTTTTGTTAACCTAATTAACCTAATTTGTAGCACATTTAGTCATTATTTCATATAAATTGGGCAAGTCCTTGTTTTGGTATAGGGTACCAATCTGACACTTCCTTAGCGGCGATGTCCCCTCGACTGTATTGATTTTGTTGGCGCATTTGAATTGTCTTGGAGCTCCAGTGGAGCCTTCCATGCTGATCTTATTGCCTTATTATAGCTCATAGCAAAATCCTTATTTTGGTCTTCTATGGCTACTAAGGGTCACAAATAAAGTTTTTATTTAAAAGGAGTCCCTTTTAGATATAGACTGGACAACTAGAGAATGTTGCTGGGGCCTGTCGTCTCAAATGCGGCTGGTTCAAAGACGCCTTCGTTTTGGTTCGGGTTCGAGAGCTGTTTGGATAGTGCTTTTAGTCTTTTATTAAGCGACAGTATTCTATATTGTGTATGTAGGTCATAAATGCTACATAAAACTGCAGTTCGCATATCTGAAGGAAAAGGGAAAGTTATTGCAAACTAAACGCATCAGATTCATCAGATTGAATCCGCTTATGGAACCAATTGAAAAATTTCTAACAAATTGAATGCCTGACGCACTTGATTATTTTCCAGAGAATTTTAAGCAAAATGTAATTGAAATTTTGCATTACAATTGATGGGTAGCTCTTTGATTGATTTGCTTCTGCTGTGCGCTCTCACAAGGCTTAAGGTCTCCTATTGGAGAGACCCGGCCACACAGCTGTGCCCAGGCGTTTGTCACACATCAGGACAAAGGATAATGAGCATTACAAAAGCGGAAATCACACGGCCAAACATCCTTTACAAGTTTTCTTCATTTAAAATATATTTGCCCGCTACGCTTAATGCCCGAATGTGTGCCTTGAGCAGGCAGAACAAAAAGAAAAAAATGAAATGGAATAAATGTGGAAAAAAAAGTATTTGAATATCGACGTGTGGCCATTGTCCACTGTGCCCAGTGCGGAATGCACAGCCCGGCCTACCTGCGGCTGCCTCATTGTGTGCGAGGCGCGCATGTAAATTTGTCCAACTGGATGCAAAGACAAACACTTGAAACGTTGAAAGGACAAATGGACAAATGGACAAACGGCCGCCAGTTTGTGGCCACCTGCGGCATTTATTATTATTTTTTTCTTCTCTCTTTCTGTTTTTGCATACAATCGCGACTGGGCCAAGAAATATGTGTGTGTCTGCCTGTGTGTGTGTGGGAATTTTGATTTATTTGACAATGGCAACGGCATTTAAATGCAGTTTTTCGGTTAAGGCCAACATTAAGTTTGTACTTTTACCTATTCTATTTTGTAGTCCATTTAATGTAAAACTGTGCCCCGAAATTAAGCTCTCAGACGGACTCTAGCATAAAAGTGAAGCGGCTGAGAAGGGATTCTGGCTGAAGGGATTGCCTTAAAAAGTGCCCGTGGCAAAGATTTTGAATTGGGCTGCAGTTGGTTGTATTGTTTTTGAGATATCTATTTGGAATTCTATTCACATTTTGCTGATTTGCACACATTTAGAATTCACACTCCAATACAGTTTGGCTTATATGGAAGTATTTTTCTTGCTTCAGTTGAAATTGTTCCAGTTTAATTACTTTCATATGGGACACTTCTGTGAAATGGCGTTTAAAATGCACGCTTAGCCATTGTTTAAATTTTTTAGTACATATATGTTTTATGTAGCGCAACGGCGTTGATATCAAATTGTATCTACAACTTCAATTTAATTATAAGCCACGCACGGCTCATCAAAAAATTCTGCAGCAACCGTGTTGCAGGTGCAAATGCAGAACTTTATAGTCCGCATCGTCGTCGTCGTCGCCACTCGCTGGCCGTCAGTCCTGAGCGATCCCAGCACATTTTCGGTTCCACATTATTATTATCCACGCTTTGTGGCCCGGTCTCGGTCCCCGTTGCCTTCTCCTTTTCCGTCTCCATTCCCCTCCCGCTTTGGTCTGGTCAGGCTGGTCGACTTTGCCGCTTATTGAACGGCTCGACCGCGCTACAATTCATTTGCAAAGCGTATCCAAAAATGTTGATGGGATTATTATATGTTGCCGTTGAATGTTGGACTGCAGGTGGAATCCCAATATACCCGTGTGTGTGTGCGTGTGAGTGTGCAGGTCTTTATCTTTTTAATGTCGTGGATTGCTTTGTGTTTTGCTTAAAGCATTAATTTATGTACTAAAAGTTAGAAATCCGTGTGGACAGGTGAATTTCAGTACCCCTGCGTATTGCATACATATACATGCACATTTCTGTGGCTTTCATGCTACAAATATATAATTTGATATTGCTGCCAGTGAAATCGTTGATTATGTATGGAGTTGGTAATTTAAGGACAGGTGAGGCAGGTTCAAGCGAATGACGCCTGGGCATTCCTAAAGCGCGAGTGTGGGAAATAATCTTAGAAGTTCTTGCTATGGTAATTATTACAGGAACTTCAGTTAATAAAATTGACTTCACACTAATTGTGTTAAATAAAAGTTCTCCAATCTTTTAAACTTGGAATCTAGAAATTGTTTTATCTACTTTCAACACAGCTAAGCTATTATTTTGCGATTTCTCTAAGTAGAAATTTTCTAAATTTGTGTTGGCAAATCAGTAAATTGTATTATTAAAGAACTCGCATATATGTTTTTAACTTCCGCCGGCTGCAAATTTAAACAAAAAATCGGAAGAAAAAAATCTGCTGCGCACCGGATGTAAATGGGGCCCAGCTGCATGCCAAAAATGCAATTGTCATCAATACGACGGCAACAACAATAACAGCAAGGACTACAAAGCCAATTCATAAAACAAAGGCGACCGACAAAAACAACAAAAGGCAAAAAAGCGAATTTCAATAACGGATGTAAATAAACCACAAAAGATCGATTACCTCCCCAGCGTGCGAGCAGCGGCAGGACTCACCTCACCTCACCTCATCTCACCTGCCTGCTGTCAGGATAACAGATGCGCGCACAGGTACAGCACACACAACTTTTATCTGGCATGCAAAAATATCAGTTAACTGCATAAAGAACGCGACGCGAATAAGCTACAAGAAAAAACATTATTCAACTAAGAATTTAACATAAATGATGTGTGGAACCGAACAAATATGAAACTCAATGTGCTTGACTATGAAATACCCTAGATATCTGTCCTTTAGGGGTACTTTCTCCTTCCTCCTCGAAGTCTGAAAAGTTGCTTTGTGGCGCTGTCGGCCGCTTCATAAGATAATATTGCAGATTATTATGTCCTTAATAAGAGATGGGAATAAGGACTGCTTAAGGAAATCAAAAAAAGCCTTGTGTATACCTTGTCTGATCAAAATGGAACAGGGTATTAGCAGCTGTCCCGCTTACAGCTTATAACAAAATATAAAGATACGGACTGCATAACTTTAAGGAAGTCAAATAAACCCTTGCGCATACCCAATCTAAACCAAACGGAACAGGGTATAAACAGCTGTCCCGCCGACAAAAAATCCTGCGTGTTGCTTAAAAAAAGTGCCAAGTTGAAATTTATTTAAGCTGTAGCCACGTTTGTGTTAAAGAAAAAAACCCAGCAGCCGCAGGCGCAGGCAGCGTCGGCCACTCGTTAAGCTGGACAGCAACAACAACAACAACAACAACAACAAGCAAAGCTCATTAAGGTATTGCACCTGGTGCATCTGGAAGACGAGAGCTAAAGCTGAAATTGAAACTGAAACTGGTCGCGGGTTGTGCGCCTGCGCAGAGATCGGCTGTCTTGGCGCTGGGGGGCAATATTATGGATATATATATATATATAAATGAGATAAAACTGCGGGCAGGAAGCATCCAGCATAAATGTGTTGATATTATTACGGTAAACAGACTGATGCATTTTAAATTGAATTTAAGATCAACTCTCCACTCTCTCTAATTGGGCCCGGAAAGTGGTCCATAATGGGACGCACTGTGTCGTCATCAAGCTGATGACCCAGCGATTTAGCTGAAATGGTTTATTGAAAAGCCATCAGCTCTGAATGGGTAAAAGTTTGCACAGCGTTGATTATAATACTTAAACTTATGCGTGTTGTTAGCCATAGTGACCCATTTTCTGGCTGGCCAATTGTTGTAAAGGGCCAATTCCTTGGAACAACAACAATAATTCAAAAGTCAGCTCTGTGCCTCATTGTAAACGCATTAACTCAAAAGAAGCAGCCGTCTCAAGGTGTAAAGAAAAAGGTGCTGTGCCGACAAAGAGACCAGCTCAGAACGCCTACAGATGCACAATGCCTCAATAGAAACAGTTGCACACAAAACCAAATTGCCAGCATTGTAGCAAGGACGAAGCGCATTAATCATGAAACAAAAATGTTGCTCCGGCATACCCTATATACATATAGTATATGGCCAGGGCCATAAATGTCTCCAATGCTTTAATAAAGTAAGCAATGCGAATGTTTCATTGCATGCAGCTGAAAAAAAGAACCAAACACATGCACAGGCAGCATCCGAGCTGGCCGAGTCGAGTCCTTGCGGTCAAGATTGGGAAACAATGGTCGAGGGTCGAGGCAAAAGTCATTTGAGATTCGTTAAAGAAAAATTACACGACGTTTTGTGGAGCAATTACCAGGTGTAAAAATGCTCAGGGGCGTGGACTAATTGTTCGACTCGGCTCAACTTGCGAAATGCCCAATGCAGGACTCTCTCGGCGCATGCATGACAAATGCAAGGGGCAGGACTCGGCCCATGGACGTAGTTTCACTGTGGTTCCTCGTAATCAAATCGAGAGACTCAGCGTGCGCTGTAATTTTGTGCGTCTTTTGTCCGTTTGCTGGCCAATTGTTGTGCAACCTTTGTCGGAAGTTTTATTGAAAAGCATCGACTATTGGTATCGAACAGCTTTGTTCTGATTCCCTTGGCCGGGCTCGACGTATTGTCAATTGTGCGGCGCTACTGAAGCGTTATTAATGTTGGTCGGCCGCTGGCCAAAAGTAGATTTCAAGTACTCTGCCGCTTGATTTCTGCGGCGGGCTATGATTTGACAGCTGAAAATACGTGGAAAACTATTCGAAGCGAGAGTGTCTTGGTCTGATTAATTAGCAACCGGCAAGGCATGCTGTGTTAGATTTTCACGTGAAATATTCACAAAAAATAATATTAAACGTCCATTTTGATATCTATATCTGGTCTAATCTGTAAAATCTTTGAGTTACCTTTAATCAATCCCATATGCATATCTAACATCTATCAGATGATGTTATGTGCTCAACTAAAGGGACCTTGGGGTCTGTCTATAAGAAGGTCTCCTATAAGAAAATACACCTTGATATAGCTGAAAGTATTTAAGTTCAGATTAAGACTGACTATGTGAGGTATGTGCGTGTGTGCATAAATATTCCATAGATATTTAGAATATTTGTATACCCTGTAACAATTGAAAACTGGGAAGAGGGTGTACTTGTTTTATGCAAATTTGTGTGACAGACAAACTCGGGCTTCTCTGCATCCAGAGTGTAAATGTATGTATTTGGGATTAGCAAGCGTTTGTCCAGCTGAGGTTGTTCATGGAAGATTTGAGTAAATTTGTAGATTGGCTTTAAGGCATAAAAGACTAGTTTTCCGAAAAGCTCAGCTGCTTAGAGGATATCAGCTAGTCGGGCACACACTCGTTTAACGTTTATTTTACTCTTTACCTGACCTCAACACGCTTCTTTGTCGATTATTATCTTCACAAATGATTCCTAGGCTCAGGCCTGATGCCCGCATGCACTCAATTTACCTTTTGCCTTTGACAAATATCGACGAATCGCTTATAATCGTTTTGCCTAGCATAAACTTATCGAGAATCCATCTAAATTTTGCACATGCCAAAGGTGCTTTGTGCATGGCAAATGCAAAACACTTAACTGGGCCCAGACCACCGACTATTAGGGCCTGCCGCTATCGTATCAGCCGGCACATCAGCAGGCAGCTCGGAGGCAGCTATGGGCCATTTCCGAAACTAAGTGTTGGGTTGTTCCTGTCTTTCGGGCCACCACTTCCTTGGCATTGTGGTTGAGCACGGTAGGTGTATTCAATATATATGTGTACATATTTTTTATTTATTTTGGCAAGCGTCTCATGTGACATCGCGTCGCACAGAGGAAATAGGTGTATATGTTGTGGTTGATTCAGGCTGCCTGCCATAAACAGGATACCTGTACCTTGGAGTGGGAGGCGAGGGATGCTGTTGCTGCTGTAAGCTGATACGAGCACGTTGGGAGCGCGCAATTTTGGCATTAGTCTAAAATGCGGTCTGGCATTTAATTTCTATTTCAACATTTCATTGAAATTTGAGCGTTTACCACAGGTGTGCAGGGCAACAGGGGATACGCTAACCTCTGGAAATAGCTGGCAGAGGGAGGGCTGAGAACTGGGACTTGCAGGTTTTTCCTTGCATTTGTTTGCTCTTCCTTGGTCATGCTATTCAGTTAGGTGTATTTACTGTTAGTCCATCGCTTATATATTTATTTTACCTTTGAGAATTTCAACTCAAATTGTGCGTGCTATACACAGTTGACATGTCAGGTCTGGGGCATGGCTTCGACTTCTGGGGCTTACCTGTGGGCCACTCGCTCTTGGCGCTCCTTAAAATGTCAAATGTCCTGGCAGCGGGGACGTCACATGTGGCGCTTGCTGCTAATGGAAATTGTGGCAAGCAACTGACGCACGACGACTTCCTGCCGTGTAACTGGAAATTTATGCTAAAAAGCTGTTACTTAGGCGTTCCTTGCGAGAGGATGTGGGTGGGCATGGCGGGCGTTATCATCAGACATTTTGGGAGGCCTTTTGGCTTCTGGTTATTTGTGTGAAAAAAAACAAATTTTTGTTATTTTACTCGACTCAACATGCAATTTTCGCCCAGTTGCCGACTTATGCCAAGGGTATAATTACTTTGTGAGAATGATTGGAACTTCAAAGAAATATGCCATTAAGGGCAATATTAAACGATTATATATTTTATATGAATTTGAAATGTGTGCTTTTAAAGATGTTCTAAAGAAATAGTTTATTACTATCAAGAGAAATTGTATATTACGATGAAAAGAATAGTTCGTATTCTTGACGACTTTTTGGCCGATCCTTCATAAGATATATAAAGTTAAATCTATAAAAATTAGATTGTTTTACTCTGATCATTAATCGCCCTTAAAGATCGAATCAAGAGAATATGCAACAGCCCGTTTTCTCATCTCTATTAAATTGAGAAGCTCTGAGAAAGGCGTTTCTGACACTAGATAGCTTCCGATTGTAATAATCTAACTTGTTTTAGTGTCTTTTCAACTGAATTTAATCTCTTCCATAATCAGAGACTAATGCACAGTGGAAGTGCATTCAAGTTTCGTTTTGGCCATGGAAAGTTGTCTGTTTTTTCTTGGTGAATCCCAGCTCGTGTATGCTATGTGCGACCTATTCTGTTGGGCTGCGGCACGTGGCATGTTTTTGCCTCAAGTTCACACTTAACAAACAACTGTACAGAATGCTGGGGCTGGCCTTTAGCCTATGCTTTGGTTGGCGTTCGAGTCTCCATCGCATAATTTTTCACTTGTATCCTTTTGTGTATGTCTTCCTTGGTGTTGCACACATGCAAAGCACAAGGCTTTTATATTTTTATGTGCCTTTATTTTGTTGTTTTTTTTTTGTTTTGTACACACCCACATGGGCCTTTCCATTTCAATTCATAAGTGTGTGTATGTGTGTGTCCGTTTCGACTGTTGATAAATTTGCTTAGATTATTATCCTGGTGCGGTCTGCTTTCTGGTGTTATCTTGTGCAGTAATTAGTCTCGAGCTTGTTTGCGCCGCATTTACACAAAATGCTTTTTACGGCGCCACACGCACAGGACGCCACACTCCACAAACAAAACCGGAAGTTAGACAGGGTCTGCCTGATAATGTACAATAGAGCCCAGAATACATTTATTCTTGTTGGACTTTCGTGTGAGTCGACTGTGAGCTAAAAGCGGTCGGGGCTAGGCCAAGCAAATTGCTTTCCATGCGAGGATTGCTTGAGTAATACATAAATGCAAGCCGCTTGCTGAATCAAAAGTTGGATAAGTGTAAATTAACTTGTTATATTTAAAACTTGTTTTGGAAATGTTTATTGTGAAATCTTATTACGATAAGAGCTTTTCATTACTCCTGAATATGGTCAGATAACTTTAGTTATAGAAGAAATTATAAGGAGAAATGAAGCATTGATGATATTTCTTTGTATATAATAACAGCTGGAGTTGAATCGGCGGCTTCTCACATAGATCCTTAAGGCTACTTGGAGGTCCAATTTCCCGAGATCTTCCACAAGAAAGCTTCAGTTATACTTTCAGCTTTCTAGCTTCTGTGGTTTGGTCTTTGCGTTGATCCCCAATCAGTCAGGATAATCAGTTTCATCTCGAGCATATAGAAATGCATTTCAATTTAACACGATGAATAATTTGAACTTATCGCGATCCCTGCGGAATTTATCAGAAAAATGGGCGGCTAAGCTAATAGTTGCTATGATAATCCACCTACAAACATGTACATTTTGTCTTAACAATTCCCGGTCTTCTTTCTAAAGAACTCTGCCGTCAAAGGACTTGTCCTGCCATAGATCATTGTAGAACAAAGGGCGGCAACCTCAAAATATTTGCAATGCTGCCCAACAGTATAATAACTAAATCTTTGTTGAGTCCTAGTAAACATATTGCAACATGCGTTAAGGCGCTTAAGCCCAGCTCGTTGTGGCTAGGCCGTGGGATTAAATTGGATCAAGGAGTTGCCGAAAATGTGCCTTAAAGGTAAAAGGTGAAATTTTCTGCTAGGGCGTTTTTTTGTTTTTTTCGTCGGGAATTGATCCCTTTTTTGCCGTTGGCTGTAGGTGTGCACCGCATAATTTTGCACTCAATAGTAAATAGAAACCTCAAACCAAGGCAGGCGAGTTGAGTTTTTTCGTCGCCCTGGCTAAGTCCATCAATCATTTCTTAGCCGGCCGTCAGGGCAGCCAGGCACATTAGCATTTAGGAAGTTTGCCCGGTGAATTTTTTCGGTCTTAGCCGAACAAAAGGCTCTCATTCAGTGTTCGCCTGGCTGGTTGACTTTAATAAGATTTTCATAATTTCATGCGCTCGTGCATATTTGGAGTCAATTAATGTCAAAGTAGTTTGGAAGCGCTGCGCAATCGATCAAATTATGAATGCAGTGCGACGGCAGGCGGGGAGGCGTTTAAATGTCTGCCGGGTTATGTTGGTGCAATGAAATTATGGGGCAGTTTTTATATGCCATACATGAATATGAATGATGATGCAGACTTGGGCCAATGTTATATGACCTTTTCCCTTGCATTATGCAAAGAAAATGATGACTTTTCCTGGGGTGTTGATGTTAGCGATAAGGTGAAAGGCTGGCTTTGTGGGAAACAGTGACAACAGCTAATGATTAGAGACTGCTGCATTTCTCATCAATTCGATATGCTCATGCTAACTTGCTTAGTTAGTTAAGATTCTTGGATAAGAAAGTGGAAATACGTCAGGTAAATGGAATTAATCGAGAAGTCCATGGGAGCAAAGTTGGTTAAAGACTTCTTGATTAACTTGGCTATCGAGTAAGTATGTAAATAATACTGTACTCTTGTTTTTTATTGTACTTTATCATATTGCAGTTGTCTCATAAATTAATTTGCATTCTTTGCTTTTGAATTATACATGCTGTTAACTGATAATAATTATTTATTTATATATTTACAGCTCTCACAATTGTTTGGCATTATTCTTTTTTGGTTGACCCAACCATTTAAATCCCGAACACAAAACATTTCATTAACTAAATTAAAATAAAACCGGGATAACCCACAAACAGTCAAACGGATTTTGTCGGTATGTGTTTTTATATTAAAAGCGCGATATTAAATGCCATTTCGTGTTATGCACTTAATCCAATTGTTGAGGCGTGTAAAAACGTCACGTTATCAAGTTAAACAATAATAGTGAAAAAATAAATATAATAATAATAATAACCGACAAGGTAATTAGTTAATATAAACTGCTCATTTGTGAATTTAATTAATGTTTATATGCGCGTGTCAAACTGGATTAAGGTCTAATTTAATAACTGACTAGCAAAATTGTGGAAAAAAATCATCATGTAATTTAAATAAATTCAATAAACAAAAGCATCATAAACAATTAGAGTCTGCGATAAACTAAAAAGCGTTGAAATGTATCTGCTAATGCGTTTTTCCTGCCCTGATTTATGACACGAACTGCACACAACTGTCGACTGTCAGGGATTGGATGCTTGGCTGCATATGATATGTTATGGATACTTAGACCGTCCAACATTTGTTGACACATGCTCAGGATGATACGCGGGGTAAACCACAGCAGCTACAACAAGTCACAAGAACGCCCACAGATGTCATTGAGAGCCGACTACTTGAAGGAGCTGTCAATTTCTTAGGATATTACTAAGGATAATGCATTCCTTGAATGTAATTTATGCATGTCAGCGCTGAAGTGGATATGTTATTCGTTGAGCCGCATCCACGCCTGCGCACAGCTGTGGCCGCGTGGCTGGCTTGTAACCTTAGACAGCGCCCAATGCTCAGGCTAGGCTGTGCCTGGTCGGCCACGCCAAATGCCAAGTTAATCATATTGTTGACTGCAACTGCAACTAATTACAAATCAATTTGTATCAGCCCCGCTTAAGAAACCAAAGCAAAGCAAAGCAATTCCCCACAGGAAATGAATGCGGCCTGGCCGCCACAACCACCTGCCGTTTTATGTGGTCGCCACATTCACAAGTCTATTAAATGTTATAGTGTGTGTGTGTCTTTTAGTATATAAAGAATACCACTAATTTAAAGTGTAATTCAAAGCAACAAATGGAACCTATGTGCCATAAATCAGCGAGACGACTTTGCTGTGCAGTAACATAATAAACTCACAAACAGAGAAGTATCCAATTGAAGTGCGACTTTTATGTGCCTCCAAGTTGTAAACAATGCCAGGATCGAGTCGATGTTTGCTTGTACCAACATCGGATCGCACCCGGCAGTCACTAGATGGCTTGGCAGCATAGTCATAGAGTTTCTTTCGCTTTTGCTGTAAAACCTGGTTCTCAATTGTGGATGCAGGATTATTGCAGGACCAACTGCTTTTCATGATAACGGCTAAGTTCTTACCCACAATCTGGATGGATTGTGAGAAGTTGCAGTAGTAGTAGAGAAGTAGCTTAACTCATCAGCACTCTGGGGAGACCCCAAGGATCATATCATTATCATCATCAATCATCTCACATTAAAAAAAACCAAATTCTTTCACAACACATATTTCAAACCCAAGTCCAAGCTTTCTCAATCGCCATTGCTGGGCAATAGTAGCTATATGGCGGACGAGTGTGCTCTTGGATTGGATTGTCAACGTGTAAACGATATCTACAGATTTTCATCGATCAACAGAGGGACAGTGTGCCTCCGAGCCTTACTATCAAATATGACATATACTCCGGTTAAAACATATTTACTGTACACCGAAAGCCTATACTTTAACGAGAACAGGATAAGGATTATGCTAGGAGTCATAACAGGGCCCGCATGAAACAAAGGCTTCCAGTTCCCATTCCTTACCTCTTCCGATACTGGGAAGTTTAAGAGGAGACGGAGCCAATGTTGGTATAAAGGTATTTATTTTAACTTGCTTAAAAGCTCAAATATTTTAGGCTGTAAATATCTAACGTAAAGCTTCATTTTCATAAATATCCGATAGTTCAATTTCATAAGTCTCATTATTATTTACACCTCATCGGCTCGGAATTATGCCGTTAATATTCCTAAAAGATAAAAAGTTCTGAAATTTGATAGATTTTATTAGGCACATTTGAAAGATACGCCTAGGTCGCAGTTTATGTGATCTTATAGTTGAAATAAACTAGCTTCCCCAAATTTCACCTCAAAAATCCTTCCTTGCCTTTATTGGCACTTAAGTTTTAGGAATCCTTTTCTTAACATTACGACGCAAATAAGCACTTCAGCTTCGCTGCCTGGCCATTGTGCCCGCGAGGACCGAAGGCATTTGTCTTCTAATTATGATTTCAAAAGGTTGGGCAAAATCAAAGAAGGCGTAATTCGCTCTCACCAGTCCGTCAAAGAGCGAAGAGCGTCTTTTAAACAATACCAAAGTCCCTTTAAGGCGGCAAATCAAATCAAAGAAATAACAAACAGCCAAAATATAAAATAATAAATAAAAAGGAGTACAAAATCTGGCCCTGAAACTACAAAAAATATGTGTATCTGTGTGTGCATTGTGTGTGGACATATGTATGCCATTGTTGACAGGCTCAGACCGCAGACAAAAGGAGTTCTCTTTTTGTGTTAGCCCACAAAAGAAGCGGAAAAAGCGATCAAAGAGGCAAAGAGCTGCTAAAAAAAAACAACAACAACAATAAATAATTGAAAGAAAGAACGCTGAACTCTGCGCCTTGTTCTTGAACAAAACGCGAGGCATCAACACACACATCCCCTTGTGCCCAGCGTGCACAAACTACATGTGTGTGTTTGCGGATTCATTTTGCGGCCAGCTTAGGACCGTACTCATCACCATCATCTGCTTTGGTTGCTAGGACGAGGCGGTGTCTTAAGCGCTTTAAGTGAAATTAAAACATTTCACACAGCAGGCGAGCGACTTTAGTTGGCTGCTTGTTATGCAAACATTGCCACAGATTTTCGCTTTGAGTTTTGTAAAATACACTGGTGAAAATTTTTGATGGTATTTAAACCAAATTGAAACGAGTGGTGCATTGAAAAGAAATTCCGCATCCCGACCCGCCCACCACGAAACAGATCAAAGTACCTTGTCAACATTTGCACCAAGAATAGTCCACAACAAGTCCCAGAAATAGTATAGAAAGTCGCGTTAATTCTACATAGTGTTCCGCCCATTTCACGTGTTTTCAAATTTCCACGGCCCGTTAAAGTCATAAATGATACATTTACATATACAGTTTTTTTAATTTCCTGAAAGAAATGTCTTAAGAGATACTTGTTCTTAACTTGTCCTTCAGTAATAATTAGATCGCTTAAACAAAGCTGCTAAGAGATATATTGTTGAATCTGCGTGTTTGGTAAAAACGTGAAAGTGGATCCGCTTCCGCTACATGCTGTAGCGTAATGGAAGTTGTTTTTTTCAAGGATTATGTTTTGCTAAGCACTTGGCTAATTTATTTAGGAGCAATTTGCCGTTGTATGCATTCTTTGAGTGCACTCACGCACTCCTTAGATTTAGAGCATGACGCTTATCATGTCCAGCATACTGTGCGCACAACCGGCCACGTAATCAGCACAGTTTAAGCCGCGCGTGCCCAACTCTGTTGCCTCATAGAGGCTATCCACGTGCTGTAGTCGGTGCTCGGCGGCGCTTGTCGTTGGCCTGTGTGAAAGGCGTGAGGCCACTAATTAGATCTGAAGATTTGTCCAGGCATGGGGTCACACACAATAACCCCAACTTACATGAATAGAATTTTGAATATGCTGCCCAATACGCCGTTGTGTGCATCCAGTGGAGCAGCGGTCACCTCACAGATGGTGCGCAGCAAACAGGCGCTGCCATTGTAGCCATACTGACCCAAATAGCTAACAATCGCTCTGTAGAAGTCGTGACGTGTAAAACGGGGCGGTGTCGAAATCGAACGTTTCTCCAGTTTATCGTCATTGCGTCCATCTATGGGCGTCACATCGCTCCCAATGCCGAGAAAACCCTCGTCCAGGTCCCACTTTAAGTAAAAGCATTATTTGGGCACAGCGGGAATTCAAGATCTGTTCACTTACCCTATCAATCCACTGATTGTAAGAGTCATTCGAAGGCAAACCATAGTTGGACTCAAAGTTGAAGGCCATGTAGACATTGCGATACGTAAGATCCAATGGAATGGCCACTGCAGCTAGCAACTGGAATGCACAAGTAATTAAATCAGTTTTGGCTAAAGATTTTGCTTTGCTTACACCTATGGAGCCGCCACGTGGAAAGAACAGCACTGCACTGGTCAGCTTGACAGTCAGTACAATGGGAATGAGTCCAACTAGGAAGTTGCTACAATAACGCGAGCGATTGGAACTCATCGCGAACAATGCGCTAAGTGAACTGTTTGCAGTTTTCAGTTGCAAGTTCCATATAAGTTGTAGAAAATTGCAAGTGGAAGGTGCAATAGAAAAGCTAACAAAAGAAGAAATGGCATCAGTCAAGTACAGGGTGTGATTTTTCGAAAGTCTGCTCTTAAACTTATTTCTATTCGAACTGGTTTCCTTTGGCTTGCTAACAACAATTTCCTATTATAGCTGGTTCAAACCAACTTCTATGAAATATGAACTGGTTCAAAACAAACATTGGTTTGACATACAGGAAATGTATTATTAACAATGTGAACTAGTTCAAAATAAGGTTTGCTCTTTGAAAAAGGTTTTGGTCGTATTATGCGGATTGAACTCGTTTCTCATGATGAATTGAGATCTTAAGAATATAATGTGTCTATGTAATATTACTTCTATATTTTGCCCTTGTTCGGAGCAAGTTCTGGTTATATTCGAACTTATTTCTCTAATCAATAGTTAAGACTTTTATCTAAGCCTGTCTGGACATCAAATTATGAATGAATTTCCAATGGGATTCAGTTGTCATGCGACAAGATCTTATCTTCTGTCTGACAGCTATAACTGGAATATGCAAGTTTTACACAGTTTCCGCATGAACTGGCCAAGTAACTTGGCCATCCAGCAAGAAGCATGTGGCAAGCGTCAATTGGTTGGTGATAATTAAAAGAATTTGTAACATTTCTATTCCAAAAAGTTGCAACCAGAGAGTAGAATCGATTCTTTCTAAATAATTTCAATATGCCGTCGCTCAGTTCGGTAATAAATGCGTAAGCTAGAACTTTGAGAAGGTTTTTTTTTGTCAGGCTGTGAGATTCAGTAACGCGCTGCTGGGCAAAGCATTGACAACGTGCGCATCGTGTGTTGATTTATTATCAAAATACCCAAATATAAATAGAATTATTGAATATGAAAGCGAGAATACTGCTGACTATAGGTAGTTGTCTATATATAAGTATACTAAGTAATTCGTTCACAAGCGCGTCTGCTGCTTACGGTAGTCTATCAAAACATGAGCGTACCAAACGAACGCCCATACCGTGGCTCGTCTTTCCAACGACCTCACCCACTCGCGTTATGGTGAGTAAAAGTGTGAACGTGATTTAGTGATTGATTCAAGGAAATCCCATATAAAATTAGTTCATTGGCGGCATTGGTATACCGCTGGAGGATCTTGAATTTGAGGCTGTGACAACAGGCTATGTCCTAAAGGCGGAGTACTGGCTGCCCGAAACGCCGGATTCATTGCGTACGCCCACAGCTTTGCCACTTAACCAGGTGCCCACATTGGGATCTGTTGGTGCGCGCCGACGTCGACCTATGTTTGAGAACTTTCTGGTTGACGCCAATGAATTGGGCAAGAGCACAAGGAAGCTGCTAACGAGAACCAACAAAGTGTTGAGCAGTTATCGTTGGACGATGTACAAGGGCTTAGAGGGTTTGGCTAAACGCCTGGGCTATCAGGGGCGCATTTGTGTGCTGAAAAGCATATGCGAGGCAGCCGAGGAGCCTTTTCATATTGCAAATGGCCTCATTGCCGACCTATTGCATATCTTGCTGACGTAAGTAGAGCTGTGGTTTAATGCACAACATAGCCCTTAGACTTGATCTGTTAATAGACCCTCTTCATCGGTGGATAAGCTGTCAGAGCATGCGGATAATGAGTATTACTATGCCGAGAAGGTGGGCCAATCGGGCGCTGGCTGCGACCGAGTGTTTAAGGAATGTCATCGCAGTTTGTTGCAACACTTTAGCGAACTACATGACAATCTGGACAAATTTATATATTAGTTAATAAAACAGAAAACAAAACCACTCGCGAGTGTTCTTATATAGAGGGCCAAACAAAGAAACTATAAGCTTCAAATTGCATAAAGATTTAATATTTTTTAATATTTTGGGATCATTTTCTCCATAGCTCATATTTAGTGTTAAGCTAATTGTAAATACTTGATACATTTTAAAAAATGACTTAAACTTCTTGTTTAGAGGACTCTTAAGACATTTTAATAAAAATGTTTATCATTGTTTTAGAAACTGGGTTAACTTTCAGATGTTATACTTTTGAATATAAATCACGCCTAGTGTACTTCATGGAACTAATAGACCGTTTAGGTGTTAATTAATAGAACGCGATGTCTACTGTTTTTAGAAAACTCACACATTCCCATAGCGATAAGTTAAATGGGCACACAGTAGTGTCAGAAATATTTAGCGAGGCTCTTAAGCTTCAACGGACTAAAGCCAAATTTGTTTTATCTGTTGGCACTTTCGGTTTTTTTTTTGTTTTTTATTATATAGTTTTCAATAGAAGAAAGTAAGTTGCTTTCTTTTACAAAGCTTTTTGGCATAGTTAAGAGTTAACACTGAAACTGTGCGGTTTGGCAGCAGTTGAGAGCAGCGTGACAAGGATACAAAGGAAAACAATAATATGATCATTATTTTGCATCTGAAATGGTTTATAGCGCTTTGCTGGGCTTATTTGGCTGTTGTTTTAGCTTACAATCAAAACTTTAGCCATGAGCTACATGATGAAAGTGATCTGTTGGTGCGAAAGGCGCGTTGGCTGCCACTGATCTACCCACCTACCCATGCCGCCAGATTGAAAGTCGGTACGCACTATTGACTAGGATCGTTATAATGCTAATTTGTTTCCACTGCAGTTTATTGCGGGCTTTGGTATACCCGTGGACGATCTTAAATTTGAGTCTGTTACCACGGGTTATGTGTTCAAGGCGAGCTACTATTTACCCAACTCAGCCAAGCAAGTGCGCACAAAGGACGTACACGACATAACCGAACGGAAGTCTATGGATAATGCAACCATATTTCAGCAGGCCATGCGAAAGACCGACGAGGAACTGGGTCTGGTCACAAGAGTCATGGAAGATACATCGCAGGCCCTCAGTGACTATCGCTGGGCTGCTTACAAGAGTTTCGAGTCTATGGCCACTCGCATGCATCTGAATGGACGGCAGTGTGTCTTGAAGAGCATCTGCGAGAGTTCCGCTCACCCGTTTGATGAGCGCAACGGACTGCTGGGAGAGCTCCTGCACATATTGCTGACGTGAGTAAAGTGCGACGCGTTAATCATCAATTCACTAATTAACTGGATCTTAAAAGTCCTTCCAGCTCAATAGATGCCCTGTCAGAGCACACGGATAACGATTATCTACAGGCCGAACGTTTGGGGCATGCGGGCGTCGATTGTGATAAGGTCTATGCAAAATGTGAAAAGTCACTCTTGGAGCACTTTTCAGATGTGCATCATTTGGGCAGTGAATTTCTCAACATTTTGGGCTAAACATTTTGAAAATATTTTAAATGGAAATATTTCTAAATGTTCTATTACAAGAAATCTCACGTATATGTGGGAAATTCAATGTCTTCAACAAATAGTTGAGGATCAATCAATCTGGTGATACACTAAGTATTGCAATTTAAACAAAGATTTCGTGTTATTGTATTAAAAAATACTATAAGTATTACAAAAGCGATTTTCTGAATTATCAGAGCTCTAATTTTAGCTAACCATACAAGTTCCTAATATCTGTATTAACCTACATTAATTAAAACTATTTAAGATTTTTTTACTACTTTCGACTTTTATCATTTAACCCTGAAAACTTATAATGGGGCATCTATTTTGGATCAGCATCAACAGCAGAGTCAGTGAAGGCATGTCTGTCCGTTCGTTCATCTGTCCGCGTGTCCGAATGTGTTGATTAGGGAGGAAGGGACTTTGGGTGACTTCAAATTTGGCAATAAGATACCCTATGATCCCCAGTTCAATCTATAGATCACTTCAATGAGTATCGATTCTCAGATTAGGTTTCTTGACCATGTACGAGAGAGAAGAGACAGCAAATTTGGCATGTAGCTTCTCGTAAAGTAAATACAGATCAGGTATATATATTTGCTTCTTAGCTTATGTACTTCATAGAGATTTCTTCGAAACTAAGAGGAAGACTCGGAAATCCGTCTATTTTATTGTTAGATTCAATTTAGGTATTAGTAAAGAAAAATGACTTCCCTGCTCTGGACACCCACATTGAACAGCAAACAGTGATTAAGAAATTAGTTTTCCATACTTTGAATACCTTTAAAATGCCTGTGAAAACAACGTTTCTGGCAGTCTAACAACTTCCTCTCTGCATCATTTCACTGTCAGGCGTGAAATTTATGCAAATTTGTACATAATAACTCTTTTTGTTTTCTATTTATGGCTTGGCTTCAACTTGAACTTGATATCCATCTGGCTGCAACCGTCTTGCAGCTCTTTCTCCACGCTCGGGTGGTCGCTTTTTCTAGCTAACAAAATGTACGCATCTTGCAGGTCTTTAGCCGATGCCAGGGCAAACGCATTGTCTTTTAATTTAATAATTATAGTTGGGGTCATGGATAGCTTTAGCTACTGGGTCTTAAGACCCACCACCGATGCTTGTATTGCCCTTTGTTGCTGGCCTGGCCAACAAATAGGCGTTTAAATGCAAATGTCGGCGCTGTAATTAATACGCATAATACGCGTATTATGCTAATGCCAATGCTTTAATGACTTGGCCCAAAACTTGGTCGTGGAAAGACAAAAAATATGCTTTTGACACTTGAAATGCAGTCGACGCGATCATATATTCGTCACTGCGATCCATTGTTAATGCTTTTACGTACTAATTAGCTTTGACAAAAAACACAAAACAACACAGCTACTAAAAAATTAGTAGGCAAAGGGTCTGAGTCTGAGTCCAAGTTGAGTCTGCGTCTGAGTCTGGCTCTGGGTTATGGCTTTGGGTTATTTTTTTTTTTTTGTGGGATCTGCGGGTCATCGTCTGTGACTTTCTCTAATGAAGTTCCCAGCGAGTGGCTTTTAATTTGTTGTTGTCTGGTTCTGGTACACTTGTGCATCATTTCGAATGATGACAACATGTGATAAGCGCTGCATATTTGACAGGAGTCCCCAATCCACAAGACCAAGGCCAATGAATGTGTCTGCAGTCGCTGGGATCGTAGGATCCGCCATAAACTAGAATCTCTGGTCGAGATAATCACAGCGCGATGATGCTGTTGCAGTTCTTTTATATTTATTTATTTAGTGTAGCTTAATAGTTTCCAGTCACCTTTCACAAGTTACCATGTTGTTGTGATTACCTTTAACCCTTGCCTGTTTATTTCGGGGCAATAATTTTTATTTCCATTGCCTTTCTTTGGAAACAATTTGTACCAACATGCAACTTAACGAAGTAATCAGTGTGTGTGTGTGTGTGTGTGTGTGTGTGCGTGTGTGTGTGTGTGCTTGGAACTGCAGAGTACAGGAAGAGTCTGGGGCAGAGTCAGATGCTTATCCCGTCAGGTTGCGACAACTATTTTATGACCTTATATACGAGTGGGGGGAGGTGCTTGCTGTCTGCTCAGTGCTTCTTTATATGGCAGAATGGCTATTTTTGGTAACCCCTTTTATTTGCCTTTGGCGAAAGTAGGTTCCCGTCTCGGTGCCAGGGTTTTGTTTCGTTTTTGCCCAAAGTTGGCAACTGGTGTTATATTTTTGTGCGCCAGAGCTAAAATGTAACAAATAGCTCTAGGTCGAGGTCGGGGCTGGAGGTGGGCAATATTTCTCTTTCTCTATTTCTCTGTCTCTCTATTTTATGGAGTACGTATGTTAGTTATGGTAAGTTAACAACTGCCTCCATGACCATGCTAATTATGTGGGCATGAGCTGTTTTATATGTCTTGCGAGACTGTTGCTCGGTGTAAACTTGAAGTTCTTGCAATGTGGATAAGTAGAACTCATATATAAGGTTTTACATTTCTCGAGAAATATATCCAAATCTCAAATAGCTCATCCAGTATCCCTTTTAATATAAATTAATGCATCAAAGTTTTAACTTAAATCGGCTTCTTGCACTAATCTTGATTAAATCATTAGCTATCGCACTTTGTTTGTCTTCCTATTTTAACACAGTTTCTAGAAATATCTTAAGAACTTTATAGGTGTAACTAAACCATAAAGAATCGCACATTTATATGAGTTGCTGTGATTGCGGCCTCGGACTACTCGCTTTTTTATGGCGCAATGCTGCAGCATAAATTGATGCATATCTCGATTCGCCTTTAACGGTTCATCAAACTCATTTTCTTGTTCAAACTTTTGATTGCAGCCATTAAATTACACATCTTATCGATAATGTCGTGTATTTGTGTATATTTCATGCTAATTAGAAGTCAAAGATATTCACTTGCCGATATGGTATAATTAATTGCGTATAATTTTTTTTGTATCGTTGAACCTGAAAACACGCTCGCTTATCCAACTGTCCCCCAACTCACTTAACGTCTCGCTGATTAAGTTGTATCAGTTGTGGCATCAGTTTTCCAGTGTGAGAGATCCCCCCACATGTCGTATGCGCATTGTCATCATAACTTAGCCATTGTCCGGGAATCTGATGATGATATTTATGCATAATTTCGTGGTTGGGGGTGTTTGTGTTGCAGTTTATTATTTAAATAACGTGACTAAATTTACGTAGTGCTGCAGGGTAAGCAAACGTGAAATAACAATAGGAAATGCAAGAAAAGCGGACAGTTAAATAATAATAGCCGACGTTGGTTTGCATATGCAAAGTGAGACCAGACAATTTTCGCATGATAAATCGTTAAAAGAATATGAAAAAGCGCGAATTGTAACTGAAATAACACACACACACACACACACACACAGAGAGATAGAGAGAGAGGGGGAGAGGGGCAGATGCTGCTCACCTGCCCCTTTTGTTTATGCAAAAAAGCTTCGCAAAATTGGCGCTACGTACGTGCCAAAGAATTTCATGGTCTGGCAACTTAATACAGGCGCTTCTGTATCTGTATCTTCTATCCAAAAATGCCCAAGCAGCAGAAGACCCCGTGCCGTTCGGGGTTCCATTTTCATGCACATATGTGTATGTGTCTGTGTCTGTATGCAGGTTCCATTCATCTTGTGTGTGTGTGTGTGTGTGTGTGTTTGTTTTTGGACCGGCGCTCACGTGTAAATTTTCTCAAATAAATCATTAAAAGCTGCGCCACAGCCGAGCCGAGCAGAGCAAAGCCAGCACATTGACATTGTCGGAGCGCCTCCGCTCTTTTGAAATGGGCGCCTTTAATAATAATCAACGCGGGAGTGCTTATTGTAAGTGCTCAGGCGAGCCTGAGGCGCCCTCTCCCTTCTCTCTCTCTCTCTTTTTCTCTCTCTGGGGGCAACCTCTCTATTCATAGAATTGCACTTTGTATGCGCTATTCATAAAGCATACGCCCAGGCGCCTCGTCGTGCCATTGCACTCGACTTTGTATGAGTGTGTGTGTGTGTGTGTGTGTGTGTGTGTGTGTGTGTGTGTGTGCATGTGTTTTTGTATGGGTTAGTTAGTGGCACTTTACGCGCTAAAGTTTATACATAAATTTGTCATTGGCATTCAGTTACCTGGCTGTGCATACTTCAGCGCATTTTCTAAGCACATGCAAACATTTGTCTATGCTTTTCTTTGGTTCTTCCCTCATTCATATTCATCCATGTTTGAGTTTCTCATATTCACTTTTCAGCTTATTTCTTTGACTTTTCTATATTCAGCTGAAGCTTGAATGTGTCTTTTTTCGGTTTTTAATATAATCTGCGAATTCTTATATAGCATTTTTACACCAGCAGCCTTTGCGGTTTAGAAATGGCTTGGCCATGGACTGTTTTTAAATAAAAGTCTGCATGTAGAGCTTGGCAGTTGTCTATAGATGATCCGAAGGTATGTTCCATGGGTTGAATTACCTTTCAATTATTATATTGTAAAATTTAAGCCTAAGTTCGGAAAATGCGCGGAGAACTAAAACTTTAAAATTTTACATCCGATCTAAGCTCACTTTGAATGATTTTCGTAAAATATCTTACCTGTTCTTCACTTCTTTTGCCCCTCTAGTGTTGTGTTAAAACGTTATTGCCTCCTACTTATAGATGGCAATATGCATTTGGATTTTTCGGTAAGTACATGATTTCATATATTTTTTATTTATATATAAGATGATGATGATGATGAGATATATATAAGATACCAGTGCAAGGCTTATTTCCTTTTTAATGATATAGAAAATATTGAATACATTTGTCTGTAGGTTCAGAATATATAATGTTTAGAACCAGAAAATAACAATTTCTTGTTACCATGTGAAAAGACGCTCTTGTGACTCCATCAACTATGTATAATCATGATCAAAATGATAATCTAGACAAGTACGACTGTCTGTCCCCTTGGGTTGTGTTTGTATGAATGCGTTTGTATCGGAAACTAGGAGAGTCTAGCTCTTGCGACTATATTATTTTAGAATGGAGAAGAAGCACGCCTGCTTCCGGAGAGCATGTTTGTGTATGTGTCTGATTATGTGTATATAAATATGGAAGAGTGTTCGAATGTTCATCACATCTACCTTTTGGTGGATACTGGGTACCTCCTGTTTACTCACCATCTTCATATAACTAAGTCTCTTTGAAAACTTGTTTATAAGGAGGCTAAAGCCGTATATTTTTTGGTTTTAGTCAATGTGAAGATTAGCGGGCTTAAGATCCATAGCTAAAAAGGCTTAACAAACCGGAAATGGGTTTCCTTCAGAATATTAAGCAGTTCCCAAAGAGGATTTTCTCAACTGCAAGCTACTGTTAATATAGTTTCCCATGAGCAAACCTTTTGTAAACTGCAAACGCCCTATATAGGGCGTGAATAGAGTCGAACCAAAAGAAAATACTTTTGGACATTTGCGCTAAAAGGATGTTAATAATCGACATACATTATAAATTCGATACAAAATATGGAAGAGAAGGGGACGGGCACACAAAACGGCGGCGTTATCACCTTTTAGGGACAAACAACACAGGAGGTCCTGGCGCAGGCAGTCAAGGGTATGCATGCCTAAGTCCATGGATTCTGTGGGCTCGTTAAAATTTCATTCGTTTGCCTTTCATTAGCAAAGCTGTGATAATTTTCTTCAGAAGCAGCTCAGCCCGAGTCGCTCCTCAATGGCTGTTTCCCAGTCCCAGCGGCAAACGTCGGCGGCATTGGAACTGATCTGGTTTAAATATTACAGTGGCTGCGGCAGTTCAAAAGGATCTGAGCGGCGAGCACAACAACACAATTTGATTAAGCATGAAGTCGTGTCGACGCCGCCGCCGGATCAAGTCCCTTTGTTTTTTCTCCGCATTAAAATTCTTAATTTATATCTGTTGCAGCCGGGCAGCCATCCAGCCAGCCAGCTATCCAGCTAGGCAGGCAGGCAGGCAGAAGCGTAAAGCGCAGTCATCATCAGCTGGAACTTGGGCAAACAGAGCTCAAGTGCAAGCGCATTAGGCACAGTCATTCCCATTGAATCGTTCCCGAATCGTTCACTGATCTATGCCCAAACTCTTCTCTATTTGTGGACCTGGTGTGAAGTGCCGCACATTTTCCACAGAAAGGTGGGCGATCTCACCGATTCCAATTCGACACTGTGCTACATATATATATGTATAATATGTGCATGTGTGTGCGTGAAGTGGGTGTGAACGGCCCTGGCATTGGCATTGCCCTTCACATTTGAGGCGCCTCGAGTACAACACTTGTGCCCTGATTGTGCAATAAAATTTTTGTTGGTTGCTCGAGAGAGGGGGCGTGGCGCGAGGCATTGCAAATTGCTCGTCTGCGTTTGACTGCCTCGACGCCGGCCACAGCTGCGCCACATTCGCTGCGCTTTTCATTTCGTTTATTTATGTTCATGTCGCGATGCGGTTTTCGAGAAGGTGCCAACTCATCTACGGAGAATATGCATCCTGCTCCGGGTGGCCAAAGATCTCAATTTGTTAAGCAGCTGATGCCAGATGGCGCTACAGTTGAAGGCATCGCGTTAATAAGACTATAACAGATTTCATATAAATTATGTTGAAATTAATGGCGAGGGTGTAGATACAATTCATATAAAAACAACGACATATTTATAAGAAATGTGTTAAGGGTGTGACAGGGAGAACGAAACCCAAACTCCGGGCAAGATGTTATATTAAGAAATAGGTAAAAATGTGTAGGAATTTATAATATTTTCAATAATAAATGAAAATATATATGAGCCTAAGTTTCAAGTTATGTTCTCTTATGGAAGAAGCCAATACATAGAAAAAAGTATATCTAAATTGAAAGTAGCTGATTAGGCTAATTTATATGAACTAAACAATCTCTAGGATTGAATAAAAGAAAAAAAGATTAACATGGAAGCTTAACAGAAGTTTAACATGGAAGAATGGCTGAAAACGTCTGCACACAGAATCTTAAAATACTGTAATTGAAAGACAATAAGATATAAACAACATAAATATGATTACACTTATTAATTAAGCTAATTAATATGAGTTAAGCAATGTCTAAGCTGGAATTTTATCGAGATCTTTGGTTTATAGCGCATACAATTCAAGCTTCTTATTTTGTTCGATTGAATCCCATTCCTTTAGACAGCCTCAAAGCCTCACGTAACTCAGTTCGTACTGCAGATATCATACTTATGCGATTTTAAGCCTGATCCCATACCACGCCCATCTAACTTGGTTATCTGATGTCGTATTAGCTCGCGCTGTGCACCCAGTCGGCTGGCTTCACTTTTAACCCACAATTTCATGGGCATATATCACGCGTGCCTGTTAAAGTTTTCATTCCACACACACCCACACCCACACACACACACACATTCATCAGCATCAAGTAGAATCATTACCGGCATGTGTTACTTGAAACTTATCGCTGGCTGCGCAATGTCAATGTCAGCTATTATATATTTCACTCGCGTCTCACAGACAGAAATTATCACTTGGGATTAGCCTGAATCGCGGCAGTGGAAAACTTCGAATGCGCTGTTTGTCATAGCGCAACTAGCCCAAAAATCCCCAACAAACATTTGTACAACACCTACGCGTGGAAGACAAGAAAACAACAACAGGCAGGGAGCTACACATGTCGCGTCGGGTTTTTGCTTTCATTTTTCTGGCTCGCTTGATATATATATATATATTTAAAGTGTGATTATTTGTGCGACGATAAGGAACTTCCTGCCCCTACTGATTGATGCTGCGCGCGGAGCTGGGTGTGCGGTCGGGGGGCTGGGCTGAGTCCTGGGCCCCCAGATAAGCGACGTTTGCACAAACGCCCGAGGTGTTAGTTTCCACACCCGACGCAGCGTTTTGTTGCGGTTCCAACTGGGGTGTGATATTTGACAGTTGCCTTTCATTTAAGTGATAAGAATTATTTACATTTCTTTCTCGTTTATCCTCTCTCCCTCTCTCATATTTTTTGTTGCGTTCATTTTTCTCATTAAAAAGTTGAGGCCCAGCCGGAAAATGATTGCCATGTGCTGGCGGGTTTTTTCTCTCTCCTCATTTTGCATTTTTTTGTTTGCAAATAATTACCTCGAAATTCACATGCCGACGGGCCGCCGCTTAAACCACTCAGCCAAGCGTTATGGCAAAAATTCATAAAAACCGCTTCCAACAGTGACGCGCGCGGCCTGCATATTTTGGATATATTTTGCCGGGTTATCCTGGGCAGTGTGCGGGTGGCATTTTATGCATAAATCCTTTCACACACACACAAGAAAAAAAAAAAAAATAACAACAACAAAAGTAAAGTGTAGCAAAGGATGTGCTTGCCGGTCGGTCATTGTTTGTCCCTGGCAATGAGCCGCACATTAAACCGTACATAATTAAGCTGTCGGGATTATTTTGATGTGTCACACGGCGACAGGCAGCTGATAGCCCGGCTCTGGGCATTAATTTAAGCCAACTTTTGTTTTGAATTCCAGTTGCTTGCATTTCCCTGCACTGTGTGAGTTCAAGCAGCTGCCTCTTCTGCTAAATGTCGTGCATGTTGGGGAAAATCAACAGGCTCCAGGCTTTGAATTTTATGTGAATGCAGAGCTCAAGAAGCATGGCTAAATATCATCATATATTAGCCATGATATACCTAGAAAACTGTCAATTGCTTTTAAAAGTGGCCTTGGGATAATTCATTTGTATGCAGCTACACGTATGGATAGGTTTCGATTGCGCGGATTGCAGGAAAATCAACAATTGTGTTTCAATCTTTTAAATATTAAAGATGTTTTTTTCGCTGAGTTTTTGTGTAGGTTTTTGCAGCTTGTATTTATTCTATTAAACGATTTTATTGAAGTTCTTTCCTGGGGCGAAAAAAGGAAGTATAAACTTTTTCATATAGTAGCTCTTAAAACCAAATAAAAATCACATATAGGTATGTTATAATTAATTATGATATATTTTCACCTTTCTTTTTATTTGATTTCAATAAGATATTCGTCTATCCACAATATCCACAAACATTTCGACAATCTAAAAGACGAAAATTGTTTTTTCTTTTACACTTATTTATTTATCAAACGTCTTTTAAACGGCTTTCCATGCACAAAACATAAGTAAAATCTCTTGATTTCCGACACAAGACGAGTCTTATCTGTATGGGCGCCGGAAATCGTATAGTGCACATTTGAGTTTAATTTATGCAACTGACACTAGAGGGCGCTGCTTAGCATTTAAATGGCCGTCACATTTCCGCTCTGGTTCGGAGCGTCGTCTCATTGTCTGAACAATCAAAGACCCGTAGGTAAACACTTTTGGCAGCGAGCAAATGGTAAAGGCCCCAAAGAGTTGGCAGAGTTGGCAGAGTAGCTATTAACATTTAATTGGAAATCAAAGTGAGTGTAGGAGCCGCAAAGGGCCATTAGAAATGCACGTGCATTGTCCTGCATTTGTCTTCGGATGGCGGCTAAAGTGACAAAAGTCGAAGGCAGGTGCCAGGCATGTGCATTTGCCTTTCGCTCGGCTGCGATTTCTATTAGCATTCGTAAGCATTTTGGGCCTGAGGTCAACGGTAGTGGAGTCCAATGAATTTTAAATTACCTTTGAGCCTCAACTGGGCTCAGCTCTCGGCTTGGGTTCAATAGGTCGTCACAAAGTCTGCGGCGCTGTCCATTTCTTTATGTTAATCTAAAGGGTGCAGCTTGAGGCCTCCCGCTGTCGCAGTGGCTCACAAGTTTTATTTTGTCTTATGTAAATTTTTTCTTTCTGAAGCGAACAAAGAAATTATTTAATTTACGCGTCACTCAAAGGCTTAGACATGAAAATCCAAATGGGGTGGGGCGGGGGCCTCTCTACTTATTCGCATGTATTTACACGCATGTTGGGGCCCATCGAGGCTTTTCGGCTTTCTTCATTTTCTTTATGGCATTTTTTTTGTGGTTTTTACATAAATGCCGACATAAATATCATTTAGGACTCCTTTGTGTGACATTATAAAAGGCAGTCGCTTGTTGGTTGTTCATTATTATTGTTGCTGCTGTTGTTGTTGGGTGTGAAGAAGTTTTCTTAAAGTTGTGAAAAATTGTTATTGATTTCGTGCCTATAGACAAATATTTCTGTTTGGCTTCGGCTTTGGCCATAAAAAGAAGCTGTCAAATGACCAAGGCAACAGTAGTCGGCCCTGTTTTACGAGTATTAACACGGTTTTCCTTCTTTTTAAACATAAAAGCTGTCTTACAAATTTTAGCAGCTTAACAACTTAGCACGACATGAAGAACACACCATAAGATGTTCTCCCTTCTCGAAATTAAAGCTTCTTTTATTAAGGGGACAAATTATTCTGAGGGCATTTTCTGTAGAAAACTGACAGCTATTAAGGAGTTAATATGTTATTAGAAGTTAGTATACCTTTATACTTTTTTGCAGGATTTATCGAGGTTTTCAGTTCGTTTTCCCAAGTTGTCTTTATCTTATGTACAAATCTCTCTCAATAAGCCTCCTATTCGTGCTCTCGAGCAACCTCTGCCTAAACGTATTCACTTAACAGGTCGACAATTATTTTGAGCCTCCCATTGACAGCTACTCATCATTGGAAAATTGTAACAATGAGTGAAGAATCACTGCAATTATGTGCACAATTTTCTCAAACAGAACCCAAAACAATCACTTGCACTTAACTTGGCCAACTGCAAACAGCACTAAAAACCTGTAACTGCCCCGCATTTTGCTTTAATTAATACATTTCTTTCAACGAACGTCGAACGTAGACGTCAGAGACAACGTCAAATCATTTTTTATGACTAGGCGAGACAGGTAGTAAAGTCTGCTTACCTTCAAGGATAAAAAAGAAGAAATGGTGCGGAGTTACGCCTATAAATGAAAAAGTGGCTGACCGTTATTAAATACGGGTTTTAATGCTGCTGCGCACACGCAAGCGCTGGCACAAATTATAGGCTCCATGTATAGGATAGCCAGAAAGAGAAGGGACAAGTGAAACGTAGTCCTGGGTCCTTGGACAAATACACACACACACACACACACAGCAGCCAGGATAATGCGTGAAGGCATTTCCAGATCCCTATCCCCATGACGCTGAAACGTGTGCAGGTGCATTTCAACGAATGGGAAAGTGTTTTCCCCGCTTTTGCAATTAACCAGACCAATGTTTGTACAACTTGTGCACGTTTCCAGCCAGCGGGCAACGCTTATCGTTCGCTCAACGCTCACTTTTCAAATTGACCCAAAGTGTATGAGGGTCATTTGGTAGTTGCAAAGCATTTTTAGCAGCGAACTGGCCGTGTGCCAATCGGAAATATCGAAAATTGAGAACAGAAAAAACGAAAACGTAGGCAGCTTAAATAGTTGCAGTCGACGGTACGTGGCACGCATTTCTTAACCACGCTCGTGTGTTGGTTGGTCTCCGGCCACATTGGATACCAGTCCACCTGATAACGGCATGAATAATGTGTCGGTGCATTACTGCATTTGTCTTGGCCTCACGGACCTCGGCTGTTTGCCAGAGCTGGCCGAGAACGTAGAGGAGCGAACTGAGACCAGATACAAATGCGGGTCATTGGCACAGTCTCTCACGTCGATTGCTTTGCTTTTAATTAAAAGAAACTTCAGTTTAGATAAGCGCGACTAGATACGCGTGGCCCAAGTGGTGCCAAGCCTGACTGATATCGACATTTTGGAGCTCTGATTCTCTTCATTTATTTTTTGTATTTTTAAGTTTCGGTTGGAGGTATATACTTAATATACTTGTGTTATCATTGAAATACGACCGTATAATATCGGCGGTTTGCCCAAATTCAGTTAGTCGAGACGCGAGCGACATTAATAATGTGATGTTTGATAGCAGGAACAGGTTGTGCTATCGACGGCTAAACATGAGCTTTCCATATTAAATTTATGTTGGGCGGCAAGTTGTTATGTTGATAGCTTAAAACTGGCAATCAGATTGTTTATTTTGATGCTGAGTTACGAGAGGCGGAATTTTTGTTTGAATTTTCTCATAATTGTTCCTGCCAACGCCTACGCACAGGCGCTGAGAAACTCGCAAATACCTAGAGCTAAATCTATTTGCTAAAAACCAAAATTTCACCTGCTCGGTTGCCGCAGATAGAGCCCAAAATAACTGCAATTAAACTAATTGAATACTCGCATTTGAATTTCAAATCACATGAAACATATTTCGGCAATCATTTTTGATGGATGATGTTTCCCGAACGGCTGCACGTTCACAATGTCAAAGGATAACCAACAAGACGGAGAGTAATGCTCATGCACATACATATATCAAGCAAAAACAAAAACAAATATCGCTCTGGCCGTCTCTTGTCCGAGAAGAAAGGCAGACAAAGATGCAGAACAAACGAACAAAATCCAGGTGCATTTACAAATTTGACGCCGCTGGCTTTCAAAAACCAAAACAGGCCGAATGAAACAAAAAGAAAAAGAAAGATGCACATTGCCAGATAAAATGATGATGATGATGATGATGATGATGATGTTGGTCGACCACGAATGTGGTTCCAGAATGCACCTTGCAGCCTATAACCAGAACCAGTACCCGAACTCGAACCCAGCTAATGATTTCAAATGCTAATCGTACGAGAGGTACGAGAGATACCTCAGGGCTAGGGCACGCGTTTTATACCTGCTTATAAAAGGTAGAGGCCGTAAGAGATACAGTTGCCGGATCGTTTGGCTGCTTCCCTTGAAAGGATGCAGGTGGAAACTGATTTTTAAGAAACAAACAAAAAGGAGAGGATCTTTTATGATTGTGAGGGGCGTGCGTTATACGAGCGCCAGGATAAGCGCTTGACCTCATCGGATCTGGCTACAGCTATTCGCAAACTTCTCCAGGCTTTATCAAAAAGTTATGCTTATATGCATACAAGTTTAAGTCGATCCATATACATTTTCGACCAACTGTATTTTCCAATTGCAAAAGCTTTCAACACTTATTTCTACACTCGCACTTAACTGATCTGCTGCTGCGTTTGGCAGGTTTGGTAGTTTTCCAACACACATTTGATAACTTCACAACACAACTGAAAGCCTTCACGAATTCACTTCACATTTCAATTGCAGCTTTCAGCGGGCATTTTTAATGTCATTTGCGTGAATTTATGCATAAAATATGAATATGTCTCGGCGAAAAGTTTATTGAAAACGTGTTTCCATTACCCCAGTAGCAGTCACAGTTCTCAGACTCTGGCAGTACTCAGTCCGCCTAAGTCTATGCCGTATTCGCATGCGTTATAAATCACGCAAAGTTTTTGAAAAGAGCCGCGGCTAACTTTACCCAGTGCCAGCATAAGTTTTATGTCATCAAGTTTGGCAAGAGAAAAAGACTTTTAACTTTAATTTTTGGAAGCGATCATAGTTCAATGAGCAAATTGCACGTTGATTTGTTAGACTTGAATGCATGCGACTCGCTCTGATATTTGCCCGGCTCTAAACTTCCACATTTTCGTGGCCGGCTCCCTTTGTGCCGTGTGATTAATGAGCTAAGACCGCCAGAACTTTACCTTAAGCGCATAAAAAGTAAGAGAGAACCGTTCGCCAACTTTGAGTTTTGGTTTTTTGCGTCCTGCTCAAAGTTATTAAAATCAACGAACCGTTGGCCCGAGCCATTCAAAACTCCGGGTATAATTAAGCGGCAGGCAAATAATTCTAAAGAAGTTCAATAAGAAATCAAATTTAATAGGCGTCTGTATTTGAAAAACGAAAGCCTCGCGTGACAAATGTCATTTGAATTTGGATCCCCTCAAATGCCAACCAGAATGAGCACTCCAAATGTTATTGGGAATTTACTGGGCCTGCTTGCTAAACGTATAATTTTCCAGCACGCAGCTCATTTTGTGGGGCCATCCTAATCGGCGGTGAGAAGTACACAACCAACTGACAATTGTTTGTAATTATGGGCTTTAGGTAAAGAAATCAAATAGCATTTCATGGCATTTAAATATAATTTGACTTTGATTCGCCTGCCAGAGAACAGTGATTAACTATCTGAAGCGAATATGTAGCTTGCATTTTTTCTATTCATAGTTGAGTAAATTGAACAAAATTGCTGAAATTTTTGTACAAAAAGAATGGTGATTGCCAGACTTAGGGAATTTGTTAATAACTTGAATTAACGTCAATGCACAAGGTCAAAGCCTTTTTTCTATATGTTGGTCTAACTAAACTTAGTTTAAGAGGCTTCCGCTTCATATTAACTATAAGGTTTGAGTGCAATGGGGAGTTTTAATAGGTATTAATAAAGCTAATATAAAAACGTATAAAACAAAACGTTTTGGCTTAAACCCAAAGCACATCTTCTGGCCTCCTTACCCTGCTTAAGTCCGTTGTGCACGTTATAACTTTAGGCAAATTTAAAAGCTGGTTCTTAAAAATGTTGTATAAATGATGGAGCATCCAAATTCAATTACTTTCAGCAGTAACCGAATTAGTGAGCTGCAAGTTAGGGATACAGCACCTCGAATTTCAGCAGCTGCTGGTAGGTGAAATTGGCAGCACTTCCTGCTAATGGGGCAACAAACTACGTAATAATAATTGTCAATTGCCGACACGTACGATGATTACACATGTTCAGATGGCAGCTGGAAGTGCAGGCGGCCAGAGCCACCGCCACAGAGCCACAGTCAGAGCCATTTCAGGAGGCGAGACCAGGGCAAAGCAGCAACTAATGTAATATGTGTAATATGTGAGACAGTCCCTAAGTAGCCTTAAGGCTGGATAACAGGCATTATATGTGACACAGACACACACACACTCGGACGCACACACATGCACACCTACCAAGTGTTAGCGCTCCATGTTGTCGTAATCCTCAATTAAATTTTATTCTAAAGCAATTTCGCAAAAGTAGTTTTTCTTTTCGTTGTCGCTTAAGATAACCAAACAGTGGCCAAAAAGGAAATTTTGTAATGGCATTTTGGTTATACGAAATTCGTATTCTTTAGCGTATTCGTTGTCGATATCTTTGGTTATTGTTCAAATTGTCAGAGGGCACGCTGTAAATAGCCCCGTAAACATGAGGATTAGCCAGGGCATTTGGCTTTGTTGTTCAGCCGCATCGCCCTCACCCAGAATCCTGGCTAAAAGTGTCACTCACTCAAAGACAAATATTGCACAACGGTCGACAAAACAAGGAAACGGAAATGCCGCAAGATTGGCCAGGCCCAATGTAGGGAAGTGGGTTCGAGCCCGAATCACAGACTGCTTTTGGCTGTGTATGTGTGTGTATATGTAATCCTTGCCCAGCTACGTCTTGGCCATTGTGCCAATATTTATGTGTCATTCACAATTGTATGCATGACATTGATGACTGACAGCAGCAGCAGCAGCAACAGCAACAGCAACAAATCCAATTGCGCAGCTGTTTCGGGGTTCCTTTTGCTCTTAAGTAAATATGAAACAAATGTACACTGTGACTTTGCTGCTTGTTTTCCTTTGGCTATCCTGTCAGGAATTTCCCATATCCATCGATCGGCTGCTGAAAAATTGTCATGAAATTGGCCAACAATGGGCAATGCATTGTGTCATGCGTTTGCAATTGCTACGGTTTGCCATACAAAATGCATTTGTGGCACTATCTTGGTTAGATGTTACCACCTTTCTGGCTACAGGTAGTCATTGCCAATAGGCGTATCTAATGTCTTGCGGAAGACTTTTGTGCTCAGCAGATACAGGAAGTGGGCAAGGGATGTGTGTAAGGAAGTAGCCATGTCAGAGGGGACTGTGCCAAGGCATGTTAAACTCTGTAGAATGTCTGAAAATAGTTAAATGTTAGATGAGTTTCTTTCAGGACTGTAAATCAATCATTAAAATATCGAACAAGACTTTGCTTAGGGTTCGATCTAACACCCTGCCTTGAGGGTCCGTTTGTGAGCCTTTCCATATACATAAGCGTAGGTTTTGGTGCAAACTTGTCTTGTTGTCAATTGGTTTTAAAAAACAGCTTTTCTGATCAATATGTTCTAGGTAAGCTATATGGTATGCAATGCAGAGGGAGATCTGAGCGAGGTCACTTTGCAGATAGAGGGCTAAACAGACAGGCATAACTTGATCGACAAGGCAGTTAACACTCGTTAAGAATATGCATTTTACTTTATTGGGACACATTTTTATGCTGTACTGAAAATACAAATTTATGGCTCTTACCACATACTAGACAGAAGTAACAGGACATTCACAGTTGTCTATAGGGCAAACAAATTTTTTTACAACACTTTATAGCTAACACAATGCTGTAGTTTCTTTTTCTAAAAATATACTATATGTTGCCATATTTTTGCCTTATAAGAGTCAACCTTCGACATTCGTTTGAAACGTTGTGAGTGAAATTTGTGTTGACTCTGCGACAAATCGTTGCCAGCTCGAGCGACACCCCAAAGCAAACATGGTCAAAAAAAAAAAAACAAAAGGAATCAGAAGTTCTCATAGTTGCAGTGGACTGGACGCATTTCATTGACGTTAATAAATGACCGGAAGGACATTGTATGGCATTGCCATGGCGTGGCAATAAACAAACGAAACAACAGCAGCAGCAGCAGCAGCAGCAGCGTCGCATCGGCAAAAACAAAAATGCATGTCCTGTATAGGAGTCGATGGACCAGGTCCTCGGACCAGGTCCTGTTGCATTTTTGGTCAGCCGGAAGTTTACTGCAGCATCGCACCCTTTTTGCTTCGGCTCGCTTGCTTTTCACTTTTTATTTGTTTTTTGTTTTTCTTATACCCTGTATGCATGAAAAATGTGTAGAGAATGGTATAATGGTTTTGTGCAAAGTTATGCAACAGGAGGAAGAAGGCATCAATAAATCGTCTTTCGTTTAGATGAGAAAAGGAAGTCTGGAATGAAGGATATTTGCTAGTTGCTTGTCGCTAGGTACAGGGTATCCCTAAGCTGGGCTCGCTCAACTAGCGTAATCTTGTTTTTTGTTCCTTTTGTTTTTGGTTGTTGGCAAATTTTTCACCGACTTGCGCGCAGCAGCAGCTGGCAAGGATGTGCCCAGGACTCAACTGTGGGAACTAAATTTTCAACTGGCAAAAAATCAATCGTAGTTAACGAAAAAGTCGGAAGTGCCTTGCATTTGCGTTAACTTGTGCTTTGATTAATTGCTAAAGATTTGTATTGCGCTTGGCATTCAAATATGTGCATAGCTGGAAATTACTCTAGAGCCCAAGCTTTTGCAAATTATTTTAGCTAATGCATTTGTCTGCTCAAAGCCTCAACTAATTCCCACAACAGGCAACAACCACTTGCCGAATTCCAGGCAAGTCTTGATACATTTACAAAAAGCCTCAAAGGCTATCATGCCATCGAGCTGGATTCACATCTAGTTGAAAGTGCGACAAGTGCTGCGAATTTTACCACCCACAAACAACATACACGAGTTCACAAAATACAAACTCGCAATTTACACTGTGAAAAAAGTCCTCTAACATTTCGGAAACTCATCGCCGAATTGTGCTTACGACGATTTGCTTTAATTTCTTTTGTTGAAAATAGTTCTATAGTTCTATAGATTTGATCTTTACCAAAAAGTAGAACAACATTTTAAAAGTTGAGCACAAAATGCTTTAAAATTTAGCAAGAATTTGTTTTAAGTGTGAGTTGCTCAAGAGATGCATACTTGACGGAGAGTAGGAGTCGCAGCTTGCAGTCTCGCATGTTGCGAGTACTCATGTCAATTTTGCATTAAATAACTAAATCAAGCTTAAACAAGACGCCCACGTAGACGTGCAGATAGATTAAATGGAAAGATGCCCGGCTGAAAATGTTTGCCCGGCTACGCGTCGCTGGTGCTGCAAATGCAGCTGGTGGGCAAACAAATACGCGTAGTGGCAACCAAAGTGGATGCCAAATAACCATAATGGTGTTTATCCACAAGTTCATTTCGCTGTTTAAACATGCCTCCGAATTTACCGACACAATAAACAACGTCCAATGCAGGCGCCCAGTTTTGTTTTGCTTTTTTTTTTTTGTTTTTTGTTCACTCCACTTCAATGTCTCTTTGGGGCCGCCGCGGGCCATAGACGGCTGGCTGTGACCGGGCTTGGTTGGACCTGGGCCTCGGTCCTCGGGGGTATCGTCATCAGCAACGGTAGCCACTCGCCGTCGTCAACAAAATCGAAGTGCATTGCGCTGTTATTTTAACGATTATGCTGATGAGCATCGAGCATTGAGCATCCAGGCAACGACGACCACGACGACGACGACGCGGGCGATGATCCATCAGAACTCTAGACATGGAAATGCAATTTGTGTAATTTATGCGGATGATGCCCCAGCGCAAGCCCCGGTCCGTGAGCTCAGTGATATGTTCGATTAGCCGCGCGATCCGTCAGATACAAAATGCTGATTATCAGATGGAGACCACAGCGGCACTTGTCTCGGACACAGCTCTCGACTGCAGCACATTTTGATTTATGATTTCAACGGCTGAGCGTACAAATTAAAAGCATTCCAGGGTTAGGCAACGATTTAGCAGGCGTTTTTTTTTTTGATTTGTTTTTTATGTTTGGTTCTATTTCTTGACCTGCAGCAAATGTTGTCATCATTGTCTAGACTTATAAATGCGATTGCTGGCATTCATCAATTAATGAAATGAAGAACGAAACTCAGAACTAAGCAGGCTCATACAATTTTGGGCACGTCAATCAGCTTATCATAGCGCAGACAGCAATTTAAATGTCAATTAAAGGCAGGAAAAGTGCATCATTAAATATAAATTATGATGGTATTAGCCCAATGCTGAGCTTTAAGACGGTAGCCAACAATTCACAGGTGGGTCACAGACATTTTTTAACGACCCTATTCAAATCTGACAAGCCACGCAAAGATCTTATGCCAGAATGCTTCCTTATATAATATATGTAAAAATCTAGCAATCGATTAAGCATAAGTATTTGAAAACTTGCGCATGTATAACAAGGAGTGTTCCTGTAGAGATTGCCCAACTAGTAGATACCCTAAAGCCAGCGGAAAGTTTCTCCCACTCTACAGGAAATGCGCTCTTGCTTAACTTCTTATGCTTATTGTCAGATCTTAATGATTTCTGAAATATTCAATTTCTGAAATATTCTTAAAATTCGTATTCTTCTTATTTACACGCCATATAATCTTTTACAATATAATGCAATGCCACACACACAGATAGATGTGTAGCCTTTAGCACCTGGATCAAGTCTCAAAGAGATGCGACTTGGTGATTGCTAGATAATGATAGATGTAGATGCTCACACACACACACACATGCAAACACATATGCACATTGTGGAGTGCTCACAAAAGGCATCTTGCAATGCATGCAAGGATAATACAAAGGTAATTTATTAGCCATCGACCAGCATCCACTGGCAGCCAACGCTGACTGGCGTATTGGCCGACTTGTGCTGGCGCGTATGACAACTGCAGCCAGGCGCAGCTGAGGATACTTGTGGATAAGGAGGATATGGCTGTGACTGCGTCGATGCGGGCTGCAAAACAAGCAAACAAAGGGCGAAAATGTTTAAACTAAACACAAAGGCGACCATAATACAATCATAATTGCATTTTTACAACAGCCAAGGGTATCCAAGGCACCAATTCTTTTATTGGCAATTCACACCAAGGACATACAAACATTAAACCCAAGTCAACGGAGGATAAAATCAACAAAGAAAAAAAGCAAAATTAAATTTTTATCTAATATAAACGCGCAGCAGGCAACAGTCCTTTGGACCACTCGCACAAAATGTGTCTGTGTGTGCGTGTGTGTGATATTATTCTTTTTTGCAAGGCAATATGAGCTAAAGGACCTTCCAAGAAGCGTGTATACGCTCGCACACATTGTCACTTTTCACACCAATTGCCAACAGGCCATGTCCTTGGTCCAGTCGAGCATTAATTTGACTTATCCCAGCTGAACAAGTAGTAGCTGCACAAGGACACACGCACTCGCCTGGAAAAGTGCAATTAGTGTCAAACAATGGCGACTTTAAGGACACACACGACTACATACACGCGACCCAAAACTGACCCAAGGATAAACAGACCTTGCGCATAATTAGCCCAAAATGGGTTAGACAAGTCAACGCGTGTGTCCTTCAAAAATGCCCGCTGTACAAGTCAAGGTCTCGAAATGCTGTTTCTGGCCATTATAGAGTATCCTGTGTCGTTATCCTGCGCCGCTTGACTTGCCCGTTGCTTTTAACACGCGCCGCGCATGCGCATAAGACCTTGCATAAGGCAAGCCCCGGGCGTGTGCTGATAATAAACTCACAATACACTCTTCGAGGTCAAGCTGAAAAGCCTTGAAAGTAATATTACCTTTACGCTAATATCTTAATGTTGTTCTGTTGTTAGCAACAAAATAGAGCTGTTATGGGCTGCGCAGAGTGCGCAGAGAGCATGCGGAGTTCGGCAGAATATTTGCCCATAAACTTATCTAAAGCAAATAATTGAATGTGCAACAACTCAAGGTTGAAGTAAATCCATATAGCACTCGGCATTTGAATGAGTGAAGTTTGGCAAATTGGGTTTTTTTTATTCGTTTATGATGGTGTATAGAATTTTTATGGCACTTGAGTGTGTTCAGTGATAATTAATGTATTCAGAGAACGCCTTAAAGCAACTGCAAGCTTGTGAAGATTCAATGAGCAAATGCTGTGTGAAAAGTATAAGATGTATGCCACATTGCGAGGGTATGCCCATGCTTGAGGGTTGGCAGAGGACTGGTATTTATTATTATAGGGAATTCTCTATAAATAGAGAACCTAAACGATTCTCTGCTTAAAGATTAAACATTATGCATTGCCCAATAAAACAAGCGTGAAAAAGCGTGCCACGTTTAAAGTTACAACGTTTTACAGATCTACCTATCGATTTCGGGCTTCAAATAGTTCTCAAATTTCTCACAGAGCTTAGCTACCGCATGCCTGACAAAGGGCTGTTAGGGGCATTTCCCTAGCTACCCATAAATCAAAATATTTCAACATGCTGACAAACCCATTAACGATCCACCCAAGAGAACCCCAGTCAAAAATCTAAGCGAACGCCCGATAATTATGTAGAACGTCTCTAATGATAATTACTTGATTTGCACAACGTGTGTTGATGTTTTCATAATGGATGCGAGCATTCTCCTGGCATAAATTACAAATACATACAATGGACCGCCAAAGGGTCTCTCGCCATGTGGCACGCAAATGTTCGGGCCAGAGTCGAGTGCCAGATAAAGTGGCAGATTGATAAGCGAACACACGCGGAATTAACACATTTGCGTTTGCGTCTAGGCAAAAAAAACACAAACATAAGAGTAGAAGCAGGATAATGATGCTGGGTTGCCTGCCAGCGCTAGGCTCGGGGTGGATGTTGCCACATTAGGGTGTGCCACGGCAGCAGCTGCCACTGCGCAAATGCCGCAACGGCGGCGCATGCGTCAGGCTGCATTAAATGCGCTTTAATAATTTTTCACTTTTCAATGCGCACTTTTCCAATTGCGTATCGTAAAGTACTCCAAATGTCAGTTTATGTGTCCCGCATGGAGGCACTTATCGATTTCCCTCGCATTCGGACAGTTCCATTTTGTTTTGTTTTCAAGTGCATCCCAGCAAATTTATGTGCTCGCCGTCTGGCATTAATTTGCAGCAAAGCATTAGCCATGTCCATTTTTGTAACATTTGCAATTATTTTTGTTTTTCGATATTCGAAAATGTTGGGCACTTTAGGTTGATTCTCTCTCCTTATGGGGGTTAATTGTCTTCCGGCAGAAGTCGAGGGTCAGTTGTGTTACGATTTGGTCGATTTGTTAAGCATTTCCTGGCTCGATATACAATATCAGCCTGTTTTGAAGTTTTTTATTATATTTTTAAAGCAATAACAAACAGATCGCTTTACGAAATATCCATTCTTATCTCAGTTCAGAATTCAACAAAATAAATAAGACTTTTACGAAGACACTTGTATCCATTAGATAAGTTAAGCGCTTTATTTGCCTCATCCATTGCGTGTAAAATATAATCGTCTGATTAGTGCATTGATTCAACAAATATAATTACTTTGCCACGACTAAATCATTTATAATTCCTCACAAGCTGCGATTTAATAGGTATTCCCAACACCTTTTGCTTTACGCTGACTTCTCGAAATTATTTTTTTAACATGTTTTCGACACGCCAGCAACTCTTCTGCCATGGCTGCTGCTGCTGCCATAGCCAGAGCCGAGACTATCAACAAAGGCTAAAAACTACTAAGACCTAAGCTTACTTAATGTGACCACTTTGAGCGGTGTCAACACCGAGTTGGCTGCCATTCCGGCGACCAGAGACAGCGAGCCCGGCAAATGTTGCTACTTAGTGCAGCGATGGCGACTACAGCCCACTGACTGTTGGACGGAGGACTACCTCGTAATCGGCTTAGAGCAATAAATTTTTCATGGCACGGCCGTGGACGAGCATCGCCGTACGCTGGCAACTAAGTTTGACAAAATGACCAACAAAATGCAACATTTTCGAGCAAATGGAACCGCCGGCAACAGTTGCCACACGTTGCAGCAGCTACGTCAGACAGCAACAGCCCCTATTTTGCTATTTTTACAATTTTCCCTTGTTTGCTTTTTTTTTATTCTTCTAACTATTGGGTTTTTCAATTTACCACAATGATTAATCACCGATTGCCGCCTGCAACGAACGCGCCCATTTTCTCTCCTATTTCTTTTTTCGTAACACACTTCCGGAGAGGGCTGGCTGCCAAGCCCAAGGCAATATAATATTTGTCATAGTTCATAATTTAGATATTTTTGCCCGGGCTCAGGCAAAAATTTGACACACTTTGCAAAAAAACATAGCCAAAGAGTAGATAGATTCGGGGATCGAAAAACTAAATAAAATGGGAAGTGCATGTGTTACGCACAGTTCAAGTGAATTTTGGGGTTGTGTTTGTTTTTGTTGCTGTCGTCTAGTTGTTATTTTTGTTGTTTTTTCTGGAATGTCATGATACGCTTGTTTGTTTGTTTAGCGATGTTTTCGGAGGGTCTGAGCTCTATTTGATTTTGGGGTAGCTTGCGCTAGTCCCAGCTGCAGTAGATACTTATGTAACATGCGGGTAGCTCAGTTAGTAGGTGTTGATGTGGTTGTGGTTCTGTGGAGGGCACAAACAAAAAGTTTTTTATGCTAAAGCCAGGATTATGAAAAACAATCTATTTCGCGTTTGTATCATGTTAATCCCTTAGGATATTATATAAAAAAAATCGAATGGAATATTCGTGATACTTAATGTTACTTAATCATATCAATTTAGATAGAGATAGAATTATAAATTTTATATTATAATCAGTTAGTTTAGAGGGGAAATATGCTACAGAGTGTGTTTATTTAAACTCTTAAGCTGACAGTTTTTCAAACGTTCCTTTTCTCACCCAACATCCTTTATCATTCCAATGCTCATTGGAACCTTTTTCTTTGGAATAAGTCCAGCGTACAGGTGGGATTATTCGCCGGGCAATTTGCCAAACAATTTCTTTGATGTTGTTCGCGCGGTCAAATGTCATAGTACCTACAGGCAAAATATGTTGGGCAGAAACAAAAATATCGTGAGTGAGTGTATGCAAAGATGAGGACAGTGTCAAGTAAAAGGAAAATAACACGAGGCATGTGAAAAGAGAAGAAAAGCAGAAAGGAGCTGATTTTGACAACTTAAGTTGGCCGTAAGAAGTGCTGCGGAGTGGAGTTGAGGTAGTTGGCAAATGCCTCAAGTGTTGCGCACAAGCCCGAAACACATTCAACATGAGTTACATTTTCTTTTATATTTTGTTATATGTATATATATTTGTTTTTGTATTTGTTTATGCTGCGTGGCTGTCGGCAATTGGCTCTGGTGCTCCGGCATTCCCAGAGCGCTCGGCGTTATCCTTAAAGGATCAAAGCTGAAATTTATACATACAAATGTCACACCTACAGGATTATGTGGAACAAAACAAATGCGCCATGTTTTGGCATTGACTTGAAGAATTCTTTTTCCTTCTATTTTTTTTTACACATTCTGTTCCTGTTGTTGTCACATGTGTCATATCCACACACATACGCACACTCACAAATTGTTAACAAGATTATGTTGCGCTAGGCGCAAAAAATGTTGCTTTTCATTCGGTGTTGCCGCCACTCGCCGGTTTTTATTTTGGCAACGACTTTCAATGCCATGTTTGTGGCATGTTTTTTGGTATTATTTTTTGTTTTGTGTTCTTCTTGTTGTTATTGGTGAATATTACGACATGTAACAGTTATGCGCATGCTTTGCCCCAAGCTAATCTCCCGCCCCATTGCCCAGTCTTGTCGCACTTGCTGCCTAAAAAACATGGACACAAAGGCAACGGCGTTGAGCGTGGGCTGGCCGAGTGTTAAACTTTTTGGTTTTTTAAAGCATACTTGAAGGCGTCGAAAAAGTTTGTTGCCGCTGGGAATGAGGCTTTTGTGCAAAGTGTTGCGTTCATTATGTTTCAGACGCAACATGATCTTTCAAGCACTTCAAACACTTTAAATAAGTATTATTTAATTATAAGTGTTTCTCAGATTGTTCAAAAACTTATCAAGTAATAAGCTCCAACTACTTTCTGCCAGACCTCGCCAAATTTTATTGATTTTGCAGTCCCTTCAAAGCTTGAACTAGGCAAATAAGAGTCAATCCACGTGGCTAATCATTTCAATGCCCAGTTTATAGCTTAGTAATAATTAATATTTTCATTTAATTAGCTAAGGCTTCGTCGCTTGTCAACAGTTTTGTGCTAAGCCAAACAGCAAGTACTTATAGCAACTGCTGGCCTAGTTTCTGGACTCTACTGACGATACTGGGACTGACGGACAACTAGGCAGGCGGGCGGGCAGGCATATCCCAAAGATACACAGTCATATACAATGAACGACAGAATTGGAAGCTGTGCCAAAAAACGACAAAAAGAAGAAATTGTTAGGCACTGCGCAAACGACTGAAAGCGACTGAAAACTACTGCTAATTATGTGTATTTTAACTTTTGGGCATCGCATCTTTAGTAGATGAAATGAAAAGACTTAGTGCCCGGACTAACAATCTGGGGACGATGACGACGTTGACGAGTTGCATAATTAAAACTTTACATTTTGCTATTTAAGTTGCCGTGTGCAAAGAATCAGATACAACAGCATTTTCTTTTCTTTTGTGTGCCTTACTTTTTGCCCAACATAGTTCTTTTTTATTCGTGCTGGACAAATAAGTGTGCAGCAGTTCCTTTTGGGTGGAGGCATCTTTAAGTTCGCACAGAGCGGGTAAATAATGGCCAGAAGCGAGTAGAGTTGAGGCCTGGCCACAAAGGACCTTTTAAGATAGGCGCTGCTGCTGGTTCTGCTGGTGCTGCACAGGCAAATGCAGGAAACAGGATATTGGATCATTTAGCATTAAGGCAGCGCGTTCTTTCGCCAAGGCTCTGGCCTCCTGGCACGCTCCACACAATGCGAAACAAGTTAAGCGCAGCGCGAACAATAAAACGGGGGCGACGACAAGGATGATGTCGACGACGAGGACGACGACGACAATGAGGCAAGGAACGTAACGTTACGCTTTAATAACTTGCCGCAGGATTAAGTCCTGTGCAATGAGATGATAATGCGCCCGGGCTTTGGCCCCGCAGGAGGGCGCGCGCCTCAGCGTTTCGTAGGCGGTTTGCGGTTTTTGGATAATGTTGATTATGCCCGGGCGCCCATAAAAGTGTATCCCCAACAACAACAACACCACAAATTATATTACAAAATGATTTCAGTGGCTAACCCCCCGCCAACCCCGCGCATTCCATGTCAACCTACTGCATATTTGTCGTATCGTAAATATAAACATCATCAACGCATCATGAAAATAATTTTGGCTGGCTTTCTTCTTCTGTTTTTTTTTTTGCTTAGGATTTTCGTGTGGCTCGACGCAGCTTATTATTTCTTTTATTTACATAATATATATTTATACTTATGTATGTGCGGGTATATTGGTTCAGTAAGGCCCGTTCCATTTGCCCTGCTTCGACACTCTTGTGTGCAATTTACATAACACAGCTAACAAATTCTCTCAATTTTTTTCTTCGGCCTCTGCTGATCAGCGGAATGAGTTTTTGGCATGTGGCGGGGGCGTGGTTTATGTGTGCTTTGTCTTATTTGTCATGTGGGCGTTTTTTATGTGCTGTGGGAGGTGTGCGAATCTCTGTATGTCTGTGTGTGTGTTTGATTGGCCTGGTAGCTGTTTCTTGGCGTTGGTTGATGTGATGGCCATAAAATTAGTTGTCTGCTCAGAAGGAACTTCGAGTTAGCATAGCGTAGTTGTGCTTATTAATAGCTTAGGGGCTTTCAGAGCTTAATGGCTTATGTAGTTGGGATTAGAAGTTTATGTATATTTCCCTAAGTGCAGCAAAACAAATGTCAGCTAGAAATTGAAGCATGCTTATCAAAGAAAGGACATTAACTTATACTGTTTCTGCTAATTCTAATTGCAATTTAGCCTAATCTGACCTTTTTTATGGAAGTACTATCAAGAAATTATAAGATATATAAGGGATAGGAATAAAAAGTAATCCAATACATATCTCTTTCCCTTTTTTCTTAGCTTGATATAGAAATTCAGAGTTTGAAATCTCTCTTGGAGCTCTCTTCATAATTTGTTGTAGAGCACATTGCATTAATTTCAAACCTTATTATTGAGCCACAAAGCAAAGGCATTTGCCTAGAAATAATTTCGAGCAAAAGCAGCTGCATTCCCTAGACTAGCTTATGGGCGGCACATCCTAAGTACCTTGAACATTCAACACTGAATAATTCTCTCCGAACGGGCCAAAATCATAACAAACAATCCCACAGACAAGCGGACAGACTATATATTGTTCAGAGGCTGAGAGGTGTCTGGTATTTGGCTAATCTTAACCCAGAAAGCCATTGGACAGGGGCAGTGAAAACTATTTGCCACACAAACTGGTTGGTAGAGAACATTTTTGTATATTTATTATTGTTTAGCATGTTGTTGGGTAAAGGATTTATTAATGTGACCAGAGCAACGAGGATTCAAACGGAGTCGGAGAGGAAAACAAAAACAGGATTTGTGTATTGTGGCTCAAATTGGATTTGTTTGTTTGGGTGCCGGGGGGTGACTGCAATTTGGTCGAGTTACGTTGGCTACGGGTTGCGTGGCGAGGGACGCGGGACGCGGGCCGCTTATGCACGCTCCGCCGGACAATGCAGCCTTGACATCTCAGCAGCAGCAGCAGGCCGGGTCGGAACGAGTCAGACACTCATCCAGCGTTTGTTTGCAGCCGGGCTTTATCTGCGGCTGTATCTATATCTCAATATCTGTATAGCTCAGTATCTGTATCTATATCGCTTACGTGCATTTGACAAGGTCCTTGTTCTGCCTTGTTGTGATTATTTGCGAGAATAACATCAACAGCCATGCTGAACGTGAATGTGTCAATGTGTGTGTGTGTGAGTGTTTGTGTATTGAAATAGAGATGGAAAGATAGAGCAAGAGAGAGTGCGAGCGAGAGAGAGAGAGAGAGGGGGGAACAAATTTCGAGTTGAGTCACAGCTGTTTCGTCCTGTGCTCTTGGTTTTCATTGCGTTTTGATTGGATTTTTCTGTAGCTACTGCAGCTTCAATTAAGCATCAGCCTACACAGACGTTCCACGTTGTGTATACCCTAACATTGTGTTCGGTATACCCTAACACTGCATTCTGTATAAAATTATATGTCCTGATTGACTGACTGACTGACGCACGCACAGCTGAAATCGTAAGTGTTTTATACGACGTGATTTTTGTTTTGGTTCAATTTCACCCGATGTTGTGGAAAATGAATGGAAAACGCCACACCAAACGATAGACAAAAGTCTAATTCTACTAATAAAGAGCAAGAAGAACAGATTTTATATGGATGTGAATTTTGTTGAGTATATATATATATATATATGTTTATAAATAAGATTCCAAACTTCGTTGGTCTTCAACTGTTAGAGCAATGAATCTTCGTTCAGCTATATGCGGCTGATATTTTTTCTTGTTGTGTGATATTTTATTGCTGTCGCAATGTTTGTTATTTTTGACACCGCCGCCGACAACTGCACTGCGATTGCGGTTCGGTTTGGTCCATGGACCAGGTTTTGCAACCACCCCATAAAATGGGTCGTGTGCTGCCTTTTGTCTGGCTGTCAATATGTCAATTTTGGCTGCTCCTTTGCGGGCACTTTCTATGGCAGAAATTAAGTTGTCATTGTTCGCATTCGTTGCGTTTCGCATTCATTTCGATTTCGATTTCATTTTCATTTTGATTTCTGCGATTTTGATGGCCTTCGAGTGCGGATACATTATATTTTTATTAAAAGCAATCAGCGTTGGCTCGTTTCGTGCTCCGTTCTTTTGTCAACATTTGTTCAGTTTGATATCCGCGCCTTGATTAGGATTATTTAGGCAATTAAATTCATATGTCGTTTTTGTGAAATATTCGTACAACTTTTTGGGCATATATAAACACTTTTTTTTCTTTTTATCGAGTGTCGTTTGTGCTGCGGGCTGATTCCTAATGGTGGAAGCTGTGGGTACAGTTGGTTTTATGGATTTGTTAAATGACCTGTTCTAGGGGGTAGCTAATAAGCCGCCATTGATAGAGGATTATTTGGAAATCAGGCAACAATTTAACTTGTACCATGGCTCAATGGGGTTTCTTTAATCAAAACTGTTTAAAATCTCATTACATGATATCAGACAGTATAATCAATGATTGTTGTTGAAGATTACTCTACAATTTCATTAGCTATAATAAATATTTGTTTATATTTGTTGTTTTTATATCCATGTATGTCTAAGCTTTGTCTTTAGTCAGAATCGCCGCAATGTTTCTTTTGTATAAACTTGTACCACTTTCAAAGTCCATCAACAGTTTATAAGAATATTGCCAAACTCAAATATCAAAGTCTGCTTTAGTTTTAACCCAAAGCTTGACGCCTTAGAGACTGCCCTAATCTTCTCTCAATCCTTCTGCTTCTCTTGTTATTTATACAAAATAAACTTGTGGCAAATACGCTGATACCAGACACGCGATTAATTTACTATCTGCGGTGTATTGTGGAGGGCGTGTGTTCTGGTTGCGTTTAATGAAAACCCGGGCAGAGCCATGCAAAAATTTCAACTGGCTGCTCTGGTGTCGTAATTCAAAGTCCGACCCACTGGCATACAATTTGTCTAAGCTCAAAATGTGTCCTTGCGCATGTAATTCACACATTTTGTAGCCAATTGCAATTGCAAATTGAAAGCCAAAGCCAAAAATAGCTGAAGCGTATGCGGAGCGCGACAAAAACCGCGCGAACGCAGCTGAGGAAGCTGAAGCCAACAGATTGGCCTGACTTAAACGGTGGCGAAGCATAAATCCTTGAGAGCAGCGGTCGCAAGTCATGTGGTTATTCCAGATGCAGAGGTGCTGCACGGGGCAGCGAGGGGCTTGGGGTAACGGACCAGTAGCCGAGGGCTGCGTTTGCCACAATTTCCGTTTTCCGGCTGCAGCTCAGATTCACTTTTTGCGCTGCATACTGTGTATGCATATTGCTTCGGCTGGGGACCCTGTAAACAGCAGCGGCAACAACAACAGCAGCAACAACAACAAAAACAACAACAACAATGGCAAATGCAAAGCGAACATTTTGCGGTTACTCCCCGCAAACCATTTTTCACCCCGCCTACCGCCCACCGCTCTTTCTCACTGCAGGCAGTGTCTCCGGCTACCGCAACGCATGCATAAATTATTATTGTTCTCGTCGTTCGCCACTTGCTGCCAAATGTTGCTGCAACATTTTGCATGGGTCCTGGTAGAGGTACATTAGCTACTTTACTTTTTTTGTACTATTTTATTATATATTTCTTCTTTTATTTATTTCTTCAATACAATATATAACACTTAAAATTACTAAGTACTATGCAAAGTTGTCAACTAGTTATTCAATTGCAAATTAGGGTAGGGTATCGTTAGGGTATTTAGCCATGGTTATTTAGTGTCAGCCTTTCTCTTCACTTATTCTTGCTGTTGTTGTTGTTGTTGTTGTTTTTGTTGTCCAGTGCATCGGTACGTCATCGTTTTCCATGCGAATGACAGTTGGAAGTGGTTCGGTTGTTGTTCGTCGTAGTCGTCGTCGTCGTCTTTGGTTGCCGCTCTGGCTGTCACGCCCACGCGGGCCACAAAAAACATATTTGGCCGTTTTTGTTTTGCATTTTTATTATACTCACACACACAAACATTTCGCTTTGCGGTTTTTATCAGACACCAGCGAACAGAGCAGAGCAGCCGCCATTCTCCACCAGCCGGAATCGGGCTCCACAAAGCTGCTTTAATTGGAGTCGATGGTGTTATTTATATAAATGTTTGTCATTTCTCTTCGTTCGCCCTGTTTGCATTTCATTTTTTTGGCAGTTTAAATTGTAGGCGTCATGTGATATATTGACCATATTGGGCTTGGGCTTGGCCCGGCCTGGTGCGCTCCGCTCTCAGCCGGTCTGTCGTGCTGGCTCTGCTCTGGTCTGGTTAACAGCTGACCTTGTTCTATATATACATATGTTTTTTTTTTTCGGACCATTGTGGAGCTTAAAGTTGAAAGCATTGTTAAAGAAAATTGAAGTATCGTGTAGATATGCAAAAAATTTGACCCAGATAAGCAGAGAAAGGATTGAGAATGCGTTTTAAATCAAAGCAAAACAATCGAACAGAGCAAAGTATTCAAAGGGGTTAAGAACGCACTTAACTCAATAAAGTCTCTTAGCTTAAGATTTAACTAGAGGAGCAGAATTATGGGAATTGTATTTGTTATGTATGTAATTTCTTTAAGCCTGAAAATGATTCCGATAAGAGGCTGTCTTTTTAACTTGAGGGATTTGCAAAGGTGTTAAGTTGTTTATCACCTTTATGCAATTAAATTCGTTTCTATTAATGTGACATTAAACGACACACGTTTGCTGTCGAAGCTCCTTGGAATACCAATAAAAAAAAGAAAATAAGACCACCACGAAATCTTATCCAATGTCAAGTTCAAGTCTGCGCGTGTTTTGTACTCCACGAACGCCATTAGCTTCAGGCAAGAAAGTGTCTGCCATAAAACCGTGAAATCACATACAAAATGCATTTGAACGCCCCGCGCCACACACACAAAAAGTAAAAACAAATTCCAAACGCGGACAATAACATTTTGGTTTTAATTAAAGAACAGCCAAAAAAAAACAAGAAAAAAACGTAAGGCAACATATTTTAATTTAATGCCTGCGAGTGACTTTGTGGCAGGGAGTGGGAAGTAAGTACTTCCGTTTACAACACGACGTGCCCGGCTTCTAAGTAAAGTGGAGCTCCAATGCCAATGCCAATGCCACACGCACACATATGGAAGACAACGCTCGACTCAATTTCAGAAAATAATTTAACGACTCCATTTAAGCATGAAATCGCAAGGCCCTCGCTCCTGCCCAACCATTTTGTCCTGGTTGGGGCTTATTACGAAGGGGGCGCTGAGTTTCTGGAAGTCGGTGTCCTAGAGACAATAGGCAACTGCCGGGCCATTCAACGGCAACTTTATCACTAAGTGGGAAAATCTGTAGAATTTTAAGTGCATGTGGAAACGCGTTGAATGAGTAGAAAAGAAGCCTACAGGAAGGCAGTTGTCTATTGTCCTATTGCGCTCTAAAACTCCTTTCGAGCTCAAGTTCAGTGCAGTTCTCTCTGTGCTCTTGGTCCTGTTGTTGTTGTTGTGTAGGGACCCTTTGTTGTTGTTTTCAAGGTGTGCTAAGAGGCGTAAGCACAAAACAATTTTCATTTACTTTACGTTTTTAATCATGGTTAAAGGATATGTCAGCGATGCTCGTTATATATAGACATAGACAACAACAGGATACACAACAGAACAGAACAGAACGAGCCATTCGTCTGCAGGATGTCAACGCAAATTCAAGTGAAATGATGCACAGAAAGAAATAAAGAGAAAAAAAAGGATTGCCACCGGATGAATGCACTTCATTTGAAGTAGAAGCCGGCAGCAGGCGAACCAGACAACAACTTGAAGAAAATAAAAAAGTAAATACATATATGTATGTATGTATGTGAGTATGGAATGCAATGCTCATTGTTAGACATTGACAGGTAAGCAAAAGGCGGACCCACAGCTCAAGTCAAGCCCAAAGGATTAGGGGTGTGTGCTCTGTGTGTATCTCAAGACATTCAAATGACAAATGCTGATGATCATGTTTTGGCATATTTGTGGTCGCAGTCAAAGGGCACAGCCCACAATAACAGCATTATACGGAAAACCCAATAGCGGTAAATCGGTAATCGCTATGGTAACTTTTCCAAGAAAATGAAACTTCCAGCTGCTCGAGAACTTCCCAGCTATGATTAAGTTGTAGCAGACACACACACACAACTTTGAAGCCGCCGACAAGTCATTAATTGTGTCTGCAGTTTAACATCCAAAGGAACTTTCAACATATCTTCGCTTGTCGCTGGCCGAGTTCAGTTTTTTATTCTCATGGGAAACCCCCAAAAAGCGTGTGTGTGTGTGTACATGCATTTCTATCTAATTAAAACAGGTGTTTTAATTATTGCGGCCATTTAATTTTCCATTTTTTTCTGTTTTTTTCTTATTCTTTGCCGTCATAAACGCCGCCGTTGTTGCCCGGCCCACTTGGCACATTTTTATGAGATCATTAAAAACCGTTGCAGTTCCTTAGCCAAGAGCTGCTCATTAGGAGCCTCCATGCTCCAGATATGATGAATTTTGTTACAGTTTGCTTTATTTGGCTCGTAAAAATGGCCAACAGGCAGCGTGTTTATTGCGTTCTGTCTGTGTGTGTGTGTGTGTTGTTTAACTATTTTTTATTGCAATTAGATGGTGCAGTTGGCATAAGGGCTACACAAAGAGGGAGCTCGTATGTGCACGTACGTATACATATATGTACATGCATATATATATTACCTACTCCCACAACTTTTGCTGAGCTGTTAATTAGACGTAAAATGTGCTTTACAACTTTTTTTTATTGGTGTTAGAAGCTTCGAGCTTACAATTAGTGAGCCAAAAAGAAAATGTATATTAAAAATTGGGACATATTTCAACGATTCGGGATAACTAGAGATCTAGCTGTAAGCCTGGTCAGCAGCTCCTTAGATCCACAGATGCCCTCTTCTATATGCCGTGTTGAGCTTCACGTTCAGAGCGAGCTTCCATACCCTACCAAACGTAATTACATTGTTATTTAGCTCAGCAATTTTGTGTACCTTAACACTAATCAATTTTTAATGAAATAACATAAACCCTTTTCATTCGTGCATTGCCTTTCCATACTTAATCAGGCAATAATAACATAAATTAAATAAACAAAGTCACTTACAATCAACCAATAATACGCGCTGTAGAACTTTTATTTTCTTAGCGTTGGAAGAGAGAGAGAAAAATAAAAGATGAAATATGAAGAGCGAACGCGATGATGTGTGTTAAATTTCACGGGTACCCTGTCCCAGGCTATACGAACGAGTCCAACAATAATAAGAGCAGCTGGTTCAGTTGTGGTCTGTTGTTTGGGAGAATATTGCAAGTTCATTATACAAACACCAATCAAACGTAGCGGCTGGCTTCGGGACAGGTATGAAAATCCAATTAAAGCCGCGTAAAACGTAGCAACAGATGATGTTGATGATAATAATGATGATGGAGCTCTCTGGATGTGTGATGGAAAACTGCAAGCTCACCACACTTCTCACTCAATTAGAACAGAAAATTCAAAGGAAACGTGTAAACAAAATAAATACGAAATCAAGCAACAGACTCGACTCGACTTGACTTGACTCGACTCGAGTCGACTTTAACTCCTGCCTTGTCGATTTTTCCCGCCCTCAGTTTGTGTTGCCTCTCGTTGCGCTTTCCGTCTAAAAGGCTTGAGTTGATTTTGAAGTGGCCAACACGGCAGGTCGGGCCAACCGAACCGGGCAACAGAGGCACTTGAAACGCTTTTTGGCATTCTTCACCTGTCAACGCGGTAGTTTGGACTCTTGGATTCCGACACCGAGTCTGACCACCGTCAGCTCGCAGCTCAGAGCTCGCAGCACGCAGCTCGCAGCGGCAAAGTGCAATAAGAACGTCTAAAACCTCACACTTCACAACTTTTGCCGAAACATCAAAGTTGACGTACACAATGGCCATTGATGTGATACAACTGAAGTGCAAAGAAAACAAAACACGAAACCCTGGCACTGACTCCAGCTGCCTCAGCTCTGCTCTCTCCATAACAAGCAGCGCGTTCAGTCCAGCTCCAGCTCCAGCTCCAGCTCCATCGACATAGACATCGACATCGCTGTCGACTTCTTCGTTGGCGGTGGCTTCAACGTTGTCATCAGCTTCAACAAGCGTAAAATATTCTTAGAATTGCCACAACTTTAGTTCGGGTTCAGGTTCAGCCTTTCGGGCAACATTTTGACAAACATTGGCCTCGTGCTGTCCGCAGACCAGGCGCGTTTCGTTATTAGGCGCCCAAATTGGGGCGCTGAAAACTCAACTAGAATGTTTATTCTGTATACTTAGATGGTACTATTCTCCATCAGGTGATTTTCCAAAACTTAATTTGCATTGATTATTTACATTGAAATAGCTAAGGAATTCAGGTTTATCTGTGAAGTTAATTCCAGTTTTAAAAATATATTTCGCTGGCTTCTTCTACCTTTCGCCTCGGTAAATTGAATCAGTAGTAGATGTATTTTTTGTCGGAACTAAATTTTGAAATTGTTGTAAAATATGGCACGACGAAACACTGGCTCCATAGGCTCCAATCGTCCGCCCTCGAGTCTAAAAAATGTGCAGGCTTTGATTCCGCCAACAGTTGATCTCAATAATATTATCGATCAGCTGGCTAGTTGTGATAATCCCGGCCGGGGCGTTAATCTACACGAGAGTCTTGTACGATTTGTGTGCACGGAAGCGAGAGCAATCTTTCTGAAAGAAAAGACACTGTTGGAGATTAAGCCGCCTGTGAGTATATGCGGCGATGTGCACGGCCAGTTTGGGGATCTGTTGCGCATTATGCATTCGGCCGGCTTTCCGCCGGCCACCAGATATCTGTTCCTGGGCGATTATGTGGACCGTGGCAAGCAGTCCATTGAGACGTTTACCCTGCTGCTGGCCTTTAAGGTGCGCTATCCGCAACTGATTTGGCTGCTACGTGGCAACCACGAGTGCGCCAGCATTAATCGCGTCTATGGCTTCTACGATGAGTGCAAGCGCCGGTATTCGGTGAAGATGTGGCGCTACTTTGTGGATACCTACGACTGTATGCCCCTGGCTGCCTTGGTGGGTGGCCGCATCTTTTGCGTCCATGGCGGTCTGAGTCCCAGTCTTAAAAGTTTTCAGGACATATTGGCCATCAAGCGACCATGTGAAATACCAGATCAGGGCCTTATATGCGACCTACTCTGGAGTGATCCGGATGATAAGGTCCTCGGCTGGAGTAGCAATGATCGTGGTGTTAGCGTCACTTTTGGTGCCGATGTCGTTAAGAACTTCTGTTATCGCATGGGCATCGATGTTATATGCCGTGCCCATCAGGTTGTCGAGGATGGCTACGAGTTCTTTGCCCGTCGTCAGCTTGTAACTGTCTTCTCAGCACCCAACTACTGCGGCATGTTCGATAATGCGGGCGCCGTTATGGTTGTCAATGATGATTTGATTGTCAGCTTTGTGATATTGCGTCCGACCTATTCGGTGCAAAACGGAATGGGCAATGTACAGCCATTGCCGGCATTGGGCAAGAATAGAAACTATTAGCCAACTGTCGCACTCTTGGGCTGTTTTGAACTCAAATCAAGTATTCCGGAATTCCCAGGTGTGGTTTATCTTTTACAATTCAATTAATATATTTTATACAAGAATAATCATTTTATAAATTGTATGTTTGTGGCAGTCATACACGAATTATATATGGACTTCTTTTTGCTAACTTACAATAACCAATAACCAATATTATTCATTTCGTATTTATTATATATATTATAATTATAAATATTATTATATATTATAAATATTATTAGGTAAATTAAATGGTTGGGGGCCAAGTTCAAAGTATTTTATTTGTGCTTGTATTTTTCTTATCATTTGGAATTTAGGGTACGAACCGATTCAGCTTTGAAAAAAATGTATATTTTTTCATAATTTCCATAAACATCTAATCCCCGATGCATAATGTTCCTGTGTGTACACCGACTTCAAGGAAATGCCATGAGCATTTTGTTTACAAAACAGTTTTGGGGCTACCTTCAATCTAAGTACTTGTGTACATTTGGGCTGCCTTTCACTGCAGTCGAAACCCTTTCCAATTGTCGACCTCATTTTCACATGGGTCGCTACTGTTGCATTTGTGCAATTACCGAAAACTTCTGCCAGCAGTAGAACAACAATGTTTGGGCCATTGGACGATGTGGCAGTGGCGACAGCCACATCCACAGCGACAACATCGACATGGACATCGACATAGACAGCACGACGTCTGCACTTAACAATTTTGGCAATGTTGCATGTTGCGTCGTGTGCTGAATGTTGCATAAATAAAGTGGAGATCACACGCAAACAAAGCTTCGGCTTCAGCTGAAACTGAAGCTGAAGCTGAAGTTGTTGACCAACGTTGGCAGCGGTTTTAGCTGCTCGCTCAACTGCAGCACATGGACGGGACGACACGGACAACATCAAAGTGTTGACTTGACATTTTGAACGACATTTTAACCTGTTTAGCCGTTGCGGCCAAGCTAAACCAAACAAGCGTAGCCAAAGCCGAAGCCAAGCCAGCGTACCATGGCAGTGGCATCATTGGGGTCTGTTGTCAAGCCAGAGACTGAGCTAGAGCCAGATCCAGAAGTAGAGTCACAGTCTGAGCCGAGGGGCAAATGAAACCAGCGAAGCAAACAACATGCCATGCTGCAATACGAATGACTGCATGCCGCTGCAATACCCTAACTTAATTATGAAGCTATCCACGACTTGAGCAAACATGTCGTGTATTCTATAGAAACTTCTATTTTGTCCAGCAACTTACTGGAGCTTCTCTTTAGGTTTGGGAACGAAGGCTCATTTAAATGTTATCCTTTTTTGAATCTGTTTTATTGTTTATGTTAAACTATGGCAGTTATCATATGCATTACAATATAAGTAAAAAACGAATGATAAAGTAACAACAATAACATTAATTATCTTACCAAATGTTGTGTTATTCGCATCTCAAGCTGGAATGCAAAGTTAAGTTATACCTTGCTATGGTTTAATAATGGTCTAATTTGAAAGGGAATTTAGAATTCGTGATGATTTGTTGAATTGTCAAGTTATCGCTGTTTGGATTACTGCTGCTGTTGATGATGACGCTGATTCGTTTGGGCCGTAATGTTGACTCGACTGGTTGGTTGTTTGAGCTGTTGTTAATTTTCCTAAAATCAAAGCACAGAATTCACAGGAAATGTAAGCCCCGTTGTGGCAAACAGCAACAGCAACAGCAACAGCAACAGCGATGGCAATGGCAAAAGCCATGGCGTCGCTGTCCGGCTGCAACACAAGCAGAACAAGAACTAAAACTGGAACAGAGTTTAGAAATTAGAAATTGCATTTGCCTTTATGTTTACAAAGTCCCACTAGTAATACCCATTTGGTCGTTTAATGGCTCGTTTTATGTGTTCATCGGCCTGGCTCAAATTAAAATATTAAAATTTATGAACAAAATTTTTGAGTTGCTGCCCCGCATTGTTCGCCGGAGCTGTGCAAATGTTTGCGCGAATATTCTGGCCCTGATTATAGTCCACGAAAAGAATCTGGCAACGTGCATCTGAGCGTTTGCATGCACTGTTTTTTATATATCGTTTTTTTTTTTTTTTTTGTTGAAGGCTCTTGCTTAAAACGAAACTTAGTCTCGCTCTGATGTGGCGCAGATGATAAATAATCCACGCAAAGACTGAGCCCGGACCAACAACTCTGCGCTTGGCCCATTGCTCATCCGGCAGGTGCAAATCGCATGTGACAGCCCAGACACTTAACTTTTGTGCGCGCCGAGTGGCCGAGAGTGTAGTCGAGTGCTGCGAGCCAAGTCGAGGGTCCCGCACTTGCAGTTGCAGTTCTGTTAATGCAAACACGTAAGCCAACTAACCAAGCAGCTCTGGCTCCCGCCAGAGCCAAAGCCAGAGCCAGAGCCAGCAGCCAGCAGCCAACAGCGAGCAGACAGCGTCCAGGCTCACGTCCAGCTTCAGTCAGTTGTCTGGCCTGGTATGGTGCCAGTTGCCCAGGGTAGTATGCAGCCTGGTCATTTTTTATCGCATGTTAATCACAACCTTGTGGAACTTTGTTTGCCTTGTTGCTGCTGCTGCTCCTGTTGCTGTTGCTGCTGCAGCAGCGTAAGCTGGATGGGGCCAGGCCGACTTTAAACCCTTTTGTTGTATGGATTTTTTATGCACTTGCAAAGGGTATAATCACTTTGTGGCCGGGTTCGCCTTGCTTAGAAAAACACCTGTCCAATTTACAGCGACAGACGAGCAGTTCGTATTGTTGAGCTTAAATTTGCAGGATATTTTCCTTATATCTACATCTTTCATATTGTGAATCCCTTTTTAATATGATGTTAAATAGTCCTAGTCTCAATTTTACTATCCTAATATTTGTTTTCTGATAAAAGTCTTATCTGTTTCAGTCTCAGTCTTACTTTAAATCTTACAAATATTGCCAATAAATAATACTTTTCTTGGCTAATAAGTAATATGTCTTATTATGACCTTGTTGCAGCCATATTCCAATAGTCAGGTTAGGGTGTGAAAACTTTGAAAACTGCAATACGGCATTTTCCACCTTTGGTTTGGGCTTCCTTTATTTCGTAGGTATGCATATTTTCAACTGGATGTCCGTTGTCTGAGAGCTGTGGCTCTATTCTAAGGCTCTCATAGACAGTCGACAGTCTGGGCTTGGGCTGCCTTGGCTAAGTGAATGCAATTAAAATTGACGTTAATCTGCTGGAATTCTGATGTTTTGTCATGTTTGCGCGCTAAAGATGTTATTTTGTTTTGACATGCTCTTGGCCTGGCTGGCTGCTTTGTAACCAGCAGTCTTTCAGCCTAACAGCCTGCCTTTGCCGTGGTGCTCCAGGACCGGGCCGTGTAAACACACAAACACAGCGCAAGCCTGTCTAAGCACAAAGGCAACAAGGAGCTGGAGTCAGGGCCAGAGCCACTTGGCCACGTTTGTTGTCGTGTACATGTAGATCAATCTATCTAACTAACGCGTTTGGTGTTTGCCTGCTCCATGCTTGTTATTTAAATTGTTATATTATTTGTGGCTGGCTGGCTAAGCTTGGGAACATGGGAACCTCAACAGACCAGTGTCTATGGCTACTTGCCGTCTTGCCTTGTACACTGGCTTAACTTTAATCGAATTGTCTGGGGGGAAGTCGAATGATGATGATGATGCCTTGGGTTAGCCGCCCAATTATGGCTGGTTTGTTGCATTTTAAAAAGTTTGCCAACAATGTTTTTGATTGCATTTTAAATCAGCTAATAAATTAATTCGAGATCAGTTTGTATTATTGTATGTACCTAAATGCATTCTCATTGTGATGATATTATTAATGTATATTTTAGAAATAAGTGAAATATGAGAATGTAAATTGAATTTGCATGTCAGATATCTCCATCCATGAAACTATCCCTCTACCTTTCCCTCTCTCTCTCTCTCTCTCTCCCTCTCTCGCTCTCTAGTCATAGTTGATATCATTCCTGAGTAGAATATGCAATAAGTAGAACATAAAAACTGGAGTTAAATTACACTATGAGATGTTCCTTAAAACATCAATAATTATATTTCACAAGTAACACTCTCTCTCTCTCTCTCTCTCTCTCTCTCTCTCTCTCTCTCTCTGTCTCTTCCGCTCTCCTGTGTCATTTGACAAGACAAAGCTGGTTAGAATGAATAAAATACATATTACAAATTTAATTCAGATATTTTCTCAGCTGTCTATATCTTATTGTTCAGGCAACTCTCTCTATACAATGGCTGACTGTATTCATTTTAGATTTTTACCCTATTTGGACCACACATTTCAGGCCAATGACGTAGCTAATAAATCTTGAGCTACTATCTACAGCTCTATACACACTTTTAGCTATTATTACTGCAGCATTAAGACACCCAAATGGCCTGCTTTGTTGTCTGCACAGATCCTGATCCAGATGCCGGCCATAACTGCCATTAACATTGGCACTTAATTTACTTTTAGCCAAAAACCAAAACAAACACGCTGCCGGCCAGCCAGCCCGCCTTTGGCTATCTTATTATATTTGGTCAACAATGTGCGAGAGCCAATATAGGAGCCACAAGAAAAAAAAAAAAAGAAAAAAACATTCAACAACAATTAAAACCATTTTCAGGCAAACAAACAGCAGCATTTCCCGTGCCCGCTGTCCAGTGTCCAAGTCGATGTGCTTATTTATTGGAGTCTTGCACATTGTTTGCGCTGCCAAAAAAAATAGAAAAAAACGAAGAAAATCCTGCGACTGGGCAGGAGAAGCAGAAAAGTAAACCAGGCAAAAAGGCCAAGAATACACATAGATAGAAAAGAAAGTGGCTCGGTGTGTGAATGTGGCGTATATTTTAACAATTTTCAATTTTAGCTTTTGTTCGCAGACAATAAAAAACGGTCGGCGAGAGAGGAAACGGAGTGAGAGAGAAGGAAACAAAAAAAAAATAACAAATACATTGACTGGGAATGCTGCCCCTGAACAACAACAAAGCGAACAACTAAATTTAAGTGCCTTCATCTTATCTGCCTTTTGAGCGCATTATCCTGGTGGTCCTTTGGCCTCAATGGCAACAGAAAAAACAACATCGCTTCACTCTGCTTCTTGTTTGTTTGCTCGACCATAAATTGACTTTTATTTAATTTGATCACTTGCAACATTTTCAACAATTTTCACAATTTTCTTCTTTCATTTAAAATGCATAACAATTCAATTTGAAAGTCGTTTAAATCGTTTCCAAAATTGCCACCTTGATGAGCATCTGTCAAATATTTCGCCTCATAAATTTGTCTAGGCTCCACACTCGACTCCGGGCCGGAGTGCTCCACTGCGCAGGCGTGAATGCGCTGCGTGTGCTTACCCTTTCGCCGAGCGGGGCAACGTTGATTATGCAATTGTTGTTGTTAAAAATGAAAACCTCATATTTTCTACAACGTTGCTTTTGTTTGTGTGTGACAGCGGGGGGAAATTGATTTCCGGCGCATTCGTCGCATTCGTCGCATTTGTCGCTGCTCGTTGCGCTTCGTCGCTGTCGCCAGGCGCTAATGAGCTGCAGCATTCGGTTGCGTATTGTTTTCGTCTAGTATCTGACAGATACTTTCGGGCTGCATGCGCGCCACGATTAAAATGTTTGTTATGCTTCAATGCTGGCGCAGTTATTTAAAAACACAAATACAAAAAAAACAATGTTTATATATGCTTCCGTCTGCAGTTGAAGAGGGCAGCGAATGTTTTAGAAGCTCGTTGAATTTAATTGTAATTTTTAATTAAAGCCAATTTATATTTATTGTTTTCAAGCATTGCCCATCAATAGACGTTTAAGTGCGGCATAAGGCGTGAAATTGCTTAATTTCCTGTTCCCGAAAGGGGGCGGACTTCTAAGACAGTAAAGTTTTACCCAAAATATATTAATCAAACTTGAGAGAAAAAAGATTGCTCTAAAGAATGTCAGCATTAGAATATCTCTTGTGAAGAAGAGAAGGATGTAGGCAAAAGGAAGTTATTTAGTAGAAAAACCTAGAGAGAAAACTCAGACTAAATTTAGTTGAACAACCTGCCATTATCTGTTCTTTAATATGAATATGTATGTCCATATTTTCCCTTTGTTGGCTTGTTTCTGCCAGAACCTTGCTGTCAGTTTGTTGGACACAATCATACATTTGCATACTAAATAGCCTAATGTCAGATCAAAACAAGCAGCCGATACATCAACTCGAGAACGATGTCGTCGGCAGGCAGCTACTTTTGTAGATAAAACTTGACTGCACTTTATCTATTTGTCAGCTTGTTAAGACAGAGCCAAGATCCAGAGCTGGCTGCCATTTCCCAGGCCATTGAAGCATAAAACTTGACATTTGTTTTCTCGAACTGGCCGCACAGGAAACAAAGTCTGCGACTAGCTGACAGACAGAGATCGCCAGGTATTTTTATAACATGCCCAAATGTAGCGCCCCTCACACTGTGCGCTCGGATATAATTAATCGTGTAGAAATGCGTCCAAGCTTAAGTCATCATAATGGCTTCATCAGACTCTCATGAGCGAACCGTCATCTGTCAGCGAGGCGGCCTAACTTGTCGCTGGCCGGATTGCTGGCTCCTAGGCACAGATCCCAACTTGCAGTGTATGGAGTGCATTGTGCTCATAAATTACAATTTATTATGACATCATTTTTTACGGATTACCAAACAGCAATGCACTCGATGCCACATGTGCATGTCGATTTGAGGACATTTGCTTTTGCTTTTCATATTACCCATGCCACATTCCCCATACCCGTTGCCTCTGTGCCCGCCGCTGTGTCCTCCTCTGCGCCCTCCACTGTTATGCTGCATAAATTTTCATAGCCTGCATGGCCAGCGTATTACGAGCATTTCCTTATGGGCCTGCTCGCATTGAATTGTCAGCGCCTTTACCTAGTCATAATTTAGTGCGCGTATTCGACATCATCTTCGATTTCTACCCTCATCCTTGGTAGCTTTGTGTGCGCCATGTACCGCCCGACCTGTCAGCACTTCCGAGCTGCTATTTAATGCCTTGTATATCAGGCAGGCGAGTCAGTATAGTAGAATATTGGCTTTTGCCATTGCCTCTGCTCTGATTGTCGATTCCTTTTGAACTTCCAAGGCCTTACCGCTGGCAGCTGTGCGTATAGCTCGTCTGCATATACTTTTAATATCATAAAACTATGATTTATTATGGGCTATTTAGCATGCTTTGAGGGGCAGGTTAACGCAGCATTGGTTTCGCCCATTTAACATGTTCTACTTTGCACACTGTTTAGTATGAAAATTGAGCTGTCATCTGGCATATTACAAAAAGTCTTGCATATGCCAAAAGACATTTCAATTCTCTAATGCAAAAGTGTCTAAAATTTTATATATTTTGGCTAATTAGTTGCTACTGTTTATAACTGACTGCTCGGACAGAATCTTCTTGTCTTCGTTAGCCACTTGGCTCGCTTTGGGTGCATCATTTTAAGAGGCGCCATCAAAAGGCACCTTCGTGATCTTAGAACTCTATTGCCTTTTAACCTGTCACTTGGCTGGCTCTAAAAAAAATTAATTAAAATGCGGCTCTGTCGCACTGAAATGATGCCAAGGCGCAGATTACCAAATGTGGCACAAACACACACGCCAACGAAAAAGTAGTTTAAAATAACTCATTACGCAATGGCAGGAAAACAACTTTATTACACTTAAAAACATTTAAAAGTCATTTAGAACAAGCATTAAAAAAAAAGAAAAGCAAAGGCAACGAGCAAAAAAGCCACAAAAACTAAACAAGAAGAAGGCAGATGCAGACCCAAAAGATACACTAAGTACTTGAAGTGCGCGGCAATTAACAAATTTGAAATTGAGATAAGAAGGAATCAAGTTGCTGCTGTTGCTGCCACACACCAAGGCGACACGGGGGGTGGGGCAGGGAGCACATGGACAGTCAGCTTTATGGGTCGATTAAGTTGTTGCGATAACAGTTTAATTTATAATGAAATAACCAAGCGGACCTACAGCAAGGACACGGACACGGACACAGGCAGAGAGCTGGTCCAGAACATGTCGCAGCATTTAGAAACTAATCTCAGGACATGCATAAAACTCAGATTTTGAGTCTGAGCGTTTTTCATAGAATCACATAAAATGCATGTTTATGGGCCCAACTTGCTTTGGTGCTGCAGTTCCCTGCATCAATTGGCTCAGAGACCAAAAAAAAAACCCAAAGATTGTGGTCATTGATTGGATGCCACACGTAGATTCTAATTTTCTAACGAAAGATAAATGTGGTTCTCGCTACCCTCAGATGCGACGTTGTGACTTCTATAAATTTTCACTTGCCTGGGTGCGTTCAATGATCTTTCGTCTACAGAAAGGAAACCCACTGCGTTGCACCTTTTGATTCCTTTTCTTTTATGTGCATTGTCAGCGTTTTTTGATAACAATAAAAAGCCAAATAAGTTGTAGTCCATTGGCGACAAGCCGACTGCAACCTACTGGGAATGCGACTGGAGTCTGGGGACACTTTTGGTTTTCCATGGAAAGATCAGACTCTCATATGAACTACAGTTAGACGTAATATCGTAATATCTTTATATCTGGGCATCATCAATGCAGCAGCGCGTTTTGTTTTGATTGGAACAAATTTGTATTCAAATAATCGTAAAATTCCTTATTTATGCGCGTCACAAAAGCTGGCAATGATTTATTTATTGATTTAACAATTCCGTTGCTATTTATTTATTAGTATTTAATTGTGCCACAAATGTGCTGCAATTATGTGTGGCAAGTTGTGTTTTAATTTGATTTTGATGACCACACAATGATTGGTTTCACATAGCTATTAACTAGGCGTTGCAGTGTGTTTTAAATACCTGCTCTCCCTGGAGTGTTTGTCTGTTGGTTAATAATTAACTAAAGTTGTTATCAAATTACGAACATATATTTTAATATATGCACAACGTTTGTATGGGCAAAGATACTAATTGCAAGAAAACGTTTTCTTTTGTATCTTTTATTGAATTAACCAACTTTTTAAATGCTATTATTGAAATAGTGAAAGGTGTTGCCGCAAAGCATAGTTATTATTCCCATTCCTATTGCCACTTATCGAACGACTATCTAAGAAAAAAGAAACTGCAAGTAAAACAATCTTTTGACTTGCACAAAGCAAACAGACAGAAAAACAATTTACAAGCTAGCTCAGCCTACTATAAAAGAAATATTAACTTAAAGATACGCTTTATGCACCGAGTCAGAGTCAAAAAGCGAAAAGCAATAATCACCGTCAGTCTAAGCAGACATAGCCAGGCAGTTACTTATTGGCCCCACTGTATCCTGTTGCTGATAGCGTAGGCTACAATTAACGAAGAACCTTCTTGAATGCCCAGCTGAATTAACCTGGCCCTCTCTTGGCATTCTCATGCCACCTTTGCTTGCTCTTCTAAAATTGTGTGCGAAAAAGCTGCAGATGCGTATTAAATGATAAAGCCACAGAGCGAAACACGCGCCTCACCAATCAGCCGGACAAAGTTGGTGGAATATAATTGCAACTTGCTGGCGTTTTGCTATGATTTAAAACAGTCCGCAGCAGCAGCAGCAGCAGCAGCTAGAAATTAATACACGTGCAAATTTTGCGCCAGCAGCCGTAATTATTTTCCCATTTGATTTATGCTATCAAAGCGGGCAGCAGGCAGCCAGAGACTGAGACAGAGACAGAGACTGAGACGGAGACAGAGACGGGGACGGAGAGACGGCGTCCAGCACAAACAAAATAATACCAAACCAGAGCCGACGCATTTCCGAATCACTGGCCAAATGAGCGACCGTTGATGCTAAGCTGGGCTGCGAATTCCATTGCCAAAGAAGTATCTGTATCTGTAGCTGTAGCTTTAGCCAGCCAGGCGTATGTGTGGCGCTGCGGCTGCTAGCCGCCGGTCAAAAAAAAAGTTACCACACGTTGCCACACTTTGCAACTGAAGCCTGGTTGTTGGCCGTTGCCTGCGCCCTGCGTGAGAAACACACCTGCCCCGGACGGTGTGCCTAGTCACAGCACAGCACACAGCCAGACACTCGACCTGTATCTGTATCTTTAAGTTACGTTTTGTGTGCGGCTTGCCTTTGGGCTGTGTTTGCACACGCATCGCTGCCGCTGCCGTCAAGAGGATGTGCGTTTCCAACGATCCCTCTGTATTTGTGGCTCCCTTTCTCGTGTGCTCTTTTTACGCTACCCTGCGTTTTTGTCGTTGACTTGCGTTCCGCAACGGGTTAGATACACTATGAAAAACTCTGGCCAGACAAAGCAACGCTTGACTTGGCTAATGCCACTTGACACCTATTATGAGCGGGATTACGCTCAAATCACAGTTCAGCTTAAAGTTGATATAAGCTTGACTTAAAGCGGGTAGCATGAACTACTTGAACTGATTCGATTAAATACAATTAAGTCACATATAATATCTTCATTTGGTACCATGCGTGGCATATCTCGAACCCCGTTGTTAATGCCTACACAGAGAAAAACAAATTAAATATTTTATAATGTTATAATCGAATAGCGTCAGCTATGTATAAACAAGTCCTGTCAGGCGCAATTGTTTGGCTTCTTTATAAATATATATGTTTCAAATGTCTGCTTAGGTCCCATTTCTTTTCATTTTCTCAAGATGTCTATACCAATTAAATTGCAATTTCACTACGAAACTAGCATAAATGACAATCCATTGATCATTTGCATATCACACACACAGCGGGAAATTCAAATCACAAACAGCTGCGGCCGTATCTGTAGAGGGGACTCGCAGCTCCTGGAATGCCCCAACATCCGTTTAAAGAACGCTCTGTTGTAATTGCTTAGCTCATTTGGCTTCGCACGCATAATATATGCAAAACTTATCAATGAGATTTGTTTAGACAATACGCAAAACAGTCGCCGGCTTAGCGAACGTGTGGCAGAAACAGGAAAAGCCAGAGATTTGTTTATGCCTTGAAAATTGAATAGCAGACGGTCGGTCAGAGGCAACTATACAACTGCATGCCAAAAATAGCCAAGCAAAAAGAAAAACTGACATGCAGCAAATATAATCTATGAGATACGCATATCGCATTTGAGTTATCTGAACAGCAGAGCAAAAACAAATCATGTGTCAGGCAGCAGGCAGCAGGCAGAAGCGGGCTGTGGGCAACTGCGACTGCAACTTGATATGCCAGTCTTGGTCGCTTGGTCTTCGCCTTGGTCAGCGTCATCATCATCGTGATAAATGCCGCCTGATAAATGCGTGTCGCAGTCAGGCACAGACAATGCGGAGACACATGTTTGCATAAAGTATTTTTTGCATGCAGATCGACAAACGGACGGACGGACAGACGGACCGGCAAGGATCATTCCTCATGGCGTAGCCAAGCAGCGAATGGCTGGACATGGACACATGTAACATCTCAGTGTTCACAGCTAACCGTCCAGATACGAGGCGAGCTGCATTGCGTGATCGCTCTTAAGCTCAGGCCCATCATTTCCCTGTCTGTGGTCCGGTTGTATGGCAAATCTATCTCTAAGATTGATTATAATCGGTAGTCAAGTGTCCAGGCTTGAGGCTGCTGGCGGCTATTTATGAACCAAGCCGAGCAAATTATAATTTATGAAGACTACGATATCAGCTTGCACTTTGCGTGCTGGCCCTGGCCCTGCCTAAATGTATCTCATAGATACATTTCGATTTTTCGTTTCTTGGCGTAGTGCCACATGCTGGCTTCACATGGCACTGCATCATCAACAATAATTTCATATTTTGACAGCACGTTAACGTCATTTATTAATTGAATCCAATGTTAATATGCCCCAAAGACATTCTCCAGCTTTTGTTTTGGGCCAGTTTCACCGTGCACCACCAGCTTGGTGGTAATTATGTGTGGCGCGCACTCCTGTGGTCAACACACAGATTTTCGATGGAAAACATCTTCGAGTGGCGCCTGGGTTTTCCTTTTCTTTGGAAATTACCCAAGGTTTGAACTTAATTTTTGGGTTACCCATGTGGTAAAAGGCATGTTGTGCGGCCTAATCGTTTCGAAATCTAAGTTTCTCTCTAATTTTTTTTTTATCTGGAGAGTATCTACAGTTTCACACTGAAATTATCAGGTCGAGCATCAGGTGTAGGCTCGGAGTTCCTCAAGAGTGCGTGCGTCTCTTATGAGTCACAGTTCAGTGGAAAACAAAAGTGTGGGTCGGGCGCGTGTGATTCGATCTGGGCGGAACTTTTTTAAAGAAAGTGTTTGCTACGCGCTGCCAAAGATGAGTTAAGTATCCAGATCTCGAAAGCTGGCATATGCAAAGTAGTTTTTGGATCGATTTCATATTTTGAGCATATAAACAAAGAATTGTTGCAGAGCGCATGAGAAGGAGGAAATAATGGGAATGGCAGCAGAGTTTGCTATCGTCTGCGAACTTCTTGTTTCCCACTTGAAGCGTTAACTTATTGAGAATTGCAAGCGAAACAAGTTAAGATGATGCTTGGACATTTCTTATTCGTTTCGGCTGTAGAGCTTTTATACTATTATACTTTAGTAATTTGTGGATAAGCGAACCTGCCCCGGCAACAAATCTGCTATTGTTTTTCTATTCTGGTCGCTTTTGATATTTGAGGCTTAAGATTCCCTAAAGTATTTACAGTTTATATTACACCATGCTGAAAGTTGAATTACCTGTGATAGCTTCTCAGATCTCTCAAATGCCGCACACTTGATGACGCTTTCAGTTCCCAGCCCGAGATGCATTAGCAAAGCTTACTACGCAAACAGCTTCAATGGGTAGGCAAAAAACCTGGAGAGAAATAACACAAGTCAGCAAATGGTCAGCGCTACCTTCAAAACAATCAAATTGAGAAATGTGTGTGTGTGTGTGTGTCTGTGGAGGGCTTGGGCTAGGTAGGGTATTTACTTACTTTTCATGGCATCGATTTAAACTTAACCTTTACCAGGGGTAGGCCGTCTGAGTCTCCATTGTGCCCAGCTCTTTGGTCCATTGTGTACTCACTTCCGTTGCCGTTGCCGTTGCTGATGCTGCTGCTGTTTTTTTGTTGTTGTCAGCCGTTCGTTCTCGTCGTCTCGTTGCATTTAACGCTCATTTTTTGATTCATTATTTATTGTGATTTCTCTAAAAACGGGTAGCACCAGGAGACGACTTTAAAGCGGTGCTGGAGAGAGAAAAAAAGTGTGAAGCGAATATGGTAGGAAAATAAGAAGTATTAAGTACAATGCTGAACAATAGCACAATGAGACTTCTTTCCGGTTGCTCGGGCCAAGGAAACTGTTCTGTGTCTGAACTATAGAGACCATTATAACTGGCCTTTGCACATTTGGAATATGATTAATTGCGAGTCAATTGATATTTTATTGGATTGAAGACAATGCGCTGGAGGAAATGGGCACAGCAATTGCGGAAGTTGCCTTTGGCCATGGTCCACACGGGGCAAACAGGCACCGGAACTGTGTCTAGGATTGGAACTGGGCTTGTTAAAATGTTTGCCTAAATGCTGACAAATGGACCTGGAAAAGTCGGCAGCTGAAATATGTTCAAAGTAGGCGACCGGCGAAGACGACGACTACGACGACAACGTCGCGACGAACAAACAATGTGTGTGTGTTTTTTCTTTATTCGTTTGTTAGCCTTAACCCGTTGCAACTAACAAGTTTCTTGTTAAGACAACGGCTCTAATAAAGCAACAACAAGGCGGCAAAGGCAGCGACGGCAACGGCAACGGCTCACGGCGCATGCGCAGCCAGCTGCGATGTACTTTATACCCTATACGGCAAAGTCGACTAACGTAGGGTAGGATACTACCAAGGTGCGTAAATAGCAATAGTGAAAACCGGCTCAGGCACATTAAGTTCGATTCCCAAACCATAAACCGAGTCTTAAGTCGATTTGGTTCAATCAAGCACATAGTTAAAGAAAACCAGGTACAAAAATTGAACTTTCAGTGTAAGCATTGGTTCAAACCGTAAAATGAACCAGCGAAAACTTTTGTTACGTTTAAGATCAAGCCAAGAATCTCAATAATCAATTTATTATATATTTTCTTTACTTATAATTGTAATAATAATTTAAATATTGGATTATTGCTGCGTATCAAGTACTTGTGAAGGGTATCTGCGCGCACAGTTGACTCTATTGCCGCACTCTGGATGCGGATGGATGGCTGACTCTGGTCACTCTAAGCGTTCCCATAAGTTACCTCGCCCTTCGGTGTTTTGTTTGCCCAAAATGCGTCGTTGTTGGTTGAGTTTAGTTTTTGTTAGCTCTTGACTTGCTTGAATTTCCACCCATTGGCCGGGCATATTATTTGCATTTGTGCTTTGTCGAATGCAACGGTAGTTGCCGTGTTGTGTTTTACCTAATTACACACGGCTCCCCCCCAAAAATCTGTCTAATTGTTTAAGTGCTTTTAGCATTTTACTAAACAATTTTCATATGCAGCGAAAGCAAACATTGGCAGTTATTGTTTGGCTGCGATTACCTTTGCCTCTGGCTGCCACAGGCGAGCTTGCGTCAAATGTTGTTAAAATTTATTGCCAAGAAATTCTCACACATCGTCGCAAATTGAAAGTACCGTCAAAGTGACGTTGCCTTAGTTGCTATTGCCGAGCGTTTTATTTGTAACGTGAGAGCCCAAAAATACTTTTCGTACACCTGCTGCAGTCATTTCTGGCATTAGATTTAGATCAAGTGCCGCTGGCAAAGTGCTGCATTTCTGGTTTTAGTTAAATATATTTATTTTTTTTCTCTGCACCACGGAAATTGTGCAAAGTTTTATGGAGTGAGCTGTAATTAGTTATGAGTTTGTTGTTTCCCATGTGGCAAGCGGCAACCTGCTGTCGCCATCAGAACATAATTGGTGCAAGCATTTTTACCAATCTGTTGTGGCATACTTTGTAGCCTGAAATTTCTATAGAATTATTGTAGATATCAGAAACTTTCTAAAGTTAAAAATAATTATGTGCATTTTATCTGCCGAAGTTGACAAGCTGAAGCTGATATCTGAATTCTTCATTTGGTTCTTTTTTGGATGTTTTTCATTTATATAACAGAAAATTTCTGTTGAGTGCATGTTTGTTGTGCTAAATTTAATACGAAAACTAGATATTATGTTTATTTGCAGGAAAAACTCTTTAAAAAATGCCATGAGCATAAGTCTGAATTAATTATCAGTAAGGAAATCTAACGATTTTGTCTCTAGTTTTTTATCAGAGTTCGCAGATTTTGATTGTGTTGGGGATTAATATAAAGTTTTCATTGCAATGCACATCAGGATTGACTGAAACATTGCAACGTTTTGAGTAAGGGTTTTGAATGATGAACTAATGCCAATGATTTACTGATTGAAAGCAAGGATTTATATGCACATGCAATGAATTTTGTACTCATGCTAGACACAGTTTTAGCCCCAGGTCTTGGTTACTTTTGTCATGTTGATTGCCGCTTCAATATCTTTGACTATGAAATGAAATAAATTACTTAACCACAAAATCTGACAATGATGGCAAAGAAATAATTATTGTTTACAGTGCCAGCCAAATGTAAATTTCCCAGCTACAATTGTCTATGCACCAAAGCCCTGCACAGATTTTCATTCGTAGAGACACAATCCAAATAATATTTTGCATGCTTTTACAAGAATTTCGAGATGGGAAAATATGCAAGTTATGCAACTGGCAAATACCAAGAAACCCCAAAAAAATAAAAAAAAAACCCCAAACCCCCCGCCAACCCGTTCAGCATGTTGGCACAAAGTTATGGCCATTTATAGTTGATTTTCTTGTTGTCACAGTTGTTGTGCGTGCGTGTGTGTGTGTGTTTGTAAATAGTTGAACAGTCTGCATATTTTGTTGTATCTTTATTTTTTTTTTTACTTCACGTATCTGTGCAGCCTCGCTCCGGGTTATAACTCAAAACTGCATCGAGCTGAGCAATAGACAGGCATGTCCCAAGTATCAAATGACACTATAAATAACTGTTCGCTGCGTGGTTTGGTTGGGGCCGTATGTCATGTATCTGTAGATACATTTATGCCGAAAAAAGGTTTTCAGCACTTAACACTTTACAGTCGAGAGGAGCAACTTTGAAGTTGTTTTCGATTACTGGATTAGTGTGCTGCGTCAAGTGTAATGAGCGTGTATCTGTGTCTGCTTTGTCCTGCATGCGCATCCGTAAGATACGCGACCAACTACTGCGGCTGGCATATCAATTTCAAGTGGGATTTTCGCCTGAAGTGTTACATTAAAATAAACCACATTAAATGATGTCCACTTGACGTTAAATGCCCCTCTATTTGGGTACTGTGTGGATTTTCTAATGAAATTTTGCGTGGGCGCCCATTTTCATTTCAATAAAGAAAATGTTGCTGGCCGCATAAAACAAGAACTAAAAGTACGTCAAATAATTCGCCTATTTAGCGGTTTTTATGATGTTGACCACAAAACTCGCAGCATTTCTTGGTGCTTCGTGTTTTTATGTTGATGGCTGCCTGGCCTCAACTGTGCCTGGCGCTGCGTGCTGCATTTGCAACAGCCAAGAGTCCAGGTAGTTGGGCCAGAACGAGCCTCAGATAAATGAGTGAGAGTTGCTTTGAGTTGCTTTGAGTGACTTTCAAGCGGCGGCTCTCAGAACCAGTTTTTGCGCTCAGCTGCTTTATCTGAGCTCTCATTTGCACCACTCTCGCGCTCTTCTTCTCTCTATCCCTCTCTCGCTTTCGTTCGTGCCCTCGCTCGTTCGGGCCGCAATGCAAGGCCGTGCAGTCGTCGTGGATTATTTACGCCCGCCTGCAGCTGCCGTTGCTGGAAACACTCGGACCGAGGTATCGTCAGTGCGCTACGCGCTCAGCTAAATCAGTGTAGTTCGTCGTCTCGTCGTGTTCGGTTGTGCACTAGCCCAGCAGCGACTGTGTCTTTCTCAGCTTGGCCAACATTGCCACAGTTAAAAGAACGTAAAACTTAAACGCCGTGTGACAACTACTTGAAGCGTGCAGCAAAGCGAGCCACTGGATTATCGCGCACGATTTTCAAAAAACCAAAAAACAACACACACAACTTCAAAAATACAACACACACACAAAATATATGTTTTATTTTTAAAACAATACAAAACCATTTAAAGTTATGAATTGGCTAAATCAATTTTATTGGCTGCATGTGAAATTTTAAGTTTATTCCAAAATAATCGGAAAGTGCAGTGAAAACATCCACAAAAAACGAAAGAAAAACAACTACAAATTGGCTAAAACACCAAACAAATTTTTATTTGTTTTTATAATTTTGAACAACAATCTGCAGACTTCAACAAATTGTTGCTGTGCACCATAGACTTAAAGGTAAGTTGCAAAAATTGGAGTTGTAGAGAAATCAAAGTGCTTGAGAAATATAAAGTAATGTCACAGACAAGAAATCATTCGAAGTTGTGCACAAAGACAGAAAGAAATTAAAACAGTTCCAAACTTTCATTGACTGAATTGACATTCAACATGCAACATTTATTGACACAATGATATAAATAAACAGAAATCAGAGAGTTAATCTGACTGCATGTTAAATTGTGTAAATTAAAAATTGAATTTGAAAAACGCACAAATTTTTAAATTCTAAATAAAAGTCAGCTAAATATAACTAGAAATCTGTAAATAGCACACAAATTTCTTGACTGCACATTTATATTTCTGAAGCCTCTTTAAAAATAGCTCCATTGAAAATTGAAGCATAGCTAACCAAAATGTTCTTATTTCAATCTTTTTTCTCTCACAGCACTATGGACAACTAAAATCAAGCAACACGCACAAACACACACACACACACTCGATATTAACCACAAAACGCAAATCGACGCCGGAAGGCGCTAACCAACAACAACAACAACAACAAAAACAACAGCAACACAAAGCGAAAGAACAAAAGCAACAAAATGCAGAAACTACAAAAGTTGATCTGCATCTGCAGCTGCATCTTGATCGGCATCTGGGTTAGCCAAACGGAGGCGCTGGCGAATTGCCCGCCCGGCTGCCAGTGCGATGACAACACCTTGGTGGTGCAGTGCGGCGAGGGGCAGCTGGATGTGCTGCCGATAGCACTGAATCCATCCATACAGCGTCTGGTCATCAAGAGCAACAAAATCAAGACCATCGACTCGTCCATACAGTTCTATGCGGAGCTAACGTTCTTGGATCTATCACAGAACCATTTGATGACCATACCGCAGCGCACGTTCGCCTACCAAAAGAAGCTGCAGGAGGTGCATCTGAATCACAATAAAATTGGCCAGATTAGCAATAAGACCTTCATGGGTCTCTCTGCGGTAACCGTGCTCAATTTGCGTGGCAATCTCATCTCGGAACTGCATCAGGGCACATTTTCGCCGTTGCTGAAAATTGAGGAACTCAACTTGGGCGAGAATCGCATTGGCTTCATAGATCCCAAGGCATTTGACGGCCTGAAACAGCTGCGCATTTTGTATTTGGATGACAATGCTTTGACCTCAGTGCCAGATCCTGTCATATTCCAGGCCATGCCCAGCTTGGCTGAACTATTTCTGGGCATGAACTCATTGCTGACCATACAATCGGGCGCATTCCAGGATCTGAAGGGCTTGACACGCTTGGAGCTGAAGGGCGCCAGCTTGCAGAATATCACGCATGACAGTTTCCTGGGTCTGGAGGAGCTGCGCGTCTTGGATCTTTCCGACAATCGCCTGCCGCGCATTCCCTCTGTGGGTCTCAGTCACTTGGTGCGTTTGGAGCAACTGTCGTTGGGCCAAAACGATTTCGAGCTGATCAGCGAGGGCGCCTTTGTGGGCCTGAAGCAGCTGAAGCGTCTGGACATCAATGGTGCCCTGAAATTGAAGCGTGTGATGACTGGAGCCTTTGCGGCCAATGGAAATCTGGAGTATCTTAATTTGTCCTCTAACAAAATGCTTGTAGAGGTGCAGGAGGGCGCACTCAGTGGATTGCCGCATCTGCGTCATGTCGTTCTGAAAGCGAATGCTCTGACTTCACTGGCTGAAGGTCTATTCCCTTGGAAGGACTTGACGACATTGGATCTATCCGAGAATCCCTTGTCCTGCGATTGTCGCGTGATGTGGCTGCGCAATCTGTTGATAGCCAAGAATGCCAGCCAGGAGGATCAGCTGACGGAGCTGCTTTGTGAGTTTCCCGAACGTCTGCGTGGCGAGGCACTGAAACACCTGAATCCCACGCTCATGGGCTGCACACACACCGATCCACGCAAACAGGCCCTGATTGGTGCCCTACTGGTGGGCTCTGCAGCTACGATCACCGCCTTGGCCCTGGTCTTGTATCGCTGCCGTCATAAGATCCGCGAGTATCTCAAGGGCGGAGTCTGGGGCAATTCGGCGTTGGGCCGCAAGGAGCGCGAATATCAGAAGACCTTCTGCGATGAAGACTATATGTCGCGTCTGCAGCACCATCCCTGCTCGCTGGGCATACACTCCACCTTCCCGAACACCTACACGGCGCCACATCAGGCAACCGCATCTGCTCCGCATCATCACTACGGCATGTGCCCGATGCCCATCAATGACTTGAATGCTGTCGATGGCCAGCACAAGTTCCAGCAGCTGCAGGTACCCATAACGGCTACATTGATGCACGAGAAGAAACTGAACAACAACAAGAGCTTGGCGGGCAGCGTCGATGATAGCGCCAGCTTTGTGCTGCACATGAAGACGGCCACAATGGGGCGTGAACAGCAGCAGGCGCAACTGCAACAGCAACATCAGCTGCAACAACAACAGTTGCAGCAACAACATCCACACCAGTCCAAGCTTAATCACTATACGAAGCCGCAGTTTCTGGCTGCCACCGCCACCGTGGCCGATTCCTGCTACTCGTATGCGGATGTGCCCATGGTGCATGCCCCACAGCAGCTGCGCGTCACCCACGAGCACTTCAAGCAACGCGAGCAACGTGAGCCGCGCGACTTTGAAGCCGATGCAATTAACGGCGAAATGATGGATCCCAATTACATCTACAGCAATGCCCACTACTCGCTGCCACTGGAGCAGATGGGGCGCAACAAGACGCCGACCCCGCCGCCGCTGCCTCCAGCGTTGCCGCTGCGGAATGGCCTCTGTGCCACCACCGGACGTCGCTCCTTTCAGCAAAAGACGCCAGCACACAACAATAATACGAGCACCATGCGCCAGTTTACGCACTGATCCTCGGAGCATTATCGTCGCAGGCAGCTGAGCATTTATGCTTAGTCTTGCGTGTCGTTGTCAACTGTGATGCCAAAATTTGTCCCTATCACCCGTCCCCCGTCCCCCTCCCCAACACAACTTGCACTTAAAATATGAAAAAATTGTAGTAGCAGAGCACATAAGATACTAAAGCGCTGAGTTTACACGTGTCAGTTGACAGTTAAGAATTTGTCTATCAAATTTCAATATGGAATCATATTATTCAACTCCAGTTATATGAAATTCTAATAGTCTTAATACGATATAAATTAACGGATATTTTAACAAATATCTGCCGCAGTTTACACGTGTCTGTTAATTGAAAGAGTTTATTTTTATTTTCGATATTTGAATTTCATTAAACAGTTTTGATAATTGGCAAGTGTAAGCGCTGTTTAAAAACATAAAACTAAAAAAAAAAACAGAAAACTAAAAAAAAAAACAAGAACTAAACAAAACTTGAAAGAAACTTCTATTGTTCTGTACATAAGCACCAAAACTCAAATGCGATCTCTAGCACCTAACTACTTGCTGTCTTTCTACTACTATTTTTTCATCAACAAATTGTATTTAATTAGACCGTAAGCACTAGTCTTAAGCCATAAATTGTACATTAATTTAATAACAAAAAAGCACTGAGAGTCACTTGTAAGTTTAAATTAAATTATTTGAACAAAAATTACTGTTAAAATATCAACAACAAAAAGAACCCTATTTGTAAGCTATGACTATGTATTTATTAGTTAGTGAAAAAATTTATGCAAATTTAAGCAAATATCGTAAAAAATATATGCAAAAGAAAACTACTTTGAAAACTGATAAACAAAAAAAAACCTCCCCACTGTCCATTTCATTTTTACAACGATGAGCTTGCAACTTTGCGTCTAGCTTGCCACGACGGCTGCCGGAGGGGGCAGCAGGTGGTGGCAGCTGGTTAAAAGTAAAGGGGTGGGACACGAATACGTATAGTGCAACGCATTGAATTGAAAATTATGCACACACACATAGGCACACGCTTGGCATTTCACTCACTCTCACTCACAGATATGAACACACACACAGATACTGTATCTGTATCTGTTAGATACTCCGTTGGGCCGCACTTGCGTTTCCACGCTTCGCTTGGCGGCGCAGCGCTGCAAAAGTTTTTTGTACAAGTAGCTTGTTACCATTAAATAATAGTGCATTAATTTTACTTTTCTTAACTGACTTTTAATTAAGTTGAAAGTAAAAAGCTGCAATGTGCGTAACTTTTTTTTCACATTCATTTTTATTCCCAGATGAAAAGCGAACATGCTGCAAATGTCACGGCAAATGTGTATATGAAGCTGAGTTTGAATTGACGCATGGCAGAGAGTTAGTACAGAAGGTAAGCTGGGCTTATATCTTATTTGATTTAATTCATATTTTAATTGCAAATGCTTTTTGTGAGACTCTATCATGGGCTTTCGTTTTTAGCTTGACTACCTAAGGTCGTTAGACATTAGGAAATGCTGCTAAGCCACATTTATCTATTTTTATTGTAACCAAATACAATATCCATGTACAAACTTGTACTCGACTCAGACTACATTTGGGCACATTAAGCCCATAAAATCATAGAAAATGCAACTGTGAAAAATCTGTACAAAAAGCAGCCAAGAAATCTTTAATAATCTACAACGATTTTAAGCAAATCATGCGGCGGTTAACGTCTGATACAAATAACCAAACCCCAAGCCTATTTATGCAATTAAAAAGTCGAGTGGTAAAAGAGAAGAGGAAAAAGCAGAACACAAGTAGAGGCATGTACTATAATAACAATAAATAAATAACAAAGGTAAATAGCGGCAAAGGCAAAGCCTCAAATGGCCAACAATAAAAGCGCTTGAGCAGCGATGCTTAAAGTAGCATTTCAAGAATCAAGCCCAGTCGAATGGAGTCGACTCGAGTTGAGTTGAATTGAATTGAACCGAGTTAAGTTGAGGTTCAGCTGACTTGAGTTGAGAATTCATCATCAAATTTCGATTAAAAGGCGCGTGGTGCGATTGTGTTGCCCCCGAGGGGCCAACGGCCAGCGGCCAGCGGCCAACTGTGTAGAGTCATTCGCACTATTCAAGCTTCATTAGGAGCTAAAGTAACGAAAACATTTTGATTTCGATCACTACAATTTCCTTTCATGCGACCAGGCCCAGACCCCGGCCCAGGCCCAGTTCCAAGCCCCAAAAGCAGTCGAGTGAAAGAGCTACTGAGCTGAGTTCAGTTTCGGTTACTGGGCAGCTCTTATTTGGCCTGTGTTTGCATTAAAGGGTTACTGGATCAAGCCACAAAACCGGCCACAGCTTCATCCAACTACTACAACAAGAGTCCACACGGACATAATCATTAATTCCCCAAAGCGCAGACAACGCCCGTTGATGCTCAGATATGAAGCCGATACAACTACAGATTGTTTGAGGCTTTGGCTGTTTTTGGGCCAATTCTGACGCGGCCCGACAGCAGGCAGTCAGAATCCAGCAACCAAAAAATAAATAAAAACTATGCCCTGGGCTGTAATTATGACGAGCCATGGTCCAAATATTGGAGCCATTGTAATACGGACTTCGTACGCAACATGCTGTGCCCCCTCGCAACTGCTGCTGCCTCCGCTGCTGCTGCTGCTCATGCTGCTGATTGTATGATGACCATGTTGAAAATGCTCATTAAGGTACTTCAGAAATTAAAGCATTTCACAATTGTGTTTTTGGGCAGGTTAACGCGCCTCCATTCTCCTACCGGGCAGAGCGCTTTCGATTCGACGCGCTATTTATCAGCTGTTGTTATCTATTGGCCAGGAATTATACAAAAGCTTTCGGGGCAATTAAGTTGAACGTGCCGTGATTTGGGGCAAGTTTTGTATGCTTATATATATTTTTTTGGGGCGTCTTGACACAGGCGTTGAAACTATTCAAAGTTTTCTACTTCTTTAGGTCGAGGTTTAGTTGAAACATGGAAACTATCTCGAGTTCGAATAAACAGGAGAAAGCGCCAAGACAATTGGTGTTGATATGAAAGCAAGCATTTGTTATATGTATATTAGGAAAAGGTGTAAACGAAATGTCAAAAGCATTTAAAAAAAGGAGCAGTTCGCTGTGTAACTTAAAACTTTGCCTCTGCAAGGGATTCATGTTAAGTAATTTTCCAATTTTGAGCGATTTGCTTTCATGTATTGATAGCAATTGGCACAGTTTGAGGTCGGTCGATGAAAGTTGAATGTATTTTATACAGCTTCAATTAAGTTTGTATTGGAATCTCATTCTCTGTTCTTCCATAAAATTGCGAAGTGAACTTCTCTATGATTATTTCCTATATAAAGCGCAATACCACTTCGGTTTATATATACATATATCTAGCTAGCTAGTCACAGGTAAACCTGATGCTCATCACCAGGGGCGTGAAAACGCTAAGCCGCAAGAGCTCCGAAGATGGGCATGACAACACGCAGCAGCAGCCGCAGCAGCAGCAACAGCCCATAAACTGTCCACGGAAACGACAATTTCCATTTGACAAAATTCTATCGTTGGGTTTTTTGTTACACCTTACAATGATCGCACAACGAACGACTCTCTGGACCCCGTGCGGAGCGCCATGAAATTTCCCAACAATGGTTAGCACTTTGTCCCGCTGAGCGGCGCGACCGTAACGCTCTGGCTCGGCTCACGCTGTGCCAAGACTCTGGTCCCTTGGCCGGGCCTGGGCCCGAGCCTGTGCCTGGTCTTGGGTATCTGTGAAATGTGAAATTGTGTACGCACATTAATTTCTCATCATTGGCATTGGCATTGGCATTGGCATTGGCATTGAGGCGGTTGCCTGGCCAAAAACAGGGTGACTACCGCTGCGTATTAATGGAAATGTTATAAGAGATTAGAAGGTAAGGAGATACAAGCGGACAACACAGCCAGATAGACAATTGCAACTGTTTTGTGATTTTAATGCGAATTTTTATGCTTTGGCCATACAAATGCTATTTACGATGTATTCGGTTGCAGTTGCCATACAGGCAAAGGGCCCGCTACAACAATAATAGTTAGTTTTTGCCCAGGCTCTACCTAACTAACCGATAGGTTGGAGGCGAGGAGAACGAGGCGTGAGCTACCTAAACTCGGCTCATTATGGTCAATATCATTGTTCTTATCGGCACTCAGGCAGATTTTCATAGATTTCCGATGCGAGATTTTCCCAAGGCAATCAATATCAGCTTTCAATTGTCTGCAATTGTTTATAATTCTTTGCTTTATGAGGCATAAAATTATATTATCCACGAAGAAGCAGGAAGCTATTGGGATTTGAGAAATTTGACTCCAAAATTAACGGATTCTTAAATGCAAAATTAAAATTTTACCATAAAATGATGAACTTATCTATAAGTTAAGTTTGTGCTTGTTACTTTCAAGCATTTGTCATGCAATTGTTTAAATTCCTTAACAACATTTTCTGTTTAATATGCTGCAAACTTTGCAACATGACCCTTTGACCTTTTTTAATGCAATTGTGCTATTTTGTGCACCCTACTTAAGTTTCAGCTCTTATTATAGCACACACTTCAAAAAGAATTATTTTTCCCCAAGCACTTCAGCTCAGACAACAGAAACAGCAACAGCAACAACAACAACAACAACAGCAACAACAACAACAACAACTGTGCTGCACTTTTATAGATGCAATTTCCAAAAAGATATATGCATATATATGCATGCGAACATTTTTAATTAAATAATTATTAAAATTGTTGCTGCAGTTAAAGAAGCTTGCACGAGATATTTCGCCATAAAGCAAAGCATATATAAAAGTTAAAAATATAATTGCCAAAAAATACAAAAAAAGCGTACGTCGAGTGAAAGTGTGTGTGTTTTTCAGTGCGTCGGGCAAATGTATAAAAATATTTCAAACTAAGAAACAAATGAAAGCGGGCAAATGTAGCAATGATGAGAATACCCTAGCTTCAATAAAGTGGACAACTATAGGACAACTTTACCAATTGGGTACTCGATATTGATTGAGTATTGCATTTTGTACAGGGTATCACTTAGTTATTTAGCCTTCTCTTGTCCGTCTAGGGTAACAGCCGTGTTGCCAGGATGTATGACCCTTAACATTCTGGCAAGCGGCAGGTGCAAACCGCAATCCAAGCGCCATAAAGAGCCCAACGAGCAACCAGAAACGCCGGGACAGACAGACAGTCAGACAGACAGATAGACGGAAACTCGGACGAGCTAAGGGATAACGTCGGTCTACGCCAAGTCAGGGGAATGAAGCGTGGAAGCTCGCGTAATAATGTTAAATTGTTTTTCAATTATTTTATAGGTTATGGTAATATTTATTTTAATTAAAAACAAATGCGCGCACTGCAGGCATGAAACCAGACCCATATACCAATACCCAAGCAGGACTCAACAGCAGCGTGTTATGCTGCACTTTATTGTTGTTGCTGCCCTTATGCGCGTTGCATAAAAATATACATATGCAAAAAAAGAAAAAGATATGCGAAAACGGAGTTTATTTGCAATATAAAAGACAACAAACAAATACAAATAAACAACGAAAATTATGGCAGTTAATGTTTTGTACATCGTCCGGCAACGGAGCGCCGTGGGCTGCTGCCTAGAGGCTGGCTCCGCTTTTGGGCATGGGCGGTTGAAAAGGGGCTACGTAAGCCCAAAGCTAGGTTGTCGGCAATTTTTTGTTTTCAATTTTCAGCGCAAAAGGTAGTTGCACACCAAAAATGGTGAGGCATGCTGAAAGGTTTACAACTTTTTAATTGAGTTCCATGATGAAGTTCATTTCGAAATGGAAAATCCGAAAATGTGTAAGCTGAAATTGAAAATTGAGCACAGTGAGTGCCAAAAAAATACAGCTGTCAAGGCATTATAAAACCTATTGGTAAACAAGGCCAAGAATCAACAGAAGCGGGAATTTCTTAATGAATGTTAAGAGCCAAGTCTGAAGAACGAACTTCTCGTTCTTGTTGATTGGAAAGAACAATATTTCGCTTTGAATACTCAATGAAAATCAATGCCACTTAATCTAATACATTTGCAACTCATGTCCATCATCGAGATAATTAAATGCGTTTGGCCGCATGCAGTCCAACCACGCACTGAATCCACTAAGAGCCCACATTTGCCCATGACCAGAGACATAGGCTTACTCTGGCCAAGGTAAACATGCAACATTCATTCATATTTGTTGCCAAAAATGTGCGGTCCCTGCACCTGTTTACCAATGCATTGTTGCTGCAGTGTCGAATGGGTAATGGTTGGGTAAATGGAGGGTGCACCATGTTTATATGGTTGGCAACACTTGCTGCTGCTTGGCAACATTGAAATTTCAAATAAAAGAGCTAACGAGTTAACGTCGAGGTGCACAGGGGCGCACACACCCACACAGCCACACACGCACACACAAATTATCATAAAGAACATAATTTTGTGCTATTTAAGGGGAAACGTGGCAGAAATTTCAACGAATTTGCACCAACAACAACAACAACAATAACAATAACAAACAAAAAACAAAAACATCAACAATGACGACAACAAAGTGAATACACGCAACGGCGACGACTGCGCTGCGTGCGTTGCCTGCATTAGGAAAACTTGCAATTAAAACTCATTTCGTTGAAAACGCGATTTTGCAGCGTAAATTCCATTTAAAAAGTTTCATCGGCAGCCAAAACTCATCACAGGAACCCAACCCGGGCAGCAACAACAGCACCCAAAACTCCAGAGTACTTTTCACCCATGCCAGACCAGACAGCCAACTTGATGATAAACGAAATGAATTTTAAACAGTATTCATTGAGGCATTATCTACAGCAGCCAAAATACTCGCGCCCTCTGCATGAATGGCACGTTTGATGTCCTGCGTAAGGGTATCGCAATGCGGCTATACGCTGCGTTCATAGCAATTCTGTAAGGGTACAAGGCTGGAAGACTTTGGGCTTATGGGAATGGAAATCGAACTATTCCTATTACAAAGCTAACTACGGAAGCAAAATTTACTTTAACCAGTTTATCCTTTTTGACTCAGTTATTGGACTTTCATACACACACTCACACACACAGTTTCATATAGGTAAACTGAGCATAATTCCACATGATCAAGCAATTTGCCTCTAAAGAGTATTTAAGCAGCGAAATAATGCATTTAGCTTTTGCTGCCAATTGCCAATTTCTAACGCAAAATTTGGTGTCTTTCTCTGAGCGGATTTTTGATCTAGTTCCCCGTCGCACGTCAAAGAGAATTCCAATAATACAAAAACACTTTCCCGACTGTGACTCCAACTGTGCGGGCGGAATTCAATTATGAGTGGACTCTCGCCTCTGCTCCGTTGATTGACGAATGCATTCGCAGAGCGCCACGTGAATTGTTGTGTTAGTCCTGCTGTTATTTGGCCATCAAAGCGTGTCTCTGCTGTAGTGGCGGCTATTTTTGAACGGTTCCATCAAAAATGTATCTATAAACTCCCCGTGGCAGCCCCATTGATATTGTTTGAATACTCTGATGAGTTTTTAAACTCGTTATTAAACGTTTTTGCTGATTTGAATTTAGATGAAAAATCTTTTTGCTTGCTTTCATTTTATTTGTTTACATATCCTGTACGCATGTTTCCAATAGACTTTTAATATTATAAACACCTTTTTTTGAGTGGATAATGGAAGTATAAACTTTGACAGCAAATGTCGTTTCAGCTAATTCCACTTCAGCTTATGAGGCATAAGGAGCTTAAATCTATTCTTGTGCTACATTTTTAGCTTTTTACAGGGTATGTTTGAGTCGTACACTCTAGCCTTTTACGGCTGTGGTTTATTTGGTGCGTTTGCCCGTGTGTCGGGCCTTTGATTTTCCATAGCAAAATGAAAATGGAGCATGAAATTCTATAAATTTGGTATTTTGTTTGCCGCTTCGCGTCGCGCATATTGCCAAATTGAGTTTAGCTTAGTTTTTTCTTTTTTTGAATGAATTGTTTTCTGTTTCGGTTTATATGTATACTCATTAGATGTGAGCAGAAAATTAGCTTATATGCCATTGTTTCAATGTGTTTAGTTGCTTGATTTGAATTGAAAATGATTTTTGCCTAAGGACACGAAAAGTGCGACAAAACATATTATGATAAATTGTGTATGTTTATATGATGTTATGCTAGATTTGGCATTCCTCTCAGAGGAATCATTGAAATGCGACATATTGAGATTCCTCTCATAAGATTCATATTTAAATATCTTCTAGGTGTCTTTGAATAATAGAATTATAATATATTGTTTATCTTCTGTAAAATGCAGCTAATGTATTTGCTACCCTATTCTTCTGACTGAATCCTAGACTTCCTTTAACTTAACAGCCACCATAGCTATCGTTTCATCAGCGAATCTTAAAGCCAAAAATGTCAGACTTCGACTTGTATCTAAACTTTGGCAACTCTTTGATCTGCTGGTTAATTAATTGCGCAACTTTTGAAAAGTTGGCCCACTCCATAATTTGTCCATACCTTGACAAAATACCGCGGTTTCTTGAGTATTTAAAAATCAATAGAAAATCATTTATTTAAATAATCACTTGAAGCATGCAAGACCAAAGCCCAAACGAAGCTTCATTGTCTCGCTGTATAAAGAAATGTTCGAAAAACCGACCGTGACAGATTATGCAAACTAATTACACAAAATTAGTTGAGATTTATGCGATACGAGTTCATAAAAAACGTAACCAAAAATGTCTATATATATATAAAAAAGCGAACAGAATGAGTTCTGTAAGCTCGGGCACATTTATTAATCAACTTGAATTTTTGCCGCTCGGCATGATAGCTTGGGCATTTGGTTTGGAGCCCGTTTTAGGCCCGCTTTGGCGCCCAGCGACAAGTGACAAATAGTACGACATAATAAAGAAAAAGGGTTCAATTTTGTATATTTTTTGTGGCTACAAATTTGTATGATGTAGCGCTTAATTGGTGATTAACCACCTGTAGCTTGTGGCACAGCACACTCTAGCTTTCTCTCTCTCTCTCTCTCTCTCTCTCCCTCTCTCTCTCTGTCTCTCTGTTCGATTGCATTCTAAAGTGTCTCGTTTCGTTACGAAAAATCGTGCCTGGAGCTGCCCCTGCCCTAACAGACAAGCCTTGGTTTGTTTTCCAGATCGTGTTCTCTTAAACGTTTTTAATAAAACGAAACTGGGCTGCAAATGAAGACGAAGTCTTCTCTTGCCTGGCTCCCAAACAAATGTCACTCAGCTTGGCCAGAATTCTAGTTCTGGAAAGCAGGAAGCAAGAAGAAAAAATCCAAAAACTAAAAGATTTATGGTTACATGGCCTCGTTGCTGTTGTTGTTGCTGTTGTTGTCTCCCAGTCGCTGTCAGCAATGCTTTTGGTGGAGGCATTTCCGTGGAAATTTCAGCTAGGGGCCCGTTGGTTGGGAAAATAATTCATTTCGATTGCCATGCCATGCGATTTGTCAAAGCCAATCCATAGCACGGAGCCCAGCGCTAGATTATCTCTCTATTAATTATCGTTTATGGCTTGTTTGCTGGGGTGCAGCATATTGTCAGATATTATGTGTATAATTTGTAGCCAGCTTTGCAGCTTATCAGCTAGTTTTCCACTTCTTGGGGGCGTCATGGAACACGTCCATGCAAACAAAGTCTAGTTCTCAGTTACCAGTTCCCATGAAGCTAAGCCCAGATAACAGTCACCTCCTACCTACCTGTTGGGAGGGCAAGAGATGGACTGTCCACTAAAAACCAAATGAAAAGCAAATTGCCTATGCCAATATTGAGGCTTAAACTGAGCCAAACATTCACCACAGTTTCAATACAAAGAGAGAGGCGGAGGAGCACAGCCGCAGACCCATCTATGGCAATTGCCACTATTAGCATGCTAATATAAACATGAAAACTAAAACTTATTACAAAACCCATTAGTTTTTCTTTTTCCGTGAACGGACAAACGTATAAAACATGCTGTGCTCTTACTTTCCAAAATCCCAGTTAGGGTATGTCGAATTTAATAAGCAGCTTTTGGGTGCACATTTGTGAGAAACATTGTTCAAGTGTTTCACAGAAACTGCAAAGAAATGTCAACAAATGTCAACAAATGCACAATGAAATGTGTAAAACTTAAATTAATAGACATTTTAATTTGAAGATAATGCTATAATATGAAGTAAAGGTAACTCTTTAGGACTCTGCAAGCTCTGAATACAATTTCTATTAACTCTGCATTTTGCCAAAACTTGCAAGCTTAGAATTTCGAAAATTAAACTATATTTGAAGGCCTCGATTTAGCGTATAACCGATTCGTTGCGGGCTACTTAACAATTTTCGATCAATTTTCTTTTTATTTATATTTTTTTTTTCGGCTGCGGTTACATGTGCTGCCCCGCGGCGCTTTCGTGTGCTATCTACGAGCAATCAATGCCAAAACTGATGATGTTAATCTGAATCCCACATTGGACTGCACTGGCACGGCGGCCCCCCATTTACCCTTAAGTTAAAATTCATTTGAATATACAACATCCTATTTCAATTTAAATTCAAATCCGCAAACATTTGCCACGAACGTTGGACTTGGACTGACATCGGCCACGCCCATTCCGACTAGGTAAGGGACATTGGTGGGTTGGTCATATCAAGAGTCGAGCAACGCTGCCAGCGTTCTACTCCTTCCCCAGCTGCTGCTGCTCCTGCTCCTGCTGCTGATGGTTGTTGTAGTTGTGGACGCTGCAAATGCCACTTACTCCAAAGTGCCGCAGCGATTAACATCTACGACCTGACGGACGACAGAGGAGGACGGGAGGGGTGGGTAAATGGGAGGCCATGGCGATGAGACGATGGCAACCAGCTACCAACACGCTTGGCTCCAGCTACCTAGCTACTCGGCTACCTACCGTTATTTGCTCAGCCCTGCTGGGAGCTCTGTCTGTCTCCGTCTCTGGCTGTGTGTGTGTGTGTGTGAGTGTGTTGTATCTTTTGCATATCGCGTGCTGTGTATCTTCAAGTATGAGTATCTCGATGGTGCTGCGGCGACACCAATAACAACGAACGCTACCAAATTGCAAAACCAATTTAAAAAACCTTAAAATATATTTGTAGATAGTTACAGTTAGTACGTTTCGTTACGTTTGCCAAATCTAAATTGGAATTTGTTTGCCAAGCGAAACATTTTTTCAATATACATATATATATATATTTTTTATATTTAATTATTGAAGGGGTTTTTAGCACATCATCTCGAACGTTATGGCTGCCATACAAATTTCCAGGAGATAACGAATTTAGTATGCAAAGAATTTTTATTTCATTTATGTTTGATTCCAATTGCGAACGAAGCTTTTCTGTCTGTCTGCCAGTTTAATTTGATTTAGTTATTTCCACAAGTATGGAAATGCGGTGGAAATCGAACTCTTGATTGATTTATGGTTTTAAAAATATATCATATTTTAAGTGCTCAATTATGGTTTTTTTTGCTCCGTGATTAAATTATATATTGAACGCTATTAATAAACATAAGCCCAACTATATTTTCATTGAACATCTCTGGCAACGAGAATTTCTTAATATTTGCTGACATTAATGTCCAATAAGCGCAAAAGCTTGACCATAAATCTACAGTAAGCCTCAATAAATTAAATACATTTTATTTTTTTCATATGAGAGACAATGCAAAAAAAGAGCAAAAGACAAAAAGAAAAAAACGGTCTCATCGCAGAGTCAAAGCTTATCACGATCGGGACAATGCACAAAGATGTTTACTTATAAATTATTTAAATGGAAAATAAAGCATGGCCAGGGATCTGAGAGAGATCTGAGAGTGGACGCGGTCTGTTTGCAAATGCGGTCGGTCGGGAAATGTCATGAAAAAAGTACGAGTAAATATCGAGAGCTGGATAGCTAGATAGTAAGTAAAACAAATTCACAAAATCGAACATGAACAAAGCAGGAAAATGATAAGATCACGATTGTTGCAACTGCGCACTGTTTGCAACGAAAGTTGCCTGCCTCGGTAGCAGGTTGTACGGCAGCATGTTCAACATGCAACAAAAGCGGACACAACACAACAAAACAGAACAGCAACATTTAATTGCAAGCCACGTTGGCCCAAACAGAAACGGAACGTGAGATGCCAGCAAAAAGGGGTGTTGCACGGGGGGCCGGGCAGCGGCAGCCAAATGCCAACTGACCGCCTTCTTGTGCCAGTTATGTATGTGCACGTATGCAAACTTTATCTGACAGATTCGCGTGATAAGCCCAATCCAGCCAGCCGGCGGGCAGCCTGATCCACAATGCATGTGGATCGATCTGCGCCTCAAGTGAAATATCGCCAGCGGCGCAGCTTCAAGTGGAGCAAACAATTCTTCGCCGCTGGCCAAATTGGCAGTCAGCCAAAGATGAATCCAATGCCGAGGACACGCAAAGGGACTTGAACTTCCAGCTAGCAGTTGCAGTTGCAGTTGCAGTTGCAGTTGTTGTTGTTGCTGTTGTTGTTGTTTTTGGCATCAGCCTAACAATTGCTGTGCTCTGCAATTGTTGGCCCGGCCTTTTAATGAGCAAATAACTTGCGTTTCGGCTAACGAAATTGGCCTTTGAATGCATGTAATATATGAAGAAGAAGAGCAAGCAAAAAAGCTGAAATAAAAGATTTCTGCACGGACGCAGTTAGTTAGCATGACGATAGTTATGGGTTGAGAAACTATTGGCATGGTCTGAGCCTGATAGAGAAGTTTAAGTTCAGCTAACCTCGTTAAGAAAGTGGAGAATCTCTGCAAAAGATCGAAAATGGTTTTAAAATTCCTTATTTAATAGGTAGTTGCAAGAAACACAGCTGTAAGATCCCCAAAATCCGATACTCTCTTATACACGACGCCCTTCTTCGCGATTCTCACAAATTTAAGTTCAGATTTTATTATAAGTATTATATTAGTCATTTTTGGTAGTCTTGCAGTCGTATATTTCTCTCATTATCTCATGTTCTTTTCCTCATGTTCTAATCTCCTCTATACTACTTTATTTTTACTTTTAGTGATTCCTAAATGTAAAAATATGTGTCCATCCTGCCAACAGATACTTATGTGGTTGTCAATACTTTGGTAAGTGTATAAGAAATCAGTTATCTTACAAATCTTTTTGTTCCTGTTAAAGAACCGAATAGGCTTATACATAAAAGTTACTTGTTTTTACTAATTTCATAACTAACCCTTTACTGGCCTAGTAATAGGTTCTGATACCGAGCTGTCAGCTAAATCAATTTTAGTTTGTGAGGAGTTTTACCTTTGGTTTTCTTTTTGTTTTGTTGGCCAGTTCCGATGGGAGAACCCTTCGGTAATTGCATTAAATATGCAAACAAATTTCTCATGCATTCAGAAGACGTGCCAGCGAACGCGTGAGCTGCCAAGTGTTTGCCAAGGCTGGCGAACCAATTAAATGTTGTAGTTTATGTGTCGAAAACCCCAAAAAACACACATGCACAACTCATAGCTAGGGGATACGCAGCCTTTACTCAAACAGGCATTAAATTATAAAAACCAGAAGGTAGCCCATTTTGGGGTCTGCGGTTTGTTGCAGACTCGGCACAAAGTAACCGATATGGGGATATCGGAGCAACAGCCCGAAAATAGTGCGTGCCTTCGTTACAGATTTGCAGCAAATAAAAATAGCTGACAGGCTCCAGGCGGCAGCTATGTAAGTCGGTTTTGGGGTCGCAGGACATTGTGTATACGCCGCGTATCTTGTGTCCTGCGCTGATTGCCAGCATTGAAAATCAATTCGGGCGTATAAATGTGGGTCATAGTGTGTGTGTGTGTGTGTGTGTGTATGTGTGACTCAGCAAATTGTTTCAAATTCTACAAGCGAAAAATTGTGATGCTTAACTTGGGCCAACTTCGGACTTACACGCATAATTTAAGTGAATTTACGCCCGAATCTCTTTAACTCCATAACTGCAGCACGATGGTGCAACGAAGCGTACGGCTTACGCGAGGGGCAAAAGTTTATTTTCCAAGCCATAAAAGACAATCGACAAAGCATCATCGATGACTTTGGCTCAACACTCGCATAAAGACATTTTCCAAGTGCAATCAAATTCTACACTCGAATAGACATTTACACATTTCACCCCCTGCCCGGCCCCCTCTGTCTCAGCAACATCGGTACTTTGTCACACTTTGCTGCTTTCTTTTTCTTAGGTTAAGTTGCCTGCAATTTGCTCCCCGAAACTCTGTCAACTTTTAGGTGAAAGTGTATTTCGAGATTTTCAGCAAATGTTGAAACTTTTTTTCCTACTTTTTCTTATCGGTATTGCTTTTGGGCGTTAGCTTTAGTATTAAGTAATGGAGCGCTATTAGAAACTGACGATAAACTTTTTCACAGCGAGAGCCTTGTGGTGTGCCATAAAAACAACAAGCTCATATGGTTAACTGAACCCATGTACACCGAAGGGTTCTGCAATTGATTTTGGCATGAAAAGTGCTTACCCAATTGTTGGCAAACGTCATAAAACTTTAAATATGTTGTATTAACAAATAAGAAAAGCAATAAATCCAGAATAAATACATTTTACTGCTTGCTTTTCTACTTTTATGTATATAAAAGGCTGCAGGTGGACTTAAAATAAAAGTTATGGAAAAGAGAGTGAAAAAGAGGGAGAAAGAGATAGAGAGATACAGGAAGAAGAGAGATGGAGATAGAGAATAGGCTGAATATTGATTGAAACAGAAAAGTAACTCAAATTAGAAAATGTTAATGTGGAAAATAGTTACAAGGAACTAGAGCAAGAAAGAAGCTAAGGGAGAGAGAGCTAAGAAGATGGACAGAGATAGAAAATGGCTAGATCAACTCGGCTGTTGAGGTTGATCAAGAATATAGCAAAAATTGGCACAGAAATATAAAACCCATTTTATACATTTCTAGAAAGTTTCGGAGTTTATAGATACTATTATATTAAAGTGCAACAATTATTATTTATTTATATATATAAAATCTGATGCGGTTCAAAGGATTTTTGTTATTTTGAAATTGAGGTGGCAACCTGAAAAACTTGAACATTATCATAATTGCCTTCTTACCCAGCAAGCACATAACAATTTCATCTTCTAACTAGTTGTGCTTGTCTTCCTCGCATATCACAACCCAAGCAGGCAATCAAGCGGTCCATCAGGCGCCGGCAACTTTTCAAGCGGCTTCATGCCCCCCGCCCGACTTCAACACCAAGTTCAAACTCTTCTCGGCACGCCAATCGAGAGCAAGGAGAAGTCGGTCCAGCGATTTGGCATAGCTAAAAAGGCGGAGGCCAAATATTTGCTGGGTGGAAAGCGTAAGGAGAGTTTTCCTTGGCGCTTGCTGAAGTTTTCTGTGCGCGTTGCATATGTAAATAACTCTTGAGAACATCATTGAATCAACTTTTGTGCGCGTCTTCGCTGTTGTGTGTGTGTGTGTGTGTGTGTGTGTGTGTGTGTGTGTGTGAGTACGGGGCGCCATCTAGCGGCGAACGGGCTTATATTGACTTCGGTTGTCGGCTCGCGTTCGCGGCTTTTATAGTGTGTTTATTTAGCACTTGAAAAATATTACTTTTTCGCCAGCAATAATTTTAATTGCTTTGGCATTTGAGGCAGCCCCGGCTCAAAGGGGGGAGGGGGATTGGGGGAGGCTGTAACTGGCCCTGGGATTCGGATTCGGATTGGGGAGCACCTCGCTTGCCGCCTGCCTGCATTCACAAAAGTTAAGTGGCAAAAGTTTTCGCACTAAAGTTGAAGTTGGCTTTCGGTTCCTCCTCTTGTTGTTCTCGTTGTTGTTGTTGTTGTTGTTCTCGTTGTTGTTGTTGTTGTTATGTATTTTGAGCAAACATCAACGCCCACGACAGCCCCAGCAACTGCCATATTATTTGAGTTGGCCCTTTTGTTATTATTTTTATTTTTTTTTTTTAGCTTTTTTTGTTGCACTCTCGTACTTTGATTGTTTTGAGATTTCGCGGCAACACATAAAGTTCCACCCGAGAGCTGCGTTTGGGGCACAGAGGGCTTTGTTTTTATCATTCGGTAACAAAGTATCAAATTTAAATAGAATAAAAGTTGAAATTGAGATTAACGCAAGTGCTGGCAAATTAGTTTTGGCATTATTTAACTTTTAACGCATGTCATTTGGCCTTCCTGTAAAATTATGAGACTAAAGATGCAAACAGCTTGGAGAGGAGGAATCCTAATTGAAAAAAGTTGTTTATTGGCTAGTTAGTTGCTTTGTAATTTAGGAAATCATAAAAGCTGCTTATTACACAAATCAAAGACTTCTTGTTGTTATTTTCAGCTTAATAAGTGCAATAAAAATATCTCTTTCTTAACATATGAAGTTATGAAAGCCTTCTTTTGCACTAAACAACTTGAACTGTAGCAATAAATTGCGTAAATGTATTGAACTTTGAACTTTTAAGCACTTAGCTAGCATATTTTGCTTGATCCTTTTAATGCTAGAGTTTCAAAAATGACCTTTCGATAAACACACACACCGAGAAATTCCTTTGATATAGGCGCACATGTATGCATTTTGTATTCATAGAAATTTATATATGTGTTTGGATAGCTAAACCATTAAATTGCCACACAAATTGCATCAAATATTTAGTTGCCAGCCGGCTGCACAAATACTCAGGTGTGTGTGCACACCTTAGCCTATACTGCCAATAAATAAATAACAGCATATATTTTATGCAAATTTTCAATTTAACACAACATTAAATGCACAAATGCCTTGCCCACATGTACGCACACATGGCCTACACACACAATTATCTTCTACATAAATATTGCATATATTGCAATAGTAGTTGTTGGATGCGTATGTATGGTGTATGTGTGTATGTGTGTATGTTTATTTGATCAGAAACAAAACATTTAGTATATATTCTTGCAGCACACTTGTGGCTTAAATGGCGTTAACCACCGCATCGTGTCCTGTATTGTATAGAATTTTGCGGTCAGTTTCATAATATTCGCACACACCTTAATGTTATTAGACTGCGGGGAATTACGCAAGCACAGACAGACAAACAGGAACATTAAGCCTTGCCCAATATTGAGTTAGAAATCACTTTGTAATATGTTTGCATTGGACAACCCAAAGATGTGAGAAGTGCACACGCACACACACACACACACACACACACCTATGGTTGGGACATTTTGAAATGCAATTATTTGACAAATTGTTAAGCTGCTTATGTGTAGTATGTGTTTGGCTCTCTTGACCTATCAATCATCAGTTGCTGGCTATCTCCAAATGTCAAAAGTACAGTCGACAATTATTGTTAAAGCAGCGATAGGCGTTAACTTTTGTGGTTTTGCAGCCACGTGACATAATTTAGACAAATTTTAAGCCTTGTCCTGGCCATATTTCCTCCATCTCACATGCCACTTGCCACTTCATTAGCTGCCTGGGGTCGGAATATCTCAAAAAACTTTCCTGCTCTACGAGAAACTTTTGCTGGCAAGTTCATTACAACATTGTCACAACAACAACAACAACATCTGCAGCATCGGCAACGGCAGCTTTGGCTCATTTTCCACTCATTTTACAATATTTACGCTAGGTGACAGGCGCATGATTAATACGGGCCCGCCATAAGGTGGCCTCCATGATATTAAGCATCCAATAAGAGCCACCCAACCACCAATTACTTACACACAGCGAAAAAAGCAAGCATTCAAGCCTTTTAAATTCTTAAGAACGTTCTTCAAGATTTTACAAACTTCTTCGGCGAGTATTTGGTCTAATAAGACACTGTTCTCAAGAATCTTTAACAACTTTTGACTGTGAAAAATAATAAATTAAGTTTCAAGCACAAAAAATCTCAAAGGCTTTCATCTATATCTTAAAACATTTATTTTGCGAGCATACTCAGTAAACATAACAAGCTATAAACTTATATTTAGCAAATCGAAGGTTTTACTTTTATCTAGCTAGTTTCATTTATATTAAGTCTTTCGTAATTGATTAAAGCATTGCTAGGCTAATCTATTGTATTAAGAATGAGTTTTGAAGAGTCGCAAATACTACTCAATTCAAGGTCATTCGAGCTTATTACAGATTTTTCTCTCTGTGTAGAATTGTTGCAAAGCAAAGAACTTAAACTTTTGCTTCGCTCCTTGCCATTGACCAGCGGCTTTTGTTAGATTGTAATTTGACAAGCAATCGTGCGCTCCGCTTGAGGCGTAAGTGTGAGTTACTTTTGAATACTCTAAAAATTAAAGAGTTACTCTATTAAGGAAAATTAAGGCAATATTTAAAGAGGCTAGCTTCAAGCTATTCTCAAAATATATGATGTTCCGATTAACTTCATATATACTTATGCGTTCTGAATAAAAACCATAAATAAATTTGTTCCGAAGATTCGATTTGGCTATCAGGAAATATGCTCTTTAAACTTTTTCCACAACGCTTCAACACGTAACCTCAGAAAAAGGTCCTGGTCAAGTGGCAGGCACACAGGACTTAACACACACACGCACACACACATCCTTATCAGAGACGAACGGAAATTCTGAAAATTTAGCGCCTTAAACAAATACCCCAATTTAAACCACATGATTGATTGCTGCTGTATTGGGGTATTTTTGGGGGAGGGGGAGAGAGAAATACATGACGTTGCCTGCCAGTCAATATAAACAAACTTCGAAACTAGAGTTTAGGGAGTGGCTGTGTTGTCGCCTAGTTCAGGATGAAGCCCTTTTTGCCGCCAAGTCATCACGGACATTGCACTTTGGCTTTGACCATCGAGATTTTGTTTGTGTTTGTGTGAGTGTGTGTGAGTGTGAGTCGGGACTAGCATCCTTTGGCCTTTTTGGCAAGGATTCATTTTGAACGATTTGCTTGTTTCCTGCTTGCGGCGGCAGCTCATTTATAAAATCGTTTTAGTTGTTATATCCTGTGCATATGAATGAACAGCAAGGGTATATAGACTATGATCTAGAAGCAAATTCTTAAATTAGTTTTCCACATTCAAAACAAATTTCATTATGCATACTTCAAATCCAGATTATTCATATAGTTCGTAGCCTATCAAAGTCCCGAATAAAGGGTATTCGTTAGTCAAGCATGCCTAAAGGAAGCAATCGTGATGCTCCTGCCGTTTGTTGCTGGCATTTTAAATTTAACAAAGGCATGGGTCGCATAGGGGATCAGGATATATGAAAAATGAATGCCGCCTAGACTCATGCAGTGAGAGCAAATGGCCAAACAGGAAGGAAATTCTTTATGGTAATCCAAGATGTTGCCCGGCTACAAGGGGCTGACGGGCTGTAGCCCCCCGCCTTTTTATGCGGTTGACATGATTCACTTTAACGATAAACGATAACGATAGCTGGCGCAAAGTCAGCCAAAAGTAGTTCGAGATAAAAAGGACAAAGCGACGGCAACAACATCAACAACAAACTTGGCGACAACTTGGCAGGCTCTTTGGCATAACATTTTGATCCCCTTTGTTGGGATGCTCCTTTTCTCTTTTTTTATATTTTTAAAGCAATTTAAACGTTTGAATAAACATTTCATTTAATTTTGTGCGCCGCACACAACAAACTAAAATAATCAAATAAATAAATGGAAAGCTCCCTGCGCAGTGCTATTTTTTTGTTCGTTTGCCGTAGACAGGACAGCAACAAATTTGCCCAGCGGCGCCGTCATTTTACGTAAGCACGTAACAACGCAACGCGAAAGCCTTACGTTGTTGTCGTTGTTGTTGTAGTCACAGGCAAATGCACACAATGTTTTTATACCCTGTATCTGAAAAATCCGATAAAAAGGATTGATGCATTTACTTTGAGGACATCTCCAAAGCATTTATTCACGAGATACCCTCATCATGTGTAAACTATTATAAATATTAGTTAAAATGATTAATAATTTTTCAGCGCTCCACTAAAATCACAATTCCGCCTTTTCAGATACAGGGCATGTTCTTTCCAATCACTTTCAGCTAATATTGTTGCCGTTGCACTTTCACGCAAAAAAAAAGAAAAGAAGAAATTATTCTAATAAGAAATTCAATTTTCAGCAACATTAGAGGCAAAGTTGAGAATTGTGCTACGTGCCTGCATGGAAAACAAAGACAAACAGCAGTTGCCTAAATTATATTACCCCAAGTTCTTGGCTTATATTTACCAAATGCACATTTTGTGCGTACTAGCAAAAGTTTGGCATAAAAAGCACAAGTTCTCGCAATTGTTATCAGCCTTGTAATCGACTTTAAAGCCTTGTGTCGCCTTTTCCTACTAGAACTTCGTTTATGTGAATGTGTTTATAACAAGAATGAGAGCTATATTTGAGCCGAATAGGCTTTAAATCGACCGATAACCGAACCTTAAACTGAACCTTAAACCGAACCTAAACCATTAACCGATCCGGATAAGTTGCCCAGAGCACAACCCAAGTTAAATCTGAACTGAGCCATATCGAAGCTGGTTAGCAAGACTTTTAATATTTCAAAATATAATTGCGAAATGTGCTATTTAGCTTATAATCAAATTTATTCTTTTGTTGAAAATTATAAAAAAAAAATATAGAACTAAGATTAGAAGCCAAAAAATGGCACTTAACCATAAGGGTCAAGCCAAGTCATGGATAATTCTTGGCTTGTTTGCAGCCAATACAAGCAAATGGTTAGGCTTACGTCAACTTTAAAAAATTACCCTTTCGTTTAACAGAATTAATGCATACACTTATTCAAGAATTATATTTTACTTATTGGCAACAAGTACTCGGTGAATATTATTACGTCATGCATAAAAATCCTAATCGGATGATCTTCACTCTCAGCTTATTTGCAAGATATCTTTGTTCTATTTGAATGGCAACGCAAAACAATTCAAATCATGTGAACATAAGTGACAAATATTTTAATTTATTATGCAGTTAATCAGTTATTCATGAGGTGCACTAAGGGTTGGAAACTGACACCGAATCCCCATGGCTGCAGCCGTGCCGTGCCTATGGGGCGCGTATCGAGGCTCACCCTTTAACTTGTAGCGAGCACTTGGCACATTTGTGCTCCCATTTAAGCTATACACACCCGAGCACACACCCGCACACACACACACACACACACACACACACACACACACACATATACACACAAACCGACACGCATATCTAACAACACACACTTTCACTTATTACCGGTCTGGTCCTCTGGGAAGCCAGCCCAAATGGCCGTGTAGCACGTGAAGTCGGCATAAGTCGTGCTGCCCCGCATCCAACTTCAGCTCCACCTCTGATATGGCTGCGGAGCCACCACCTTTTCATATTAGCCGACCGCTGGCTCGACCAGTGCTCACTTTCTTCCAAAAAAGAGAGTCAATGCGAACATTTAATTTTGATCAGTGGCAGTTTTTCTTATTGCTGCTGCTATTTAGTTTGGGCTTGGATTCCTTTCTACTCTCTGGAACACTCTCTCTGACTCGGGTCTCGCGCGAGGTGTTCCCTGAGCTAAGCATGCCTGGCTTTGGCTTATCTGCCGCTGCCGTGTTTCAGTGTCGTTAACTCGCGCGTGTCTGCGTCCGTCAGTCTGTCTTTCAGTCTGTTTGTTTGTTTGTTTGTATGTGTGTAGCATTTTCACCTGTCAACAATATTTCATGCCCACTGTGCGTTGCATTAGAAACAACAGCTGCCGCTTCCCCTGACTTGCTGTGCTCGCCCCCTAGTCGCAACACGCCATCTCCCCAAGAACGTCGCTCAGGTGGAACGACAACGACGACGACGTCGACGTCGTCGGCGGCGTGCAACATTTTCTCTCGCTTGCCGCAATTTGCCTGCTGCTATCCTTGTAGGTTTTTTGTTGCAAAATTGTGCACATGTCCTTCGTAATTTTAGTTGCGTGTCCATTGTCGTCGCTTTGCGTGCAACAAAATAACTGTTTCGGTTTCTGTTGCCTCTGTTGTTGTAGCAACAACAACAACAACAACAACAACAACAGCGGCAACCAAAACGCAATTTTAGGCTCTTGCATACATATTTGTTACCACGTCCAAGTCCTTTTGTCGCAATTGTCCTGCACACTGCACAATCTCACACAGTTCTGCACGTTAAAGTGGAAACTGTTGAAAAATATGTTGGATTCACTTGCACTATAAACTAAGCAAAATCTTAAATAAAGATAAGTAGATAGATCAAGGCGGTAATAACCAGCTTTTCTCGGGTCAAGTCTTGTACTTTTAATTTCCCGACTTCTTTTAGCATTCATTTTCCACCCGAAGGCAATTGCAGTCTAGCCCTAGTTTCTCAAGGTCTACGTCTCCGCCTAAGCTTCAAATTGATATAAATAACCCTTTAACCAGAAATTTCTATAATATCAATACATATCTCATATTAATTTCCACAAGGATCTTTGAAAGTGAGTTTCTGTCGATCCAACTTGAATGACGAGCATGGTTTTGCTTTCTATGCAACAAAGCTGACACTATTCTAATGAACATCACTGTGGACTATCAATTTAAAATTCATTGAAGTTTGAAAGCGTTTCGTCAAAAAAACAGACGCCCTCACCTCGGGCTGTTTATAGGATTTGTCAGACGCGACACGTAACACACAATCGAAAATCAAAAAAGAAAGAAAGGGCATTTTGTCACATCATAGTCGTCTAGGCATACAGAGTAAGAGGGTTGATTGCCTTTTGCAGTCTGTGCAGAATCCCATCACAGAAGCGTTTGGTATTTGGCCGTGTATCTCTGTGGCATCAATTAAAGCATTACAATGTCATAATCAAAATGACAAATAGAATTACGCATGATGGGAAAGGCAACAGCCGACATAACCGGGCTCAGACTGGCAATACCCTTGTCTGTCTCTCTGTCTCTCTGCCTTTCTGTCGATTTCTGTCTCTTTTTTGGTGGTTGGTGTCACTTGCCATTTGTTGGGCAATCGCTTGAAACAATTTCCCAATTGTGCCACCTATTCAAATTGCTGCTGTTCGCCGTGCTAATCCTTTATAAGCCCAGCAACGACAGACGAGTGAGGCAAGCGTTGCAAGCGTGGCAAGGTGCGTTCTCGGCTGGCAAGTGCAACCCCTGACCAAAAAGGGGGTTGTCTGTCACCCCTGTTTCAGCCCCTGTTTTTATTTATTTTTTAATGATTCCTCGCCAAATGTTGCTTATTACAGTATTATGCCAATTGAGCGTGGATTTTAAAGTCTCGCTTACCCTGTCAAACGAACACCTCGATTAGCAGCCACGATGACAATGAGGAAAAAGAGAAAAATAAAAATTACCAATTACGAGTATTTTGCACATGTTGTGGAAACGCCGGCTCCCCATATACGCGGGCAAAAGTTTTAATCACACTTGGGCACACGCTTCTTTCATTTAATTTTCATTGGGGTTCTTCGCTTTTTGTTTTTAATTTGCGTACAGATTATTTGTTGGCTCTCCAACATTTTCTGCGGGCTTTTGATGCTGCTGCTGCTGTTATTTGCCCCATTTTCCCTAGTCGCAGCTGTGCCGAAAGTTAGGATAAAGCCTCATCACAGGAAAAGTCTTCGACATCACTTTGTGTGAAGCTTTTTATTCAATTATTTGGCTTGGCTATGCCCCCTTTTGAGTCGGTTTTATATCCTGTACACACACAAATGGAGTATTGCCAATTTGCGCCCATAAATGCGACAGACAAAAACTAGATGAATATGAATATTTCCTGATAGAACCTTGCATGTCACACCCAAAAAGATAAAATAAGCTTCTAAAACTTCGTACAGGGTATATTCCATCGGAACACTCTCAACTACATGATTGACGGTCTTTCAATGTGGGCGGCTGTGTGTAAATTTGGGACTTGTATTGAAGGAACCTTAGCAGCTGCTTGCTCGAGGCACTTTTTGGCAACTTTGATGGCCAATTTGTTCTAAGTTCAATGTGAGTGTAAATTTAACGATCATTAAATGTTATTATATTACGCTGCGTTATAACAGGTTATAAAGTTTGATTAGAGTAGAAAATCGTTCACAAATCATCCTTTTTCTATGAAGCAGAAGCTATTATTGATAACAAAATGTTTTTTATAAGTATTGTTAGATATATATCAATTTTAGAAAACTTTCCACATAGATAAGTTAGTTTAGAAAGAACTAAACTTTGCGGAAAATGGGTAACAATAATGTTTTTTGAAATAGTTGTGATGTTTGATTGATTCTAAGACTAAGGCTTCGTCTTAGGCTACTTTTTAGCTTCAGCAAGATATGTCAATTGATTGATGAAAGAATGTTTATATTCTAGATAATTTTATATATATGTGTGTTTTTTTGTCCACATCAACCGATCAAAGCAGCTTACTTTGCTGTTGTCTTAATTCGCTTAAGTTTTTAATGTATGCAGTTTAGTGTGCTTCCAGCTGACCTACTTTCATACCTTCGGTGCTTGCCTGAAAACAGATGTTCAACGTAAATCCGTACTCTGGAAATTGCTTTGCTTAACCCTGAGTTAATGCAAAGCAGCTGACCAACCAGCCAACCAACCAAATAACTAAGCAACCAAGCAGGAAGGCAGGCAACCAACCTTGTTATCCATAGTTTCGCTTGCGAAACATTTCTAATTTTTCAACGTCTGGCCCAAGGATTTGCACCTTAGTTTTTTCTTTTTTTTTTGGTTTGAGTGGGGGACCAGAAGCTGAGGCTGTCTGAACTAATATCTAATCTAATGGCGGGCCAACAGCATTTTATGCATATTGACAGGCGGTTGTTTGATATTCCACAGACAGCTGCTAAAAGAAAATTGAAAAATTGCAAGCGAAAAACTATTTTTAATATGCAAGTTAGAGACAAGTTAAGAGAGCCAGTAAAGGAGAGAGAGAGAGCGAGAGAGAGCGAGGCTGGGCAAGTCAACGAAGCAAAAACTTTGACTGGCTTTTCTAATTGTGCAACTTCCGTGGCAAAGTGTGCGGCTAATGTAGCCGATGCTGCACCTTAAGTGCAGGTCACTCCCCCTAAAACACAGCTTTTCTTAATGCCTTCACTTATGCAGAGGCGGGCGGTTGAGGCTTCTCTTTCGGGGCACTTCATTTCTCTTGGCCAGGGCAAAAGTGAAAAAGGCGTTGCCGCATAATAAATGGACAATTTGGTAGTTGAAGCGTGGAGCGTCCGAAAATGCCCGCAAGGATATGGGCGAAACTCAGCCCCAATGCTTAGCCCTTATTGCCAGCCATCCAGCCAGCCAGCCCACCACCCACAAGTTTTTCCCTGTTGGTTGCCGTTGATGCGGTTATAGATTGCCTGGCCCTAACCCTTGGCTAGCCATTAAATTATTTTGCAACAATTTCTTAGCCCCAGCTACTTTCTTTGGCATCAACTCCCACACTATGCTTAAGGGCATTTTAATTTTTGATCTCGTAAATTTTCACAAGAGATAATAATAATATGCGTTCAGGTTACGCATTTTTAGTGGCATACCTGCCTGAAAACTTTGTTGTTTATCTCCATGCTCCCTCTCTGTCTCCCTCTCTCTCTCTCTCTCTCTCTCTGCCTCTCTCGCTCTGGCACACCCTCTGAGCTTCCATTATTGACTTATGAGCCATAAGAGGCCACAACTTGTGCAATTATTAAAGTTGAGCTGTTTTTCTCGGTTCTTACCCCCACTGCTGGCCACTAAATCATCTCTTTGATAAGCAATTTGATTTATTTTATAAAAACAATTTTGCTCTTTGACAGGCGCCTGTCCAAAAATACAACGCAAGCTTTTCTAACCGGTCTAAACTATTTTCCGTAAAAAGAAAAACAAAGAGCTTAGAAAATCATAAGCAATTGTACTCTGAGTTACCCTACACAGTCTTCTAAGGCAACACCTAAGCTTATATTAGATGCATTTGCTAATATCCTATCAAGATATTTATAATCAAAGGGGACTAATAAACAAATAATTAATTACATTTATTTATATTCCTCTTCGTTTATTTGTTAAATGGTTTTTAAGCCCTGCAAACCCACATTAGAGTACTCACTTATAGGGTATAAAACAACAAAATCCAAAAACCGAACGTTAAAATATTTTGTTGAGGTATTTTAGATGGCAAATCCCCTTCCTTAGACAGTCAGGCCAGCAACCGACCCGCAACAACAACAATAGCAAATGGTATTAACATATTTTAAACCCAAATTTGCTGGACTTTTGTTGTGGTTGTTATTGTCTTTGTTGCTGTTGTTGTTGTTGCTGTTGTTGCTGTTGCTGTTGTTGCTGTTGCTGACGTGTGGCATGTCAAGCATGAAGTGCAAATAGCTTGCAGCCAAATATTTATACACAATTTTTAGTTACTGACGGTATTATAATTTTTTATTTTACTTTAGTTTTATTTTCTGCTGTCTCAGTTGTGGGTTTATTTTGGGGCAAACTCATCCATCAGACGGCCACTTGTTGTGGGTGGCTGTGCTTTGCATGGAGTATGTCTTAAAGTTCTGTGTGCAGTTGACAAGATTTGACTGTGATGAGGTGTGCGTTGCCTTGCCAGAAAGTTTTCGGGTGTCAGATGAGTAAGATAAACATTCAAAAGCAGATCTCAATTCACAAAGAATCAGTTCGGGCAATCAATCAAGTGTCCAAAAACCTGAGAACATCAACGGACTTAAGAGCTTCCAAGCTTAAATGTAAGAGAGTGGGATGAAATGTGCCACAACTAGTTTGAACTAGGTCTAAAATCTCACCTCGTCCAGCTCAATCTGCAAATGCGAATGCCTTTAGAGACCTTATAAACGTGTGGCCTTCTTTGAAACTGTTTCAATTGATAGCAGCTTCTTAAAATTCATTGAATGCACATTTCATATATTAAATAATGCCCCAACTGACGTGCCTGCTGCTTACTCAGCTTTTCCAGTTGCTGTTGGGTCTCCACACAATGCGATTTAAGCAGAACTGTTTAAAATTTATAAATGCAACTGACGAGGCCATTAGAGGGATTTCATTTGCTGCCAAAATATATATTTATATATATACATAGAACTAGCTGCCCACTAAACACAGCTGCCGGCTTATTTCCTTTGTCAGAACCTTTAAGCCTTGAGGTTGGCTTCTCAGTTGGCGTTTGTTTAACGCATCAAATGTTGGCAAATGGCTAAATTCGTGGGCATAAAGTGAATTGTTTTATGGCTAAGGCAGTCCAGAGTCCAAAGCGTAGTCTTTGAAAAACGAGTTAAACACGTGTCGAAAATGGCTGTGTTTCCCTTTTAGGACTCAGCAACCCATTCCTGTCCCGGCAGTTCGAATACATCCTTATTGCATGTGCCCATGCTACGGCATAGCATACATTTGGGCGCTCGTCTGGTAATCGAAGTGAATGTGGGTTGGATAGTTTATGGCTCCATAGCCCTGTCGTTCATAGATTATGGATGAGCTTCATAATGAGCCAATTTATACAAGCGCTCTTAGGCTCTGCTCTTCTCTATGGTCGTCATCTCATAAACAATTCCACCTCAACCAACTGCAGCCCCTTCAAGTTGCTCTCTTTTCCTTAGTTTCTTTTTACTTGGTAATGATATATGAAACCCAAAAAGTTGTTGCCAAAAAGAAAAAACCCAATTTGTTTAAATGCGAATGGACAGGCAGCCTCAGCTCACAGCTTCCATTTGAATGCGCAGCAGCACATGGAGCAACACATGGCACTGGGTAATCGCATGTGTGGAGCTCTCGGACAGCTGTTGTTTATTTCGGTTGGTCTTGGATTCCACAGCTTGGTAGCTGCTGGTTAAGTGCACGCGTCAGGTGACAAACTTTCTTATTTTTTTGGTTGGCTGCTGTTGTCAATTTGCAGGAGAGCAAGTCCAAGAACATGAACAGCAGCTGTTGCTTCTGTGCTGATTTGAAGTGGCTTCTTGAAGCTGCTTTGCGCCGGCTGCTGTGCCAGGGCAGTAAACAAGTTGACTGTAAAACTTACTGAGCAGGAACTAAACTGAACAGGAGACACTTGAAGATTTTGACTGGGGTTTGGGTTGAGAAGGGGCTATAGATTAAAATCAAGCATGCATAATATTATTCAGATCAATATATTGCGTTAAAAACTGCTTGTTAGACTTTTCTAATAGTCCAATTAATCTCCCTCCCTCTCTCTCTCTCTCTCTCTCTCTCTCTCTCTCTCTCTCTCTCTCTCTCTCTCTCTCTCTCTCTCCTCTCTCTCGCTCTCTTTCTCGCTCTACCTCTCTCTCTCTCTTGCTTGTCCTTATCATGCACAATTCTTCCTGCCTAGCCTTAGAAGTGAAACTTTTGAGGGAATTCTCTTCAATGCCTTAAAACCGCATTGAAAAGCAGTATATAAGTAACATACATACTAAAACTTTTGATCATGATTTGAATAAAAGGACAATTATTGTCTTGTTTCTGTTTTTCGGTAAAGTTTATACATAGTTTGATATATTGAGATTCGGTGCAATTCATCGGAGCCCGTTGCACAGCGTGCTCCATCGCATTGGAGTTACGCTTTTATTGGCATTACTCCATTTTGTGCGACAGGTTTTTGCCAGCTAATTTTACGGTAATTTCCAAAGCATCGTTGCCAATTATTCACCTGGCGTCGCTTAAATTGAAAGGATTACTTACGCATCATTGAAGCGCGGGCACACACACACGCACACACACAAGCCCGCACAGACACACCGCAGTTGAGTTTACCTCAGAGGCCCCTGCAGCCCATCGTCGCGCCCTTTCAGTCACACATTCATTTTGGTATTGGCATTTTTTCATTACCGTGTGGCGCCGCCTCTGACATTGAATGCTTGGAGCGTCTGGCGGCGCCGTTAGCTCCGTCAGGTAACTGGCGTCACTCAGAGAGCAATTGAAGCGATTTATTGGTGTCATATGACAAGCACTTGCCCCTCAGCTCCTGTGCCCGCCCGCCCGACCGCCCGCCAGCTGCCTTTGGCCCGCCTTTTGCCAATCAGTGTCCTTCTGCAGCTGCTTCTGGCGCGTAATAAAAAGTTCAAACATTAAAACCCTGGCGAATGCTTCTTATAGCGAGTTTCAAGTGTCGTTGCAACGAGCTGGGCTGCCACAGCCTTTGGGGCAGGCAACCCGGCAATTCACGCTTTGTGTGCCAATCAAATAGATAAACAAACAAACAAACATCTGTGCTTGCTGCTCGGCAGACAGCCTGTGGCCAATGTTAAAACATATTGAATTACTTTTCAAAAGTATCTTGCTATCGGGCTATGGGCGAAACTTGCCCTCGTCTCTTAATCAGCCATGCAATTTGTTAATTTCTTGTCAACAACGCTGAGCTGTGAGCTGGCAACTGCCAGCTGGACTAATTGGCCAACAAGCGCTGGCCAAAACGCTTAGCCTGTTGCTATTTAATACTTTTATTTAACGCCATTTTCGATTTATCCGTTTTCATTAAACGTTGTGGACTGCCCCCACTTTTGGCGCTTTGTTTGTGCGTTGATTTATTGCCATTTGCCTCCAATCGGCATTAATTTTTCAGCGGTTATTTGCCCTTTGCCGCTCGCTCCGCGTCCTTCGACGTGCGCGACTTTGTCGGCTCTGTTTATTGTTGAATAATTAAATTTTCGCATAAATTCATCATCATCGATGGCTCGGGACGTTTTTAATTTCCTTTGACATCGTCACATGCGCATCAGTTTGCGTTTCCGGCTCGGTGTGGGGTTAACAGTATATCAAAATTGGAACCGGGCTCTTCATTAAGGTCCGCTCGTCCCCACTCAGTCAATATACGTTTTGCAAATTGGTTTACCAAAAGGATAAGCTTTTTATTAATATTATTTTCTTACTTTATTCAGTCAGAGAGATATCAGAATTACCGAGCAGCCTAGCACTCGACTGCAACTGCTGTCAATGCATTTTTTTCATAAAAATCTTTGCATTAATAGATTTCTCTTCTCAATGAAATGGTTCGGCAAACACATCCGTTTGCTGTCAGAGAAACCCATTCGAGTGACTCAGCTGCTCGGAAAGTATCTCAAAGCTATAAACGCTTATGATGCTTCACCAGCAGCAGACGACAGCCGAACTAATGAGCTGTGACATAAAAGGTTTACAAAACAAACTATGACAAAACGCTAAACTAAATACACAGCTCAAATGCGGCCCAATGCTTAATGCCAAAATACTTAAAAAATAGAAGGAGAAGAAAAAAAGAACCATCTTTATGACAAAAACCTCTGCTCCAAGCCCCCTTCCCGCTGCTAACGTACCGCCCAGCTGCAACAAAATTTTGATAGATCTATTTGTAGTCGCCCGCGTGCTGTTGTTGTTGTTATTGTTGCTGTTGTTGCTGCCTGTTAAATGCGACAACTTAAAATCCCATTTGATGCACTCTTCTTTTATGATGCAGGCCGCCCCGAGCCCTCAGCTGTGGGAGCTACCGACGCTGCTGCTGCTGCTGCGGCTGCTGCTGCTGCTGCTGCGGCTGCTGCTGCTGCTTCACCATTTCAATCTTCATAAACTTGACAAAAATCCCAGCGACCGACGGAGTCGACGAACAGAAAACGAAAAATTATGTTCCATTAATGGAGCGAATGTTTTCCTTTTATGGGCTGCATATAAAATGTAAACTACTTAAGCGGCAGCAGCCCGAGACTCCAGACTGCGAGACTGCAACATGTGGAGGCAGCAGTCGCAGCAGCAGCAGCAGCAGCAGCAGCAGCAGAGACTCAGACAGCAAAACTGGCAGCTACAATTTTTGGAGTTAGAGTATGTGCTTGTGTGTGTTTACTCCTGTCTGATTGCCGGAGCTGCCTTGGGGCTGCACGCTGTGCAGTGCGCCCTGTCTCATTATGTCGCATGTGACACTGTTAATGATTATATGTATATGTATGTATATATGTACATATATGGCTGCTGCTATGCCACGCCCTCTTGTAGAGGCCAAAACTCAGGCTGTCTGACTGAATTTTCCCCCTTTTTTTTTCTTTGGCTTGTTAAGGCAACCCGACGACCCCACGATGAGGAGCGTGACGTGAAAATCTAGGAACAAATGTTTTGGTTCCCACTTGTGAAAATCCCCAATGGGACGGAGACAACGACAAAGACAACGACAACGACGACAGCTCGCAACTGTGGTTGTTTTCTAGTTGTTGCAGTTGTTCCGAAGCTGAAGTTTCATTAAAAATACATAAAAATCAGCACGCATTTGCCAGCAGGCAGACAACAACTAATGTTCGAGCAAGGGCACAACATTCTGTGCTTTGTTTTTTTTTTAATATAAAACATGAATTGCTTGCTTAGTGTATTGGCTACAGTTCTGGGGTATTTGGAGTGTGGCATCAGACTTGGTTTGTTTAACAACAGTTCGAATAAACAAAACGAGAAACTAAACCAAACTTAACTAATTGCCAGTTTGTCTTCCGTTTTGGGCTCGCCCACGAATATCACACTGAGAAATCCTGAGCAATCGCTGCCTTACCCCATAAACCACAACAAAACAGTTTAAAAGCTGTGGGAAAAGTTTACAGTTGTTCACATCTTGATTGGGTTTTAATTGTGGAACACTAATTTGAGAGTGCAAACGCGAACTCGATTGTAATTTCCATGCTCCTTGCTCTACTCTGATAAGCTAACTAGTTTCTACCAAGAAGTTGGCCTTACTAGAACTATGTAATTGTCGGAATTGGTTTACAATTAATTGGGCGTCACGTTGGAATATTTAAGAAGCCTGCACGTTATTCTTAATAATTGACAAGCGCATGCTTGGAATTGAAAGTTCAAAAAATTAAATATTTTGTTTGATTTGCAGGTGCGCTGACTGTAAAGTCAATTTATCTTAACCCCTTTGAAATGCGTATAAAGGGTGTATTGGATTTGTGCAGGTGTATGTAACACGCAGAATGAAGCATTCTAGCACAAGCTAAAGCCTTGAAATTTAAAGTATTTAGAGACTCGTTTACCATAGGCAGAGAAAGTATATCATTTCTTAGCGATAGCTTCCTCTATTTTGATAATGTGCATCAAAAGTAAGTCCTCGTATAAGGTAAAATATGTATTGAATACCTCTCCCTATTCCCCCAAAATGAAAATGACTACCTTATCTTTATAACTAGAGCCTTTAGTATCCACACATGTTATCTTGCCATATTGCTGGCCCGAAAATTTCACAAGGATCGCACTTTAACGAGCTATGCAATACAAGAATACATTTTCCATAGCTCGTATTTAATCAATGTATTTAATATTTTAATTCTCCATTTAACCCGACTCAGCTGTATTTTGAACTCTTAAGTTTCCTTTTTCATTATTATTCATAATTTTTTTAATTTTCCCCTATATGCGTATATCCATGCTGGCCTCATTATAATTCTCTTTCAACTCATAATCTCATTTATCTCGTGATGGACTCCTTTAATATCAATTACAAGCAGCTACAGCTGAATGATACATTGCACGCGCCCTTGCACTGCCTGATGGAAGACATGCCTGTTAATATTTCCAATATGGCCCTAAGGTCCATTAATATCCATGGCTTAGAGGCCGCACAGCAAAGCACTGCAATGTTAATAGCCAAAGGTAGACGTGGGTCGCTGGCAAAGCGACAAATTTGCACTAAATGCAAGTGCAGTCCAACATCCCCCATTTCGCCGGTCAGGGGGATCTGCCCTCGGTCAGGCACAACGACTTAACGGCAATTAATGCAAATGAAGGTGGATGTGGCTGGACACAGGCACTAATATCAGAGGGTTTGTGAACGTACTAAGGCAGCCCGTGGTATAGGGCTGGGGCTTCGGCCTCGGCTGTCGGGCATTTGACGCACTTGTGCATGCCTAATTATCAGGACAATTTGCTCTTGGAATTTGCCTATTAATTAGGCTATTGCAAACGGACGTAGACATTGATGACGACGTCGACAACGACGACCAAGTTTGGATTTGTCGGCTTTGACTAATGCACTCATTGATTATAATGAAATCAGACTGAAAATCCATGCGAGTTTCCATATTATGTGTGTGCGTGTGCCTGTGTGTGTGACTATGTGTGCCTGTGTGTGTGTGTGCATGGGGCGTCTTTTAATTTGCCCACGCTCATAATTAATAGCCAACCGCCGCAGGCTTTAATAGGATTTAAGCTCAAAGGCGACAGTTCTACGAAAATGCCGAAATTGCGGTCGAATAATTTCGCATGATTTATGCCTATGTCTAGTTTTCAAATTAGCGCGCAGAAATTAGGACTTACGGCAACATCGACTTTTAGATGCTCTACACATCATACAAAAAGTTGATATTATTTTTCATATAAGGGAAGAGAAGAGAAGAGAGAGTCGTAATTGACTGACTGACAGATTGATTTGGACTTGGATTTGATAAACATCTTCGTCTTATTGACTACAAATGAATTTCCAAAAATGCACTCAGCAGATGGAAAATGGATGTCTACATATACTTCCTTATGATTTCTGACCAAAACATCTCGAAGCTGTCACGTTCGTCAACCGAAAGCGAATAAGCTTTCGCTTCCCTTTCATCAGGCGCAGGGCAGCAAACAGCAATCATCCCTGAGATTGTCGCATACTTTTGCAAAAACAATTTTTTTCCATTCAAAGTCATTAAAAAGAAACGCGCCAAATAATAATGGCGACAACAATAACAACAGGCTGCGCTCGTGCGCGATGATAAAAAATCGTATATCCTTGTACTTATACGAAAACATTATTAATCAATGTCCACAAGGAAAAATTCTTGTTGCCATGTCTTTGACAGAAGTCCAAAGAGGCCGCATGGCTGAGCCGGAGTTCAGGTCGATCCTAAATTCGCGTCCCTTGGGAGCGCCCAATGAGAGACGCGCTCTTCGCCTGGCGCCTGTCCCGGGGACAAGCATAAAGCAGCTTAAGCCCCAAGGGCGGCCACTTTTGGCCAAGGACAGTGCCGAGCGAACTTTGCTAATTTTCTTTCCTGTCACGTTGATTTTTTGTTTACCATTATAGCTGGCTGTTGTCGCCTCCAAAAAAGGGACATCGCCCACCTCTGCCCACCCTTGCACCAATTCCATTCGCAGGGCAGCTAACTTGATTTACGTTGCCACGCCGAACGGCATTTCAATTAAATTTTATTTTCTATGAGCCCGGGCGTTGAAATCAATGAAATATAATCGAATTAATTACGTCTAGTAGCAGCAGCAGCAGCAGGACTAGCTCGTCGGCATCATAGGTGCTGCTGCCACATTTAGAGTCCTGTTCGTGCCACATAAATTTGCGATTCGGTTGCGTTTCATTGCCCAATGATTTCACCTCGCCTCGCCACGGATTTGTATTATTGTTAATGGCCAAGTTGTGTTGGCTATTCAGCAGCTTTCTCCAGCTCTGCTGACTTGGCAGGAGAAGCTGGCAAAAGGGCAACGCTTCGACCACGTGCCAGAGGGTGCCAAATCTAAATGCGGCTCTGGCCCTGGTCCATTTCTCGTTTTTAATTAGCATTCAGCTGGCGAAAAGTCGCCTCTTTGTTGCGTAATTAGCTGAGTTTTGATTTATTGCCGGGCCACTGTTTGGCAGCTTGTCATCCCCCACCCCCGCCCAAAACCCAACCCAGGTGCGCCAAGTCCTTTGCTTAGGGTCTGTTTCCTTCTCCCCAGCCATCGCCATACAAAAAGCAGCAAAGCAGCGAAATTTGTTATGCAAATATTTGCACAAAATTAAAATTGTCAAACTGAAGCTTAAGGCTTTGATGCGTTTCTCGCTGTTACAGCAAAGTCATCGGCCAAGTTTGGTAACAAAAACTAAAGGTAATTTACAAAATCATGGCACACTTGTAGACATAGTCGAAGCTTCCATTTGGATATCGAAATAAGTATTAGCTGCATGCATTTTTAAAGTTAACTTTTAACTAATTAAAATTGTCCTAGATAGCTTGCAAAACGAAAGTGATATTACAGGGTGCCTGCAAGTCAAGCAATGAAAGCCAGAGATAAGCATATGCTGAGTTTTTCCATGGCACGAGAGCCCCGTGCTGTAAAGCTTGATTTCGTGCGTGTTTCTTCAAGCCTTACCAACACGAAGACGAACACGATTCTTAGATACAGTCAGAAACAAGGTTATCAAATCTTATTTTAGACTTAAATCAAGTTCGTATGGTTCACCTGAAAATGTTAAACACGACTTGTCCGACTTAAAGCCAAGAAGAAAGCTTGTGAAAACCTTTACAAATCCTTAACAAGACTTTTGTTCACCAAAACCAAACGACTAGAAATGAAATTCCTTAAATATATATAAATGTATCTGGATCGTGTTAAACTGAGCTGTTATATTTTTCCGGTACGTGTATGAAGAAGCTTGTTTCGTGTACTCAATGGATCTCGCATAAAGCCCTGGTAAACATTCTAGACTAGAATTTAACAAACTTGAAAACAATTTGCACTTTACAAAAATGTGAAATATTATCCGAGCTGCATAAAAACTTAAATTTAATTGTCGCTTACAAAGAAATCGCCATGGTGTTATTTTTTTTGTTCTCTTTCAACTTGTAATTAACTTTAATGCTGTAATTAAAAATGCTGCTTAATGTAATGCAGCCTATCCAACAAGTTCACTTTGCTGCAATGTAAATCAGCGCGATTATGATGAAAATTGTTGCTATGTGGCATGGCTGATGGAATGGATGGCGGGTGGGCGGGGAGGGCGTGTTTCGTGTCCACATGAAAATCTTATTAGTCTCTGGTGCAATAAAAATGAAGCCTCATAACTGCAATCTGCATATATTTTCAGTGCGGCACGCACTGCATAAACGAACATAAATATACACTATATTACCATCCATATAATCGCCGCTCTCCCTCTATCCCCTCTCTCTCTCTCTCTCTCCCTTTCTCTTTCTGTCTGTCACTTTGTCTCACGGCTCCCCTCCGGCAATGCAATTATGCGTTCGCCCAGGTGTTTGCGACACCGATACAAAGGCCACGTTGACCAGTCGATAATTAAATAATTTTAATGCAATAATGCAGCACGCGTGGATATGAAAAGTGGGCGGGCCAGTGGGCGGTATGGACTGGGCCGGGGCAAAATTGAGCCTGCACTATCAATTTGTACAACGGCTTAATTGATAATCTTTGGCTATTATTTAAATGCGAGCACGTCGGGGCTTTGATTCGATTCAATTTGTTGCGCTAACGATTCCAATTTGATTGTGGGAGCACAACCCCAAACACATATCCAAACAACGGCAGCAACAACGCAACAACAACAACAACAACAACAACAATGACAAAGCGTACGATTGACCAAGTGACGGACAGGCAGCCTATTATTTTCTAGGGAGCATATCGATGGGTGGGTGGCATATTTATCTATATTGTGGCTGTGCTTCATATGACGGGCATATAATTTGCGCTTGTTCTGTTCAAGGATAAACTGGCATTCAAACAATTCGCTTGTTCAATTTGTAGACGTGGCGTTTGGCGTGCTTATTCAATTATTTGGGATGATACAGCCGACTGTATGGATGACAATGGTTGTGTTGTGGTTGTGGCTAATAATCAAACCTTAAAGATATAATAACATACACTGACCATCAATAGTCTAGAAGTTGTAGATAGATAGAATATTCACTATCCACATAAGAAGAAAACCTTACAATATTTACTGTCCCATAATATGAGTTAGAAGAACCCAGGCTAAAGTCCAAAACTGGCTGCACAGCTGTGGAAAATGAAGCGAAACTTAAGGATCTAAATCAAGAAGAGAAGTGAACGATTGGGTTGATTTTAATTGCATGTAATCCCAACGTTTTTATGTGCTTCTGTGGCTTAAAGCTCCCCTAATTACTCGTGTGTATCTTATGTTTTATGGGCTACATTTCGGATGCACGCTCTGGAATTATTTGTTTGATTGCTGAAGCATTAAAAAAATCTTGAAATCCCTTTAAGTCCGTCACTGCAGTTGTTTGTAAAGCCCATAAAGGGCTTACGCCAAATTAGACCCAGTTTGCAACGTCAACATCAAAGTGCACAATCGGCGCTGGGAGTGGGAGGGATGTGGTCGCCACCTCCGGAATTCCAGCAAATGAGTGCAGTACCTGCAGGCCAGCTGTCTGGCCTGGCCCCCTGTCCAGCAGAGCGACCTGCTTTGTTTTTAGCTCTGCTGTGGTCCAGTGTTTTGTGCCTTTTATGCGCCAGCTCCTCCCTGGCCCGCCTTTGTCCAGCCTATTAATACCCAATAAGGCCAGAGCAGCCGGCCAGAGCAGCCGCAGCAGCCTGCAGGGCTCGGCGTGGGTTGAACCGGGCAAATGCATTCAAACCAAATAAAAAGCTAATTAAATTAAAAGCTAATTTTAGAGTGAAAGTAAAGCGCAGTAGCTAACCCTGCAGCTTAACCGCATCGAAGTTGCATAGAAAAAATGCTCTGACTGCGAGGATATTACGATTCTTTAACCATTCCAGAACCAACAAAGTTTTTCCTATCTGAGAAACAATTAGGTTGAAAAGAAATTTGTTTGTTGGTTTCTCGCAAATGAAAGGTTCTTGAGAATTTGTATGAAAATATCGTCAGCTGTAGCTTTTGATATCCATGCTAGAGTATTAGGTTTTCGTCTTGAGGCTTCATTTTTGTTCGCCCTTCGGCGCTTTTATTTACCAATTTAAAAAATTAAATTTTATGTTCCAACCAAAATAATATGATAAACGCCACAATATGTTAAATTTATTCTAAAAGTCTTTAGTTTATGGGCTTCGCGGGCGGATGGTGGCTGCTCCAAGCGACAGTGCCTACAAATTGTGTGTGTCCGCGAGTCCGTTAGTCCGTATGCTTCAATAAAATAATGCCCGCTGGGGAACATATGGCAGTGCAGAATTTTATTACGCCGTTTATGGCTTTTCAGCGTTATGATGATAGCGGCCCGGCGGATCGAGAGACAGGGAACGGGGCGGGGCCAGGGGCTGGTTCCGATTCTACCAATGGCCGGCGCGGCCGTGCGCGAATATTTATTGATGTCAACAATGGGGAGTTCTGGGCGGGGTACCAAAAAATGTGTGGGATGAGCTACGTGCCGGCATTTCGGCATTTAAAACGCGGTCGGGCGCTATCAACGCGCGTTGATCTAAGCGCTTGACACGCCTGGGCGCCCAGAAGCGTGTGGCATATGTCGATTGAGGGCGGGCAACCCTTTCGCTTTTACGCTCCGTACGTACGATAACAATCGGTATGAAGAAAATTACTTAATTTTCGTTTCGTTTCTTTTTTTTTTTTTTGCTTTTCTGTCGTCTCTTGGTTTTTATTCCCCATTCACATTGAGTTGTCAAATTTAGCACGCGACTCATAATTCAAATGTGCCACCAAAACGTCCCAATGGCTGGTCCTCGTGGCTGACTGTTTGGCTTACCTGGGGCCGCCCGCACACGTAGCCCCGAGGAGGATGTCCTCGTTTGCCCTTTTGAGAAATTTGTTTATTGCGGCACTTGAGCAAAAGTGGCATCATCTTCCAGCAGCCATTACGAGAGGCTCTGCTCTTGCTTTGCAGTTCGAGCAGGAGTCGGAGTTGGATGCTTCGACGTGCCTGCGCCATTTTGTGCCTTATCCTGCCGTTTGTCTGTTGGTTTCTGCTTTGCTTTGCAGAAATCGTTAAAGAAATGACAAATAAGACGCCGCACTCGTACACTCTCCCCCAGCACTGTCATTTCTTTTGGTTCTTCCCTTTCTGGCTGCCTGTCAACGGTTTGACGCTGGCTTTTGTTGTTGTTGTTGTTGTTGTTGTTGTCGCCGTCGCTAAAAGTAAACTAATATTTCATTTGAAAAATATACCAGAAATGTCTTTTGTACATTTATTTTTTGACATGTTGTTTTGTTTTTCCACTCGCTCTTCCTTTACCCACTGCCTCATTGCATAAACGCACGTTCGCAGCGGGCGAAACACACAAAAACAACGAATTCAAGTCCTTGAGAGCGCTTTCGCGCTCAGATTTACGAGTATAGAAAACGTTTTCATTTGAATAACAAGCTAACAAATATTCTGGACAGCCTTAGATCCGGCCAGGCAGGCAGGCCCATTGCTTTGTACATTCACGAACGAATGAAGATGGAGCTGTATTGTGACAGGTCTCTATGAAATATATCTCTTTGAGCCATATATTTGGGTTAAGTCTTGGCCACTTGGGATTGCCACTCAACAGCATTTCAACTGGGCTCTTAATTCAAGAATTATGAGACAAGAAGCAAGCTTGAAAAAAGTCTTTGATTATAGAATAAAAGAACCCTATTCTAAGTTATAGCTAGCTGCAACATTTACTAGCTGCTGTGTCTATTGATTATCTATTGATGAATCATTGCCCATCGAATTGCTTTTCTTACTTTTCCTGATTTCTTAAAGTTTATAAAGCATCTATATGATACAGTACTCCGATGTTGATAAGGCTATGCATATAAGTATATAAAGATCAAAGTGAAACTACAAATTTGTACAATTTTCTTAATATGGATACAATTATGTCTTAAATCTTTATGTTATGTTGTTGCAGATGCCTTAGATATTTTTGATTCAAGTTTTGTATGTTGGATACGAATTATTTACATAGTATACATTTTCAAAATGTAGTTTAGGCACTTCTTTTTATAATTAATATGCTTTTGTCAGTGAAACAATTTATTAAGCCTTTTCCTGTAGAAATGCCTGTTAAGCGGTAAACCTAATGACTAGCCCAACGAACGCCGCATTTCAAAGGAACAGCACAGAAAATAGCTCTTTAGTTCTATAGAATATTTCGCTAACAATTCGCGCGCTTATTATACCCTGCTGCAAGTGATTAAGAGAGGGTGGAGAAAATTTGTGCTTGACGAGAACACAAAACCTAGAATATGGGATTTCAGTTTATTTTATGGTAAGAAAGCAAAAAGCAAATAACAAGCTATAAAGAAGTCCGTAAAAAAAGCATGAGCATAGATTCCCTTTACAATCCTCCATACAGGGTATTTGGCAGTCATGCACTTTGTACTCTTCTTGTGTTTTTCATATTTCGCTGAGGCCTCGTGTTTTTTTCGCGTTGGCTGTTTTAAATCAACCTACACAACGAGTATTTTAATATGCATGCATTCCTTTTTAGCATTTTATATTATGAGGCCCATAATAAACCTACTAAATTCTATTTAACTTTTGTGCGCTTTTCAAAACCAGTAAAATATAATAAAAATGCCTTATAAAGGCGTTGGAAAAACAAATAAAATGCAGGCAAATTTGTGCTAGTAGTACGCTTCGCTGGCTCTCATATGTGTGGAAAGCTTTTTGATATTTTCAGGCAGAAAATTGATGGCGGGGGAGAAAAAAAAGCAAGTTTTTAATTAAATTATGTGTGCAGTTGAATGTGAAGTAAAAAGCTGCAGAAATTCACCCAAAACACACAAAAATTATGCGGTAAATAAAACGGACAGCGACTATGCGGACGGGTGGCAGCTACTCGTGCTTGCGCTAGGTGCTCTAGGGGGCGTGGCTGCAGTTGCCCTTGAGGCAGCAGAGTTTCATTAATTTTCCAAAATGTCAACAACTAATCTGCCAATTTGTTACTTTATTTTTTTTTCTCTCGCTACGGCTAGGGTCGGGGGCAGTGTGATATAGCGGGGCTGGGGTATTGGATTAGCAAATTGCTTGTACGCCACAGCATCAAAATCCTGTTTACTTTGTCAACATGTGTTAAGCCAGGAGAATCGAAGACCAGCCAGCCAGCTGAGGCGTGGCTAAGGGTGCGGAGTGGCTGGACTGCCAGTTGGTTTTGCTACTTAAGCGCGAGTTTTCCTGTCTCAGCGAGGCGATTAATATGTCACGACAATATCAAAGCTAATTGATCAGCAGCCGGCCAAACGATGTGCCCAGCGAACGACACACTGTGAGACAATGTCAACTTGGTAATTGGTCGTGGGCCATGCCGAGATGAGGTGATCATCAAGTCAGCCACATGGCAAGGTGTGTAGCTTACCCAATTAGGCAAGCTTTGGCCATTTCGACAAGCTAAAATGTTAAACAAACGCAATTGCCAGAAATAAACTCCTCAAGCGGACAAGCTTATCTATTACGGCACAGATCGAATCTATCGACCTGATCGGATATGTCTCATTAAGCCAGTTATTCAGGAAGAAGAATGAGATTTGAAACTTTGAAATGAACATGTAAGCTTCTATTTGTTTAAGTTAGAGCAGTCTTCGGATCTATTGATCTTCTGCAAGCTGTATAAGTGAGACAGTCATTCAGGCAACGTCGATCAAGCAGCGCCATGGTTGAAAGGACCAAAGTCCCGTGAATATGGTTGTCCTCCAGTTTGCATCTGTTATCGCTTATTGACTCTTCTGTCAGCGTTTCCCTCGCTTGAGCGTATTCCTATGGACACCTAATGAACCCTCTTAACTGCTTAAATTGCCGCACACATTCTGACAAACCGCCTGGCACATCTATTTATATGCATTGAGTCCTTGAACTCTTGCACACCTCTATATTGACTCGGTATCATAAACATTACTGCACTTCTCGAACCACTCGAACCACTTCACACCAGAGAGAACGAGAAAGGGTGAGAGGGAGAGAGAGAGAGACGGGAACACCCGCATTCCACTTCTATTTACCTCTATCGGCCGATTGATAAACCTCAAATAACAGTGTTACGCTATATATAACCCACACTTTAGTTACCCCCAGCTATCAGAACAGGGCCCGAGCTCTATGCCTGTCCCTATGCACATCCGTAGTTCATGTCCATGTCCATGTTTCCATGTGCCCTGTACCGTGTGCCGTGTGCCGTGTACCCCCCCGGCATTGGCATTGCTGTGGCCGTGCGATATGCGCATTTGTTAAGTGAACTGTAAATACAATTCCACATATGATGCGAGTTGCTGGAGACGGAGCATCAGTTTGCATTGTGGTGCGGGCGCTGGCAGGCAGCGTCAGCGGCGTCGTCGTCGGCATCGTCATCCGGCGGGGCGGCACCAATTTCAATTTATGCGATACAACCGATAACTCTTTGCCCTACCCCTCCTCCGCCCCTGCCCGGCCCTTAGCCCCTTGACTGAGGGTCTCATGCAAATGGAAGCTAGCTGCACCTTTGGCGGCGCGTGCGACTGGATGGCTGCATGCTTCCTGCTCCAGGGGGGGTGCACAGACCTTGATCCAATTTCGACGCTACTTACACTCCGCACTTCTAAGTCCCCGCTGCTCTTGTTGTTGCTGTTGTTGTTGTTGTAATGCGTCGCAACGGGCGAGCGTCTGCATTAAAATAACATTTTTCTATTGGATTCAATACTTCAACTCTGACGCCGCCGTTCGACGGGGCTGCTTACCCCAGCTCGAATATATATGTATTATTTCATGGGTGTTTAAATTTTAAAATAACAAGCGACGCCAGCGTCGCTCACCGACACGTGGCCATAAACAGAAGCAGGGGCCGAGCCAGTAGCAGGGGGGCGGCGTATGACACCAGGTGGGGTTAAAGTGTAGCCGCCGTTGGCCATAAAGCTCGTGTTACCAAACGGGGCGACTTCTTGTTGTTGTTGGTTTTTCGCCATCGAGTGTTATTGTTGGGGCAAGTGTATTTGTTTATTGGCCTCATTGCCGCTTCTACAATTGCATTTGCCATGGGCAACTAAACACGGCTCGCCGGTGTGTGCGGCAGGTCCTTGAGCCTTTATTTTTTTTCTTCGGCTGGGGTTACAAGCACTTGGCTTACGTCTTATGCGACTTAAACTTTATGGGCTTATGTAAATTATTTCAGTTTTTGGCAGGTGCCTGTGGAGGGTTTTTATTTTTATTTGTATTTGCATTCGCATGACATGCCAAGTTGGCATCATATTTATTTTAACCAAAAACTCACGCTTCATATATCAAAGCAATGCTCTCCAAAGACTATGAGCTCGCCGCCTGTACATATGTATGTATATCTGATATTCTGGCTTACCCCACGGCCAAACCTTAGTTAGTCTAGGCGGGAATCTTCGACTAGAAGATGCCCTGAGCTAGCCTCACAATCATGTTTTCTATTTCTTCCATCTATTAATGGTTAATCCAAAAATTACATATTGATACATTTTATTGGAATTTCCATACCTGGTACATACATTTGGAACAATCCATTCTACCCTTTCATACCCATTTTCAATGGATTCAGGGTTTTCAAATATGGCTACGCTTCAGATGCACCCATTCAGGGTATTAAAATATGGGTAGGCTTGACATACACCCACTGTATTGGGTTACTCCAATTCAATCTTGAGAAAAATGACTGGTGCTTCATTACCCTGTGTTAAAGTAAGCCAAGCAGAGAGATGATTTTCCAGGAATCGCTGTGTCCTACCACTCCAAAACGTGACAAATAGAATACGGCACAAGCTACCTTGCGATATTTTCTTTTGACTCGCGTTGAAGCAAACTGTGTTGATTTGATCTAACCCTCAGTGCAGCGCTCTGCCTATGCTTGGGACTTAGGTGTAGAGCTGTGGAAAGCGTTTGAGAAATGGCAAAGTAGCTTTTCCTTTCGCACTTTTGTTGACTGAGCGACCTTTTATGTAAATTCCGCAGCCATATGCATTCGCTTGTAAATCCGCAGCTGTTGTCAGTCGCAGTGGCCATTAGTCAGAGGAAGCTGCGCCAGAAGTGCCCACAACTGATACCACTCTCTCTCTCCCTCTCCCCCCCTCTCTTTCTCTCTCTCCGGCCATGCTTAAGACCATTAAATGCAACAGCTCAAAGTTTGCTGCTGCCACTTTCTGACTTTCTTTCTGACTGACTCACAGGACTAAATGAGGTGGTGGATTGTGTACCCCCTAGCGGAAATGCTTGCACAACGCCAAATGCCGACACGCGCACAGGATTTGCTGTCACTGACACCCTCATCCTTCTCCAGAGAGCCAGGGGACTCAGCTGCAGCCGTCTACCCCGCGATACTCTTCGCATTGCATAATTATCAATGTGCGCACTAATCAAGCCGACGCCGTAAAATATGACGAAGGACATGTGCCGGCAGCTTCAGCTCTCAGCTTTCTCCCCCTCTCTCTCTCTCTCTCTCTCTCTCTTTGGATTTATATGCCTAAGCAAACAGCGAGTGCCGGCAATTGTGTCCGAACTTCAATTTGGCTTGGCGCCTGCCAAATATTTGACGCTTTTACGCAATTTTTCTTGGCCCATTATATTTATTATTGTCTTAGCGCGACGCATTGTCCATTTCGGGGTGGGTACAGGGAACAGCCATGCATTATGCTTATTGCCTGACCCGGTCCCCTTGCACCACTTTGTGACTAGCTCTCAAATGTTTGCACACAAGCGCGTTTATAGTCGCAGCTTCCTGCCGTTTGCATTCATAATCCTAATGGAATTGATTTCAGTCCTGATCTCTGCACTGAATGGTCGGATAATGTAGGGAAAATTGCCGTTGCTGCGGCTAGCCAGGAAGCTCTCTTTTGTAAGACAACCCCGCTAAACAAAAGCTGACAACCATATGCCAAGAAACTTTTTGTGTGCTCAAGGGTCGCAACTTGGCTTTCACTGTCATGTCTGAGACTCTCGCTCACTGGGCAATAAATGTGTGCTTATAAATCAAACGAATGCTTATTATATTCATGCAGTTTTAATGAGTTTTTCCCACTGCCGCCTGCTGGGCCTGTGTGCGGGTGTTGTGTTGGATGCGTGGCTGATGGCTAAGTGCAGGAGACAACATCAGACGACGCATAATTGGTTATCCTTTTAGACCCAGCAGATGACCGTTCAGGTCATTGACTGGGTCATCGACTGGGGTAGTATTTGTCAGGCTACTCGGCATCAAGTGCATATTTTGGCCCAACCAAGCGCTGCAAACCTAATATGAATTGTCGGTTCACAATCGAACGTTTTCTACATTGTAATGTGTGTTATTTCTTTTAAAATAAAAGAGAATTTGGTTTAGATTTGGGCTCGGCTCGGTCGAACCAAATTCTTGCCTTTAGTTGCGATGCGTGAACTCAATTTTACACGAAATCTGATTCAAACTCTTAGAACCTTCGAAATATAGTCTTTACGCATTCCACAAACTATTTTAGTTTGCTACCAAATAATTTTCGAAACAATATATGTATCGGATCGTATGTTTTTGGGGCAAATGATTCGGTTTAAAGAAGAAAATCAATTGGCGTTCCGGACTCAAGCAGGTTTGATTCATAGCCCGGCTGCTGTCCTGCATGGATGACACAAGTAATTTAGATAAAATCCATTTTAAGAGGATATTGGCACTTAATCCCTCTCAGCTGAAATACTTCATTAATATGATTTTATTCTCTTGTGACGTGGACTCCATTCTAAAGCCAATTAAATTTAGTTTCACTCTCTGAACAAACACAACAATTATGCATACTGCAAATCTTTCAAGCTGCTTGTTAACTCTGACAACAATCTGCCAGCCCTTACGGCATGACACATGCTTATGTATATGCAAAGATGCCAAAAAGTTTTGGGCAGCTGTTTAATTAACAACTTTTTGCCAGACACAAATAACTTAAACTATTTATTTAACAACCAAAATGTCAACAGCCCAAAACAACAAAGTAGAAATTAAGGTTTAGAGTATTAACTTGGGCCAAAAAGTAGAAGGTCGTAGCTAAACACAATAATTTGCTTTTAATTTGGGCAGTTTCAGCTACAAATGAATGTACAGGCCGGCATCCGGCATCTATGTAGCAAGGCAGGCCAATAATTTTACTTGAAATATGCATGCATGCAGTGCCAAAATGAAATTTCCATTGCTGGCATCGACATATCAATAAAAGAGGTTGCTGCTCTTCGCCACACACACACACACACACCCGGACATACACACCCCTATAAACTAAAACAAGGGCAAAGAAACAACTCACATTTACGGCAATCGTCATTAGCAGCAACCGAGGCCGCAGCAGCCGAGCAAATGAGCTTGGATACCAGCCCCAGCCCCAGCACGCCCAATTCCAAACGAATGAATGCCAGCATTCAACATTGTCCCGTGTCATTCACTTGTGGTTCAGTCTGGGCGGGTTTTGGTTTTTGCCAGGCCAGAAATATATATGCCGCGTCGGGATCTACACCCGGCCTGGTTGTCGGACCCTGCCTTGGTGACAATTGAAAATCCAATAAAGGTCGTTCCTCTGGTAGGCTACACCCCCCGCCCACTAGAACTGTAGCTATTTTAATTTAAACGAGCCTGCGTCGCCTAATCACAAAACCGGCGTCGTTCTAGAACCCAAAAAACAATGTCCCGCACAATACGCATCCTGTGTGGCCAAAATATTGAAGTAATGAACTTGCTTTATGCCAGGTCGGAGCACTCTGTGCGGCTCCATCAAAATGCCACTAAACTTGGACGTAGGGGGTGAGGGTGTGGCTGTTGGTGGTTGGTGGCACTCGCACTTTGAGTTAATGGCACATCAATTTTGCTTTCTGCCATAATTTTTGATTACATGGGCGTGGTCAAACGGGGCGCCCAAGGCAACCAAATAGTTGCTCTTCCCTAGACTTCAGAGTGTGTGCGTGTGTGCTTGTGCTATTTGGTATGCTATGGCATTTTTTTCGAGTTTGAAAACCTGTGGGCTGATCAGATAAATAATCTTTGTTATTAAATATTACTTCATGAACTTTCACAAAAGCTTTGAAAATAAGTTACCGGTGCATTGGATGGTAAACAAAAAAAAGTTGCATACAGCCGTACCCCAGGATTTATTTCACAATTGCAGGACTTTCACAAAAGACATTGAAAGCGGGCTTGAAAGCGATCCAATGGTATACCAAAAGTTGTATGAGAGATATTTTGACGTTATTAAGATATAAATGGATCAGACTTGATCGATCAGTCAGTCAATCATCAATCAGAGGGAACAAACAGTTTTATAGATATTAAAGAAAAGTTATCGCTCGTATTTAGTAGGACAGATAGAGCTCTAAAATGGCCATTAACTTTTCGGCAAGGAGGCTGCCTCAAATGAAGCCATCAATCAGACAATAGGCATTTGGTTTGAATATATCTTGGTCAAATGTATTTGATTTTACTGTACTTACATATGTGCCCTAGCAAGTTGGCAGCTCCATTGTGTTTGCTAAAATACTAAACTTGAAGGCCCCAAAGCCATTGCCAAAAAATGAAAAAAGCCTTGATTGAAATAGGTTGCCAGCTGGTGTTCCACTCGCTTGGCCCCACTGCACACATGTCACCATGTCCTTCAACAGCTTTTTGCCTAGTTGGGCACTCGGATTGGGCAGTTCGGGAGCGGGTATGTGGATCAGTAACAAGTCTCACGACAGCAACACCTACGCACTGCCAGCCACACAATGGCAACATACCACAAAACAAGTGTCGAGCAGTTAAGTTTTTGCCTTGAAAAGGTTGTGCGTGTGTGTGTGTTTGTGTGTGTGCGGCAGTAGTTACTGTTCCAGGCCCTGGTGTCAAATGCAAAACCGGATGCGGAAATGCAGGCAGCCAGAGACGAAAAGAGCGACAGACAAAACACCAGCCGGCAACCAGCCTGGACATCAGAGCTAGCCAGTCAAGCGGGCAGACAAATCAGCTTTGCACACACACACACACACAGGCACACACACACACAGGTACACACATGCACAGGACGCAAAGACAGACGCACAGTTGAGTGATTTTTCGATTATCATTTGCACGCCTTGGGTGACAAATCAAATGCTCAGCAAGTGCATTGAAGCTTGGATCAGGCCCTCATCTGGGTCTGCCTGCTAGGCCAATCAATTGTTGTTGTTGTTGTTGTTGTTGTTGTTGCTGTTCCTGTTGCTGTCTAAGTATGTAAGTTGACTGGTTAAATTTACAGGTGCTTATAACCAAAGCGGTTCAATGGGGTTGTCTCGCCTGAATCATAAACTTTGTGTGTGAAGTCTGAAACTTCGATTGAAAGTTTACCAATAATTTCTGACTCTTAAAAACCTTGAATTTTCTTTCTTTCAAATTAAATTCATACATCAAATATAATTCTAGGTCAATGCAAATATTTTTATATATTTGTAATAATATAAAAAAACAAATAAATGCAAAAATTAATTTTCATTTATATTAAATAATAACTACACATGGTCAGTTATTTTGTATAATTTTTGATATTTCATGAGGTTTAATATCTTGCAATTGGGCATTTCAATGTTGCCCCCAAACTGGTTACACTAATTGGCCTATTCAAATAACAATTTATGCTTCTATTAAATGCCTTCAGGGTTCATTTTGCAAATATATTTAGGCCTGATTTTGGCTTGTGTTATTGTAGTTTGGAGTTTAAGTTCGCATGTACAACATGACGTATGCGCGTTATTAATGCGCCCAGCATAAATACACATGCAATTTATATGCGCATTTTATGACAGTCCACATATGCATATGCAAATGCAGTTGCATTGTGTGCGTGCGTGCGTGTGTGTGTGTGTGTGTGTGTGCAACTATGTTTATTTTAATTACAAGCCCAGCATTGGTCTGCTCCTGAGCCAGCTCCTTTTGGCCTGGCTTGGTTTGGTCCTTCTATACGAACGAATGATTTTAATTGCACTGTGAATGCAAGGCAGGGACTACGTTTATAGCTGATGGATTTTGTTGATTGTAGGCAGAGCGAGCCGATTGACAAATTAAATTGCTTATTGATGAGCGGGAAACAAGCCTGCTCTCCACACACACACATACACACATACATGCTAACATGTCGTATGAAAATTGAATACGTCGACTGGTTTTAGGCGTCGTCATTCTCGCAGTCGTCGTCCTCCATGAAAATGAAATAAGTGCATAATGGAAATTTGTGAAAGCCAATTTGGTAATAATTTAAATTGAATATTTATGTTGTTCTTGGATCTGTGTGTACGGTTGGGCGTGTGTGCGTAGAGGCACTTCATTTACAATCAAATGCAGGCATTGTGAGCAGCTATCAGAGGAAGCGAGACAAAGATATAGCTATGCATAGTACATTAGTTTTGAGTGCGCTGCCTATTTGCATATGTGTATTTGTCTTTTGCCAATGAATTTCTAAAACATACACACAAACACTCACATACACACACACACACACTGAGACAGGCAGGCCAAACTCCGACTTCGTGCCCTGTCAAAACTTCAACTGTCAAAACACTGATGAGAGATCCATTTAAATTAGAGCTTTGTTTGTATTGCATTAAGACCAGGCAAATTTGCTGAGTCTCTGTTTGTTTACATACACATACATATATTTATATGTGTGTATGAGTACATTTATCTATAAGCATCCATTAAAACCATTTACATTTGCATTTGTCGAGTGACCAAAAAATGTATGCAACATTATCCAAAATAGTTTATGAACTCTGTCAAGTATGAAAAGATTGCACATACGACACGTTGCCAGCCCATAACAGAAATATATATTGCAAGCGAAAAACACTTTGCGGTTGATAAAATTCTCTAGCAAATTGCTCGAAAATATCTTTGAGCATTGTAAATGAACGCAATCTAAGATACTTTTATAGTCAAATCATTTTTAATGCACAAACAAATCGTACAACGAGCAAATCGATAAAACAAAAGTGTAGCCAAGGAGTGCATGAGAATCGCATAGAACAGCTGCAAAACGAGTTTTTTATTTGAAAATATTGGCAATACTCCCTTAGGTCATTAATAGTATATATAACAAGTAAGAATGTGTGGTTCTGAAAGGCCAATTTATCGATAGTCGGAAGGAAACTGAGATTCTTGCGTTCATACATACGGACAGACAGACGGACATGAACGGATGTTATTCCTTCTGCCTGGTACAGACCTTCCCAAAAAATTAGTATACCCTTTTAAGTATAATAAGATTTATTAACTGCTTGAACTTAATCTTTTCCAAGCTATTAACCATACAAGCCTGACTTTAAATATACTCAATGACTTGAACAAAGTGAAGGCTATCTTAAGTTAGGTATTTAATTAAAACATAAAAGCTGCCCAGTATTTTATTCATTACCAATGCTTACAATTCCTGATGGTGTTTTTATTAAAATTCAATTGAGAAGCGCCCAGCAAAGAACGTGAAGTTTTCGATAAACATAATTCAACTGATGGAAGAAAGCAAATCCCGCCATCCCATTCCAGCTGGCCTCAAGTGGGCATATAATAATAATACACTGTGGAGCACGAAATCAATGGCTAATCAATTGAAATATGCAGTACGGCTTACACGTGCCGAGCTGCTCCGGGGCTTAAATTGTCAACTTATTTCAATGAGCACCTGACCCTAGCCTTTGGGTCAACTCAAATATCCATCAGCAGCTTAACACCTCTGAACCTGAGGAGTTCGCTCGTCGAGTCATAACTTCTGCGCCATTTACCATTCACTACATTAAGAATTCTAAGCAATTTCCTTATCAGCTTAGATGAAATCCTGGCACTGCCAATCCGAAAGGCCCGCCATGCAATTATAATTAGCATGGGGACAACGCACCGTTCCAAGCTCCCAACACCAAGTTGAGGCGCAACACTCTGAAATTTATCATTTCCAGCATGCGCAAGCCAGGGAACGTATTGTTGCCACTTATCGTCCTCATCAGCAACATCATCGTTGTCTGCTTTTGTTGTTTTTGTTGTTGGCAGGCGAATTCATAACTTTTGTGCATATTATTAAAATATGTACGCCTGGCCAGTGTGAATGACTCTATTGGCGTTCTCTGCCCAGCCCTGTGCTGTCCTGTTCTGTCCTGTCCTGCGCTGTCCTGTCCTGTCCTGTCTGCGGCAATTGTTCAGCTGGAAGCAATCAAAAATGTTGATAAAATAATTTCAAATTCCATTTATATCCTTAAGGACAATTTGGCATTCACCGGTACTAATAATATTATCAACAACACCATCCTCGTCCTCATCCTCGTCGTCGTCCTCGTCGTAGTCCTCGTTGTATTCATCGATGCCGCATCCTCTTCGTGCTCGCATTTTGGAACCTGTCCTGCGGCACATTTCCCTTTTGCCTTCTCAATGGCATCGTTGGCGCTTTCGCAATTTGTCAGCAATTGAAATTCAGCAAACATTTTTGAATTTGTTTGGCTGGCTACACTTTGGCCGCGATTTCAGCTTGAGCCTGGTGTTCGGATCTCGATGCCATGGATGCCCAGCAGGCACATTTTGCATTTCTCTGTGCCATTCATCGATTGCCTTGGCTTGGTTAGTCGCTGTTGTCGTTGTCGTTGTCGTTGTCATTGCATCTCGCCCGCTGCCGTTTGGCTGTAGCAATCCTCTTGCCCCTTGCCGCTTGCCGCTTGCCGCTTGCCACTGTGGCCGTCATGGCACCCACTGTTTTGATTTTTATCCACAGCGTGAATATGCAAATTGCCAATGAAACCAAAAACCAGCAACAGCCAGCAACAAGGCGAGCCACTCTACAAGCTCCAATTGTTAGCTGAATTCTCAGCTCGCTGCTCTAAAAGCTTTTTGACCAAATGTATTTTTCGGCCAGTCAGAGCCAATCAAACTTGTAGTCTACAAATTTTTAGTATCGCCCAGGCCCAGACATTATGTGCCCTAGGTAAATGCCCCACGGCATATTCAATGTGCCCAAATTAGTGAGGTTACCGCGCTTCACGGGCCAGAGAGGGGCAGAGCGTATTCAATCTAAATGGAAATTTTTGAGTTATGCCAAAGTAAACAATGGGTAAATGACGCATTGATTAAAGAATCAGCTAGAATTGTGTTTATGCCAAAAATTAAAATAGAATACTACACTTTCTCCACATCTTATTTCGACCTATTAGAAAAATTATCAAGTTTTTGAATGCATTTTCAATAGGACATAGATATCTCTTTTTAATGGTAGACATCTCTTTTTAATTCGTGCTATGATTTTTTTCTGAGTGTATAAGTATATGCATTAACTATTTCCAAAATTGCACTTCCACAATAAACCTCCAAAATGTTTGCTCGTTGTATCAACTATCTAAGATATTTTGGCTTTTGGCATATACCACGGGTTGTCTCAAGCCGAAACACAGTTTCAAACAGCGGGTGGAATAAAAAATATAGAAAGAACGAAAATAAAAACGTGAAAAATGCAGTTGCATATTCAAGTTTTGCACTTGAAATTCACAGATTTGTATCGGTGCGCTCATATGAATACCCAAAGAGTTTCAGGCCCGGTAGCGAGCTTGGCAACGCTCGAGTGCTTCAGCTGCTTCTGCTTTAGCTTCTGGCCAGCGGCTGTGCCGATCCCGGTGCCGGCACGAAACGGAAGCAGACGTGGCACCCGAGAGGAACCACAGGGTGTCTAGCGAACGACGGGCGAGATAAATCTTTAGCCTTTAAACAAATGTTTGTGCATATTTGAACTTGCCAGCCCAGGCAAACCAATTTTAAATTGGCAAAAGGTTAAGCCGAAAAACTAACAACCAGGCCCGGCCAGAGTGTGGCGAACGTTCGTCTGGCAGGGGGCAGGAAGACGGGAAATCCTTATGTTTTTGAGGCAGCTACGTTAGTTGCATACATAATTAAGCTGCTCCACGAATATTGTCTATGCATATTGGAATGCATTGATTTCATGATAAATATATCCTAATAAATGAGAAATATCAATGGAAACAGGTTGGTTTGGTCTGAATACTGCTCTTATATGCGATTCTCAAGAGTTCAGGTATCACTTTTAGTTTTTCATGCTTTGACTATGATATGTTCGAGTAGAGAAATTTGATTTACTTAATGTCTTCTCCGACTCTTATAGAGGATTATTATTGTTATACGCTTGTAGAGAGAGAGAGAGAGAGAGAGAGAGAGAGAGAGAGAGAGAGAGAGAGAGAGAGAGAGAGAGAGAGAGAGAGAGCGTAGAAGCATCTCTTACCCCATAAGGCATATAAACATATAGTATATTCAAGATCCGCATCAACAGCCGAGTTGATACAGACCTGCCCCTCTATTAGTTTCCATGCGATATAGTCTCTAAGCTTTAAACCTTCAACCTTTGCATAGGTCCATAGCAAGCCCAAGCCAATGTTTATGTTGTGTATGCATGAACAGAGTTTATTCTTTATCTTTATCTCTTTAGTTGTCATTTAAATTAAAAAAGTACAAGTTTTACTTCTCTTTTATTTGGTGCACACACATATTACCATATATGCTAAGAGAAGGAGAGCAGAATTAAATCCCGGAGAACTCGATTAGCTTCTTCTACAGTGCTTGGCTTTTCAGTGTTCGGCTCAAATGAGTCGTTAATGTGAATCCTTTTCATGGATACATGTGTGCACTCTTTTGTTTATTGGCTAACGTATGCAAGTGTGTGTGTGTGTGTCTGTGTGTGTGTGTGTGTGCTCGGCCAACTCGTTAAATTTCATTCAGTTTGCTGCGAGGGTACACAAAAATTGGCATAAAATGAGCTTTTTTGTGTAGCAGAGAAAATGAGCAAAAAAAAATGTATATATATATATTCAGAATGAAAGGAGCACGTTTGGTGCGCTGACATTGATGTTGTCGTTGTCGTTGTCGTTGTCGTTGCGGCCTCCGTCGATATCGACGTCATGCTCCGGCCTCATCATCAACGGCATCATCAACAGCCAACAAACAGGCCGTGCCAATCGAGTGAGCTCTTTCATCCGTTTGCCATTGACATGGCCAAGAGAGTGGACACCATCATCGTTGGTATTTGGCCGGATATCTGGCCGTTCAACATTGGCAAATAATTCGCAGCCTTTGGACGGTCCAGAGATTGGCGCACATATGCAACTAATTGATATTATATGAATGATATGTTAAATACAAATGGGCTGCACATGGTCTGATGAAAACAATGACAGCAAAAGCCAATTGCCATTATTTATATGTACTCAAAATAATGAAAAACGCATTTTTTTTCCTGTTGTATTTTTGTTAAAAGCCAATGGATTTGCAATTAAGCGAAGACAGAGGCCAGTCATGGCAAACAGTTGGATATGTTAACTGTTGTCCTCAGTTGCATGCCAAATGAAAATATGCTCTACATTCCAATAAAAGGCATATCGTGTACAAATATAAATACATATGTGGACATAAATCGCTGTCAGTCCAAGAATTAAAGCTAACGAAATATCTCTTCATTTGACCGTTGCAACGAGCAAAGTTCAGAAAGGTAGAGGAGTAGTCTATGAACTGAGCCATAGTTTAATTTAAGCTTTGGATACTCCCAAATTCAACTGTCGAAATCTTCCAATCCGATTGACTTTTTAAGTATGCAAGTTCTTGTCTTTAATCGCTTTTAAAACATCATTAGCTTTCTTACTTGTTCTATATATTATCGGAAAGGAAGCTCCTGTTGTCTTTTGAAATGTTAAGAACATTGTAAGCACTTTCAAGCTGACTTCTCAGCTTGCTGCTCAAATGTCACCTCGTCCCAGGCGCGGTCAGTAGAGTCCGGCTAATTTGCATACTCCCCTCTTTAGCTGGTATTGTAAGGCAGCCTTAAAAGTGCACTTACCGTAACTCCTCCAGTTTGGCGAACTTAAATGCCAATTAGTTTCCATTTAGGTGAAGTTGGCACTCAGACCGTTTTCAGGCAGCCGCATGGTCCGCTCATTAACAATGCCAATTCGAAAAGTCTTGCCAAATCCAAATGCAAATCCAATCGGGCTACAATGACGCGTCTAATTAGTCAGGTTGAGTTGCGCCCGAGGGGCAAATCCCAGGCACGTTTTAGTCGAACGTTCGCTTGTCCAGCGCCACGAACTTTCACACCCTGCTGCGGGTCTCTGGGTGTCGGCATTATAAAATATTTCTCGCAGTGGCATTCACATCGAGTGGGGAATTTAACAAATTTATTTGCAAATCGAGCAGCGAGTCGACGCGGCGACTGCTACGTAACTTAATTTTGGGCAATGCCATGATGACGACGCCGTTGGTTCGGAGCCCTTCCAATTCAGTCTGATCCTGTCCTGGCTTGGCTACAATTTATTAACACTTTTCTTGCTTCTGCTTCAATTCCCCGTCGGCGTTTGCCGACTGCGTGACTGCTTCCCAGTGCCTGCAGTTGACCCTTCGCCTCCAGACATTAGATAACAATTCTCTTCCGTTTGTGTGCAGCCAAATCCTTGTCGACGTCTCTGTTTTTTTGGGAAGGGGAGAGGTCATGTAATTTTGTTGCAATTTTTAGCATGCGAACGCGGCACGAATGCCGGATCGAGTTCTCTAGTCCAACTTGGTTGAACCGTTGCCGGTTTTTAATTAAAAAGGTCAGAGCGGGTTCAATTTATGCTGATGTTGCAAGCGGGCCAGCGGGCCAGCGGCTAATCCACAATTGAGAGAAAGACGTTTCAGCTGCCTCAGCATTAGCTTCAGTTACTTACCCAGCCGCTCCAATTACTGCTGCAGCTGGAGCAGGAGCTGGAGTTGGTTTAGCTGCAGCAGCTCCATGACAGTTTATTGTTGTGACACATTGACAAATGCTTTTACACGCCACAAATCGTTAAACTCATGTGCGCCCCAGAACACATAATACCCATACCGAAATGGCATGCCAATTAAACGGAAAGCTACACAATAGAGATGGTCCGACTTCGTGAATTTATTTGGAGCACGAAGGATTCACTGCCTCAGGTTTCAATAGTAGCTGCAGTCGAAAAGGCAGCAGTTGCCTAAAAAATGTCCTGTTATACCCTTACAGAGGGTACTATAAGTTTGTCTGGTAATGTTTAACGCACAGAAGGCGAAGCCATGAATGGCATATTTTCTTGATCAGCATCAACAGCTGAGTTAATATATAGCAAAACATCATGAGGATTATAAAAAGGTTCAATCTGCAAGAGCATTAGAACTTCGAAGATAGTTTTTAAATTCAATTAATTAAGGAAAACTATCACCCAAACTTGCTTAAAAATATATAGAAAGCTACGAGGTTGTGTGTTAAGAACACCAAGAATGAACAGACTGAGGTTTCAATAGTACGTGGAGCAAGAAGAAAATTAGTTCCTTGAAAATATCTCGCTTTTAGCAATGAATCAATTGAGTTATATTGATAATTATCATACCATCTTGATTATAAATAACATACTGAAGAACGCATGTCATATCATTATGTAACTGGTTAATACCAGTTACCAGCTTAATGCCCATGACAGCTTTATAATATAGAGATCCAATCGGATTGATCGAAATTGTGCTCCCTCTATTTCTCATATATATGAGATATGGAGCCTTAGCGCAAGATATAATCCTGATTATATCGCTGCCCGATCCCATCTCTACTTGAAAGTGCTGCCAGCTCCGGCGAAGGGCTGCTCTTTGTTCGGCGACCGCTTTGCATTTGTTTTGCTGGTTCCGGCCTGTTGCCTGGCAATTGACATGATGATTTTGGGTACAAATTTCTGGTCCGCTGTTGTGGTCAGCAGCAGTTGGAGTAGCAGCAGCAGCAGCAGCAGAAGCAGCAGCAGCCACAGCCGAAACTGGCGCCTCGTGGGTTTCGTTCATGGAGCAGCCGTGTGCATGTTTTGTTCACGTAATTGACAACAACAATTGACAATCGCCCCCAAAATGTCCATGCTTCGTTGCTCTTGCGCCTGCTCATCCTGTCGTGCCCGCCATGCCATTGTTGTTGCTGATGTGGTTGTTGTTGGCCTGTCATTATCCTGCAGCACACGGCCAAAAAAGAATTGCCGTGTGTTGTGTGCCTTTTGGTCGCCGTCTGTTGACCACCTGCGGCGCTAAAACTAAACATTTTCAGTACTCACAATTCAGTTGCTGTTATCATTGTTGTTGTTGTTGCTGCTGCTGCTGCTGTTGCTGTTGTTGTTGTTGCTGTTGTTGTTGTGTCGTCTGCAAAATATGTTGCGCCATGTTGACTGCGGCATGCAAGTCAGCCAGCCATTCATTCAATTGCATTATTTATTAATCGAATGCTGTTGACACCCTGACACCCACTTGCCCCCACATTCAAATGGAAAGCATTTAGCGCATCGAGCATCGATTTCCAAATGCGCATATTACAAAATCAAATTATCGATAGCTGGCACATAAGAACAATTTCGATAACTGCTGTGTGTTACTCAACACTACAAAGATCCCTAAACAGGAAGTTTAAGGCCCATCGGATCAATAAGTCAATAAGTAAGGATAAACAGTTGTATATATAGAGATGAATGGTAAAATGAAAGCTTCTTCACTTTACTTTCTACTTTCTACTGTAGGGTTCGGGTTCGAATTCCAGGCTATTGTAGGAAAGTAGTATTGTCCTAAGCCTAAGTACTATTCTATATATATTTATAGTGCAAAAATTATACAAATATTAACTTTTCCTACAAATTTTATTAAATCTGTGTATTTTCTTGCATACATTACAGTGCTCAAATACCATATCCTAAGCAATTGGACAGCTGCCTTTCACTTAACTACTTAACTGCATTCATATAAAAGCTTACACATATGTTCCTTCATAAAAAAGTACAACAGGTGAGTTGAACACTTTTCTTCTTTGACATACACAAATGCAAGTATTTTTACCCACGCCCAATAATGAACGCAAAAATTCTGATTGCATTTATTGAATATTTTATAACTTTCACCATTAAAACACACGCCGCGACACGTATTCTTCAAGGTAAACGAAAAAAAAAAAAACAGTTCCCTACATTAATGAATCCGAATGGGTCATAAAAAGAGGCTTTGCTGCCTGCGCTGACGCACAGCAGAGAACAAATCCGGTAGCCCTATCTGGCAAAATCTGAATAACCATTCAATCAAGCAGCAAAAACAAGGACCAGAACTGCGTAAAAAATATGAGCGGTCATTAATATCCATGGATTACAAGGGCTGAGCATTTACGGATACAAACGCGGCCCGGAATCGTATCAAAATAAAGGTGCCTCAAACAAAAAAAAAAACAAGCAAAACGAGTAGGAACAGTTAGACAGCTGCATACTCTTCAAAACTTCCATAGTATAGCCGACATTTTTCTGATCTTATGCAACATTTGTGAAATAGTGTTGGAAAAGCGAGTTAAAAGAGAGTTTAGCAATACTACAAATGTGAGTGTTGGAGAGTGAATGAATGGCTCAATGTTGGAAACGATGAACTTTACAATACTCATCTAATGTAGGGTATACGGAAAGTCGTGGTATTATTCAGGCCAGATTCAGCGATCTGAGGCAATGGAGAACTTTACAAAACTCATCTAATGTAGGGAATACGGAAAGTCGTGGTATCTTTCAGGCCAGATTCAGCGATCTGAGGCAATGGAGAACCTTACAAAACTCATCTAATGTAGGGTATACGGAAAGTCGTTCAGGCCAGATTCAGCGATCTGAGGCAATGGAGAACTTTACAATACTCACCCAATGTAGGGTATACGGAAAGTCGTGGTGTTTTTCAGCCTCAGATTCTGCGATCTGAGGCAATGGAGGGCATGAGTATCTGCGACAAAAATCACCTCAATTAATTTAATTAGTCTGCGGTTGTTGCGCATTTGGCAGCCGTCGCACAAATCCCAACTGCCGTTGCCCCGTTCCCGTTCTGGTCGATGTTCTTTTATTTTGGCAACTGCTGACTCCCAAAGTTTTAATGCACCACACAGCATTGGGGGGCCGGGGGCTAGAGGAACCATCAAATGCACAGCATGACGAACCGCGGTACCCAAAATGACCGCTGGCCATGATTAATGCCTGCCTCCCGCTGCTCGCTGGCCATGGTTTATGAAAATCTGCGATAAAACGTTTGATAAACGATATTGAACGGCGAGTGACATTTGACAGTTGGAAATTCTGTCCCGGCTGAAGCTTCAGCCCGGCGCTGGGTTCATTTCCTCTGCGACAGCATCTTCCACACGGGCTTAGTTAATGCTGCACAATGAATGAAGGCACTTTACTCGGTTTTATGGCATTTATGGTTTCAAATTTTGTTCGTCTGGGCTCGAACTTTAAAGTGTTGAAATTGTATTCTAGCTGAGATATTTTTATAACTATGATATTCAAACATGGGCATTGTTTTGGAACATAAAAATGTAAACAAGTCCATAGATTGCCTGTGGAGAGCCAGTCGGCGGCTGACTTTCCCGTTGTCTTTTGCATTTCCTGCTGTTCAATGACTCTGCACCCAGTTTGATTTTGCTGCATATTGAATTTCAATTTGATCTTCGCTTTCGAATGCATCTCTCAATGGGTAAAGATTGATTTTGAAAGCATGTGCAAGCTGGGACAAATGTTATAAAAGAAAAGCGGCGGGAAAAGAGTTTTCTATCACATGTTTTATGTGATTATGCTGTCAACCTGATCCATTTGAATTTATAAATGCAAGAATGTTTACTTAGTCTATAAAAGTCTATATTTAACTCAATTTCTCTAATTATTCGTTGTCTCCCTCAATCACTGAAATCAATCAAAATCGATAAGTTTTACTTGTATACATGAAAATCGCATAGAAAGGCGATTTACAAATGAATGCAAAGCTTCCTTCTTATAAGGTTATTTAACGGTAAAATGTATTCTGACAGTTCCTCACATCTATGACATGAAATGCATCGCGAATGCTCTGTCTCAACCTCAATGTCACATCAATCGAGGCGATAAATTTAAAAAGCGATTATAAAAAAGTTCGAGCGAGTTTATAGAGGTGCATCAGTTAATAAATTTTGGATGCAAGCGTGTTTGAGCATGTGTAGAGCTTTGAATCATACGATATATTTTTTATTTTACCGGCTGGTTGTAAAAACATGTATGGGATTAAATATGGCTCTCCAAATGCACTCGAAACGAAAACTTCAACTCGATGCCCCTACACAACGTGAAGTGTTTGAGTATTGGAAAAAACACTCGTGTTTTACATATGAAATTTAAATTGATATAATTTAATTTGGTTGGGATTTCTCTTCCGGCGCATATGCATATATTTGTCAATTTTGTATTTGGTATCAGCTTTCAACTTTGACAAATCATTTCCAGCTACAATTTCCTCTCGAGCGGTAGATAAAAAAATTAACGTTTATCATTTTTATGACAGTATGCGTTGCACTCAAAATGCAAATGTTATTTATCTCTAACGTATGCCTTATAGAGACATTATGTGACCCCTTTACCTCGTGCTGGCTCACAAATCTTTTGATTTCCAATATGTATTTATTATAATCTTCTCGAGGGTATTTTAACTATGTCACGAAATATGTAACGCAGTGTTGTTTTGCTTTCTGTGCTATTTACATGCTTGTACATATGTACATACATATGTATAAAGCTCACAGCATTTACTTTATCGGATAACGGATAACTGATCTTTTGGATAGCGTTTATCCAGAGAGTGGATAATATGTATAGATAAAATATTTGCCAATGCTTTTGAACTTTGAGTAATAAATAAAAAAAAAATCTACATATTTATTACTCAATGGTTTTTGAGCTTCAGGCTGCAGCTGCCTAAGCAAGACAAAGAGAGAGAGAGAGAGAGAGCGAGAGAGAGAGAGAGCGAGAGAGAGATCGCATTGAAGATGGTTTCTGAGCTTACTCCAATTGTTGTAGTGCTTTTGATCCCGTTACCTGAAATCGTTTTATGCGAGCCATTGCGAATTGAGTGAGCACAGAAGTTTTATTACTCAATTGTTATTGTATTAGTGCAAGTCTGGAAACTTAGTTTGTGCGTGTCTTCTCCTTTGATCGGTCGTATTCTTTGCGCGTTCTGTATAAAATCGATGTCGTACCTAAGAAAATAACAAAATCATATATTATTATTGTGCTATGTGCGATGTTTGTGTAAAATGTCAATTATAATAGTGTTCTATGCGTTCTCCACACTCCACACAAGAAGCAACAAAATATCGTTGAGATTTCTATGGCAACCTTTCTTCATTTTTGACGCACATATTGGCAAAATTTGTGCGTGGAAGAACGAAAGAGGGAGAGAGCGAGCAAAGTACATGGCTATTGCGCTTACACAACTTGCTTTGGATCCCGTTACACGTACCTAGCATTGCGAATAGTGTGGGCACAGAAGTTTTATTACTCACTTTTGTTATAGTATTGGTGCAATTTAGTCTGTGCGCGTCGTCTCCTATGATCGGTCGCATTCCGTGTTCGTGTGTATAAAATCGTAATCTTACTTAATAAAATAACATATTGGGAATAGTGAGAGCTGAAATGTATTATTGCTCAATTGATTTTGTATTATTTCTCGTCTTTTTCAATCGGTAGTATTCTGTGCGCGTCGTCTCCTTTGATCGGTCGTTTCTGTGCGCACATACATACATATATTAAATGGATGTCGTACTAAATAAAAATATATGAAATCTCATTCATAATAGTCTCCTAACCGTTCTCTTGAATATTTAGGAATAAAAAAAGCCTTTAAATAATCACAATCGTGGAAATTTTGAAGCTAAACTCATTTATGTTTAGCGCAGACATTGCCAGACTATGTGTGTGAGAGAGTGAAAGAGAAAGGGATACAGCATTGTAGATTGTTATCTCGCTTACGCCAACTATGGCAACCCTTTGGATCCCGTAACTTGGAATGTATAAAGCGAGAATCGCGAAAAGTGTGAGCTGCGACGTCATAAAATTCACTTGCTTTTGGATTAATGCAAGTATGGCCATTTACTCGGTGCGCGTCGTCTTCTTTAATCGTTCGTTTTCTGTGGTCGTCGTCTCCTTTGATCCGTCGCGCGAGTGTATAAAATCGCTATCTTACCAATTTAAATAAGAAAATAATATCTAATTATTGTGTTAAGCTTGATGAAATTGTGCTCAGTGTCATTATAATGTGTGTGTGCTACCCGTTCCCCACCCTTGAAATAAAATGCGTAATCTTTAAATCTTTTCGACGTCAAATTTTTTATTTTTTTTGTTTCTTTTTTTTTTTTTGCCAAATATTGGCAGAATTTGTGTGTGGATGATAAAGAGGGCGAGAGAGCAAGCATTGCATATGGTTATTGCGCTTATGCCAACTGACGTCACACTCTATGTTCCGTTACTTGGTATCGCATGATGCGAGCATGTGAATAGTGTAAGGAGAATAATAAGTGCTCAATTGTTATAGTTTTTTCTTGCGTCGTCTCCTTTGATCGGTCGGTTTCTGTGCGCGTCGTCTCCTTTGATCGGTATATTCTGTGCGCGTGTGTATAAAATGAATATGTATATTTCAATTTTGTGATTAACTCGATTAGCTTGTGTAAATCTCCACACTTAAATGTTTATTTAACAAGCAATAATTGTTAAATATTTGATGCAGAGCTCTTGCATTTATGGCCCGCATTGTGACAGACTATGTGTCTGCGAGAGAGGGGGACAGAGAGAGAGAGTGAAAGCTTCGGAGAGAACAAGTGAGTACTCTAAAGCTTTTCTTACAAATCATTTTCGTCGTTCTCTTTATACCCTTGCAAAAAAAACATATGATGTATATGTATATGTAAATGTAACTTATTATAAAGCTTATATATTCTTCTTCTTCTCTATGCAAACAACTTGCAAAAGAGTATTTGACTTTCGGCGTGCCTTCTTACTTGTTTATCTTCAATTTTTTTTCTTTGTGGTTTTTGCTATTTCATTTTGATTTATTTTAATTTGTAATAAATTACAACTTTCAACTGAGGTTTATTTATTTATGCCTGTGGGCCAGCATCATATGCTCCACCTTCCACCTATGCACCATCTATTTGGCCGGCTTTAACGTATTCGAACCGGGCGCAGCAGCGCCTAATGGTTTTTCAATGTTAATGTGCTAAACGAAAGAAAGAAAAAAAAAGTGAGAGTCTATTGAAAATGAATTATGAAATGTGAGTCAAGAGTTGAGAGTTATTATTGAAATACGAGCACATCGCGCGGCCAATTCCCGGCTCCCCTCTCAGAGCTCAAAAGTTGATTGTCATTGCCAGCCATGGGAAAGCTTCAGCAATCTGATATACGACTGATATATGTACATATATATATGTATATATTACTGGTAGGTGTGCAGTAGCTGATTCGGTTAACCATTTGCCTTGGTCTTGTGGTAAATCTAACGGATGTCATTTGAGCATGTGGTTAGCTATTCTCGGGCTAAAGGTTAACGATCTGAAGAGTGCATGAATGAAAAGCTATTGAACTTTTCAAGCATCAAGCCAATGTCCCTAAGACCTAAAAAGTCACTTTAACTACAGAGTTTGGGCCCTTTGTTCTAGTTACTTATATCACAGTGAGGATCGGGGAGTTCATAGTTTAACAATAGTTTGGGTTTAAAGTAGCTTAGTTTAAATATATACATTTAGTAGATGGCTTAAATACATGTTTATCATGTTTAGACTAGGTCTGGAGATCGGCTCCCTAGCAGGTTTCTTGCCAGGAAATTGGGGTTAGTTGCGGAGCCTAAATAGGTGCGAGTGCGAATATATCATTAGGTCCCAGATATTTATCGCAAGGCCTTGGTCTGGATGATGGGAACTTTGTTTAGTCGAGCTTATGCGTTTGTTCCCTAAGCTTAGAGGGCATGCTTATCGTCATGCGGGACAAGGGATTACCTTATAGATAAGGACCTTGTTGCGGAGCGACAGTTTATTTTAGTTTGTTCCTTTTCAAGTTGTTGGTTTCCTCGCTGATATGTTTCTCAAACGTAGCTTCTCTTTTTGCCAAATTCCTCGAGATTTGACATTATTTGAGTCAGATTTATGGCACGCTAAATGATGCCTTGAAATGGATGCTAAGCGTATCAGTTGTAGAGCACATTCCGTAATTTGAACACAAAAGTCGGCTCTAAATTCAAAATAAGTCCTTTTGGAGTGACACAATTATCAAATTTATGATAAGGCTAGCGCCGTCAGCTATGAACCATATTTTGAAATGTCGCTGTCCATAATTTCAAATCTATTTTGCATGCACAAATGGCTGAAAACTGATTGTTGTCCACTTTTTTGGCCAGCTGCATCATTAGAAATGCAAATAAATGTGCAATTTTGGAACATTTGATGTCAGAACTGGCAAATTTATGCTCGTACAACACACAACTTTGTGGTTTTAACTGTCCAAATTCATCAAAGCCCATCAAATGCAAATGCTTATAAAACAGGGGCTCACACACACACACACACACAAACACACACGCACGCTCAGATCGCCCGGGGCGCGCGTCAAGCGTGAATTATGACAATGCATCCAGAAATACCAAAAAAAGGGGGGTTGGGGAAAAGAGTGAAAGCTGGCGATAAGGCGTGACATGGGCTCTGCTAGGCCATGGGCTGTGCATGTTAATAATTACTGCAAAAAATGATAGAAATTTGATAAAAATGTGTCCGCATAAATTTGGAATCACATCGTTGGATGGGCACGAGAACACAAATAAAATACAAAACTAAATTAGTTAATTAATGCAGCACAAACAGAATGCCGAGCAGAACTGGACGCGGGTCGCCATCAATCATGGCCCGATGTTCGGCGCTTGGTTTGGGTCGCGGCTCAATTTGATTTTTGGGCGGCAGCTGCGGGAAGTGTTCGCTGCTTTCGCTTTCACTCACGGCTCGATTGACGCACAAATTGCCCGTGGGGCCGAAATATTCACCAATTAGATGCCCACACGTGTGACAGGTAAGTATTAACTAAAAATACCAGAGTCCAAATGAATTATGCGCCAACGTCAAGACGTCAACTTCGAAAAACCACAATGTATCGCATTTCGCGCTTTGTAAATCTGTTTTTCTTTTTGTTTTTATTTTGGTTTTTTTAAGCTGAAGGCAAACAGCAAACATCCATTAGCCGACGAATAATGCCTAATTATCGTAGTCAATAGCTAAATGCTCTTTCCAATTGTTGGGTATACCAAAATTTCCTTAATATTCTAGCCCAATCTACTATAATTTACTTGTTTTTATGCCCTGAACCCATTTAAAATTGGTAAAAAGGGTATATTGTATTTGTGCAAATGTATGTAATAGGCAGAAGGAAGCATCTTCTACTCCATAAGGTATATATTCTTGATCAGCATCAATAGCCGAGTCAATCTAGCCAAGTTTTTCTGTACGTCCGTCTGTCTATAGGTATGAACGCAAGGATCTCAGAATCTATATGAGCTAGATCCTCCAAACTTGACATGTAGCTTTGGTGTTGGAAGAAGAGGGTTCAGGGTATCCCCTAGACGGGAGCTCCCGACTCGAATCTCTTACTTGTTATAGTTAATTACAGTATTTCGAAGGGAACTTAACTTTTGGGCATTGAAGTCTCGTTATTATAAAATAATTGATTAAGTAACTTCCCTCACCATGAATTCAATAAACATTTAAACATGCCCTTTGCTCTTGCAGGGTATTCAAAAGTCCCATCTCTGATTGACACATTTATAAACACGTCCCCCATGGCGTTCGTTTTGTCACACATTCCGGAAACCTTTTGGGCCCAACTCATTGGCTCGGTTCTCATAATGGGGGCGGGTGTTCGCATTGGGCAGGTGCACAGCGTTTCTGTTTGTCTAATGTAAAGGTATCTCAAATTTGCATAAAACCACAAAAAAAATAAACGTAACAATAATAAAAGGAGGAAAAACTCGCTGTACATTTTTAATTAATTAATTAGGGCGAGTCTCGTTTGCGTTTCTCTAGGGCCAATAACGAGGCTATCAACGTCGCCGTTGCACACATTATCATGCCCCATTCTAATCAACGTGATCATGATCATCATCGGCAGGTAAAAACGGCAAAACGCAAATATTTGTACTTGGATTGTGTTGGCTCTCGTTGGCGGCATTGCTGTCACTGTGTTTGCATATGCATGAACTTAATTTTAATTAATATTTTATTATCTTAATTATGCATCGCACCTTGCCACGTTTGCGTCCGCGTCCGCCCGAGAGCTGCGCCCATTCGTCGCTGGTCGCCAGTTTAGTTTTCGACCTTTTGCTTAACAAATTATGGCCATAAATAAAGTAAACGAGTTAAAAGTGGTTTTGCGTGTAGACAGCCGACACGGACATAGACACAGACACAGGCCCGAGAGCCCAATGCCTCCTGTGCTGCCTTCTTCTGGCCTCCTCTGACCTCCACTGTCTGCCTTCGGTCTAGCCACAGTCTGGCGGCGCCTGCCTAATGTCATTTTCATATTGGCTCGTTTTTTTCATTTCCCATTCATTCTTTCCTTCCTTCCTAACCCTTCGCAATGGGTTAATTCTTTGACAAATGTGCAGAGTGCAGTGCACAAGTTTATTTGTACACTTTGCTGTTGTTGTGTTTGGTTAATTTCGGCTGATTTATTGCTTTTTATTAGCCTCGCTAATTGGCTTAAAGTTGGCTGAGCGTTCGCTTGGCTTGGCTTGGACTCTGCAATAGATAGAGCAGAATGTTATTATGCATGCTGTGAGAGTCAAGGCAAGGAGAAACCTCTTAACCTAAAGGAGTCAAGAGCAAGATCTATCGTATCGTATCATATATATATCGCAACTTTAAAATCTGATCGCTGGGATCTCAGCGATCTCTCTCGTTTATTAAGACAAGATCCCCAAATTTTCTCGACTGACTTCTGCGTCTCACAGCGCAATGCATTCTTTTTGATTTCCTGCACATTGTTTGACAAGAATTCTTTACTAAAAATATGTTTATTTTGTCGAAATTTCTGCCAAAAATGTTTCATATTTTGTGGAGTTGCCGCCCAATTAAATTTTGCAGTTGTGACCATACAAAAAAGTTCTGGTGACGCGTCGGCTGACAATGATGTTGCCGCCTTTTAACGCAAATTCCATGAAATCAGTCGGTAGTGAGCATCGCGCATCGTGTTCACGTGGAGTCTTGGCCAAATCCTGGGCCATGCCTCTAGAAAAACATGAACAATTTAAACAAGGCGACAAGGCGCAGACAACGAAGACGAGCCTTCCTCGACATTGTAGCCGTGTTTTGTCTGCTACAAAAATTGCAAGTGACAGGCAATTCATCATTCATTCGGTTTTCGAGTCGACTGACTGACTGACTGACAGACTGCCCCTCGACTCTGACTCCGACTGACCAACGAGGAGGCGGAGCTGGTAGCGACTCCTTTTTTGTCTGCACCAGCAAAGCAATTTTATGGCCGGCCCAACTTTAAGCATAGCAAAGTCAACGCTTTGACAATTTAATGCATATAAAGCTAACACAAGTTACCCAATGGACAATGGGTCCTGCTTAGTTTTCCTTGCCGAAACACTGGGGCCAACTATATAAAATTATAATGTACGTGATATATGTAGTTTGGCGGATAATTCAATAAGCATTGACAATGGCCGCTGAAGTTGAACCGGCGCCTGCTCGCTTGCGAGTCCAACGCTCTGACATCAGGCAGGACAAACAGTTTAATATGAACACACATATTTCCGAGCATACTTTTGACTTTGAATAACTTATTCGACCCACTGTGCAACGCCTGGTGTTGCCCTTTTGGAATTTTAAATTGTTTTAATGTGTGTGCTGAGCAGCTCACAGCCACGCCCGCGAGATGATGTCGTCAAAGGCCCAGCTCACCTCGCAGCAGGAGCTGCTGGTCGCGGGCACCATTTTCATCAGGTTTCCCCTCCCCCATTCGGTTGCACTTCAAGGATCAATCAATTTTTTAGCACGACTTGGCCTGATGAAGTGCCGCCGTTGGGAGCTGGCTGCCCGTCTCTTTAATATTCAGTGAGTAGCATCGGCGAGCGCGACGAGCAACTGCACCAATTTGGTGCTGGCCACCAATGGAACTCACTGACTGACAGTCTGACTGGCTGGCTGGTGGATTTTGATGCATTTTATCGCTCAGCGGTGCAGTTCATAAATTTTTAAACGTTCGCCTGCAAAACAAACAAGCTTCCATCTCTCTAGCTGCCAGCCATCGGAGCCATCGCATCCACGCTGCAAAATTTATTCATTGCGACCAAGACACACGCATGTAATCAATTTTTATTTTAGAATCCTCTCAGCAAGGCGCAAGGCAGGTGCAAAAGTACCTTTTGCTCTATTATAATTGGATTAAATACAGTTTCTGTTCTGCTCTGTGCGGCTCTGTTCTGTTGGGTTCGACAAGGACCTTGCGCACATTGCGTACATTAAACTGAGCATACGCGAATATTTTTGCAGGTTGTTGTGTCTGGTCCGGTCTGGGAATGTGTGGACTTGTCTGGCCTGCTGCTGGTCTGGCATTTTTAACGAGCGCATCGTCGGAGCTGCAGTCATTTACAGAGTCCGTTGGGGCGGCAGCGGCGGCAATGGCGGCGGCGGTGGCTGCTCTTAAATGACAACGGGCGGGGCCCAAAAAGTAAGACTGGGGAATTGCCCATGTTGCGTGTGGCAACAGTTCGGAGTGCGCCGCCATAAAACGGTTAAAAGTGAGCCAGTTCGTGAGCTTTAAACGCAGCTGCGTCGATTGAGGCAGCTTAATGTGATTCCCTTTACCTCCTCTCATTCTCGCCCCACTGTGTTAATCCTACGTTTAACCTTGAGCTTAAACTATTTGTGTTTCAAGTGTTTTTCACTTGAGATAAAACAGATATTGTAGGCTTAAGGAGCTCTTCTTAGATTATAGACTCACATATCTGTACGGACTACACTTGGATGAGTGGCATGAAGAGAAAATTAATGAATTGTCTGATGAAATACAAAATATATAAATTACATATTGACAATCATTCTGTATGAAACATAATATATATACATAATCCTGCATGGTTTTATTGAGAACGTCAGCTGATTAAGAGTTTAGTCGATGATTAGTTGTAAACAATTTAAACTAGAGTGCGACTTAGTCCAACGGTCGCCAAACTGTAGACGTTTTAGCCCTCGCGGGTAATCTTTTGGCTTGGAGGAAAGATTATGTTTTTTACCAATGCAAACAATTTGTTGCAGGCTTGTATGGAGGTGATCACAATTGGCCATTTCATAACTCAGACGGTTAAGACAAGCCTTTACACAAATAGCTCAATTTATATGAGAATGTATTTCCTCATTCATAGTAGTATCCCAATTTCTAATCAGTATACGTTTGTTTTCGAATAAATGTTATATGTGAGCAGTAAATCCTTGCACTTTCTCAAGCCATAATGCTTGTATACGTAACGAAGTTAGTTCGAAGATTCATAGCAGAGGTATGCGAACCAATTTACTGTCTGATCTATGGACACGCCAATGATCACATCGCATGGATACGGCTGATACGTAGCTTGTGCAGCTTCTTGACGGGCGTCCTGCTGGCCTATTTGATGTGGATGCTCTTTGCGTTCAGCAGTCATTTCGGCAAACTGTATGCGAAAGTTGTGCCTGAGTGGGTGTTGCTGGTGGTGTTTCTGCTGTTCAACGGACTCGCCTATCTGCTCAGTCGCCATGTGCGTGTGGTGACATTATTAATATTTGTCGGTCTGCTGGGCAATACGGGTCGCAGCTATCTTCGAGCGACGGCATTTGCGCTTGTGATTTCGGGCCCCATTGACAATCTGGTGAGGAATGCCGGCGAGGTGGCGCGAGTGTTTGCCTGCACCACGATACTCACATACAATTTGACCAAGACCCGTTTCGATCTGATGGCCAAACCCTTTACGAACACGCTGCAAACAATGAAGGACGACTTGGACGAGATTCAGGGCAACTTTAAGGAGCTGCAGATCATTCTCGAAGATCTCAAATACGGCGTGGAGTACACGGACATCGAGGATGATAAATTTGCCAATAACAAGCACCGTCGCAGAGCTGCCAATGCGACCAACGACTCTTCTAACCCTCTTCCCGAAGCTTCTGCAGTTCAGGCGAAGTTTGTGCGAAATATGCGAAATCGGTGCAAGCATCAGCTGAACAGTGGCCATCATGTTTGTCGGGAAATATTTCTAAAGGGTTATCGCAAATGTGCTACCAATTTTCCCGACTGGCTAGCCAGTGTCGTTTGCTGGCCCTATCGCGTCGATATCATATGCAGGGTCAATATTTTTGGCAATCCGGATAAGGTGTGCGATGCCTCAAAGGTACGAAAATGTATAAAACGCAGAGTTTATCAACTTCCACCTCGTTGAGGGCACATCTATGGATTTTACTCTAAACTTTCTCCTACCCTAAGGTTGTGCCCTCCAACTTCGGCGAGGCCTATGTAAATCTGTTGGTCGCGGAGCATCAACTGTTTGATAATAGCTCGAATATTGAGATCACCTATCAGCTGCAGAACGTGACCATGTCAGAGCAATTGCTTAGTGCCCAAGAGACATCAGAGCGGTTTATCGAGGATTTTGAACGCAGGAGGCGCGTATTTAGTCTTGTGATGATGGTTATTGAGCAATTTCTGTATCTGTTCATTTTGGGCGTGATTTGTACATCGATTCGATACCATTACAAATATTGTGTCGATGTGGAGTTTGATAATTTTTACATAACGGACTATTTCAAGCACGTGGATGCACGCCGCAAGCTGGCAAAAAAGCCTTCCCTTTTACCCTTGCGCAGCCATGAGAGGCCAATGTTTGTGGATGTGGAAGAACTTAACAGCCGCACCGACAAAGAGAGAAGAACTGACTTTTTCCACTTGTTGCAGCTATCACTGGAGGTTATTACAGCGGGTATATTCATTCTGCTGGATCGGCTGGTTGTTAATCTACTGCGAATCATTCACAGACGCTCGTTAATCACCTACCAACAGGAGGGTGAGCACGAGGTTCGCTTTCGTGTACGTCAGATCAGTGAAGCCTTCCCCTTATCCCTTATAATATTGTTTTTCAATTCAACTATTAGATCAATGGCACTGGACTTATGGCACGTCTACTGCGCACCACAATGAAAAACTTTAATATACACGAGCGAGTCTCGACATCTTTGAGCAATGAGGAGTGTCTGCCAAAGCCGCATGTGCTGCCGAGAAGCTTTTACATAAAATTGTTGCTTCTGTATTTGGTCATCCTGTTGCTTGTCTATGTGAGCACCACCTTCCAGCGGATGCGTCGCGTCATTTGCAGTCACTTCTACTACAAGCGGGAGAAATCGCGCATACTTTTTCTCTACAGTTCCATTCTGCGCTGTCGCCACTCCTATAAGGAGGTGATGCGCAAGAGGGCCGAAGAGAATATGGCCTCAAGGCATGTTCAGGGTCGAATTAATATATGCCTGATCCTGCGCTTGTCCTACCCGAAACAATTTGGCTGGCTGGCCAATTACAACTGCGCCAAGCGCAGATGCCTCACTTGCAATGTTCGGGAGGACAACAAATTTGTGTTCTGTGAAAACTGCGGCATGCCTTACTGTAGGGACTGCTGTAAGGTACTGAGAAAGTTGTGCGTCTACTGTGATGAGTTAATGCACCAAGAACCTGAACACAGTCCAAACGCTCAGATTCATCGCAAGAGAAAGTAGTTAGGGGATGGTGGAAAATGGAGTGTGGGGGGGGGGGGGGAAGTAGATTGCCTAGTCATATGTATATACTCATATATATATATATATATATATATATATGTGCCCTATATGTTTCTGTATAAAAAACGTATATGTTCTTGATGATATTATTATGCATCCTTTAGAAAAAAACGGTCATGGATAGACTCTTCTTGTTCTCTCTTTCCGATTAACTTATTTTAGACTTATTTTCAAACATTTATTCAAAATATAATTAATGAGGCGGTCAAATTTGATGAAAAAGCAAAAAAGCGTGGCCTGAAATTTGGTACTCGCTGCTCGCTGCATATATGGTTTATATATGCATATAGAAATAGCTACATACAGACATATGTAATTAGTGTTTATTCTCCGAATGCATCTAGAATTTCTTTGGCTCGGCACGTAATAGGATCTGCGCGGTAATTGTCCATTTTCCAGTCTGCAGAACTTAATTCTTCGTAGTTTTTAAGTGTGCTCGTCTCTTTTTGCCGTTTCAAGTGTCTTGAAATGTGCCTGCAGCAATGTCTGACGTTTTGTCTGCTGTTTGGCAACATTTCTTCAGCCATCCGTTCATCCTGTGGGGCCACCCTTTTAGTCTGTTGCCGCTTTAAGCTGTCCTGTCCCGGGCCTAATATAATTATGCACATGTCTAGGGTTCCGCAAAAGTTGTTGTTCGCTGTTGTCCTTAGACAAACTTTAGCCAGGCATTATGCAGGCCCTTTACTGATTCGATTATGTCTGCAGAAAATTTCAACACACTACACTCTGCACCAGGATTAAGTTGCAAAATTGTTAATTAAAAATAATAAAAACGCTAATTGAAGAAATGCCTACAGCCAAAACAGTCCGTGGAGCCCCAAGAAGGGCAGGGATGGGACGGGACGGAGCCAAAGTTTTTCTGGTGTAGCCCGGCAAAATTGTCTAGACTTTGTTGTAGGTTTGAGGGAGTTTCTCAATTGCTTTGGGGCACTTGGTGAAACAGTTGCAACAGTTGCGACAACAGCAAAGAGGCAAGACGCAAGACGAAAACGAAAACGTCTTTGTTTTAATATTCATGCGGGCCGCACTCGTGCATGTAGTTTTGTGGGCGTGGTTACCTTAGTTGCCGGTTGCCAGTTGCCAGTTGCCCGCCCTGCGTACAATAAAATAATTATGCAAACAAAAGCGGCAGCAGTGAAAGAGTCGCAGACATCCGCGTAGCTGGCAGTTGGAGGCGAGACCGCAGCCGCAGCCACAGCCACAGCCACAGACATCTGCGTCTTCGTCTGCTGCCGTTGCTGCGTCTTTCCATTGAAATTTCACACATTTCGCCAACGCCTCAGACCTCAAAATAAAAAACCAAAAAACAAAAAAAAAAACACGGGAAATATGCGCAAATTTTCTTACGAAAAGCAAATACCAAAGCGACAACGTCGAGAGTCGTGAAAATCTAAAGCAAGCAGCCAGCTCCCGCCTTCCGATTGACTTCCTTCACCGGTCTCCCTTTCATTTTATTTTATTTTTTTTGTGGGCATGCCGTGTGCGAAGGTGATTATTTGACGTTCACACCTTGTCCGCCAGTCCGTAGGACTTGGACGTGTATGGAACTGGGCGAGGTCGTCTCTGTCTCCAACTCCGTCTCCATTGCCGTCTCCATTGTTGGCGGTTGTTGTGATCAGCCACAATAGTGACAGGTGTGACAGTGCCCCGACAGCGCGGCGCGGAGAGATGGGGGCAGCCCAGTTTTGTGGAGCAACGAGGCGGCTATGAAGATGTAAACTAGACGAGACGACGATGAAAACTGTAAAGCAAAAAAAAGAAAATTATTTCCTAGAAAAGCGCCAAGCAGCTGGTGAAACGAGCGACCAGTGCAATAGGGCTGCAAAAGGCAAGCGGCATGCATGGCATATAAGATACCCTCTAATATATACTTATTGACGAGGTATATAATATATAAACATAGAACGCGAACTCGATACTCCAAACGTTGCAGAGCTCTACTTGCTTCGACCTCTGCTGCAATCATAATTAGAACTAAAAAAGGTTTCTTCTCTGTTTACATTTTAAACTAAACGATATGCTCCATACAAATCACAATTACTGGGCATCACAAAGTGAAAAAAAAAAGGAATACATTTTTTACTTTGGGGCGAATAGAAAAATGCCAAAGTGTTGAGGAGCAAAAAAAAGAACAACAAAGTAATCGCATCGAGTCTCTCAACTGCTTTTATCATGCGCTCAACTTGGCGTTGATAATGACGATGGTGGTTAAGGTGCCGAGGTCGGTTGGTCGGTTGATGATGGTCAGTGCAGCGCATTGTTCTTGCGGTTTGGTTTTGCAATTTACGTGGCCAGGCAGTGAACTATTTAGCAAAGCTGTTGTTGCATTATGCAGCCTGCCTGGCTAGAGGAGGGCAGCGCAAGGGCGCTGAAAACTGGCAACTGGCAACTGGAATCGGGCGGCTTCTCTGTAGCAGCAGGTGGTAATGCGCAGAAATATGGTGCTGAACATTTCAATTAGAAAAGAGCGAGTCTGAAGGAGAACTTTGAAACGATGACAGGCTGTCGTCGCCCCCATTAGACCCATAGCCATAGCCCCATGGCCGTCCAGTTCGTTCGTTCTCGTCCCAGACGAACGTGTTCCGCCTTTGATGTCCGCTGACGAACTGCGCCTCTCGTTCTGGGTAGCTCTGTCTGGGTGCCGCGGTCTGCGTCTGGTTTCTACCTGCATCGCGGTTATTATTTTAATAAAAATTCTTGAATATTATTTCAAGTTTGTTATGGCAGGTTAGTTAGTCGCACATTGCTCTTTCGACTCGTCTCCATGCCCGTATTTAATCTTTATAATTAAAATTTTAACAAAAAATTACCCGACAAAAATATGATGAGAAAAACTCAGCCGGGTTGTGCAAACCAAAGAAGGCGCCCGCCCGTCTTGGGCGCCAAGACGCGAACGTGTTAAAAATTGATTAAAGTAATTGATTTCCACAAGATGGTCAGGTGGCCCGCTGGCTGGGCGCTGAGGCAGGGCCGAGAATAGGGCACAGAGAAGCTCGTTCAACAATTCTCAGCAAATTAATGTGCCTGGTTCTGGTAGTTCGTTAGCGGGGAACGGAGGAATGTTGTAGTCTCGTGAGGGCTTTGCATATTTCATTCAAGTATTTTTATACCCTGAACCCATTGAAAATGGGTAAAAAGGGGGTATTTGCGCAAATGTATGAAACAGGATGAAGGACGCATCTCCGACCCCATAAAGTATATATATTGTCGATCAGCATCTATAGCCGAGTCGAACTAGCCAAGTTCGTCTGTCCGTCCGTTGTTGTTGTTATCCCAGGAGAACTTGGCTAATGATTTCTAAAAATGTTGCTCTATCAAAGTAGAAAAGAAATGTCTATCCCAGTGTTTCTTCTTGCTCCCCTGGCGGAGATAATTGCATTGCTCAAACGGATAAGTTCACTTGTTAACACACGCATTCCACAAAAGCAACTCGCATGGCTTTGAAGTCAAATATTCCTTTATATTCAAATCATATTCAAACCACATAGAAATCTCAGCTTTGTTTTGCAATTTCAAGTCAAACTTCAACGGCGAACAGCACAGATCCAATTTCACACAGACCCAAAAGCCAAAAACCACAGCACCACAAATCTTTCACTGCAGCCGCGCCAACATTTTTTTGCTTGCCCCAGTTTTATACTCTATTTATACTCTAACAGACAATATTATTAGCTTAACCGATTATTTGCGACGCCCTGAGAACGGAGACCTGAGATATGCTTACGCAAATATGTTCTAGATTATAGAGATTCATCTTTAGGCTGGCTTAGTTTTTGATAAGGTTCCGAACTTAAGCTTCATTATTTAGGTCTCACATATCTTCAATCTTTCAATTTCTGGAAAGCAACATTTAAAATGTGTAATTTAATGAACATTATGTTAGTCAATTCCTTCAATCATATAACTAATGAATTTTGTGCATAAGAGTATTTCGAAAAGCATTTTTTTGGCTAAATTTTTTGCCAAATCTCCTACAGAGCGCTGGGTCTCTATGCGTGTGCGGCTCTGGTTGAATTGAAACTTTTGTGCCAACTGCTTTTGACTCTCGTTGAAGCCAGCACGCGAGCTCTGGCGCTGTGGAGCTGGTAGTTTGGTAGCCGGCGACGCCTTTGCTCTTTCACATGCACACAAGCAGCAAGCAAAACGCGAAAGAGTTAAAAGGCACCACACACACACACAGAGAAGGAGAAAAACGGCCGAGCAGCATCAGAGGAAGGCAGCCGAAGCATTTTCACCCTATTATTTCGAGCAATTTCATCAAAACTAGATGGGGTCCGGCCTCTGCTCCAAAATTGTTACCACAACCAACAACTATCTGGTGCGAGTGCAACACCCAGTTTCGGGTCCCGACCAGACCAGACAACCGCTGCTTTTTTTCTAGCTTCGTTTGCTTTTCCACTTGGTTTTGGTTTTTGTTGCTGTTGTTGTTGTTCCCGTTGTTGTTGTTGTTGTTGTTGTTGGACTGCTCTCAATAGAAGCAGGCAGCAGGTTTCTTTCTTTTCAATGGCCAGCTCCGACTGTCGACTGTTTTTCTTATTTGGTTTCCACTTTTATGTAGATTGGTATTTATTTTCCACGCGAAAAACTGAAAGAAACACAAAAACTAAAAAAAAGAGTGGCAGCGGTTCTCACACTGTGCGATTTTCTTGCTAGTGTTCCTGCCAGAAGTTCCTTAACTCTCCTCATCGCTCTTATTATCGCGTCAAGCTCCAGCAGCAGCAGCAACAACAACAACGATGGCAACAACTAAAACGCTGCCAGCAGCTCTGCTGTGGAACTATTTTGCGGTCCGTTGCCTGACAAATGGCAGCAACGCCATCGTCGGAGCATTTAGCCAAAGTCCAGGGAGCCGACGTTGCTTGCCATTGCCAGAGCACAGCCACTGACCGCCTCTGGGTATAGGCTCTGGCGTCCACTTTTCTTTCATGCTCTACTAGCGGGTATATGGCTCTTGTTGCAGTCATTAAGCTGCTCTAACATGTTCGATACTAAGAGATGAATAGATATCTGATATTACTCGACCCGATATTATAGACCTCCGAATTTCCACCAAGGCGTGGAATTTCCGGAAAGTGTGAAACACTTGTCAAATGTATTTTAAAAAAGATCTTTAACAATGATACTCGATTGTTGCTCGAAATCAAGTTCACATTCTTCTCGTGCTTACTTTTAGAAGTTGGAATTGTGTTTTCATATCTTAATCGTATTAAAGAGCATTTCAGCTTCGTCATTTTCATTGAATTCCGTTTCGTGCTTTCGATGCTTTGCTTTGCAGTCGCGCTCGTTGGTAATTAGATTTAGTTTAGCGCACAGATTTTGATACGTTAATTGTAAATTGTGCAAATACATATAATTGTGTGCTGCCTGAAGATAGCTGCCTCCGATTTGCCTGGTTGCCTTCGTACTCGTTCTCGGACTTGGACGCTCTGCCTCTTATTTGTGCTTTAGTTTTGCTAAATTAGCGACCGCCGCCGCTTTGCCCCGCTGCCTTTTCTCTCTCTCTCTCTCTGATTGTGGCGTGAAGAAGACAAATGCCTGGCATTCTTTTCTCAAGCCTTTTGGCTACGCTTTTGATATGTGACCGAGTCGAGAACTGGGCATGACCACTGCTGGAACTGGAGTTGAGCCGCAATTAATAGGCACGACAATTGCCTCAGTTGGCTCTGGTTCCCACGTGTCCATATACCTGCGTCTACCTATATACATATGAGTCAACAAATTCGCTTTAATAACAATGATTAAAGACTTATAGGTGCCTAATTGGAGCACAATTCATTTTGGATTTTATATAATACAAAAGTGGCTTGGCTTTGTCCAAATCATAAAGGCTTCCATTATCCTGTGCTGGAAGCCAAAGCATCTCCCTATAATGATTGCAAATTAATCAGCTCAGTTCCTTGAGCTGAGCGAGGGATGTTCAAAGAGTTTATCCTACAATGAAATTATTAAGCTTTTCGCTTATCGAATAAAGCCTTCGTTCGACTTTTTCCAAGCACAAAATCTTTCTGTCTCTTAGTCTCTTAGTCTCCCTGGTCCTTGGCTGGACATTGGAAATATTCGATAAACTTCATCTACGAATACTTTCAATAATTTATCATCTGCCCCGACGGCTCTGATGACAAATCAAATTATCAGCGCTACAATAAACCATAAAAATACAAAGATCCAATTTAATGAAGATGATACACGCATGTTTTAGTCAGTTTTTACTTTTCCTTTTTTATTTTTGTTGTTTAGCCAGATCCGAAATATATAATGAAACCCCGATCGTTGGTGCACTTGGGCACATAATGGATCTGAAAATTCCTGGAACTCAAGCTTTTGCTACCTTTGCCCAAATTATGCGCTTCAGTTTAAAGCGATGCGCAGTCGGCTTGATATCCACTTGCTATACGTTTGGCGGCCGCATTTTGCAAAAGTTTCGCCGGAATACAATAACAAAATTATCATTGTCTCCTACATCATTGGCTTAATGTGGTTCCATCAATCTGTGTCCATGCGTCGAGCGACTGTCAAACACCGACGACGACAGACGACGACGACGACGACTCCGACAGACGACAGACGACGACGGACCATCAATCGCATTAAAACCATAAAAGGATTGCTCATATGTAGCCAAGACTGAGAATTGGCGATTCATTGTTGTTGTTTTGTTGTTGTTGTTGTTGTTGTTATGGACTGTTTATTCTTTGGACTTTTTTTTCTTTTTTTTTTACATGCGAGAGCGGCGGCTGTTTAGGCAACTGATGAAAAAGAATTTTTAAGTCCATTGTGTGTAGTGTTAAAAGTGCCCGAAATGTGTGAGTGTGTATGTGTGTGTGTGTCTTGAGTGGCAAAAGGACAAAATGTCACAAAAGCGTGACGATGTGTCGTAAAGTACCCAACACTAACCCAAGGGGCGGCTGGCTGAGTGGGTTGTGCAGGGTCCGGTGCGGCGTCTGGGACATGGCTTTTTACTACTTTGTGTTTGCTTGGCTGCGCTTTTTATGATTTCCATGTGCCACACTCGGCTGTCGGCAGTCGGCTGTCGGCTGTCAGCAGTCAGTCAGCCAAGAGGCCACAGCATGCTGAGGGACCAAGATCCAGATACACACACCCAGTGACAGACCCAGTCCCAGAACCGAAAAGCTCGCGCTTCACTGGCGGCTTAATCAGTTCAGTTCGAAAGGTTGCCAGGCACAAAGACTCGTTGGCATTGGCTTGGGTTGGCTTGACTCAAAAGCCAGGACCAGGCTCTCTTTGTTATCCGAAGCATTCATGTGCGACATACCAAGCAGACATACCAGCTCACCCGCTGCATACATACACATGCACATGTATATATGTATATCAGATATATGTATATGAGTATTTTATAATGGGCTCTTCTCTTGGCTTTACAGCAGCTTCTTGCACGCATAAAGTGTCTCCGCATGGTCCGGCTCTTTAAGCGTTTGTTTGTTGATTTTTCAGCTGTCCAATTAGTCATTTTCATCGGCTTAAAAAGTTTATTGGTAGCCACGAAATGCGATTTAAACTGCCCTCCTGCCTGTCAAGATCTCTCAGCTGCCTTTTTTCGTTTTTTGTTTTTCTGTTTTGCTGCGCTCGAGTGGTTGGCAATTAAAACTATAAATGTCCAAAAAGCCTCACGATATGCCAGCCTTTATGACCAATATACTTATATGCTCGTTGTTGTTGTTGTTAGCCCACTTTTACTATTGCCTCAGACAGAAGTCTAGACAAATTTCGCAGTGCTTTTAATTGCATGTTTAGTGCCAAACGAGCAACACTGGGCGTCATTTGGTTGATTTCTGTGAGCTATTGAAAATATTGGTAAGCTTTTGCGTGAAATCGACTGCACTAAATCTTAAATGGAATGGAATTTTTTTAAGCAATGCAACAAGCCGCAAATAGCCGCCAATAAGAGTCTAACAATAGAATATTATGTCAATTACTCTACTAAATTCAACAATTTGTTATTGCCTGATTCTTAGGACTAGTTTAAGGAGTTAAGAGTTTTTAGTAGCTGATCACTCATAAGAATAGTATAATTATATTTTCATACATTTCGTATGAGATCGTCTTCTTGCCAATACATAAATTAAGTAAGTTAAGCGCATCTTAGTTAATTAAATGAAGTGCTCTATTGCCAGTCGGTCGGCATGGTTTTCCCTTTGAAATTGGCCTACATAGACTTAAAAATAGTGTACAGTGAACTACACTACTCGAACTGATTATTCTGCTTGTCACTTGTGATATATTTTATTGTTGTCTCGTTGCTGCAGTTGTGGCTGCGTCTTTTGCATCATCTTGTTGTCGCTGCGCGTGAAATTCACAAGAAATTAACACAATTAACACTTTAATTGCAAACTTCCGTTTGCGCTACATTTTCTTTGGCAAGTTCCGCCGCTGAGCAGCGGCACTGGGACAAAGGCGCCAACGACGCTCCGCCACATCGCTCCCAGAGAGTGATTCGCACTGTCGCCGCGGCAGCAGCACCGGCGGCGTCGCATCCTTGTTGCGCCCCTCCTTCACACATGTGTATTGCAAATACACAGAAAGAGCTTGCTCTCAATGTAGACTTTGCCTCAAATGAAAGCAATTAACACTTTAATGACACTTGCAAATTCTGTGGCGATGCAAAGTTGCTGCAAAGTTTGTCTCGCACAAAGGCACCCAGAGAACTTGGTGAGAAGGGAAGATTATCAGCCTTGGGGCAATACCTTCATTTTCCCGGCTCAGCTAGAAACTTATTTTCGCATAGGCTTTTCTTTTAATTTCTTACGGATCTGCATCTAGTTGGGTGTGAAAATGTGCCAGCTATGGCACCTTTGAGAATTGGTCAAACTACAAATTGGAACTGATTTTTATGGGTATGGGATTGTGCTTGGATTTATAAGAAAGCTGTTATGCGTTTTCCTCATTAGATAGAAAAATTGTTGAATTCAAGAGCCGCAAGCTGTTGTCTTCTATGTGTGCAGGAAATTGGCAACGGTTCTTGCTCTCCTTCTGGTTTCCAGCCCAATCTTGTTTATAGACCGACTCTGTAGATGATGTGAGGAGGCAGAATTTGATTGCTTGCAACATTTAATGCGCACACTTGACACCTTTCGCTTGGTCAAACGATTGGACTTGCAAGCCACAGAACTGGTCTTGCATAGCTGTGTGGTACTGTAAATCAGAGTTGGGCTCAAAAGTAAAGTTTAACAAAAACATATTGTATAACTAACTATGAAAGGTAGTTTATTTTGTACTTGTATTTGTTTTGCATGTCTGTTACTGTTCCGACTGATCGAGCCGCACTTGGACGAAGTTTTGAGAAACTCCAACCACAAATGTGGAAACTTGAAGGAAACTGATTACACTTTTCTGTTCACCATCCAGCTGTAAAGCTATTGAATGCAATTATTATGTTTTTTGTCCGATCGATTTGGACTTTAGGTAAATGTGAAACTTGACTATCCAATTGCTGAAATCGACGCTCATTAAATCTCTAGTCCGCATATATTTGAAATAGACAAAATTCTTGAAGTGTCGTCTTGAACAGGATACAAAATCGATATATCTACGTCAGATTTATTTACTTTTCTGAAATCACCATAACTCTACTTACTTGGAAGATGCAAGACAATATATTTGAAGCTCGTCTGTTTTGCAATCAGGAATACATTTACTCTCTTGCTACTATACAGACTATATCCCAGTTGATCTAATCAAGTTGATACAATCTAAATTATTAAAAGTTATTTGAAATTCTATTTGCTCGACAAATAGGCTAGCTAAGGATCTCACGTCTTGGCACAATTGCCACAACATATTTGCAGGCCGTGGTTAATTCGAATAAACACAACGAATCCACGGTCTGGTGTTTGAGGAGTAAACATCAGAGCCTTCAGAGCTTCCTTTTAACATTAAACTCACACCCGCCGTGAATAAAGCATATTTTAGCTTGTGGCACAGCACCGTGCGCCTTTTGCCGCCCTTTGTTGAGCGCCTCCTGGTCGAGGGCCCACCCGGAGGCAACTGGCAACTGGTAACTGGCCTGTCAATGCAATAAACGCAACAGCCAAAGGAGCAGCAGCATCCAAAGCTTTCTAGCCCACTCCAGAGTTGTTGCTTGGTGCTTGCTTGCTTGCCTTTTTCATGTTTATTGCAAGTATTTCAATTCGGCGTTTCTCATTTTGGCTGGCAGAGCTGGTGAGCTATCCGCTATCCAGTTGCTTGGCTTGTTTGCAACAATTTTTTCTTTATACTTTGCCGGGCTCCGACAAACAACAAAGAGGAGCCGCAGTAGGAGCCGGAGCCGGAGCCGGAGCCGGTGCCGGGACTGGGCATATTCTTATTTGCCTGCTAAAGCAGTTGCTGGAGTCTCGGCCGGCATTGTGCATATGGCAAATGGCTTGACTGGACACGGTAGCTGCTGGCCTGCTGCTTTTCCTTCTTTACATACGCTGAGCGCCATTTTTTTTTTGTTGCTTGCGAAAGGAGCCTTTTAGAGGGGAGGTAGTCATATGTTTTGGGAGCTGCCACGCCCACTAGACAGCCCGCTGCGCTGTAAGTAATTTGTGGTTTCAGGCAAATACTCTGATGATGTTTTTCTTAAATGCTTTTTTCGCTACCCCAGCTCGCGCACTTGTCGCCCTCTCTCCGCTTCTCGTTTTTGATGCTTCCTTCCGCTTTACGGGGGTTTTCTCTGGCGCTTTTCTATGGTCGCCTTTTTTGCCGAGCTGTATCGTTAAAAATGCCTTAAAGGCATTTAATTTCTTTTGTTCATTGGGCGAGCGCTTTCTAATGTGGTGAGGGGGGACGCTGCGAAAAAAGGCAAACCATACACACACTACCGCACGCATGCACACACACGCAGACACGCACACTGAAACACACACGTACACACACAGAGAGACCTCAGCCCCACAGCCCCGCAGACCAAAACCGAAGCAAGCAAATCGACGTTGCATATCCTGCGCTGTATTCCTCTGTCCTGCTTTTAACAATTTCAATAGAAAATTAAAACGCAGCGGAATTTGCTTTTCTCTTTTCCATTCTTGCTTTTTTTCATCTGGGCGTTAGCTCAAGAAAAATTGTTGTTCTCTGTGTGTGTGACTTGGCACTTTTTGTTACTCTGAGCCGCAGCCGGACCGCCCTGGAGTGGGCCCTATGTAAATAGGCGTCGGTTTTTGGGAGCCCTATACAAATTGCACAATGTTCAGCGGAATGGGAGGGCAACTCGCTTTTTATTCGCTGTTTGTGGATGGGGAGAAGTGTTTGCCAGCTTTTGGTAGCCTTTGTTTGCAGTTTGTTGAACTCGCAAAGGGCTGCCAGGAGTGGGGGGCCGAGTGCTTACTGGAGATATATAAAAGTAACTACTTCGGCATTTCACTCTGGGATTAACTTAATTTGCGCAAATTCCTTGAAACATGTACTTGCGAATTGCGGCCTTTTATTGCCACTAATTAAAGAACTTAATTGGTTTAGTTTGTGTGTAATGTGAAAGTGTTCCAGTTGAGTTGTTGTTGTTGTTTTCATAACCATTTCATATCCGAGTATCGGAAAGGCCCAAAGGCCTTTCAATATAAGTATACGCAACTGACAAACTCTGATGCACTTATCAGAAGTTTAATGCCGAACCAATCCCTTTTAAGCTCCCCCTTTCATATAAATCTAAGTTTATTTCGTTTGCTTTGTCTGTTTTGCCCATTTTTGTGATTCTGTCGCAATTCGAATGATTTCCTGTCATTTCTGACATGCTCTTGTCCATGTTTATTAATATTGTTCGCTTATGTATTATTCTGGCATCCCCCATAAAATTGCATCATGCTCAATCAGGGTCGCCATTTTCATTTGGCCCTGCCGCCCCCCGCCGATGTTTTGCTTAAATGAAGCCCAACAGACTTTTCTTTAAGCTAACATACCGCAGCCACACTATTAGACTTAAAGACCATATTTCGATTTAACACACCACGGGGGGGGATAATTCTCTGTAGCCCGCACGCGTAACTCTCGTCAGCTTTGCGCTAGGGGCAAGTTTAGATTTGCCGAAACCAAGGCGAATCTTCATGCAATCAAGCAGTCGAGGAAAAAACAGAGTTCTAACTTTTGACCGACTGAACGAATGGAATGGATGAATGAGTGAGTGCTTGAGTGAATGGAGTGGAGTTCGGGGCGAATGCAATTTTTTCATTTCGACAATTTACGAGCAACGCTTTGTCGCCTCGGGGGGCGTCGAACGAGCGCGAAATCAAAACGCGAAACAGTTGCACAATGCAACATGGGTTTTGGGTCCGATTCCGACTGTGTTTTATGTTTGGTTTGTTTTTTGCTTTGGATGTTTAGAGAGACAGCGCCGAGCATTATAATCGGCTATAAATTGCAACCCTTTGTGCTGCAGAGTTTGCGAAATAAAAGCGGAAATGGCAGCCAGAACACACGCACCCGTTGCAAAATTACAGTTATTATTATGGCATGGGGTGCGAAAATACTCTACCGTTTGTTGTGTGTGTGTGCGTGTTGTGTGTGTACTCGTACGTGTCGTACGTCCGTGCAACGCCCCGTGGATTTACCCCTCTTCTCATTTTTTAGCAACGCGACAATATAATTTACTTTGGCACTTCGAGCAGTTACTCCTTTTCCTTTTCCGCAAATGTATCGCACTTTTCTTTTTTTGGTGTGACATGTCACAATAATCTGACAGCTTAATTATATACGCGGAAATTTATATACTGCCCCCCCAACTGCCCGAATGGGTTTTGGCCTAACCGTAACCGAAACCGAACCCGCACCCGAAACCCCCTTTGGCAATTTCCTATGCCATTTCTTTGCTCCGGCTCCTTACGTATCGTTTAGCAATTCGTGGTTAAATCAATTTTGCACACTTGGTTCTTTGCTCGTTGCCTTCTGCCGGTTCCATTTACGTTTCATTTGACAGTTTTGGGTCAGCTTTTCCAATTTTTGGGGCTTTTTTTTCGTTGAAAGGTTACGTCTAGCTAGACAAGTGAGTTTTTTTTTCAGATTTTATTGTCGGCAGCAGGCATAGTGAAGAAGTCATGTATTACTTACTTACTTTCGTTTGGTTGCATTGAGGCAGAGCTACAAGGCAAATTGGAGCCAAGAGATAATGTTCTGTAGAGACAAAGGTTCTTAAATGAAGTACTTCAAACATATATTGTACCAAATTTTATAACTCTTACGACAAACTCTACTGATGAAAGAATCAGCATTCAAGTTCTTTAAATAGCCATAATTAAAATTATCATATAATTACACTCTATATCCTAAAATGGAAAATCTTTGAGCCTTAAGATCCCAGAAAAACCTTCGATTTAAAGTTTGTAAATAAATCAAATAAAATATCTTATTAGAAAAAGGACGAGGCATGTCCAGCATGTTATGTATTTTGGTTGTTCTTGTATTTCTGATTTTCTTGTGAACCATCCACACTTTCAAATATTTTGTGATCCTTAGCAATCTGCCTGTCACATGACATTTCTGCCCTTTGTGAACTTTGGGCTTAATCTTCATGGGCCATGGCCCCCTTTAAAAGCTTTACGCTGTTGTTTCGGCACTTCCTGAGCGCTGCTTGCACATATGGGTCCATCTGGGCGAACTTCCGCAGCCTTTTGATACAACAACTGCTGATGTTGCTGCTCAAAAATTCGATACATCATTCATCATCAAGCGCGTGGCAAGGGCCCATCAGAGAAAAGCCATCCCATTAGAGCCAAACATAGTTTCGAGAGCAGCAGCTCTTACGTCGAAGTTTTTCGCCCGTAATCCCTTTCTAATCGAATTACGGCAAATCCCTTGAGCACTTTTTGTGCATTAAGGCAAATTCAAGCGTAAGAAACTAATTTGAGGCGCCGCAAACTTATGCATATGCGCACTTTCAGCTCTCTAGCTAGCTCTCTCTTGCTCTTGTTCTTTCTCTCCTTCTCTCCCCCTTCCTCGCTTTCTGTAGCCCGATACCAGTCAGCAATCTAATTTAATATAACTGCAGCAACCCATCAGTGGAAAGTCATAAAAATGTTGCGGCTATTCAGATATTTAAGAATTGATAAAAAGCGTCGAATCAGTAAAAACCCACGAGAGGCAGATTAGCCAGCAGTCGAGTCGAGCTGTGGAACTTACACCCCTAAATGGGTGTTCCCACAGGACTAGCAGCAGGGACTGGCCAACCACCGAGCGACAGCCGCACTTCCTCCCTTCCCCACCCTCTGATGCTCTGATCACATTGTTTTCCCAAATCGGATTTTAGTTTTACACTAATTTCTTTGGTTTAAGACTCGCTAGCTCGACGGTCCTCACAGTCCTTGCTGCTCGGCATCTGATACCCGCTCCCGGTGCCGGTCCCGGTCCTCGGTGGTGCTCTATTCGCTGCTGTTGTCTGGTGGTATTATAAACGCTTCGCTGGACATTGCTGGTCCTGGGCTGATGAATCCTCTTTGATTGCACTAAACTGCAATCGAGACGAATGCGCAAAACGTGCAATGTCATGCGGCAGGCTCATCGCTACGGGTTGGTTCGTTGGTTGCTTCTCCCGGTGTAGCAAACCCTCGATTTGAGCATCCGCTCCGGGTGTGGTGTGTGATAAAATTTCGTTCACTTGACGGCTGACTGGCCAGGCCCTTATCACAATGCTCGGATCGTGATGTGTATAGTAGTATCGGGGCTTTAGTTTTACTTCCTAACGTTTCTTTCGGTTGCACATTTTTATGGCAAGGAGGCAAGGACAATTTAATTGGTTGGCAAGACAGCTTTTTTTCCTCTTTTTTTTTGTTGGGGACCCTAAGCTTACATTGTGCCAGATTTTGTGTCTAAAAGTTTGGCCAAGTTTGATGGCGTTTGAATTCCGGCTGAGTCATCTTGGCTGAGATTGATTACAAATTGCATTGGACACTGGGCGGAGGGCAATAAAATTGCAGAAAACTGTTCAAATTTTCTAGATATATATATCTATGTATATATATATGTATTTGTAAAGCAGAAAAATCAGATTAAAAAGCCATTAGACTTGTGAAGACAGTCAGAAAAAGTAAGTGAAAGTTAAATATTCAACTTGGAGCATACATATATTTTTATTCAAAATGAGATATGCACACTGAGACAAAATTCTTGGCAAATAACAGCATTACGAAATCGTAAAGGAACAGAGTTTCATTAAACTTAAGAGAAGAGAGAAGAGAGAGTGCTTTGCTTCTCTGTGGTAGGTATTAATGTATTATCTTAGAAAATAATGTAAATATGAACGAGCGGAAATTGTCCAACTCTGAATTAGATGTCTTTACGTTTCATATGACCAAAGACTCTGACTCAGCGCACCGTCGACTGCAACTTGAAGTGCAACCAAGTGGCGGGGGGAGTCGGTTAAGCGGGCAGCCTGGTTGCTTTGGTGGGGCAACATCTTGACGTGATCGTTGTCGCTCCAATGGCACTTGAAATGCCAGAACTTATTTCCATTTGGCTGGGCAATTATAATATTTTGTGTGCGTCCCTGCACAGCTCTGCCGGGGCACCTCATAAACTCTCGCCCTGTGTCCGCAGGCACAAAGAAATGCAAAAAGAAAAAAAAAGAAAATAAAATGCGTTTACGTTTACCTTTTTGTGATTTGTGTATTTTACTCCATGAGTTTCTCGTAACGGGTTGCCAGACATTTGCAGACGACGACAACGATGAAAGACGTCTTAAATATAATATTGACATTTCTTTTTGCAATGTTTTCCGCTGCTTATTTTATTTTTTCATTCACTGGCTCAGGTTTCCGGTGGGTCCACAAACTTTGACTTACGCAGTACAAATAATTATAGACATTTCGGGTCGCCCACAAGATGTAAACGAGAGGCGGAATAGAAAAGGGTTAAGTGCTTCTGCTTTGAGTGTCGTTTTTTTGCGGCAACTGTCGCATAATTTGCTTTGAATTATTGAAGAGCGAGCTTTATTTTTTCCCTTTGCATAGAGTCCGTCGCCGAGTGCGTTCAGTGTGGCATGCCTAATTGAAAATGCTAGACGGCATTTTAGCTGATTTTGGTTTCAGTTTTTGCCGCTCACATTACTCATAAAAAAGCACTGCAATCCATCAATTAGCAGCTGCCCATCTGCTGTGAAACCGCAGACCCAAAATTCAGTAGAGTGGGAGAAAAAGTATTGAATTGAATGACTCATTCGGCTTTCATCAGTGGAAGCTGCTGTCAATAACTCTGCCAAAACGATCCGCTTTAGTATTATGCACAATTGTTGCGGTGCGACTTTCAACACATTCGCGCATTTGGACAGCTGCGATAAGCTTGAACTCAACTCAGCTACACTTAAAACGATTCATGAGCCCCTCCATATTGGGCTCTCCAGCGTCTGCTCTTTGTTATAGTTTATTCAATCGATAATTAGCGTGCAGCTCTTCAAGTTTATGTTGTAAATTCAAAATGATGTTATTGTTTCGCCAGAAAATTGTCTTCGTCTTCTTGTGAATAAGCCATACTAAGAGATGGCCCAAACGGTTGTGCCTCGTAATTTCTCGCCCAGATCTTGAATTATTGTTATGATAATTGTACGCCACACGTTCCCACTTCATGTTTTCAACCTTGGACTCACCACAGACTGACTTTGCGAGCTGCTGTTAATTTAATAAACACATTTAGTTGGTTTATTTATTTAATATTTGTGCAGCGGAAATTCCATTCGGGTAACGTACACATAGACGAGTTCAAGGCTGTGACTCAGGTGCGCAAAAATAATGCGACAACTTTTAGAAATAATTAATCTGACCAAAGAGGTTTGGTACTCTTGTACTCTAAATCAAATAAGCTGTAAGGATTTTTGTCTCTGAGCATCTCACGTTTGTCTACCTTTTATACTATATCGCGATTTCAAATAGTACTCACAAATTTTAAATATAATTTGTATAAAATGTTGGACACCAGAATCCATATCAAGGGCATTGTTCTCTCCCTTACAATTCAGCTTTGACCTTTCACTCTCAATTACTCATCTGCTTGTTTAATAAACATTCAAATCAATAAACATAAATATATGGGCATTGCAATGAAAGGAAATGTGTAATGAGTTCCAATTACTCTTGCTCTCTCTCTCTCTCTCTCCCCCTCTTTCTGTCAGCTGCTAATGCACCCTCTCGCTCTCGTTTCCTTATTCATGCGTTTTTAGGAGATCCTTCTTGTTACTAGGATCGCACGAATATGAATATATTAATATACTTCTAGGTCTGCAATTGCAGGTTATAATATGGCAATCACAAAAAGTATATCAAATATACCTTAAAGCCTCAATTTAACCTTAGCCCAACAACAATATACAATAACTCTTTCTTCCAATTAAATGGAGTGACTCTCAATGTCATGGATGGAAGTTCCATCTTTTGTGCAGCAATTTATTCGCAGCTGTCCAAGCGCAGGTCCAGCCATAGACTGTCGCATCTGTGCCCATCCTGGTTGTTATCCTTGTCGTCTGCGACTTGGTTGTGATTTTGACATGCCTCTGGTTTTTACCATCCCCCCCACACACACACAAACACTGCCCACATAGGTTAGGTTGTTGTTGCCGTTGCCATTTGTAGAGCTCCCATGTCTGATTCTGGTTCTGTTTCAGGCTCTGCCTCTCCTGCTGGTCATTCACTCAATGGGCAGCCAAAGCCAATTGTCAGCATGACAAACGGGCCAGCGACAGACATTTTGTTGCTTGTTTGTTTATTTGTTTGTTGGAGATGTTTGCTGTTGCTAATCCTTGGACACAACATGGGAGGGGTACGCGGCCCCCGCTTATTGGGGCGGGTGTCAGTCACCATATTGTTTGTTATGGTGTAGCCCTGAAATTATTGATAAATATTTGTCAAACTTCTTTGGAGAATTATGCGCGAGTTCTTTGGGGGCCATTGCCAATGCTTGGGAAGGGCTGCTCCAGCTAAACATGATTGATTCATGGCTGGGCTGTCACCCAAACCCAGGTCCAGTCGAAATTGCAGCAGCTCAAATAGCCAAAGCAGTGCAGTCATGTGGGGGAATTGAAGACCCTTGCTAGGTTTGGGGTGCCAAACGAAACTATGAATGCGTTTTGGACCTCTGACGAAAATCCTGCTGCATTGCTGCTCGCAAATCGAGCGAGTTGCCTGACTGCGCTGCACAGGACATCAGCTCGGAGGACGCTGACTAGTACTGACAATGTTGACAGCAATCGTATGTTTAAAAAGCATAATCCCAGACGAATGATGATGAATGGTCTCACCGTCCAAAAACCACCCACCACAGACGCTCGCCGTCGTTTAACTAAATCCTTGATGAATGATGTTCCCAGCGCTCCCTGTCCCTCTCCCCTGGCTCATGGCTACTGGCTCCGCATGGATCCGGCTGTCTGCTGCGTTTTCATATTTGCAACAGAAAATTTCAAAACGGCAACGACATTAGCAGCATGCCACCGATACCAACACCAACGCCAACATCAACGCCACACGAATGCTTTGAGGCAGCCGCCGAGCGCAATTTTCATTTACGCGTCATTTTAATGATGTTAAGTGATTGTGCAGAAAACGAAAAAGGGCGCCCAAACGATATGAAACCAAACCAAACCGAAAGACGAGACCCAGGGACCGAGGGTAGCGGTCCTTTTGCATTTGCACCATCCAAAGTTTTCGTAAATAGATTTTTGTTCTGGTCCTGCATATTTCTGGTTTCAGCAGCTTGTAATCCATTTGAAATCATTTTTCACTTTTCTATTTGCTATGGTTTTAGCTCTGGGTCGTACGGTTTAGTTGGCGGGCTTTCAGGTCTCAGCTTCGTTTTGATTTGTTTGGTTAGATTGATAAATGATGTCTGCGCCGCAAAGCAGACACGTCAGCTTTCAGCGAGAGAATATAACCGACATCGCGTAACCTTTGCAAGAGGTGTTGAGTTGATTTTTAAGCGGGGCTTCCACTAGTCTGATACCAAAAGGGGGATGGGCTGCATTGAAATGCAAAGTTGAGTTAAACTGTACGTTAAAATGTCGTATAATGACAAAATATAAATAAAAATCGAACTTTAAACTTTATAGCTTTATTATAATTGCTTTTTCAAAGAAAACGTTAATTGCGTTCTTAAAAAATCAAGGAATGTTTAGATATATTGGCGCAAGTCGTGTTGCTGTTGAAACGTTTTCTCCCCGATCTTAAGTATTCCGTTCTGAAATTCCTTTACAACTATTAACTAAGCTTGTTTAAATCAAATCTTTTTAAATTTTCAACCAAAAAATATACGTTCTTATCTCATTGACTACTATTTTGGGTCGATTACAAATTTGACAGGCTTGAGTTGACACTACCATCTAATAAATCCCAACGGAACTGGCTCTGTCATGCGTTCCTGCCAATAAATATTTCAATTTCCTGAGATTTTTGGTTGACTTGACACCATTTTGTGTGAAATTACTTATCGAGTTAATGTGATTTTGGGTTTTAATGAATTTGCTGAAATTAATTTCAAACTTTGATCGCTTGCGAGCGATTGCTGCAGCTAATATCAGACAGTTGGATGTTTCTGTACCGTTGTTGGTATCGGCATCGGTTCAGGCATTATCTCGGACGGCGTGCGGCATCGTTATAGAGCATGTGCCGATAAAATTAATATCCTGTAAGTGCCACGTGGCGAAGCAGTCATGCGCATTTCGTTTGGTTAGCGTAACAAACAAGCCTCAAACTCTTAAAGAAACTAAGCAAGTTGGCAGTGCTATGAGCCTGCGAGTCGTAACACAGATTGGCAGCCCCTGAAGTAATACTGCGAGAAGGAAAGGACTCCAATCGGTGTGCTTATGCCCTGAAGATTGGGATTGGGATCAACTCGCTTCTCTCTCTTCTGATCGCTTCTGTGGATCGTAAATGATTATTATTATATTATATGGCAACGCAAATGGAATTCCGAAAGTCTTAAATACACGTCTGCATGAGTTTTTGGCGAATAATTCGGCAACAATCGGAACTTTGTGTCCGCCTGCCTCTAACTATAGCCTTAGTTATCGAGCTTGTTACCAAGTTGCATTACATCAAGTGCATTCGTTGCAGCATATAGGGGTTGCTTTGCAGCCTAGTTGTCGTTACTTCTGCTCGTTGTTTGCACGGCGTTGCTAATGTTCTCACTTCAATAAACAAAGTATTTTTCTACACAAAAAGAGCAGTCGAGGCTGCAGTTGTTGTGCCTGCCACCCTGAAATGCAATTGCATTTGCTGCGACAATGTCCTTAGAGCCCACTTTGCGTCCTGCCCGAGCTCTATTTTTGAGGGTGGTTAAGCAATTGAGTTCGGCTACGTGAATTTATGAAGCATAGCGAAAAGTGCAATGGTCGGTGCAGGAACGGACAATGATTCGTTTGAGCTGTGTGCGGCAGTGGTTTTTGTGGGGTTAACTCGCCCTGTCCACAACATGTTTACTCTGCTGTCGCTAATTGCTTGATATATGGTTGTACTTGTTTATACTTATGTATGTAGTTGTTGCTGTTGTTTTGGTGAACACTTTGGTGTAAATCATTAAGACGAGACTTGTCTGGCTTTAACTCGTCTGCTGTTCGCTGTTCAGCCCTTTGTTAAATGGGGCGGACTGTAGGTGAAATTATATCTAGTATTTGAAGTTAATACTTGAATGGCCTCCGTTTTAAATAAAGCTTGTATAGGCTATTGCTGCTGACTTATAGACTATATTTTTGGCGTAGATTACTAAATGAAGGATTGTTTTTTGTTCATTCATTATAATTTACAAATTAACTGGCAGACGAAGAACTTAACGTAGAGTACGACTACTCAACAATTCCCATATTGAGTTCTGCTTCCTTAGGAAGAAAAAACTTATTTGCATATATTTAAGAAATAAAAAGAAATTGTGATATAGCTTAGCTTCCTAATACCAAGCTAATGAAAGAACCTGCACATCAATTATGAGTAAAATATGATTTTTTATATGGTTTAAAATACTTAAAAATGTTCACAGCTCTTTAGTCTCTTTGTCAGTCTCTGTTACAAACTTCTTCGCTTATCCATCGACTGACCGCAAACTTTTTTAAATTACAAAGTTTTTGATATCTTTTCACTTAAGCGTCTGAACTGACTGAAAGGTGGCCACTTTTATCAGTCCGAACAATTGACCCAAAAGCGAAGGTATTATATATATTCCAAAGTTTTCCCAAGCCCCAACCCATATCCCATTTCCGTCCAGTACATCTACTTGCCTACTTGTCGTCAGCTCGCTTCTTATGCTGGCATAGTCTCTATTCATAAACATCATTACAAAGTTGCCTCCCCAGCGATTAAGGCGACTCCAAAGTTGTTCTTACCTCACATAACTTGGCTCATATCAGAAGCCACCCCGGCCCACAATCTTTGCTTCCCCGGCCAATCAAATTAACTACTTATAAAGTAATTTGAAGGAACTTTGACTGCGACCTGAACAATGCCAATGCGTCGCCGAAGCTCATGAAAAATTCTATTAACGTTGGCCCCTCAGCCCGCCGCAGACCTTTGCCCTGCAGCTGTCATATATGCTACGAGTGTATGCATTTTTGAGCCAATCAGGCTATGCCGCTGTTTACTTAAGCAGCTCCCTCTTCCCGTGCTGCGACCCGTTGTGGTACCTGCCAAGTTTACATTTGACACACCTGCTTTCATTTGAAACTTGCCACGGGGCAATAATTGCAGCGACGAGCCGCTGCCGCCAACACCCGCAACAACAACAATAAACAACAAATGAGTGGCAACATTGCAGTCTGTGCCCCGGCATTGTGCAAAACTTGTGCCAAAGAAAGCCGTCGGAAACGCCTGCCTGGTGTGGGCTGTCGGGCCTCCTCCGGCCCCAGCCAACGTCATGTCTGCGCTTGATTGAACGCCAGGCTGCCAAAACGCCTGCAAGCTGTTTGTGCTGGACGGGAGCGGAATTGTGGCTGAAGAGCGAGGGGGACAGCGGATTGGACGGGTAGAGCGTGCGCCTTAAATAAACAATTCACATTTAATTACGTCTAAATTTGGTTTTGAGAACAAACAGCGACGACAGCCGCGAGTGCAGTCAGAACAGGAACAGGAACAGAATCAAGAACTGGAAACAGGAGCAGGAGCAGGAACAGAACGCACACACGTCCATGGGCGTCGTCAATGAATGTCGAACAAATTGGCAACACACGCGATGAGAAATATAGCAGGACGACGGAGCACTGAATGCTGAATAGCGGCCAGGAATAATAAACGGACCTATGCATGTACATATGCCCCGCATTCCTAGGGGATAGAATTATGGGTTCCTTAAATTACTTTATGCTCTCTCGCTCTGCACTGGCCCTAGTCGCAGTCCTTTTGCCACTTTGGAGGCGAGCCAGTGCTGATTGCATGCAATTCAATGAAAACTTTTTGCCAAGACTTCCCCCACTTTGCTGCCATTCGGCTGGTCCAGTAGGTAATGCACCCTCAAATCGATAGTAATGTCGGTTTGGGGATGTCAGGAGTGTGTATGTGTGTGTGTGACTGAGTGTGTGAGAAGCAAATTCCCAGTCTCAGTTGTGCCAAAGCACTAAATAATTGCCCATATGTGGCCCAGGAGCAAAGACTGACTGAAACCCGAACCCACCCTTTTCAACACCCCTCTGGGGGTTGCACTGCCCGCTTTCGTTGTTGTTTCGTCGATATTTCTTTTTTCAATTTATGCTCATTTATTCTATCAATTTAACGAAACATACACACACTGTGAAAATCTATGGCTGACAGCACCAAAAGACAGCTAAATAAGGAGTGAGAGAGAGAGCGAGAGAGAGAGAGAGAGAGCGAGAGAGAGGTTGACAGAAAAAGACAGCAAATGGAAGAACAGATTGCAACTCGTGCGTTAAGTCGGTCCCTGTGTCGAGCTAAGAGCAGGAGATGGCAGAGGCAGAGGCAGAGGGTCGACCGACCGCGCGTTGTGTTTTGAAAGCAAATATTTTCTGACAAGTGGAAGTCAGATGTCATATATGTACTGCGAGTACGCACACCCATGCCAAATGTCGTTCGTCTCAATTGCTACTTGACATGCACACACAGTCACACAGTCAGAAAGAGAGTGAGAGGGTTTCCCCGGCCGCTGCCAAAAGAAGTTGTCAAAAAAAAACAAAAACAAAAAATAACGAGAAAGTAATATCCTCGGCACGCCGAGCACTACATACACTTCTAGAAGATATCTTGAAGAGCAGCTACTTACTTTGCTTGACCGATTCTACCTAAAGCTTTAAATTAAGGTAAACCTTATATGAAGAGCATAAAAATATGTATAGAGCATAAACTAATAATAATTAATAAAAGAGAAGAAACAGAAAACCGAACCCATGCCAAGTTTTATAATGATAGCTAGAAACAGAGGTCTGTCTGTCTGTGTGACACGGACGGACCTGGCTATATCGACTCAGCTTTTCAAACTGATCAACAATGGATATACCTTCTGAAGTCGAAAATACACATTAGTTGACATAACTACAATACCCTCTAGAAGGGTATGCAAACAAAATTGGGAAGTAAATCGTGAATTCCAAATAAAATGCCAGTCGGAACAGGAAGTGTTTGACAAAAAGAAGGCAAAACTCCAGGCTTAGAGCGACAACAAAGTTGACAATTATAATTTGACAGCTGTCAGGTTTATGGCGGTTGCGATTTCATGATTTCCCGAAACATGAATTGCCAGAATCTGAAACTAAGGCAGAGCAATCTGAGAGTCATAAAGCAGACTTTAAGCTTTTTTCACTTGGTGGAATCTTGAAATGTAATTGCATAAACGGAAAAAAACCATTGAAGTGATAGTTCCGTCAACTTGTCTAAATTAGCTGGTATATTATATTTCTCGCAAACGGCTCCGATTTCTGGGAAACTTGCGAAGCATAAACTCATCAGGAAGCTTCATTAGCAACAGGACCCAACCCAACCCAGCTGAGGGACGTGCACCACAACGTTTCTTCTTATGAGACGTTTAATAATTTATGTATTTCCGATTTATGTCCGCGCATTTTTGCGTACGCTTGTCTCCTCCCATCCCCCATCAAAACAAGCTTCTCAGCCCAATAATTTGGCTTGTTCGCTCATTTGTATGCGTGCAGTGTTGCGCAGCGCACTTATTGCGAGACGGGGACACTTGGGTATTAAAAAATGCCAAAGTACTGAGCTGTCGAACCACCACAACCAACCCAGACAATGGGGATACCAACCCATCTACTGGGCCAGCCCAGTCAACGAACCATTTACTATTTTATTCTCAGTCTCAGTCAAAAATTGTATTATGCACAACTTGTTGTCGGTTGTAGGTTGTAGGTGGGTCGGTTGGTGGGTTGGTTGGTTGGTTCCTGCTTATGTTTTCTACCCCAACCCCAAAGACGAGCCGCTGGGAAGCGGCTTTTTATTAAGAAATCATCGTTGATTGTGTGGAAGGAAATAATGTTGATTTTACATTTTACAAGATGGCAACTGAGACATATAGAGTGGGTAAAATAGAACTAACTGGGGGTTGCTGCTCTGTGGTAAGTTTATTATCATAATAGACGGCACACTCTCCTTCGGCTGGTACTTTGGGGAGTTCTTGTGCCGCGGTTGGGTGGCTGCCGAATGCAGTCAATTACGTTTGTGTCTTATGCATAGCATTTGAACAGGTTTAATGGACTAACACAAGGGCCAGAAGACGTACCAAGTACCTGTCTGGCATAACCATATTCTTTGTGATTGTGCCATATGGGCTATCGAATATTTATTCAAATTCGCATCAATATTTGAATCTATAATGAAGTTTCAGACAACAGCTTTGATTTTGAAGATTGAGAGACGATGAAATATGTAAACAATAATCTATAGGCGGATTCTAAAATGCTTGCTAATTATCACCCCACTATCATCCCGCTACCCAAGTTCCTTTACTGTTTTCTTCGTACATTCCATCTGGCTAAAAGAAAAAAGCACAACAATAACTAGCCTTAACTCAACTTAAAGTCACTCAGTTTTGATTATTCCGCTTGAAACTATATTTCGTCATGGCTTCCTTTCGCTAGCTTCTTGATGGCACTTAAAGCTTTGGCTCTTAAGCCGCCTCTTACCCTTTTGAACCCGAGCATTCGACATGCCAGCCGAAAATAGTTGGTGCCCAAGCCAAGAGAGCAATAACTTGTGTACTACACCACACCACAGACTTGCCACAGACTGAAGGTTCAGTCAACTGCTCAGCTCGTTCTCCATGTGCATATCTAGTGTACATACGATATCTACGTATGAGTGATGACTCGTTGCAAATATCTATAAATCTTGTCAAGCAGCCCCCAGCCTGCGTGGCAAACACAAAAGGCCGTCCAAAATTCTTGGGCTTGAAGCATTTTCTATATACATACTTACATATATATATGTATTTTGCTTGGGTCACCGTCAACGCATTTGCAACAAAATTAACAGAAAATGTGAAGGCAAATTTTCACACTAATCGCACGTGGCAAGGTCCCAGTCTGGCGGGGGCTGATTGCTTCTAATGTTTTTGGGTGTCGTGCATAATCGTTAATGAATTATGGCTGCACATGTGAGGCAACGATGGCAACGGCCACTTTTCCTCTAATATGCGTGTAGCACATGTTTTTGGGTGTTACTGGCCTACATTGGGTGCCCGTCTGTGCCCGTCTGTGTCCGTGTGTGTTGGGCTTTAATGAAATTTTCCTACGGCCTTTTGTTTTAATGCATTCCACACACCCAGAGGCAAACAGCCCCCGACCTTAGCGAATGTTGTAGTTGCCTGCATTAAGTTGAACGCTTTGTAGTTATTTCCACCCCTGGCCATTCGCTGCCATTAGTCACGGGCTTATCAAGGTGCTTTCATCTGCTGCGTGCTGAAAAATGTTTTGCCAAATGGCGCCCCAGGCTGACCACACCTCGGTTTCCACAACCCACATATTAATTGCTTTCCATGATAATATTTAATTTCTTCAATAGATTCCCGAACGACATGTTCGAGTGCAAATTATGAAAATCGAGTGGCCAAAATGTGTGCTCAAAGCTTTTTTTTCGACTTTCGCTTAAGTGCATCATTCACACTTTGTTTGCCAACCATCTACCATCTACCCGCAGCCAGCCCTGTCGCCAACTTTTGGTGCATGCATAAAACATTTGCCTTCTTTTTCATTCATTTGAATTGAAAAGCTTCTCGCAGCGATTTGTTATGCAAGTTTAGAAAACAGACAGAAAAAAAAAACGCATCCATAACGAAACCTGACGCTCAAAATTTGTTGAATGCCTTTCCTGCATCTCATTTCTACGTCTTGCATTTACTTGCCTCCATGCTCTTTTTGTGAGCATTTCGTTCCTTCTTCTTTTTTTTTTTGTTTGTTTGTTATCAACTTTGTTGCTGCTGTAAAATGTAATTGCATATGCAGCCACGCTTCAAAGCGCCCATAAAAGGAGCCGCATCGGGCGGCAATGTTGGAAGTCGTCAGTTTTCAGTTGCCAGCTGGCAGTCGGGAAAGCTCCCAATGCAGCAAACCATTTTTATACCCTTTAGGGTATAGAAACAAACTTTTAAAGATATAGAAATGTGTTAAACTGTGAGTAGAACTCCATCCCGAGTATTAGTATATGACAATATTTAATCGATATTTAATAAAGGGAGCTCGTCTTTTAGTCTTTTCTTCCTTTGCAACGTTGACTTTAAGTTTAACAAGACTACGAGGTATTCTCTAATCACATTCATATACATTCTTCTGTCTCCATGATTGGTTAAGTTTATGTCAAAATCTCCTTCAATCAAATAGTTTCTTATATAAAATGATTTATTTCTTATTAAATTATTTGTTATAACATTTGTTGGAGTTTGAAGACTTAATCATTACTTTTATCAGTTTTATGGGGTTTGTTGTCGAGACTCCTTCCTCAGGTCCTTATACAGTAAAGTTCAGTTAACTTTTGCTTGGCCTGCAGAGAGTACGAAGTTTTCGTAAAGCATTAAAGTCGTTTAATATGCCATACCCTTGTTAGATCCTACTATATGCACATCCACTACAACTCTTCAACACATTTTCCCATTTTATAAAAAAAGTCGCCCCTCGATGCTCGCCCCACTTCAGTTGACTATTCCATGCGCGCACATCGAACCACTTTCAACTCCAAAGCCGCATCTCTATCTACTTGGAAAAAAAAACAGCAACAATTTGTTGTTGTTTGTCGTGTTATCATTGCCATTTGAGGGGGTGTGTCTGTGTCTGTGTGTGTGTGTGTGAGTCAAAACTATTTTTGAAATGTTTTAAGCGATTTTACCAAAGTATTTAATCCTTTGAATGTTTTATTGCTTAGATAGTGTTTACCCTGCTGCACTGGGTTTTTGGGATATCATTGCCAGCATCGCCAGCTGGGTGAGCAGGGAGCGAGGCCATATAAATGTTTATACGGAATGTATGTGCGGCTTCTCGTAATACCCGCGCGCATAGTTTCAACTAAAAATATTTGGTAAAAAAAGCCAAAACAAACAGTGAACTGAAATCTCTAAATAATAAATTTGTAACGAGAAAAACAAATTTCAACGTTGCATTTAAAAACTTGTACATTGTCATGTTGTTTGCCTCGCTTGAGATTTTTACTATGGATAAAAGTTAACCAAAATGCTTTTTGCTCCTTTTCGACATGAGCTGGTCATTTATGTTTGTAATTTTCGATGTTATGCGAGACTTTGATATATGCCTGGCTATGACCTACTTATACATTATTCTATGCAAACGAAACTTTTCTAGTTCCCTCTGAGACTGAAGTGTAAGCTATCAAAATGAGTTTCCCCTAGATTCAATCGAAAAGTGACTCGGTAAAATAGACTCTGATTCTTACGCCTGTACGTATTTTCGTTACTTGACGCTTGTAATTCCCAACAAGTTAAAGCTTTGGCGGGAAGACAAGGCGTTTGTAAGCCTGATGATAGAAACGGTTTATTGGTTATTCTAATGAAAATGAAATGAGAAGATTATACTAATTGTCACAAGTCTTACAAAGCCAGAGTTGAGTGCAACAAGTGGCCAATACTATCCGCATCTGTTCCCTATCATGAAAATTGTTCCATTCAACTATTTTTAAAATTAATCTCGATATTAATACCTTGTTAAACACAGCTGCAATTTCGTGAACTTATCCGATGTATTTATGGGCCCAACTGTTATATGCATAAATTCAGTGCTCGATGGCCCGATGGGTGGAGGGGGGAGGGGGGCTGTCCGTAATTGGGCTTAAAATGTACTCGTAGTTGTCTATGGGATTATGTTTTAATATTGTACGTTATTCAATATGTGTGTGTGCATTTGCCAACGGCGGGGGCGAATGCATAAAAATAAACCGATCGCTTTGTTCGCCCTTTAAATACTTACTTCTCGTACATTCTGTTTATGAGTACACAAATTGTTGCCGCACTGTTGATTTATTTAAATGCTTTTTACCGCCGAACGCTACGTGTCAAAATATGAAAATTAAAATATCAACGCACGTTGAAAAATCCAACAATCCAACAATTTTATGGACGTTTTTAATGGCAGCGCATTTATTCAATGGCGCATTTCCCCAATAGCCGCCAGCTTAACGGAGGCAGATTTTTGGCTCTATTTTTTGTTTTTGTTTTTAATCCTTTGATGCATTTACAAGTGATGGCATAATTTATACAGCTCGAGATTTTTTTTTTGTATGGTTAATGGTATATCAATATATATTGCGAGTGCCAGGCTAAGTTAGACTTTTGGGGAATGAAATAATTCTGTTTCAGCGCTGTCTCAACTCTCCAGACTAGATATATCCTTTAAAATGATACCCCATTTCCTCAAACTCAAGCTGAAACCCAACTCATAAATAACATTTGAAGCATTCGCAAGACAAAATTCGCGACTAATTAAATTCCACAAAACAAGCCGCAAGACCAGGCCGACTTTGAAGTAAAGGTCAACCGGTCCGTGGTATCTAAGACGAAAACCTTTAGAACTCCGAATTGCCTCGATATATTTATACCCAAAGCATAATCTGTTATAAGGGTGTAATGGTTTTGTATCGGAGATTGACAAAAGCTAGAAACTTTCGATTTGAAATATCTCCTCTGGTTTGGTTGTCCAATATCTCCTGTCATTATTATAACATTCTCTGCCTGCAAAAACTCATCTTTAAAGGTATCATTTTAAACACCTAGTCGGGCATACCCGACTACTTACTTATTTGTTCGATGTTGACATTGTTGGCTGCCAGGCATTTCTTCTAATTGTATCTCTTGAAAATATGTATGCAATGTATATAAATATTTGAAATATTTCTTTTTAATTGAACAAAGTCGAAAAGTTGATTTAAAGCCTTTTTGGCATAATTACCGCAGAGCAGAAAAGGCAGCAAGCGCTCATTGATGCGAGCTGTTGTTGCTGCATCATCGAGTGGTTGCCACTGTTGCGACTTCCTGTTCCTGGCAGACCAACCAGACCAGGCAGACCAGGCTGCTGTTGCGCAGGGTTGGGTCTATCGGCTGTTGGCTGTTGCATATTCAACAGCTTCGTCAGGCAAAAATATTACATAATTATACAAAGTAAGGCAAACACAACAGAAGCAGCGACTCCTCAAGGACTGACTGACTGGCGTTTTGGTGTTTGATGACCCTGTTTATGAATACGTTAGCATTAATTAACTTTGATTTAATTAAACGTGCTGGGGCCAGGACGAGCAAGTGACGACCAGCACCAGGACCTGGCCCAGGACCCAACACGGTCACTTTCAAGGCGTAAGACCCCGCCTCAACTCGACTTGGCCTGAGTTGGCTTCTGTTTCTGCCTGCTGCTGCTGCTGCGACTGCTTCTTGTTAATCTTTTAACCAGTCGCTGGCGCGTTGCGCCTTTTGCGGTTTGGCGCCACAGTTGGCAGCCAAGGCAGCGAACTGGAAGAACAGCAACAGAACAGCCAACACGAAGCTTCTCAAAAGAGACCCTGCGCCACGGCTGATTCTTCGTTTTTTGTGCTTTGTCTTGGCACTTTTCATGTGGAAAATCCTTTTTGCCTATTTACGTGGCCTTAACAAGTCAACACCGAAGGCGTTGTACGAGCCACCTCCTGTGCCGCACTTCGTTGTCTTTTGACTAAGCCTTAATGTTCTTTGAACAAGGTTATTGCTATATATTTAGAAATAGGATTGTATGAGGCTACGATTACAGCAGATAATTAGAGTACAAATTAATTCTCTTCTTTTCACTTTTTTATATTTGCGAATTAACTTTTGCCAAGGAAACAGACAGCTTTGGAAGGTTCAGTTAAGATCTCTAGCTCTTTGTGTCTTGGTGAGCTGCCTTGGCATAAGTGTCCGAGCGTTGGACTAGCAAGTGAGGGGTTGCCGGCTCAAATTCAGCAGCCGTTGACAAATTTAATAAATTTGGTTTATGTAGAGAACTTATTTAGAACTTGACGCATGCTACGAGATGGAAACCTTTTAAGCGTTCATCTCAGCCGCTTTCAGGTGATTTTCGTTTTTATTGCCGCCCTCTCTATGCGTCTGTTTGTATATCCAATTCTCTGGATTTCATTTCATATGCACTTTGATTGTGCTTCTATCTCCCTCTCTCTTTCTTATTTTCTATCGTGCTTATTTTACCACTCTTGTACTTTTGTGTATATTTTGCTGGCTGCTTTCATAAATTAATTAATTGGCCTGCGGCTGGTCAACAACGGCAACAGGCAAATAAATAAGCACAAATATTTGCTTTAATTTATGTGGCAAGTGGCACAGAGTACTGGATACCCACTCCAACTAAAACTGAGCCTGAACTGAAACTGAGACTGCGAGTCCGACTGCGATTGCGACTGCGAATGGAATTGGAACCCTTTGGCCTAGTTACTGGCACCCAACCTGCTTGGGCCTGCCTACACTCGCCAGTCCACCGACTGTCCGCCTGCGCCTGATGCCATTTACAAATTGCATTAGATTAAAGCGCGATAAAACGCGGGAGACGCGTTCACTTGGCATGATTTCGACTTATTTGCACTTACAAAAAGGCCAACAGAAACGGTGGAAATGGTGGGAGGGATGGAGGAGTGGAGGCTTGTTGGTGTAGAAATACGGCCTGGTAATATTTCCACGCCTTGCACATTTTATAAAAGTCAGCCCTGTGGACGCTCTCCGAACGGGGCATGTAGAACATGGTTAATTAGCAATTAATGAAGCGATAATGAAGCCAAGATAAACGACAACACACCAACGTCGGCGGCGACGGTGGCGACGATGATGATGATGATGACGATAATGATGATTATAATGATGATGATGACGATAATGATGATGATGACGATGACAACAAGGCTGTTGACGTGGCACCAAGGGGCTCAGACGGGGAAAGCAGCCGCAGTTTGATGCTGTCGAAGACTTTGGCAGGCCCAGGCCGGGACCGAGACCGAGGCCGAGCTTGTGGTTGCCGCTGCTGAGTGTGTGATTGTGTGTGTGTGTTGGATCCACCGACGGCCTTGACGAGGATTCCGCTTGGAGGATGCGGATAAGCGGGAGCTGCCTGTTAGCTGGGCTTATTATACATATATATATATATATTTTTTTATATTTTAGGCAGCTGCTGGGCATAAGCAGCTTCATTTGTTGTTGCTTTTTATTTTCTGCTAGCCAGCCGTAAAATAAAATGTGCTTTTTTAAGGGTCTCACTCCCAACGTATGTGTGTGTGTGTGTGCGGCTTGTGCGCGCGAAATTGTATCATTTCCTTGGAAAAACAAAAAAAAATCATTTTGTTTTCAGGTTAATTAGTTCCCCGGCGCTGGGCATGAAAGTTTCCTGTCACTTGCAGTGGCAAAGGCGTTGCCAATTAGATTGCTCTGAAGGTTAGAAACTGGTCGCTGGACACTGGGCTATGGACGGACCCACAGCCAATAGATAGACGAATGGCCTTGGCCAGCAGCTTGTTGTTTAAGTGGAGCAGCCTTTATACATACATACATATGTATGTATATCAATAATTGTGGAAGGCTTTAAAATGGAGTCCCAAACTTATTCTAAATGCGCACAAAGAATTCCGTATCGATTTCTATTCTATAGTGATAAAAGAGTTTGCCCCTGTTGATTACTGCACATACCAACATTTATAGACTGGAAAGCTTCAAATAACACTGATTCTTGTTTTTGGTTCGCAAGTAAACACATAAGCGAGGTTTTGCCAAGTGCGGGGTGGTTTGACCGTCATCAAGTGGTTGTGGTCAAAGTTTATATGGAATTTATGAAAAGCACAGTCTAAGCCTCCTTCAGCGTGTGATGGCTGGTACAAGTCATTTGCAGCTGTCTATGGCTTTTTCTTCTGGCGCATTTCTCTTCTATAAAATTATAAAGTAATCTATAAATTAAAGTCATGTTGCATATGGCCCGCTCTAGGTGCAAGGTTACATATTTCTAAGATGTACCTCTATGTATCTCTTCCTACTCTTATATCTCTTCCACTAATCAAATCCCCCAAAAACATACAGTTAGTACCTATTGGCCAGAGCCATCTCTTTGAATATTATCAAAAATGGTGTATCTGAAGCTGAAGCTTCCTGAATCTCATATCGGGCATGGCAAACATGTTCAAAGTTGTTGTTGTTGTTACCCGTGGATGCTTCACTGGCGATCGTAACAACAGCAACTGTTGCTGTTGCTTGGCTGTTGCTGCTGCTGCTGTTCCTGTTGCTGGCGCTGTACGAGATTAAACAATGATTGCATTTTCATTTGCATTTTAAGTCACGGTGCAAGCAAAACCAAAGCATAAGAAGTCGAGGGTCGGGATCTCACTTGGCAAGTGTTGTTGCTGCTGCTGTTGTTGCAACAATTGCTGTTGCCATTGGAGATGGGCGCATATTGAATATTTTCAACAATCTTTCATTATTTTTAAAGTGACTTATTCGAGGTCGTGCGTGCTCGTGTCACGTGGCCATCTCTAGTTGCAATTGCAGCTGCCTTTTTACTGCTTGACTTCTTGGGGGCCGAGAAACGGGTTTGCCAAAACTAAACACATGCCGCCAGCGTCGCCTGGCTAAGATTGAAATGCAAATCAGTTAATGGTGTTCCTGATGCTGTTGCACTGTTGCACTGTTGCACTGTTGCACTGTGGCAAGGGCAAACACCATTCATTGGAGCTGATGTACGTGTCTGTCTGCCTGCTTGCCGCCTGCTGCCTGCCAGCCTGCTGCTGTTGTTATTTCGACATACATATATAATTGGCTTGGCTCCGGCCAACTTGAATTGCTTCCTGGCCACATCCTGGCGCATACCGTATGACCCATAACTTAAATGGCCAAAATGCTTGGCTTTAATGTCGCCTTCACGCTCATAAAAATGAAAATTTGTGCGACAGATTTTCGGCTAGCGACCAAAACACACACACACACACAGAAAAAAAAATGAAACTCAACGCTAATCTTTGTCATGTAACAGCTGCTCTTTTTCCCTGCTCCCCACAAAATGCCACTACTTTGCTCTGTTGTTGGGTACCGCCCACTCATCTCGATTACGAGGTGTAAATTTACTGAAGCACATAAAGCCATTTGGCGAGAGTGTCGCTCTCTAATCCCCTGCCCATGCCCTAGCTCAAAAGCCAATTCATATATTTACCGTTTTGCCAGTCGACTTTAGGGGCGCATTATGCACTAAGCTTTTTGGACATTCGATGCTAGGGACCATCATCATCATCATCATCATCATCAGCAGCAGCAGCAGCAGCAGTAACCTGAACATCATCATTTGAGTGGGGTAAAGCTTTATAAATTTTGATGTTCTGCGGATTGGTGGCTCATTTTGGTAGCAAATCAACGTGTTGCTAGTATTGGGTTTTCGTTTAGTTTGTTAAATGACGTAGATACCCCATGTGTGCTGCAGCAGACCCTACTGCTACAGTTGATTAAAGTACTCGCAAGAGTTGGCTTTGATTAAGCGAGGTGTATTCAGTTGAATGCAGCTGGTCACAAGTGCGCAAGGAAAGCTCTGAGTGAGTGCATCAGTCGAGTTTAAATTAAGTACTTCAGAGAGGCAACAGATGATAAGCAGTTACAAGAAGTTGAACTTAATGTAAAAAAGCTCAAGTCCGTTCAATATTTGAATAAGGATTTGTTTTCATATAGATGGGAAAATAATTGTGTAATCTGTAATAATATTTTATTTTCGGATTTCACTTTTAAGGGTCTTAGCAGTAAAGAGGTGTTCCCTGCCTTGTAGGTGTTGAACGTATACAATTTCCTGACTTATATATTGTACACACACCCCGGCACTTTCAATTTTTTGCAATTTCCTGCAATATGTAAGCTGCTTGCAACGTTTGGATTCCAGCTCAAAAGTTTTTGCTAGCGCGCCACCAAAGTTGCTTCTTTCCTGCAAAAGTAAACACGCTCCACACGTTGCCCAGCATCAATAATAATGGCAACAGCAACAACAACGTCTAGTCTATGTTAAACAATCTATAAAATACAATCACTTTCAACAGGGAAAAATCAACAAACACAGGCACAGGCACAGGCGCAGGCCGTTCGGTCTGCCCTTTAAATCATGTTCAGATCGTACGCGGCGAGCAAAAAACGTGCCTAGATCCCGACTCTCCTTCTTCTCCTATCTCTAGTAGCTACGTGTAATTTTTTCTACATACATATACATATATATGTATTTATATTTCACACAAAGATCGTAATTATGGGTTCGAAAAATCTTTGCCAGCATCGCATCTCGGGATGATCGACATCGCCGGTTGCGAAATATATGACCGAAAACCTGATGAAAGGGCAGTTAACTAAGTCTTGGGCTGGCGGACCTGGTGCTAGAGCTGCATATGGGAGCGCTTTATATGGTCGTGCATTAAATTTAGCACAATATTTTCTTGTTGTTGCTGTTGTTGTTGTTGTTGTTTATTGTCACGCCCACTAAAGTGGCATGCGGTCATGGTTATGTAAACAGCCAGAAGTTGATGCAGTTGGCAGAGGAGCAGCAGACAAGCTGTTAAAGGCCATAAAGTCGCTTGGGCTTTGAAGATGATGAAGACAACCGCCAACCGAATGGCTATGACGAACACGCTGGAGTAGGAGGTGCATTGTGATGTTTCGTGGCCAGAGGGCAAAGGCTGCAACAGCCCTGCCAGCGAAGACACAAGACACAGTGTGCATTAAGTGTTAATGTTGCATAAGCTGACTGCAGCATCAACCGAGTCGAGTTGAGTTGATTCGAATCGCTTTTTGGGTGGTTCGGCAAGAGGTGCGCAGCAGCATCGTAAGGTTAGATATTTTTGATGAGGGCTTAAAAAAATGCATATTCAAGTGAACTGAGAAAAATACAAGCATGACTGCTGAGCAAAACCCAATCATGTTCTACAGCAGCTTCAATACAAGCATAATTTCTTTAACTTTTACATAACACTCATTGCTAGGATTAAACCCCCTCGAAACTCCCTTGACAGCCTCGAATCTGGGCGTGGCTCTAACATTTAACTATTTATATAATTATGCTAGCATTATTATGCTCCATCAAACTCAGACCCGACGCTAACCAGCCAGCCAGAGTCAAATCCCCAGTGCCATTAGCAGCGCAACAGAGCTGTCAACTACAGTGCTGTACATGAAACTAAAGCCACCCTTGCCTTGGCCAAAAGTAAAAATAGAAAAAGTGAAACACACCCGATGCGCAATTAAAATGAATAACAGAATGAAAATCCCCAACGAAATTCAACATGAAAATTCATTGAGGAGCAAAATTACGCACTATGCTAGCTGCGTGAGTTCCGTTGGGCTAATGAATTCAAATGAGCCACCAACTTAATGTAACCTTCGCTTAGATTGAGTGGCTACATATTAATTACAACAACACTTACAAGCCGCCAACGATGCTCGTTTAAAGGAAACGAGGCTAAATGGAATATCCAAAGAGCAGGACGAGACACAACAAAAAAATCATAACATCTGTGACGTAACAAATGTGCGCAACGGGGGGTTGCCCGCAGTTCTGTGCCCAAAAGCAACCACTTCAAATTGCCATGCAACGTTTTTTAGCAGAATTAAGACATAAAAAACATTTTCTGCGGGGGGTTGCAACCCCTAAGCTCTAATGAAGCCATCAGCTGACACGTACCTTAAAAGTTACAAAGAAATTTTAAGTGTGTTTACCGAGGACATCAATTGAAAAACTGACCATACGAGCGTGTTCAGTTGTGGGCCAACTTTGATGTGCCTCCTAAGCATTTGTTCAAATATTTGCAGGGCCCGTAGAGTAAAAAGCAACCCGTCAACATGAGGGGCCAGACGGGTTTCGAAAAGAGATAGAAATCTGTGCACAGTAGGCAATATTATTAAATAAGCGAAAGCTATTCACATAAAACCAAAATATATCAATTTTGCAAACAAATTGGGTATTCGAACAAGAGTTATTTGCTTCTTATTTTTTAATGTAGTTTTATTTATTATTCACATTTCCATATTTTATATATGTAGCATAAAAGCGAATGGCTGCATTCTAAAAATTTTTAACCACTGTGCAGCAGATCGCATTGGCAGCCAAAAGACGCAGGATAACCACAGCGAATCAAGTGAGTTTATGCGGGTCACCCTCCACTTGGCATATGATTTGTAACAATATAAAAAAGCAACAGCTAGCCAAAAACAAAAAAAAAAATACAAATAATAAAAAAGACCAATGCATTATCGAGCAGCCGCACAATAATGTTAACGAGCAGCGCTTCCAGAGATTACAATCAGTGACAAAAGGCAGCTAGAGGCAGCCGAGTCGAAAGGATGTGTGTTCCTGGCTACTCATTCGGGTTTCGACCCGTTCGCCTCTTTGGCAAAGTGGCAAATGGACTATGGCGCATAATTTGAACTCTGTGGCACAGCTGCTGCCGCAGCCAAACTCAGATTTATCGCGTTCAGCATATGGGGCGGGTACCCAATCAATGCAATTTTGCGGATGTAGCATATGGTGGGTCAAGCTCTGCCTGATTAGCTGTGAGTGCCATGCATGGGAACGACTGTTGCTGCTGTTGTAAATCCAAAGCAGCTATTAACCAGCTAATTTCGGGCAATAGCCACTTAAGTCTTTGACAATGTGACAAAACGATCAAATGAGCTCACCAAGGCCCGCGCCGATAAACCAAACCAGTCGAAGACCACTAAATTTTCTTGCTCTTGAAACTTTTATTGTGAACGGGTTTTTCGCTGAACAAACAACAATTTACATAATTAATTCAACAACCAACACAACAAACAACTTGAAAGCCAACATCGCTGCAATGATCTAGCAAATTATTCGAGCTTTGTTCAACTGGCTCGTTGGTCTAGGGGTATGATTTCCGCTTAGGGTGCGGGAGGTCCCGGGTTCAAATCCCGGACGAGCCCAAGTAGTAATGACTTTTTTTTATTTTTTATTGATATGCTTCAAGTGCTTGCTAGATAAAAAGAGGTTAAATAGGGGTTTTATACGCTTTTAGAATGTCGTCTGTCCGTTTCGATCTCATCAAAACCACAGCTGATTAACGAAGTGAAATTTTCTTGTTTGGAGTATTAATAACAAAAAATAAAAATGCAAATATATGCGAATATAGCTAAAAACAGCGTTAAAATCAAGTTTAATAAGTTGCTTGCCCTAAAATAAGCTAAAATGACACACAGAACTTTCATAGTTAAAGATGTCTCATAAGGCATACATTAAAAATTACTTTGTCATTATATGGCCTCTAATAAGAACAATTAAAGGCCGCATACAATTACCTCGACTCTGGGTTCACATTTTCCCTTCTGAGAATACCTATTTGGATAAGGCCAACAAGCAGCAGCACAAAGGGGAAGGCTTCGATTACCAGACGATGTTGACAGGCTGAGCGACAGGCAAAAGCTGGGCGTAGAGACTGCTGGAGCATTTAAAGTGCACATGTCTGGCCTAGCGCTGACCTGGTCTACCGCTCTGGCGCTCTGGTCTGGCTTTGTGGCTATTGAAAACCGATGCCTCACAACGCACTCGAGACGACACAGACGCAATGATCCCCTGTCTGGAGCATCCAATGAATTTATATGCATTGAAAATTAACACAACAAACTTTTTGGCTTGGCTGACCAACACGGAGCCCCCCTTGGGTCAGTGTCCAGTGGGGGCTTATGTCTGTCATTACCGTTTAAAATGCAGAGACCAAAATCCATTTGCCAGCCAGTGGCTGGCTGTATGAGAGCCGGTGCACATGTATGTATCCCATTTAGGCTGATGTATCCGATTGCATCCATAACAGCTGGAAGCACGTAAATCCCATTGTTTCATGCGTTTTGCATGAGGAGTTTCAAAGTGTCTGCCCTGTCGATTTCAATGCCAAAGCCGCAGGCGACTCGACTCAAACTGCTGCCGGAGCTGCATGTGATAGCCCGACATGAGCGAGTGTATTGAATACTCTTTTTATAACTGACAAACGCATCCAGAGGGTTGGCCCCACAGTCACCAGCAGCCAGCAGCCAGCCAAGCCTGTGGTTAACTCGCTCATCTTGGACCGGAGCACGCGTCTCTGCCAGCTGCTGCTGCCTGCGGACGCTGCAATTGACTTGAACCCGTGGCGCATCAATTGTTGGCTGCGGTTTGTGTGATTTTTATGATGAGGCCCCGGGGCAGCAAAGGCAACAGCAACGCGACGACCAACAGCGAGAGTTCGTTTTGATTGCCCTGCCGGAAGCGGCGCTCAGGTTACATTTTAGCAACGTTTAAGCCAAGCATAAAATGTTCACTGAAATGCGAGGAGAAACGTACAAGTACAGTGTTAAGTGGCGAAGAACAAATTGTGCTAGGTAACATGGTATTTATATAAATGTGGTTTTCCAGATAAGAGTTCGTATAGAATGTCTTGACTCAACAGCATTTACCTCTTCACAAAAAAAGCTTAAACATATATATTGATACACATAATATACATTTGAATATAATATAATATTTTTATATATTATGTATGTTATGGGGAAAAAGCACAATTTTTTTGAAAGTGTTGTATTAAATGTTGATAAATTCTAATTTACGTACTTTTGTGTACAAATTGGCATGTTCACTAAACACATTATCTATTATCTAACATTATCTTTTCTGTCAATACGCAGCGAGCTTTAAACACACCCACACAATCACACGTTACAACTCGGAACTGTTAAAATAGAAAACATTTCTGTATTTGTTTGTTTTCTTATCTAACATTTTAACATTTTGTCGCTCGTGCTTGTTGCTTTTTCTATAAATAGCTCGCACTCACAAATTAAATGAGGCAAGTAACAGCTCGTCAGTTGGCTCGTCGGTCGTCACATGTCAGGATGGCCGAGCGGTCTAAGGCGCCAGACTCAAGAGCTTTACTCTTGCCCTCTTAGCAGGGTTGTGTGAGCGTTCTGGTCCTCTCTGAGGGCGTGGGTTCGAATCCCACTTCTGACAAAAAATCTTTTTGTAAAATTTCTTTTTGTATTAATTTTTATGTGCACTAAGGCGCAAGTGAAATACCTAAATAAATAGATGCAAATTGTAGCTAGTTCGGATTTATTTTAGCATCGATTAAAAAGATAAATGCGTAACGATAGTTTTCAAATTATTAATGATCCTTTACAGAAGGCTGACGTGAACTGAAATTTTGTCAGCTTCATTAATCATGTCAGGATGGCCGAGCGGTCTAAGGCGCCAGACTCAAGAGTATTTAACTCTTGCCTTTCATAGAAAGGTGTTTGTATGAGAATTCTGGTCCTCTCTGAGGGCGTGGGTTCGAATCCCACTTCTGACAATATATTTTTGTGCTGATATACAAACATTGAACTCATTTATTTTATTATACCCTTGCAGAGAGACATCTCCGACACCATAAAGTATATATATTCTTGATCAGCATCAACGCCGAGTCGATATACCCATGTCCGTCTGTCCGGCTGTCTGTTTCTATGCGAACTAGTCTCTCAGTTTTAAAGCTATCTTAATGAAACTTTGCAGAAGTTCCTTTTACTGTTGCACGCAGCACATACATATGTCAAAACCAGTTGGATCGGACCACTATATCATATAGCTGCCATAGGAACGATCGGTCGAAAATGAAGATTTAGTATGAAAAAACATTTTGTTTTTCAAGATATCTTGACCAAACTCGGCATTTTTTAGTTTTACTAAGCTCCTCATATATATGCAAAATCCTTTTAAGATCGGACCACTATATCATATAGCTGCCATAGGAACGATCGGTCGAAAATGAAGATTTAGTATGAAAAAACATTTTGTTTTTCAAGATATCTTGACCAAACTCGGCATTTTTTAGTTTTACTAAGCTCCTCATATATATGCAAAATCCTTTTAAGATCGGACCACTATATCATATAGCTGCCATAGGAACGATCGGTCGAAAACTAGGTTTTTGATTAAACGCCTTTTTTGTTTATCAAGATACCTTTACCAAGCTCGTCATTAACCATTTTCTCGCCATTAAAAGGTTGCAAGGGTATTAATTCTTCGGCGTGCCGAAGATAGCCTTTCTTCCTCGTTTATATTTATTTAGGTTCAAACATATATATCTAAATACATATTTACACATAATATTTTTTAGTTTCAACAAACATTTTTGGCATGAGCTTGACACGTGTCAGGATGGCCGAGCGGTCTAAGGCGCCAGACTCAAGAGCATTTAACTCTTGCCTTTCATAGAAAGGTGTTTGTATGAGAATTCTGGTCCTCTCTGAGGGCGTGGGTTCGAATCCCACTTCTGACAATATCTTTTTGGGCTAATATACAAACATTCAACTTTTTTATTTTATTTTCCTTATCAAATAGTTAATACTAAAAGCAATAAGTAAAGAAGAAACAAAATAAAAAAGAACTATATTAGATTATGAAAATTCTTAACATTTTGAGATTTATTTTTTATATTTATTTAGGTTCAAATATACATATCTAAATACATATATACACTTAATATTTTTTAGTTTCAACAATCATTTTTGGCATGAATTTGCCACGTGTCAGGATGGCCGAGCGGTCTAAGGCGCCAGACTCAAGAGATGTTAACTCTTGCCTTTCATAGAAAGGTGTGTGAGAATTCTGGTCCTCTCTGAGGGCGTGGGTTCGAATCCCACTTCTGACAAAATACTTTTTATATATTTTTAAAGTAGTCTCGTATCTTTTTTTATTCAATCATATTTCATTATTGTGTCGCCCGAAAAGGTGTTAGTATTTTAAGTTTCCTGTGACTAATGGGTATTAAACATTTATCTTCAGTACTTGGGCACTTTTTAGATTACTTTTTCTGGCTCTCACATTTGATTGCGTCTGCAGCTGCAGTTGTTTTTTATTTCGTAAACTACCCAGACTTTAAGCCTGCTTCTCATAACCAAATTACCCGCTTTGCCTTCTTGAAACCCAGCACGCCTGCAACTAATTAGTTTGGTTTTTTTTCTGTACTTGTTTTTAAGACTACCTCAACACGTGTGTGCCTTCGTGTCTGCCTTGTGCGATTGGGGAATTTTTCATTCTCTCGACTGCACTTGAATACACTTGTTAAAGTTCTGGGCTGCCACCTACGTTCGGTAAGCCACGACAAGAACAACAACTGGGGAAACTACAACAAAGCCCGAAGACACGCGTGGCGCAATGGGCACGCAATCACGCCCCTGCTCCTGTTGCTGTTGCTGCCCCTCCCCCACTTCAGAGTGCAGTGGGCAACTCGAAACTCAATTTAAATCCGGTGCATATGCAAAGTGTCACGTAATTTCAATTACACAGAATGGAAAACGCATAGAATAGACGCAGAGAAAACTGAAAACTGGAGAAAAAACTCTCGCTCAGTTTATAAACTAAGCCAAGTGCGACGACGATGGTGCGTTGCATGCCCCCAAAGTGGGAGCTCCCCAGCGCGTGTTGCATGTCAATCATGAGTGCACTTGCTGCCCCCCCTCCTCCTTCAGACAGTAACTGGAGCAAGGAGGAGAAAAAATGTGCGAGTGTGAGCAGTCTATTGACTTTGGACAACAATGGAGACGCGGCTTAGTGACCCATAATGCGTTTGCCAACGGGTCGAATCTCACTTTCTGGCACACACACACTGCCCCTCTCTCTCTCTTTTCATTTGGCTTGTAATCTCGCGTCTCGCGTCTCGCCCACGCTTTGTCCGCATTCCAGCGCATTGTCAAAGTGCAATGTCGGATGCTGGTTTAATTTTTGTTTTTGCTCGTGCTTAACTAGGGCATGTTGGTGATATAATCTTTGATATCCTTCTGCTTATGGGTGAAAATATTAGAAATATATATTTTTTATGCTATTTTTAAAACTCTATTTACATTGTATATAACTTAAATCAGCTTAGAAAGTACTAAGCCTGAAGAACCATATTCTGTCAGATTTTTAGGAGCACATGGCTTCTTGAAAGGGTGTCCACATAGTCGAGCATTTCATCTGCTTTATTTCCGCTTCTTGCGTAAACAATTTCCGTTCTTTCATTGAGCAATCTCAAAGGTGACTGGAAATGCACTTGTCCGGTTCGCTGAAGTTTCCGAAATGGTGGCTGATATCGGCGGGTTGCGGCCAGCGGACGCGAGTCGTGCGTCTGCGCAGCTGCATTTTGGCGTAACTAATTTGTTGGCGTTACAAATCCGTTTTAAATGCTGCTTGTTGCTGCTGCACTGAAATTGATTTTGGCTTGTTGCTGTTGTTGTTGTTGTTAACTCGCTTGACATATGGACTTTTTGGTGTCGGACAAAAACAACAGGTAGCCATGGCCATGGTGGCTAACCACAAGCCTTTTGTTCCGCACAAAATGTTTCACTGGCGGGCGTCAACGTTACAACGTGCAACACACCATTCCGACAGTCCACTACGGGAGCAGCACCTGCCCCATTTACTATCAACAGCTATATCGTGTGTGCCCTGTTGCATTTCGGGGGTATTTAGCGGTTTTCGTTGCATCATTAATTTTGATGCGCTGCCCGACGTAAACCCGACCTGATGTTTTGTTGTCGCTTGCCTGGTTCCACTCTCAGCTGGACATTGCGAGCAGTTGAGGTCGTCGAACTTGATAAGGGCAATTGCACAGTCTTTTGTAAAAGATGAGATGAAAATATTAAATATTGTTCAGCTTACACACGAAGGAGGAATGCTCAAAACAAAATTAAGCTCGAGCTGCCATCACTTTCTTAAGTTATATTTCTTAATGATATTCCATTTACGTAGCACTTTCCGCCTGGTTTGCTCTGACCTCTGTCGCTAGCTTTGTCCGGCAGTCGAAATTCGCAACACTTTTTCAATGGGCATAACCTACAAAAATAAAATAAATAAATAAATAAATTCATACAAATATTTCTCAACATTTTATGCCACTTTGTGTATGCCACAAATGCTCTCAAATAGACTGCGAAAAAAAAGAAACAAAAACTGGGAAAAAATCTTATGCTGACACTGACAAGTCGTGTGAAGCACACCTGCAAGAGTCAAGCGCAGACCGCAAACAGAAACCTAACTGGAACGGGGATTGGGATCTGGGGTCTGGGGGCTGGGTACGGGGCGGTCTGCAATGCTAAAACATGTTGCAAAATGCAGTCGGGTGTCTGTCCGACTGTCAGCTGCGTCGACGTCGTCGTCGTGGCCTTAAAATGAGTGCAACATTGGCTGTCTGACTGTGTGCCACAGGCTGGCGTTGCGCCAAACTAGCAAACTTGAAGTAGCGCAGGCCGTGCAACCAAAAAAAAAAAAAAAAAAGAAAAGAAAAGAAATAGAAAAACAAATGCCACGGCTTGTTGCAAGCTGCAAGCCTAAGGCCTTTCGCTACTTGAGCACACGCACACATACGTTCGCACACACGCCAAAGTGGCAAGGTAGCAGACTTGGGTGGTGCTCAGAGCCCAGGCCAAGGCATTGTCCTTTTGGCACACCGGAGGCGCTGCGCGTGCACAACAACCACAAGCCGTGTGGCAACGTCGCGCCTCAGCTATCCGTAACAATGTTGCACACTCAAGACGCGCCCGGTATTCGGCTAAGGCGATAATGTGACAAGGATAACGAGCCATCCAACCAGCCAACCAGCCAACCAGGCTTGTTATCATGCCCAAGCTCCACTCTCGGGCTCCTCTTAGTCGCCGTCGATGTGCGTAATGCGCTCATTACGTGACGGCATCGCCAACTTGCAACTTGCAACTTGCAACCGGCAACTGGTAACTGGCAACTGCCGAGTGGCAAGTGGCAAGTAGCTTAGTGTCTGCAGCAATAGGTAGTTGCTGGACCCTGTCGCTATTTTTCACCAGTTTTCGGCATCGGTTTTTAAGGTCCAGCAACGAACACGACGTTTTCATTCCAATTGCATGCCTTTCCTATTGGTTTCCCATCGCTTGCGGCTGCAGTTGTTGCTGCTAATTAGACAATTGCCAGTGGACGATAAGGCAAATGGATCTACGCATTGGATTTTTCGGGCTCAACTTCAACAGCTTTGTGTTGTAGTTTAGCTCTGAGGAATGCGAATTTATTGTAAATTGATGGAATTGTTTTGCATGCAGGCGATAGAGTTGACTACTAAAGCGATGCATTCGAGCTTGGGTATGCGACAATAAATGCATGAGCTCAGGAGAGAATAAAGAAAAACACCTGGAATGTATACCAATCAGCAGTTAAAACTCAAGGAGGCTAAAAATATTTTATGGGAAATTATATATGAAACTATCCTCACAGAGAAGCTTTAAACAAAGATAAAATAAAGAAAGAAAAGTAACAAAAATTTGATACAAAAATGTAGGAATAATATACAGAGAGCGCAAGCATATCTAAGGCAGATTGAGATTACAATTTTTATAAGCTAAAAGATATAAATTGAGAAAATTCACTAATTGTGGCAAATTCGTAAAAAGGCTTAAAGATAATACAAATGCTGTTTAATATCTGTGCTCTTTAACGTGTGCTTTTGTGTACTTTTAAGCTGCATTATGAAATAACGCCTTACTATGTGATTCTCAGGCAATCAAGTACAGGCTTTCTCGCTTTGATCATGTGCATTATATTAACAAACTGTATTGACAATCAAATTAACTTTAATGTTGCTCTCTATACTATCTATACCGCTCTCTCTTTTTGTTCAGGAATTTTAAATGACTTCTCCCTCCTACGATCAAATGGCAAACAGCTATTGTACATATGATACTTCTGGGGTAAGTGTTGATTTGTACATAAATAAACATATATGGTAATGCACTTCACACCTGCACATATGTTATTCGCTAGTAGTTTGTGTAGTAATGCGATATGTTCTTTAAGGAAAATCTCCCTCTCACTTTGTCTCTCTCTCACTCCCTGTCTCTGTGCTTCAATTTAGTAGATTGTTGTATTTGATCATGGTGCAAGTGAATTGACCGTCACTTTAACTGTCTTTTCACACATCACATGAGGTCTGTACCCCCTGGATGGTTAAATTAGCATATGACTGAGCCAGAGAACAGCCAATTAACTAAACTGCGCCTAATTAAAACTTAATCGAGCTTGAAAGGCCTCAAAGCGGCTGACTGAAGCAAGTCGCGGCAGCTGCACTAATTAGCCCGGCTCTCACAAACAGATTCGACTGTAGTCGTTGAAAGTCGCTGTCACATGCCATAAATTTTCATAATTTGACAAAAATTGCACATTATTTCTAATAGTCGGCTAGGCTTATGGCGATAAAAATCGCCTCGTTGCACAATCCTCGAATCAAAGGAGCGCGCGCACTCTCTTCCTGGCTGGTTGGATGGATGGGACTGATTGTGAGAGTTGCGGTCTATTAATTTGAAATGTCTTGAGATAAATTACTAAATGACTACCGCTTACGTGTGATCCATCCATCAATGCCATCATTAAGCCAAACATTTGACAGAAAACGAAACAAAACGACGACGCAGACGATGATGGAGCTGAGAGAGGCGACGGGCTACGGCTTGGGCTTGGGCTTGGGCTTGAGGATTGGTTACTGAGCACTGTGTACGGGGCACTGAGTGCTGCTGGGAACAGCAGCGGGAACGGAGAGCCCAGCCCAAGCGGTGCTGCTGCTCATTTCAACAGCGGCAGCAGCGGGGACCCCACAGTGTGACTGTGTGACATGACGACGTCGTCAGCCACATCAACCACAACGTTTGCCTGCTCGTCGCTGCTCGCGGATTCCTAGCTAGATTCGTAGGGTGCTGTCGATGGGTATATAGCCCGGCCTGGGTCTATTCACAAAGGGAGCCGCCATCGCCAGCGGTCGTTGCAAAAATATTTGTGTGCTTGTCCCTGACGGCAGTTGCCGACTCCGCCGACTCCGCCGACTGCACTCAGGCGTGTCCAGGTATTTGTTGTTGATTATGTTGATAAGTGGCCGTCACATATTTCTCAATTGCACTTGTAATAATTTGTTTGCCACTCATGTTTAGTTGCTGTTTTTTTTCTCTTCTCTTCGCTACCGCCGCCGCCGCCGCCTGTAATCAATGCCAATGTGAAGTGAGGCAAATTCTTGGGCCAAGTAGCTCGACTCACATTCCAAACTGGCTGCGGCTGTGGGAGCCACCAGCAAGCGAATCGTCACCCCGATTTCCAGGAAATCTCCGCTGCGTCTCTCAACTCAACGCTACCGATTGCGTGCGGTCTTATCTTTTTGATTTATATATATAAAGATATATATATAAGCACAGATACAGATTTAATGAGTTTGCGTTGAAAAAAGGTCTGTTCCTTTATGTTTATCAACGGTCTTTGGTCGAACTTTGATTGTTATTAGCTGATTTCTGGATGTATTCCAATCAAAGCTTCGAACAGTATCAATTCCCTGCAAACCTGAGCCCCTAACTAGAGATTTATTAATTCAGATTGCGAATCCTTTGCATTTGCAAAAGGATAACAACATGAAATTGGCATTGGCATTGATAGCAACTATTCAAAACATAAAGAATAAGTAATTTAAACGAGATGAATTAATTATTGCAAGTACTCAAACGATATGCAGCAGCTGAAAATCGTAAATTTGTGCTAATCCCATTTTGCCTGCAGTAATAAAGTAATAAAGCGTTTCTCTAGCTGAATCCATTCTCAATATTTCACATATTCTCTGCATTTTTAAGCCAAGAATACACACAACTGAACTGGCTTGCTAAGCACACAAGCGGCCGCTTCACTTATCAGAATCCCAACTTTCAACTCACCTGACCACATGCGAGAAAACCTCTCCGTAGCCCCCCCTCCTACCTCCCGGCTGGCAACCAAAAGTTTAGATTTTTTGTTGCCCAAGTGCAACGTTGCCGGCAACATGAAGGAAGCATCCTGTATGCAACCTGCTGCTGCTGCTAAGTAAATTTTATGTTTTATTATATTTGGGTCAAAGTTTTTAATAGTTTTGCATGCAGCTCAACTTTTTGCTGCTGCCCATAACAAAGTTGCTTTCATGGATCGCTCCTGGTTCACTGTTGGGCAACAGGGCCATTTGTGATGCAGGAGATTTCTTTTAGAGAGCTTCAGCCCCGGCTGAGTGTTGGTCAATGCACGTAAGTTAATTAAATGCTGGGGCAAATTATATTTATTCTATACTCTCGTTGTGTGTTCGTTGTTGTCGCATGCCTGGCAAATCAATTACAAAGCCTGCCCCACATTGGCTGCATTCAACCGCCGCTTTTAATTGCAACAAGCGGCACGAAATGTCAACTGCAACGCCGAAGTCGACGCCGACGGCAACGGCTGTGGCATATTTTTCGGCCTTCTGCCTGGGTCCATTTGGCTGGCCTGCAGGTGCCGTTGGCTTCAGCAAAACTTTACTTTTTGCATTCAAACTTCGCTCTGTGGCTAACCTAGAAAAAAACCCAAACGCCGTCTTTTCAGTTTTGGTTGTTGTTTTTTTCTCGTGTACTCGTTCAGGTCTCTTTTTTTTCGGTGCCCGCATTTAGTGAAAGGCACAAAAAGCACGTTGACGTCGTTGCTATCGTCGCCGCTTTGAGATTAGTTACACTTGTGCTCCATTTAAATGGCCCGGCAACTAAATTATGCGAAGTTCTCTGCATCTATACCCTGCATCTCAGTGCGAGCGCATGTCGTTGAGGGAAAGTGTTGAAAATATGTTTCTTTCAGTGTTGCCAATTCTGTTATTTTCTAGCATGGCATTTGGCCTTTTTTGAGCGAGAACAGTTAAAATTTTAACTAATTTTTCCTTTTTACGCAGCTTTGTTTGCGGTTAATTTGAGATCAAAAAGCCAATTCATTTCGTTTGAGTCAGCCTCTGTTTTATAGCGGCGTTTGCCAACACTGGTTTGCGCATGATCCAGCTTTATTTGCCAAAATAAAGTTGTGACTAAGAACTTTTTAAATTTTTAATAAGTTTTAGTAGTTTATTAGCATACTGGGATATGGCTTACCTAAACTAGGGTATACGTTAGTCGCGCACTATTTAGTAGGGCATTCTAAGTGTATTTTAATTTTTGATTTTTGTTGCTGCAGTTAGCTGCAAAGTTTTTTGCAACGGCTCAAAAGAAAAATAGAAAGTGAAAGACGTGGCCAAACCAACAAAAAAAAACAGAAAACCAAAAAAAAAATTGCAATCAAAGTATTTTTGCAGTTAATGTGGACGCCGCCCTTTCCCTAGGTGAATGTCGCTCGATCTAGAAAAGAAAACTTTCGCCAGGAATTCTGGGCGGGTCAATTGAATTGCTATTTGAGTAGTTGCAGGTCTCAACTCTATAAACGTTTTGCCGCTTTGAACACTTGACTTTCCCAATTTGCCGAGGCTTTAAAATAGTTCATGGTAAGAAGTATCGATCGTATAGTTTCGTACAACTGTGTCCTAGTTATCGAAAAGTTACTCGAATATCAAAAAGTAGACATATAGACGTATAGACATATAGAAGTAGATATATATACATTTCACATTCTTGTTCTTTGCCTGTAATATAACTTTTATAAATGAAAAACCACACGACATTTGTTAATAACTCAACCGAACTATAAACATCTGACCAATTGTGTAGCATTATAAATCTTTCTCCTTCTCTATCAGCCATTGTTCAACACTTACCGGTTCACAGTTGTAGCTTTCAGCTGGCTACCGACTGGCTGACAACTAACCACCCAGGGCAGGATGTCTGCAAAAAAAGTGGAGCAAAAATAAAAGTTATGATTTAGAAATTAAAGTTTGGGTCGTAAACTTTACTGTGTGAGGAAGCAGGGTTTGCATATATGGAAAAGTTGTTGCTGTTGCTGAGTGCAGGCAAGAGTTTTCAGCTGAATACCATAAAAAATGGCTAATGACAAAAGTATAAGAAGTCGGGCTGTTGTAACTGATCCATATGGAAAATATGGAAAGTTTAGAGCATGTTGGAAACTTTTTCAGCCGGCATTTGATGTTCTAGGAAGTAAAACAATTTTTATCCAAAATGGGTCAATTACAATGTTTGAAATGGGGCAAAAGTAAAGCTGTTAAATTGTACACACAATTTTGTTGAATATCACCCGCAAGTTCATGCAGCTTAACTTTAAAACGGTGTTGTTAAACATCACAAAAATCATAAAATGCGGCAACGTGGGTTTTAGAGCACTGTTTTTTGATTATTATAAGAATTCGCCTGAACAGACTATAGCTGCATATTTATGTGTGCAGGCACATCAGTAGCTAGTGTTGGGAAATGCCACAGTGCAGCCACATGACTTGCATAAAACAATTGCACCTGCATTTAACTCCGTTTCAATGCCAAAATTAATATGCTCCCATAAACTAGCCAGAACGACCAGTTCACTATACATATTTAGAGCATCCGCAATCTGCACCCCGCCTCTGCGTCTGTCTTGTCTGGCCAAGTCCGAAACCAAACCAAACCATCGAGGAAGTTGAAGAAGGAGAGGAACAAGAGCAACCACAACTATGCACATGGCCAGGAATATTCCCTAGGTGAAAGTATGTGAAAGCATGCCATAAATCGTTTGCCTGCTGCTTCAATGTTGTGGGTGGTTATACAAGAGAGATAAACCTCTCCCTATATATATTCTCGTGTGTGTGTGTGTGAGTTGGTGTTGGCTAAAGCTACAGGCGATTAGAATTGATGTGGGTTACTAAGCAAACATGAAAGGCTATTACGTTAAGCGTTACGTTATGTTACGTTCCGTTGCGGCATTTTACGAGCTGCCTGCAACTTTTATTGAAAGCGAAATAGTTTTGACTTTGGTATGTCCATGAATTATATGCCATATATGTGAGAAGCCCCTCCATCGACTCTCCGTGGTTGAAATATTGACTTTCACTCAGTTTTTCAATTATAATGTTAAGTTATTGACACAGATTTGGCAATTAGCTCACGAATTCTGTGAATTGTGCGAGCAAACTTGGACTTACTTCTGATACGTCTTGAAGCCCGCATTTGGTTCTTTGTGATTTATGTAGAACAAAATCATGAGCTAAAAATAAGGCAAGGAAAAGTTCAAATTCTAATGATTTCTGTTTGCATATTAACAAAACAATTCAGCATGAATATTCCAAGCATAAAGTAACAAATTCTCTATGATTGTCTCCTCCAATCTGGCTGTAATTAAAATATCCCCAACATGCCTTAAATCCCGAAATTCCAAATGATCGCATGGAATGTCATAGCCCATTAAAAAAAGGCCCGCATAATTTGACAGTGCTGTGTAATGTTCAAAGCGCATTCGAACACCTGTTGGAATATGCATGCAGCACACTCCAACAAAATTCCGCCCAAGAAGAAAAAGAGTATAACAAAAACAAAAAAAACAACACTTTATATGGGTGCAATGGCAATTTGTCGTACATGCCAGGCTACAAGAATTTGGTAAATGTCAAAGAGCATAAAAAAATAAAATAAAGCTCAAACAAAATTCATATTTCTATGCACATGTAAAAAATAGAAAAAAAAATATAAATATGTATATAAAAAAATAACTGCCGCCAACAACAACTGAACTTACAAGTGTTATAGCTTCATGTTGTTGTTGTTGATGTCGTTGTTGTTGTTGTTGTTGTTGTCGTTGTTGTCGTTGTTGTTGTTGCTGCTGCTGTTGTTGTTGCCTATGACAGGTCTTTGACATACAACTGTGATTTTTGGACAGCCCCAAAAGCTTTCCTTGTTGTCGTTGTTGTTGTTGCTGTTGTTGCTGTGGCATATGTAAGTGTGTATGTTAATATGATTTTTGGTGTCAAATGTTTTGTTATTCCCCCTCCCCCCGCTCAACTTTTTTATGGGCTGCACTTTGCCTGCGCTTTTATAGCGACCGCAGATTTGTACATCAAGTGCTTTGCTCTGCCTCTTGCGCTCGCCCCGTCTCGCTCTGTCTCGCTCCGTCTCGCTCGCTCTGCAGCCATGTCTTTGTCTGTGTCAATCGGCTTGATTTGCTTTTGATTGTGCGCACTTGTGTCTTTATTGACAACGCCGTTTGGCTATATGTTAGATAAATAATTTATTTCATGCCAACATTGAGCAATTTGTAATTGAACAAACACACACAAGCACACACACCGAAATATCGTATACATGTGCGTGTGTGTGTATGAGAATGCTTTTGAATAGATTTTCGATTTCCCATCAAGTGCAATTGAGGAATTGAGTTGAACAAAAGCCAAGCGCAAACATGTTATCAAGTGTCGCGCTGACCGTAATTAATGCATCAATTTTTAAATAGTTCTCGCAAATAAAACAACAAACAATACATAACTCGAATTGCATTTTAATTAGATAAAACATGCAATGAATGCAACCCATAAATAGAAATGGGCCCTAATCAATTAGTAACAGGAACTTAAGCTCATGTTGATTTATGCAAATTTCTATTGACTATTCATTAAAGAAAAAAAAATGAATGAATGAATCGTTGCACAAAACCCTACCTTAATAAAGTCTTTAATTTACTTTGAATTCTTTAATTTTTCAAGCACTTTATTAAATTATCTATGTATAAAGACCTCATAAGATAGATTCTTAAAGTTTTCAAGGCAGCTTTTTACAAGTTCTTAAGATTTGCAAGGAACTTTCAAATACATGACTCTTTTGAAACACATTCATTTTGTTTTAATGACTTGTTCAAAATATTTTTCAGCAATTTCTTAAACAAATTCTTTATAAAGACATAATTAAATATATATTCTTAATATTCTTTAAGCACTACCTTGGATAATTTCTTTATCTTTCTTTAGAGAAACTCTGGAACATAAGGATTCCTTTTTTGATACATGCTAACGCTTAGTTTTTGACCTAACTAAAAGTCTTTTCTTTCTAAATATCGTATCGTATATCGTATCGTATATCGTATCGTATTTGAAAGGCACACAGGCACAAAGTGTGCCTTAAACTTCGGCTTTCAGGTTCCGGACTTTCAGTTTAAAGGATATATAAAGGATATATCGCTACTCACATATTTTTGTTTGTCAGATTTCGTCGTTTGTTTCTTTGTTGCCCTTTTTTTTGTTTCGCAAGCAGCATATAATAAATTATTTTCGAAACAGCGAGCAAAACAATGTCATTTATTATGCCGCAAATTATTTGTCACTATTTTGTGCACTTGTTGTTATATTTTCCGTTTTGTTTATACTTTTGGGCACATTTTTTTCTGTTTATCGGCCCGTAGAGCGCGGCGCACACATCTCAGATCTGGGCCTGGGCCTGGGCCATAATTAATTTGGCCACAAAGACATTCACAGCCAACTACCGTGTGGCCTCCAAACAATGGCAAACAAATTGATTAATGACAGCGTATTAAACAATAATCGAGATAGGCCGCGGCGGCGGGGTTACCTACGGGGAGGAAAAAAAAATATGGTTCGCCCACGCGCAACATTTTTTTCTTTTTGCCAACCACACACAGAAAAGGTTTTATCAACGACCAAAAATTTGCTCTTATTGTTATTGTTATAGTTGTTGTTGTTGTTGTCCGCTCAAAACAATTCATTTAAATAATAGCCGGTCCACTTCCCAGGCCAAACCGGAGGAAGCACATCATTTTTCATATTCTTGTGCGACGGCAACTCCAGCACGGAAATTAATAATGTGTAATTAATATTTGCTTAAACGGAATCGTAATACTTTGTGCAGGCTAATATATGTAGATATTTGTGCTACAGTGAAGCCTAGAAATGTGAACTGAAGAAAGCTAAAAATTCATTTGGAATTCATTTGTAGTTAAGAACTAGAATCGACTATGCACAACTTCAAAGGGCGACAGAAGCATAAATTCAGTTGTAATTAAGATTTGGAATCAAGTTTTTGATACTTAAATATGCGGCTAAATAGGGAAAAGATAATGTGTAATTAAGAACTTGCATGAAATGCATAAAACTTCAATCAAGTCTTGATTAGTATTGCATTAAAAAAGATTTAAATTAATCTTGCTGCACTGTTATATCCTTGAAGAGCGTAAACAAAGCATAGAAGAAGACATCTCCGACTTCTATCATTTGTTATAGTTATGTCCGTGCGTCCGTCTGTCCGTCTGTCCGGCTGTCTGTTTCCTTTCGAACTAGTCTCTCAGTCTATCTTCATTAAAGTTTGCATAGATTCGTCTTTCTATTGCTGGCAGTTCAGTATGACGTAATCGATCGGAACGGTGAACAGATTCTTTAAAAAACTTTAAACTTAACTCAAGAAACATTTATCTAATTAGTTATATTCCTCTTGCCACATTTTCCAATACATACATTTGTTGTTATTAAAAAGGCATTCACTCATGCATACGCACGCACACACACCAACACATTCATGCATTCCATTCAGTGGCACTCGAACTGTAATTACAGCTACTCAGGTTTGGCAAGCACTTCAAAAATGCCCATTTGCTGCAAAGGATCTTTAATTTCTGCTTCAAAGCATATTCTAGGCGAAACTCTTGTTCCGCATGCATACGGATAATAAATATGTCGCAGACACTTGAGGCACATATACTCCCCGGAGGCATACTTCATTTATGCAGGCGCACACACACACACACACGCACACACTCGCAGAACCCAGCCAACGTGCAACCGAAAGCTACCCCCAAAGGCAAATTTTCAGCTCCCGTTGCCCATCCTCCATTCTCATTGTCGCTCCGAACATGCACTTCAACGTGCCACGGCTTGCACTCTCAATTATGACTTAATTCGTATCTAATGGATATTTTCTGTGAAAATTTCATGATTAATCGCTGCCTTGAGGGCTGCCCGCCAGAAGGATGTCATCGGGGGTTGCTAGCCTACGAATGTGGCTGAAGCCAAAAGATTGTGACTGTGACTGAGACTGCTGCGACTGCAGTTGTTCACACATGTTCACAAAGAGCAAAAAAAAAAAAAAGTGTTACCAACTGTGGTTTGGGGCAACGCTCGAACAATGCCCAAAACGCCTGAACCGACCGAACCACCCGCCCGACCGTGCAATAACTCAGCTCCCAACTTTCAAGTTCTTTTTCCATTTTGAAAATTTGCGATTAATACTCCCCCGCACATGTTTTTCGGGCGGTCGGGGGTTGCAATTGTTGGGGTGTGTCGGGCCGACAACGACATCGACATCGTTATGCTTTAGGCAGCATATGCGTTAGTCTACGGCGACGTGTTGCAACTTCCGGCAGTCGTAGTGCGAAAACTCAAAAAGGAAAAACTGATTACGCGGCAACACTTGGCGACACTTTTTGCCATGCACTTTCCAAGAATGTGACTTTGAGTCCCGTTTCCCCCAGATTTTTCACACTTTTCAGTTCGGTTTGCCGGCTTTTTTTCTTTTTTTGTAAACCGAAACGAGCTGCAGCCAAATTCAAAAGCAACTCACAGAAAAAAACAGCAACAAACTGCAATCGAAGGCGGCTTTTCTTATCTACGGCACATCAGCGCCATCTATGTGCGTTTAGCTGAACTAGCACATGTGAGAGGGTTGGGAAAACTTGATGCGATTGCATTTTTATCTAACCGAGCGAGAGAGAGAAAGAGAGAGAGAATTAATGCTAACTGAGGAATCCGATTGAGTTGAATGCCGGCAAAACAGAGCCAACTCTCGCACATTTTACTCGCTCTCCCGCTCTTTCTCGCTTGTGCTTGGGCTCTCTGTTTATCTTTGGCAATGCATTCCTCTTTTTTTTTTAGTTGTTGTTGTTGTTGTTGCCGTGACCGCTCCCAAAAAATCTGATTTGCATATTGTGTGCACTTCAAGCCGCACTGAATATCTATTGATATTTGCCGATAGAGCGATAAGAATTTGTGTGTTATTAACTTATTAGACAGCGTAACGAGACTCTGTGCGGAAATCTGTTCCAATTGGAAGATCGTCTTAGAGAGAAGAGAATAGACTTTTGGGTATCAAAAGAAATGAAAGTAATGTTAACTTATTTTATGGGAAATATATTATTATTGACATTAATCTGACCTTTTTGATAATCTAAAGCTATTTATTGGTAACATTTACAGTAAATATAATAGCCGGCTTTTATTCTAGCCAAGTGATCTTTCCATTATCGAAGCCTTCAAGAATGTGTTAAGCTATGCCTTTATTTGTCTAGGCTATTCTGCAAACTGCTTCCGAATGCTGTAGACTAATTTGTTTGCTTGACAGCTTCATGGAATCGGCGGGCACTTTGTCGCACACGTCGCTTTTGCACACCTGTGCCCACTACACCCATAGCGGGCCAATTGAGTACACACACACACTCAATAGACACCCACGAGTGTTGTAAAAATAAACAATAGAGCACAAAAAAAACAAGCGAAAACAAATGTTCAATGAGAGTATTTCAACGCTAGCCAAGTTTCGAACCACGCGTTTATCTAACTCAATGAGAGTCCAATTTGAATCCAATATGAGTGCGACACACGCTCTCGCTTGCGCTCTCTCACTCAATGCTTATCAGTGGCTCTCAGATACTTTTTGGCCTACCCAATTCGTTGGGTTGGCTTCGTGCGCGTCGGCTTTCGTGCGCTCGTGTTGCCGCACGACGTGAGAGAGCGAGTAAGAGAGAGAGGGAGAGCGAACGAGCGAGCGAGCGAGATACTTTAGTTCATAAACAAGTTTCGTCGCGTGCGGTGCCCGCCGCGCTCTCAGATACTTTTTGCCAGTTGAGCCGAGTACGTGAACGTGTCTGGACGTTTTTATGGACAAGCGAATTGAGTGCCCCCCAAAAACAGCAACCGAAACAAAAACCGAAACCGATACCGAAACCGAAACCTAATCCAAAACTCAAACTGAACCGTTAGCCAAAACTAATACAGCTGCCGTTTTAGTTCGAGTGCCGCAGTCCAAGTGCTACGCAGTTTTTCGCGCGTGTCCAAATTTTCCGCCCCGCCCTCTGCCCACTGCACTCTGGCTGTGCCTGTTGTATCTGAGCGGTAACCCGTTTTCGGTGCGGCGTGTGTGCGAAAACTAATCAAATGTTTGCGTCGCGTTTATGAATGATCTTTTTTTGCCAATTGCCAATTGCCAATAGCCGATTGCCGTTTGCCAAACGCGTATCTCACAGATACATTTGCCATCAAAAATCGAGCAAATATTGCCAGTTTCTTTTGTTTGCCGAAATTCGCTTTTGTTTTGGTTTTTGTGTGTCGCGCAACAATCAATTAACGCCAAGTGTTTTCCACGCACAATTTTCCAGCGTAAGTTTTAATTAAGTTCGCTTTAAGCCTTATTAATGTCCAACATCTTGAGTTCGGGCTTTTGTTTTGTTTTCATTTTTATTTATTTTTGTTTTTGTCTTCCTGTCAGTCCACAGCTTGCGTGTAATTTATATCTTTAGCTTCGAGCTTGCAGCAGCTCAGGAAATTGACTCAATGAAGTACTGACAGTTGTTGTCGTTGTTGTTGTTGTTGTTGTTGTTAGCCAGCGAGCAGAGCGATCGATAAGGTTTTTATGAGTTTTTCGGTTTGTGAAAATTTGTAATCATTAATTATGTCGTACCCAAAAATTTTCAGACAGTGGAAAACAGGTTTGCGTTTCGTTAGAAGATCTTAAAGCTTGTGCAATTCCCGGGAACTTGTTAGGTGCTGTTGTCGTCCTCCTTGTGGCCGGTCGTGTTTGTTCTCGCACTTAGATGTGAATCTCTCAGTCTCAATCTTTCATGAATGAAGCTCGATCTGAGAGGTTCCAGAGCTTCGTCTGGAATTCTGGCTGGGCGGCTGGGCGTCGACACAGAAATGTTTGTGTTTTAGGTCTTTATGTGGAAGTGCTTGACACTTCTGCGGAACAGTTACCATTCCCGGTTTGTTCTTGACTGATGGAAGCTGCTGATGTTTACTGGGCGTGTTCACTCTACGTATGCCTGTGTGTGTGTGTGTGTGTTTGGCTTAGAACAGTTGCTTAAGGGCCTAAACGTGAGCTGACATAACGTTGGGTTTGGCTTGTGTTAGCTGCATGTTGTATAACATTAGAAGAACTCAATTGCCAAGCGTTAGCTGAGGTTTGGGTAATTCAGAAAAATTGCTGTAGGTTGCGTAAATTCTTTATAAAAATAAGAGCAGCTGCAAAGATGGAAGCCCAGGCAGAAAATAAAGTATAAATTTAGTTAACATTTTTAAATATTTAAACATAGCTCTAACTTTGACTGAGTGTTAAGCAGATATTCTGGCGTACATCAGACGGCCAAAAACAATTAGGCAAAATCTGACTTGACTCATTTAAATAATATCAAAACTAGTAAATATTTAAAATTTGCTCTAACTTCGACACGATTCTATGCAGATATTCCAGCTTTTATCTATAATATTATATTAAATTTTAAGCTAAGCTCTAACTTTTATTTAATTCTTAGCAGTTGTTCTGGCTTAGATCTTAGCTGACAGTTAATTCTTGCTATATGGTGTACATTTTGCCCATAATATAGTTTTAGGCTGTTCCACTCCAAAAGAGCTGCCACCAATTACATCATTTAACATTACACAACACTTGCACAACTTCTAATGACAGCTTTTAACACTATATAACACACACACACGCACACGCACTTTTGTAATCGCATTAACAAATTTGCGCACAGCAAGCAAACCATTCGCAGTTTTCCAATCATTCGGTTGCAACATATGAAAAATGTATGGAAAACAGAAAATTTATGTTTACTATAAACACACACACAGAAAGGCAACAGATAAACAAACGCAGCTAATTACGTTCCTGTTGAATGGGCACATCATCAATATGATCAAAGAATATATCTAGATGATATTTATACACATATATATAGATATATATTTGGGTTTTACATTCTCGCCGCTTGCCACTTGAAAATGTTGCATAAGCAGCAGCCAGCGGCAGCCACAAATTTTCCGGCATGTGCCACATGCTTTTTAACCTTGATTAAGTTGACGCTCTAATGATGCTGCTAATGCTGCTGCTGCTTGACGATAATGATGCTAATGATGATGACGATGATGATGGGGGCAACCATAACATCATTAGCAGCTTCTCTCACAGTTCTTAGCGAGACTTTAACACCGGGACGTGAGTCTCGGGCACTTTTAATTGCCGCCTGGCACTTAGCTAATGTAATTTATATTACTCCTTATGCTCTAAAAGCTTTAAGTAGCCAACAAGAAAACAACAACAACAACAACAACAAGAAGAAGAAGAAGAACGTTAGAAAACCAGCAGCAAAGTGCTGCAGCAGCAGCCAAGTTCTAAAAGATACCCGAAAATGTTGGGGGGGGAACAAAAAAAAGTTTTGTTTATATTTACCTAACATTGTACTTGAAAGATATTTTCGTTACTTTTTGTGGCACTTCTCCCACTCCCCCCCCCAACTAACCAGCTTCGCTTCACTCGGCTCTTCACAGCCTGTTTACGGCTCTTCGTGTTTGTTTATCTAATGGCTAAAAAATATTTAAGCCGTAAAATTGTAGCCGTGAGTTGGCTAAAAAATGCTGAAAAAAACGTTGCCTCGTGTTGAATTTTGTTTCTGGTATTTACACAAGTCATAAATACGTTTTGAGAGCCAAGTAAAAAAAATGTTGAAAAGGTTTAGGACAGCCGGGAACTCAAACTCGGACTTGCATCTAAGCTCGGCTCCTCGTCTCGTCTCATCTCATCTCGTCTCGTCGTGGCGATAAAGTCGCACATAAAACTTGAATAATACACAATTTTCCTCTTGCTATATTTGAAATTTATGTAAATTTTCTTGCTGCCGTCCGACGCTGTCGTTTCCCCACCCCCAGGTGGCAGGCTGTCTCCACAGACTTTCGGTTATCTTGAATGTTTTTCCTGTTGGTAATTAAAAAGTTTTTCCGTCTCTCATTTGCGTCTTGTCTGCTTAGATTAGCTAATGCAGGTTGAAATTTAAAAATTTGTAAATGTATGCGTCTCAGCGTGTAAAATGGCCTTGAAACTGGGCCATAAATCTTGTTAGTGTTAGTTCTTGGCGCACTGATAACACGGCGAACTCCACATCTTGAGCAGAGCAAGGCCCTCAAGTGGCGGCATTTTAATTTGGAAAGTTAGGTAGAGGCTTAAGCAGGTGTTGCGTGGGAAGTTCCATGAATACAGTATACTACCATTATACTAGCTAAGATTTTCTTGAATGCCTCGTACAAGTTACTCCAATTGAAAGAATAGAATAATTAGTTATATACAATAATAATATTGATTATGGTTTACACAGTGAAAACTGTCTTGGGCGGACGGCGACCGGGGGGCACTTGTTGTCCGGTCAAGAGGCGTGTCCGTTAAGAGCAATTCAAAAAGTCTCTCGTTCAGGCAGCTGTTTGAACTGTGATTTGTAAACCTGGCTTTCTACAATACAAAGCACAGGGGGCTGAAAGGCCTAAAGGATTTAAAGGCCTAGATAGGAGGAATCAAAGAATCATGGGCTTGTATATATGTAAAAAATCCACTGTCAAGGCCTAAGCTATTTACTAACTAGAGCTGATTCTCCTCCAAAGCTCGTATTTTTTCCAAACAAACCATCTTTCATCGCTCGATCTATGCCTCAGCTGCTTTGGTTTGATCTTCGGCTCGTATTACAAACTAAAATGAAATTCCGCATTGGAGCCAGCTTGCAGCCTTGGTATAAACAGCTCTACTTAGTAAATGGTAACAAGTTTTTCCATATCATATTTCTGTTTCCGTTCGCAGCTCACATAATTACTCAGTTCGGCACATGTTCATCCATTTCTGCTGCTCTTGCTAGACAGCCTGTGTTTAGCATACATTTGCACATGCCCTCAATCCATATTTGACAGCAGTTCCAATGCTGTAGCTCACACATTCCAGAACCATATCATTTGGTCTATCAATTATGAATTCTGAAATGCCTGCGAGTGGCGTGATTTTTAGCTCGGACCTGGCTGCTAATCAGATGTTGAAGCTAGCTGCAGCAGCGGCAGCAATTAATAAGTCCACACACATATCGAACGGTGCCCAAAGGCAGGCAGGTTGAATAGCTTCGTATGGGGTTTAGGTTGAGGACTTGACCTTGCCGCAGAACGCGGCACACAAAAGATCATTAGTTGGAGCGTCTAATAAAAACGTTTGATTGCCCATAATTATGGTTAAGTTAAAATGACAGAGGAGACGCCGCCGGGTCTCAAGTTGTTAGCCCTTGTGCCAAAATTAGTTTAAACGTCTTTGAGATGAAGGCAGGCGGAAAACTTGTTCGCAAACTTTCATGTAGCATGCATTTTATGGCTTAATTAAGCGGCAGATAGAAGTGGAAAACGAGAGAGAGACAGAGAGAGAGAGAGAGTGTGTATGAGAGAGAGCGAGCATGTCGACTATATAATCGAGATAAAGTGAAATAAACAAGCTGAAGCTGACACATACACGCACACACATACACATGACTGTTTGTGTCTTGTGTACAACGCGTCGTATGCATAATATAATTAATAACCATAAATGTTAATTGCGCATACGCCACGTTAGTCAACAATTCGCTATTCGACCTGTACAAGTTGTACGCTTGCTTTATGCTCATCTCTGCTTGGCATTTGTTTCCCCACAATATTTTGCCAGCTGTGAGCTTGTCAATAAGTTTTACCCAGCCTATTTGTAGGCACGTGTCCTTCGTCCTGTCCTGCCACCCGCAATACATGTTTGTTTGCATTTGCCTAGGTGAAAAGTGTGCGTTATGAAAACATTTTCACGGGCCTCTACCAGTCGCCTACGCGCATATCCTTCGTGGCGTGTGTATGTGTGCGCTTTGTGCCGAAAGTTTTTGTCAGTTAATTAAGCAAATATTTTTTGTTTACCCAGTTAATTTGCTTTGTCGACCCCCCCTTTCCAGCCAACAACAAATATTGTTGACATGTGCGGGTGGCTTAGTAGTTGTTGTTGTTGTTGTTGTTTTCGAAATTAACTTGGCTTAATTTGGCGAGTGGCTTTGGGCAAAAAGTTTTGGCTAAGATAGTTTGGGCCATTTAATCGCTTTGGCTGGCTTTGTGGCTTAGCTATTTAGTTGAAAGCCAAAAGCATTTCATTTAAACTAAGCTTCTAATTGCCTTATCATATGTAGCCTGAGTATTTCGACAACAATGGAAGAAGAATACGCTTTACACATCGAACTGCAGATATAATTATTTAGCATTTACTTATAACAATTTTTCCAATGTGAATCATTTTTCTGAGCTCAGTATCAAGCTAAACAAAATCTATAAGCTGGCAGCCAATGCCAAGGAACTTTCTGGTTGTTTTGTTTTTGGTCATTTTGTGAAACTTGGCTGCTGATAAAGCAAATTTAACATTGTCACAAGTATCAATAAACCCATAAATTTAAAAAAGCAGAGCGCACACAACTTTACACAAAATGTGCTCGAAAAGAAATCAAATAAATGGGAAAGAAATGTTTGTTGTCAGCCCATATTTCCTCGCATTTAGTTTCATTTTCATTTCGATTTCATTGTTGTATTTTATATTTTGTTTTATTTGGCTTGCTTTTATTTATGGACCGCTTGTATTCCGGGGGCGTCAACTATGTGGCCACAGCATCAGTTAAGTTCTCTGGCTTGCTTGGCTTATCTATATTTTGTCAACTTCGAGTGTAACAAATGTTTGCATATTTTGCCCCGTCTGTGTCCCAGTGCCATTTTATGAACATGTTTTCGCCCATGTTTGCAGTGTTCGGCTCTTTAGTTATTCCTTCTTTTTGTACCCTTTGCGGAGGGTATTATAATTTGGTCGTGAAATGTGTAACGCATAGAAGGAGACATCTTCCTGATCAGTATCAACAGTCGAGTTGATAAAGCCATGTCCGCCTGTCCGTCTGTCTGTTTCTATGCGAACTAGTCTCTCATTTTTCAAGCTATCTTTATGAAACTTTGCAGAAGTCCCTTTTTCTGTTGAACGCAGCACAAATGTCAAAACCAACTGGATCGGACCACTATATCATATAGCTAGCTGCCATTGGAACGATCGGCCTAAAACTAGGTTTCGGCATTAACTATTTTCCCTGTGCTTCTTAGAAACGGGCAAGGCACTATGAAAAGGTTAGGTCTGCCAGGGTATTAGATCTTCGGCGTGCCAAAGATAGCCTTTCTTTCTCGGTTTGTTTTCGGTTAGGCCCCAACAATGTTCAACTATTAAATGCCTGAGCAAATTTTAAATGTATTTTCATTGTTTTTATGGTCAGTAGTATATTTCGAAATGTTTATTTCTATTTGCTTTTTGGAAAATATGCCCACATGTAGCTGCTTTGAGTTGGGCCAAACAATATTTTATGTGTGCTCTGTCTGCCGGCATATAAAATGCGCAAACAGATGGTTGTGGAACTTGACATGCGGCCGTGACATGGGCGTTGCACGCGAGCAGACGTTAGGGAAAAACTATAATTCATGTGCTGAAAGTTAAAGATTAAAGACCAAATCGAGCATCGAATGTTAATGTGCCATATAAAGAGACCTTGTAACAAATGCGCATCAGCTAATTATGAACTCTATATAATTTGGCCTAACTAGGCTGCTTTGGGAATACTTTGCCTTCGATCTGAACCTGATTGTTCAGGTCTCTGCTAGATGGTCATTCGACCCCGTCCCAATGCCCCAATCTTATCTATACATTATTTCTACATTATATTCTGGTTTGCTCGATGTTAAGCCAGCTTTGTGCCTGGTCTACAGCTGCTTTTGTCGCCTACTGCGCTGTCTAGGCGCAAGTATACACAAATATTGACCAGGAAGAGTCAACGTCGTCGGAGCTATATGTGTGTGTGTATATATATATAGGTAAATAGAGTCCATTAGCACTTCCAGAGTTCGATATGTTCTCAAATACAACGCTTGCACAACAATTGCAGTCACAGTTTATAGAAATCAGAACTGGCTGCGCAGCTAGAAGTCACGCCTTGGGGGCTGCTCCACACAATTGGCTGAGTTTATCTTATCGCGGCTGCTGACGGCGGCTTATCAGCAAAAATGGAAAAGGTAAACAAAAGATAAAGCACAACGCGCTGAAATACTGACTCGAAGTCGACTCATTTGCCTGCCTGCCTATATACAGATATCTATATATATACATATATATATATACATATATCTATGAGTATGTAGGAATATTCTCTAGCGCAAAATGACGCATTGAATTCTGATGGCCGCCGGCCAAAACATTTAGAAATTTATAAATACCCATCAAATCACTTTAATGGCTGAAAACTCAAAGAGTTCATCAAAATGCCAACAAAATTAAGCAAAATTTATTTGATGCTCAAAATCATTAACCAATTTCTGGATATATCTTTGCTGAAATGTGCAGTAAAATCTCGCTTTGCTCAAGATCTGGCCACATCGACTACAATTAACCGTTTGGTGTGAATGGCACGTTCCAAGCGGCTGCGATCTGCTTATGAATGCACAGGTAAAGGTTGTGCGTGGCACAGGTAAAACTAGGCCTCTCACGGCTGCTTTCCATTTCTATTGGGCCAACGTGAGTGCAATTCTTAAACAGACGCTGCGTACGCATGGCCGGCAAATAATTTAAATTTAATTTATAATTGCTTAAACATTTGGTTTTTAATTGTTTATCGGCTAACTCGAAAATAATAGGCCAAATATTGGGTTAATTATTATTGCTTGTCGCTCAGCTTTATGTTGCAGTTGTTGTTGTTTTGGCTGTTGTTGTTGTTGTTGGTTGTTGTTGTTGTTTGTCTGTCTCCGACTCGGTTCATTTACAGCTGGCGACGTGTTTTGGCTTTTATTTGCAGTCGCTGATTTCATTTTTTGATTGGGTTGTAAAAAATTAATTACAAAATATGTACTTTTAATAGACTTTGGCTCGGCTTTGAGCCGAGTTATTAAACTGATTACGTCTAGCAAAAGGCAAATTGTTTTGACTTTGACTTGTTTATTTGTTGTTGCATGCTCAGAATTCTGAACTTTGTTAAATTGAGTTTAACTACTGAAATTATGTGAGTTGAGCAATGGAAGTTGTTCGAAGCTTACGGCTGATAATTATACAGAAATATTTGCATCAAAAGTCAAGGCTTGTTATCTCAAATAACAAGATAAAGGCAACGTAATCAGTTTGTGCTGCAAACAATCAAAAACAAAACTTTTTTTGAGCTCATTAACAATAATAATGATTCCCCTATTATTTACTTTAACTATTGCGGTATACGCATAACTTGTTTACGTAGAATTGTTTACTTTTTATCAACACATTTCGCATAGAATTTTGCTTTCAAGACCTGTTTAACGGCTTACATCATATCAATTAACTTTGCATAGCCTTCGGGTTTGAACCAGCATGCAAAATAAATGACATTTTCATGTCTGTGCCGTTTACACTTAGTATATCGCATAACGCGAATTTGCATTTAGCTTTCAGTTTGTTTTTATTTATTTTAGATTCTTTTTTTTTTTGTTCCGATTCGTTTCGCTTCGCATTTTGAATTAATTTTTGTGTATTTATTTCTCATGCATGCGAAACGTGTTTTGCAATGCCAAAAATGACATTCACAGCCATTTGACACAGTCTCAACAATTTCACAGAGTCTGGGCAAATACAAATTTGGTTGCTTTTAACTGAACGATCTTTAAACAAATGACTTCATTTCTTGCTGTTGTTGTTGTTGTTGTTGTTGTTGTGCTTGATGTTAGTTAAGTGACTTGGACTTGGCTGTCAAGGTGAGTCGCGTCGTTTGTATTTAAATGCCCCTCCCCACCCTTTCAGCTGAGAGAACTTTGCATAGTTAATTAATAATTAGCTGTTTCATTGTTGAACAGGTGGCGTCTGCGCCCGACCACGCTCCTTGTCCGCATTTAACCAAAAGTTGAAACGCCCGCCGCTTGCTGCCCATCGTTAAATATTCAAATGGACTAGATTTTCGATTTCCATACGCACATCGCGCTTTGGTCACACTCGATCTGTGCGCTGCGCCCTCCTTCAAGCGTTTCGTTTTGTTTGTCTTTGTCTATTTGGTAAACATGGGATCGACCCAATAATTAGTTGCACTTAAGTACACATTAGATAAGTGCGCGTTTACAACTGCAACGCCCGAAGAAATGTCTTGACATTTCCTATGGTGAAATTGATTAAATGTAAATATAAAGTTGTATAAAATTATATTCCCTCCGCCTCCCCCTCCCAACTCTAACACTCACTAAAGGGTGCGTTGTCTAAGCCACAAATTACACACTAACCACACTGCCGCGAGCCAATTCAAATTGTACGATTCGATTTTTCGATTTGAGGGGGGTTTCACCCGAAATTATTGATTTTCCCCATGCGAGTTTTGCTGATTTGTTTTGTTTGTCTGCTTAGCGCTGTGCAGCTCGCTGTTTGTCTGTTTGTTTATTTGTTTGTTTAATGTTTGTTTGACTCGAAAATTATTTGGGTTAAATCAACAGAAGTGTAATCAATGAATAGACGAAAGCGCCGAACAAAACCAGACAAATATCCGTAGAGCGTAGAGCCCATGACAAAAGTTAAAGAGTGAAAAACGAAACCGCATTTGAAAATGAAAATAAAAATATTGTATTTATTGCTGGCTGCATAATTGCTTCCTGTTTGTTGATTCATATGGTTGTAGCTCGATTTGTTTAATAATTTCGGTTTTCGTAGCTCTAGTAGGGTCTAGAGCAGGCAAAATTGCAGATCTGTCGCGTTTAAAGTCGAAAGACTTCCGCAATCTATCTGTGTACTCACTAAATCTTGCAGCATTTGCTATTCAAAAGTGAATTGCTTAAGCTCGACAGCTCTTGGGCTCGTGTCTTATCTCTCATTGGCCTCTAAGTGCACACACTTTGGCACAGTTGAGTTGTCACAGCTGAGCGGAAGCTCTGTGCTGGGGGGCGGCGACCCCTCGGGGGTCTACATGCCTGCTTGGGAGAATTGTGCGCCAATTAAAGGCGACCTCTAAGCTCTTAAAGTTCGGCCCCGGCCTCGAGGTGGCAGTTGAACTTAAAGAGCCGCCAAGACAAACTAATAACGGGCTTAAGCTAAAGGCGAGTGTGCTAAAAGGTTTGCACACCGTCGAGCAGTGTTGACAAACAGCCATAAAATGCCAGACACGGAGGCAAAGGATTCTAACAAAGGGGCGCGACAGAGAGGGAGCCGCTAAGTTGGGGCACGTAGACAAGGGAAGCACATTGTGTGCTGGTGAAATAAAATGCTAAAATTATTCATTTTGCAAATAAGCAGCGTAAATATTTAATTAACAACTCAGCGCACACACACATGCACGCTGGAGGGAGTGTAAATGTGTCTCACATGTGCGACGTGGATCTAAGGTTTCCTCGGAATACCTATGTGTGTGTGTGTGTCTGTGTGTGTGTATGATGGTAATATAATATTTATTTATATGTCGCAGCCAGTCGGAAGCAGTCACAGTCACAGTCAGAGTCAGAGTCAGAGTCACCTACGTGTAGAAGACGACGCGTTGTGACGTCACAATGTCCCGAGCAATGACATGCGTTGCCTTTGCCTCGGCAATTGTTTTATGTGTCGGGTCTCGGGTCGATGGCATTAACGATAACTTTTATTAATTAAATCGATCGATTCATATGAGCAACTAGGTGCAAAGCTGATTCAGATTTATAGCTCAGGTAAGCGATTGGTCTAGGATTGTGAAATTTGGTATGCAGGCTGGTAATCATATTCTCTCCAGATAGATGTATATATTTCCTGAAACAGAATATATATTTACTAGAGAAGAGATTTTTTACTATATTCACAAGTTTCTAGACTGATTTATTCCATAATCAGAAATCTATTCATAAGCTAATTTCTAACAGCTTCCATTAAATACATATTTCTTTATCATATTACGCCTTTAAGCAAATTTCTGCTGGCATTCATTTATTGCTCGCACCTTCGAGGAACTGCTCTCATGTGCGAAGTCCTTGCTTAAGATTGTATCGCTCCAAGTTTGATTTCATTAACGCAACTGGCTGCCCAGGTCCAGGGCCTGGCACAGAACTAAGCGCTTGACTGGCCCAAAAGACGCCGGCCAACTAGTTCTCTTACCCGCTTTTCCCCATGCCCTCGGCTTGTGTGCCCTGACTAATTAAATTAGTTTAGTCTGCAGCAGAAATTTGCTGTTATTATATTATTTTGTTGTTGTTATTGCTTGGCTTTAATTGCTGCTGTGCCATTGTCGGGCTGCAGAAATGACTTAATAGATTTAATGCCAGGTTTCCGGGGCTTGCTGGTTACGAAAATTTCATTTGCCGGCGGTTACTTTTGGTTTTGCGGGGGGCTGAAACTAAAAGCGGCTTTGGGAAAATCGATGCGGCTCGGCTGATAACTGATAACTAACAAATTCGTAGCAAAATAAAGCAATTAATAACAAATATGTTTATGCATTTTATAAGCCATCAAAAGCGGCTCAGCACGTGCCAATTGGCAGCTAGCTGCTTGGACCCGGGGGATTTAATGTGCAGGTGCTTAAATATTCCATTAAAAGCGCGTTAGAAATGAGCCCAGGAAGTAGCTGAAGGTAGCTGGAAGCGCGGCACTCTGGACTTACGAGCAGCAAAAAACAAAAAGGCGAAGGCAGCAGTAAAATGTTGGTTTATTTCATTGTTTCAATGCGTTGCACAAACAACTCGTAAAAGTCAGCAAATATTATTGCCTAGGCTTTGGGGTCGGGCTATTAAAATGTCATCATGCCGGCAAGGGGTGAACGGGGTGAACGGGGTGAGCGGGGTGAGTGGGGCGGGCCTAGCCGGTGAACTGTGAATGATAAGTCAAAACACGCAACTTCAAATCGTGCGCCTGCTTTTATTGGCAGTCCAATTCCCAGTACTCCCAGGTTGACGTATTTATTATTTAACACCTTCCATCAGCCAGAGTGCCCCAGAAGAAGCAGAAAGTGAAGCAGAGACCCAAGCGGAAAATACCTATAAAATGTTGACCTTTTTGCACGCACCCACAGACATGGAGACATCGGCCCACAACCACCAGCCCACGCAAGCTGGGTGGTCTGTATGCTTCTTTTTTTATGGGGTACTCTAGTTTTTACGAGTCGGCACACCATAGGTTAAAATATTTAAAAGTGTGCTTAATTATGCTGTGAAAAAATAAGGTACGTAAAGTAAAGAAATTCTCAAGACACGACGGCAAAGTCTTTTCAACAATGTTATTTCCATGGCGTGACGAAAGCTTTTCTTAAAAAACAATAGAACAATAAATCTGCTGCTTACAATGAATAACGGTTTGATTCAATGCGCGAAAGCTCAACGTATTGGGTAGACACATATACGCAAAAACTGCAGCTGCAACTGTGATATCTTATGTTTCATACTGAACACTTTTATATAGATATTAGTAATTGCACAAGTATTAGTGAGCTTTTGACCAAACAAAGCTCTTTATATGCCAGTTCTATATCTGTGCTTAAAGCTCATAGTGTTATAGTGTCCATGTGAAGTACGAGTGTGAACTGAAAGCTTGGCTTCACTCGATTATCTTTGCATGATTTAATCTAATATAATTTATGCTGCTTAGTTAATCAAGCTCATCTTGTATTAAGTGCATAACTACATTTTCTAACTGTATTTTTAATTTGCTCTATTTACAGTTAAAAGCCGTGAAGCAGCAATTTCAGCACTGGCCTCCACAGCTGCTAACTTTTGGGGTAAGTTTCAACTACATATCGATCTAAACGCACAACTCTCCAACTGCCCAAGTGTCCAAATGTCCAAGTGTCCAATCTGCTCTGTTCACGTGTTGTTTAACACGCTCTGGCGGCTGCCTGTTACCAATTCCCCCAACCCAGATGCAAACTGTAACCCAAACCTAAACTCGTACCCAGACCCAAACCCAAACCCGTCGCTAGCTATTCATGTACGCTATCATAGAGACTCAAATTGAATTACAACAAACACGGGACTGACAGCCGAATGGCTTTGGATGTTGGCAGCGGTACGAGATGTGCTCGTTCGCATAAAATATGCAATTGCAAGTGCGGACATTGGAGGAAACTATGCAGACGACGGTCGCAGGTCTCAGGTGATATATCGCAAAACTAGTTTACGCAACATGTGGCATGTGCATTTTGCATGCCACAAGCACACACAGCGACTGGAGTGAGAAAGAGAGAGAGAGAGAGAAGGGAGAGGTAGAGCGAGACGTGCCACAAAAAAATTGACATTTTGACATGTGGCGGTACCTCAAGATTTGCCACAGATAAACTACAAATGGTCACCGGCGACCGGTTTGTGGCTGTGGCCCCGGCGTAAAGCGTATTTTAAATACAAATGTTATCTGCTGACCGAGCCCCGGCGAACAAGCAGCCGAACAAATATCAAAATGTGTGTGTGCAACCGTACGTGCCACGTTTTGTGGCTGCTACAATTTTTAATGGATTGACGGCAGACAGCGAATGCGCATTAGAAACCGGGCGGGTCCCGACCAACACCGAGTCCCAAAGTCATGCACAAGACATGAGCATCAGTTGAACTCCTTGTGCAGATGCACTCCCAGACTTGCCGCACTTGCCACACACCGCTTGCCGCCCGCCCCTCCAGCTGGCTTTGCATGCCAAATTTTCGCATGGCTACTGCAATTTTCTTTCAATAACTGGCCTCGGTCCAGCCAGTTGCCCGTTGGCAGTTGCCCAGTTGGTTAGGCACGTTCGGGCTTAAAGTATCTGTTGGATACTTGAACTTCTCGGTATCAGTTAACCACTCGCCCTGCTGCCGCTCGCTTGCCGGCCGAGGGTGGGCGCGGGGGCGCCAATGGGCGTTGCATTGCGACTATTTGATATTGCATATATTTATTTTAATTGCATTCGTTGTTCGCATCGCTTCGAGTCGCTTCTTGAGGTGTTTTCTCGCCGATAAAAAAATTTCCAATGTTGCAGCCATGACTTTCGACTTGTTCGGTTTTTGGGGCTCTTGTTTTCCGTTAAGCTAATTGGCAAATTGAACGGTAGTTTCGAGTTTTATATGCACTTTTGAAAACGTTTTCACATGAAAGCTCTTCTAGAATTTGATGAATATTTAACAAAGATTCTTAAAAAGATATTGTTTGATAGACTGAATATCTTTTTCTGTAAACTATTAACTTAGCTCACTGTTAGTTACAAAGTTTAAGTAATTTGATTTGAGTTTTGGAGTAAACTGACTGTAAAAGAAATATTTGAACAGAAATAGGAAGCACATAAGTTATAGATGGGCCTTGATGTTGCCTGTGGGAATATACATACTTGACATATTTAACATTTGCTTAAGATAAAATGAGATATGTAATAGTAAAAAGTTCCACATTGGATGTGTCTGGCTTTTATAGTCCCTGCGGTCAATCAGTTCACATTTGCGACTAAATGAACTTGGCTGGATCGAAGCAACTCTTGATGCTGCTCAAGAAATGCATTCCTCTGCATTTGTACCAAGTCCAAATACCTTTTTTATTTAACTACTTTTACAGTGCCTCAATTTAAGACCTAGCAAACATCTGCGTAGCATCTATATCTTCTTTCGTTTCTGTAATGTAACTCGTAATTGCCACATTTGCAGCTGTCTTTTGTTACGCATTGAAATCGTACATTTTGCTTGCAAATGACCGAACATTTTTGTCTAAAAGCATTCTTCATTCTCAGCTGCAGCCGCTCGGCGGCTAGACGTCTGCCTCCAACAGCCAGCACTCGACATCTGCCCAGCCCAGGCCAGATGAGCTCAGCTCTGCCAAGCCCTGCTCCTTCCTGTTGGCTTAGCTCAAGATAAAGTGATATGTGCCTGGCTTATGCCCACTCAATAGGTTTGGGAATCGCAGGTCTCATAATTGATATTCATATGTGGATATTGTGTTCGTCGTCCGGCCGCATCTCATTAGCATCGCATATCCTTGTAGGAGCCTGGGCTATGTGTCGAGTTACCTGCGCTTATAAATAAGCACATAATCAGGCGACAAAAGCGTCGCCAACAACAGCAGCAGCCGCGTGCATAAATAAATAAATAATTTGCAACAATTACCATAAGTTGCGCTGACATCTCCACTCGGCGTGTGTGTGTGTGTGTGTGTTGGCATTCAAGTTATGACTAACTTAGAGGCCAGTCTCTGCGCCAGATGATGATGTTGACTATGATGATGGTGTCAGTAGAGAGCTACCAGTCGATAAACATAAATAGCTGCCCCCCCTGACACCCTCTTACTATCAATTCGACCAGCAGCAGTAAAGTGTTTGACTTTATGGCCAATGGCCGACAGACGGTCGTCTCAGCTACAACATCTTCTTTGAGTCTGTGGAGTCGGCTTTAATTAGCGCTCGGCTCACAATTAAATAATATTTTTTCGCCAGCTCTCTATCTGAGCCCTCGCACCGCCCCCCAACACACACACACACACACTTTTAGTCTGTGATGCTGCCGACTTGTTAACTCGCTGCCTGACAGTTTGCCAACAAGTTTTAATTACCAGCACGACAGACAAAAAAAACACAACCAAATGTCTCCCGGGCAGTTAGTTTTGATAGTCGCTGCCTTTTTTTTTTAATGACACTCAACTCGATTTTGTTGTATTCTCTGTTTTTGTTGTTGTTTTGTGTATGCAAATACTTGCATTTTTTACGTAGTTTACGGCCTGTGATTGTTATCCGCACGTCGTTTTTTAAAGCGTTTATTTAGCTTTTGCACGCTCGGAGCTGAGGGCCCCGTCACTCTTCATTTGTTGCAAGGCGTTGCTGTCTTTATACATACATATATCTATATATATATATTGTTTTATTTGTTTTTGATTTGTTGCTAATTTGAACAGCAGCCCTTTTCTGGTATTTATTTGAAATATTTGCTTTATTTACGGCCCATCAATAGAGAAATACGAGTTGTCGCCACGATACACGAGCTCTGATTATGACAGGCCTGCAGGGCAACTGATGCTTCTGGCCTTTCGGTTTTGGGGCGTTGATTGTCGTCTCACATTGTGACACATTGACATGCATTTTGTCAATAAAACCAGCCAGCAGCAGTTTGTCATTTGATTTGATATTTTTGATGAAGGTCGTTTCTGTTAACGCTGTAAAGTGACGGAAATTTTGTGGCGACCTTAGCCAATTTGGCCTCTGGCAGTGGCAGGGCCTCAAAATATGTCCATGTCTCTCGTCGAGACCAATAAAATATATTTAAATGATAACAATTTGAGTTTGCTCTAGATTTAGCTTTTAATAATTGGCTTGCTTTACTGGCTTTACTGTACTTTATTTTATATAAACTACTTTAAACGGGATTTAAATGAGTTTGGCTCGCATGGAATTGACATGTATCTGGCAATGCAATCTCTGCGCTACTTGAGTGTTTAACTCATTTTCCTTGAGCACTTTGAGTCACTTTGAAGGCAGCTCCTTTTAGCTGCCATCAAAGCAGCAGGACACGCCCGGCTGACCACGCCCTCTGCTTGGAGCATACGCCCAGCAATACGCGAATTGCTTCTCTCTCTCTGTTCGCCGGCTTATTTACAACTTGACATTTCACTTGTCGGAATCGCGGCACTTCAATGCGCCCCAATTGCATTTTATGACAGACCAAACTGACCTACTTAAAGGCACTTTCCAGCGCACAGACACAGATACACACGCACACACACACACACACTGAGAGAGTGGGCTGTAACACCCTCGCAATGCTGGCGCTTTCGTCGTCCTTTTCAATCGCATTATAAATTTAATGTGTTGACCTTTTTGTTCGGCCTCAGCTCGACCGCAATTTCAATAGATTGGCTGCAGAAATCGGGGCTAAAGCGACGCTTAAAACCCTCGTAAAATTTAACTAAAATGTCCATAAGTAGTTGCCCGGGCCAAGGAGCTACTGCAAATCGAAACGAGCTACAAGTGAACAGCGTCTTTCAAGCTGCACACTCTATTAAATGTATCTTTGAGATACGCGCGCTTTAAGCGACGCGACGCCGTCCAGGGTTGTCGCATTTCATGCTCGCTGCACGCACGCTCTCCTCCGCTTGCCCGCCAATATCCTGAGCCATTTCCTGCTTTGTTTTTCGCCCCTTTGTTAGAAGGTCGCCACTTTTTCTTGGCACTCGCTCAAGTCATGGGTAAAAATTTTGTCACAAAAGCTGCGTACCGGGCGTCAGCGCAAAAAAAAAACAAAACTTTCTAAAGAGTTCTTAGTTTGTTGTTGTTGTTGTTGTTGTTGTTGTTGTTGCTGCTGTTGCTTGGCATTGAATAAAACGTCTTCAACTAGAAGCAAAACATTGTAAATTGTTTTTCTTTGGCACACACAACAACCGAAAGCAGAAGAAACGAGGAAGAAAGGCTATCTTCGGCACGCCGAAAATCGAATACCCTTGCAACCATTTAATGCCGAGAAAATGGTTAATGCCGAGCTTGGTGAAGGTATCCTGATAAACAAAAACGGCTTTTAATCAAAAACCTAGTTATCGACCGATCGTTCCTATGGCAGCTATATGATATAGTGGTCCGATCTTAACAGGATTTTGCATATATATGGGGAGCTTAGTAAAACTTATAAATGCCGAGTTTGGTCAAGATATCTTGAAAAACAAAATGTTTTTTCATACAAAATCTTAATTTTCGACCGATCGTTCCTATGGCAGCTATATGATATAGTGGTCCGATCTTAATAGGATTTAGCATTTATATGAGGAGCTTAGTAAAACTAATAAATGCCGAGTTTGGTCAAGATATCTTAAAAAACAAAATGTTTTTTCATACAAAAACTTAATTTTCAACCGATCGTTCCTATGGCAGCTATATGATATAGTAGTCCGATCCAGCTGGTTTTGACATATGTGCTGCGTGCAACAGAAAAAGGGACTTCTGCAAAGTTTCATTAAGATAGCTTTAAAACTGAGAGACTAGTTCGCATAGAAACAGACAGCCGGACAGACGGACAGACGGACAGACGGACAGACGGACATGGCTATATCGATTCGACTGTTGATGCTGATCAAGAATATATATACTTTATGGGGTCGGAGATGTCTCCTTCTATGCGTTACACATTTCACGACAAAATTATAATACCCTCTGCAAGGGTATAAAAATAAACGACCCCCTCACCCCCTTCCCGACCCGCTCTACACATGTTCGGTGTTATTTTTGTTAAATTTTTCAGGGGCTGTCATCTTTGTCTCTTTTTCGTCTTCTTCTTCGTTAGATTCAACCGGTCTGGTCATGTGCACTTCAAAAGCAGCCTGGCAAAGAGAAAACTTTTCCTATGCCATTGCATGAGAGGCCACACGTTTTTAAGGACTGCCTGCCCCCACGTACATATGTGCTTCACCTCCATTCAGCCCCGCTCGATCTCTCTTTTCAATGTCTTTGTAGCTAACCGAATCGTCCGTATTTTTTGGTAAAGTCTCGAGTCCTGGCGCTGCGCTTGACTGATTTTTGCTCGTGCAAATATTTTATTGACTATTATTTTGGCCGTTGTCCTTGCCGCCGCGTTTTGTATCTGGGTATTTCAAAGCTTTGTGTTTGCTTTTTATTTATATCCTGCGAATATATTTTCAAGATGCGCCGCAAAATGGGCAAATCAATAATTTGAATGGGATATGCTTTAAATCTTTCAGGGGTATCTGAAGTTTAACTTTAGTTAAACATTGGGAATTGATTAAGTATCGGATAATGTTATAGAGACTATGCAAATGTGCTTAAATTTATGGTAATTTGTATACCCTTTCAAGGGGTAGAGGGTCCGTCATCAAGCTCATCCAACAAAGGCAAATGTCTGAAAGGGTATTAAGTACTCAGCGTGTTGGGGAAATCCTAACTTTCTCGTTTTTTTTGCCAAGAATCGGCTAAAAACTCTGATCGAAAATATAGACAATAATTAAACGAATTTCAGTAATAGCCCAAAACGTTCACATGAATTGCCCATAGCTATTCGATAAACATTTTGTTATTAATCTATCAAAATGTTAATCATAATAAACTGTCTAAATTGCTGCTAATTTTGAGCGTTTCGAATTTTCGCACATCGCATTCGATTGTGAATTGCGGCAATTAAAACATTTACCACGCATTTTTATTCACACGCACGCAAACACACAGACAGACAACACAACAATTTGCCAACACGACTGCGAATATAATATTTAAAAAGCATTTTTCAATATTTCATTTGATGGGTTTCACTCGGACGGTTCGAACTGCGGCAACTAATTGACTGATGCTCGGGTCTCATAGATGCCGCAAGGCTTTTTTGAAGCGCTTCAAGCGGCGCGAAACTAATGAAAAAAGCATCATCAAAGAGCGGGAGAAGAGAGAGTGAGAGAGAGAGAGAGTGAGAGATAGCTAGAGAGAGAGAGAAAGAGAGAGAGAGAGCGAGAGAGAGAGCAATTCGTATAATTACGAAACGGAGCGAGGAAAAACTGTTGAAAAACATTGCTTTTTAAAGCCATTTCCACTAATTTTATTAGATTCTTGTCCATGCCAGGCTTGCTCTTCCTCCTCTTTTGCCAAAATGATTATTGCAAGCAATAAAAGAAGAAGAAAGAAAAACAGATACAACGGCAAGTTGGGCGCACAGCTGGCAGCATTGCGTAAGTAAGCAAGAGGAAACCATCCTTGAAATCTATTGTCTCTCCTCTTGGGGTCCAGAGTCCAGGCAGTGCAATGAAGCGGGCAAATGGCAAAAAAGGGAGAAAAAGCAAAAAGCAAAAGGAAAAGTCGTACAAAGGAAGAAAGAAAACAACAACTGATGCCGCCCTTACATAATTGAAAAACATCAAAACAAACGCCAAGACATCAAAATGAAAATCAAAATATCTGTTAGATACAAGATAAATGCAATGCGACTTAAATTGCCAGTCGAAAATTTTACTGATAAGGAGTAAGGGTCCTGTCTGGACATATACAAATACGTATCTATACTATATATAATTGGTGCAACAAATGGTTTTGTTTGTTGATGGTTTTTAATGATGATACTGCAAATGAAAAGAAAACACGAAAAACAATTCAAAGTAAACATGCAGCACGTCGCAATAACATGGTCTGCCCCACCAAGCCGCAAGCGAAGCCAAGCTTCAACAGCTATTGAATATTAGAAAATATTTATCTCGAAATGTGCTTGTAAACATGCCACTTTGCAATAAACTTGCAACAGAAGCTAAATGCATAGAAATGCGAACTTGTAAATGGAAAATCTCGAGGTCAAACTCGACTCCTGTTCGTGGCAAGTGCTTCAATCTTAAAAGCCTTGGCTATTGATAAGCTTCAAATGAATACTGTTATAAAATAGCAGAAATTCTGCTGAGGCTCCAGCTAAAGTTAACTATTTTCTTGCGAATTGAGTTAATACTGGAAAAACATTCAAGACAAAAAGAGACTCTCGCTTCTGTTAAGCATACTGTAAACTTTTTAAATGCGTCTATAGATTTTGTAGGGTATACATATAGTCGCACTTAATTATTAAGTTGTCCCACAATCGCTTATTGTTATGTCAGTAGTCATATAGTCATTACCGTTACATTATAATAATGAAAAGCTTTCACTTTAATGCAAAATCCGCAGCTTGTCAAATGCCGCTAGCAACCGCGTTGTGTTTACACTCTGCAACAGCAACAGCAGCAGCAGCGGCAGCAGTGAAAAAGTAAATGCCGCAACTGTGAAATTCATGTGTGCCCACATGCAGGCAGCCCACACACTAACGCACACACACACACACACACACACAGCAACTACTGCTACTGCTGTTGATGTGTGGCTGTTACTGTAACTGCTCCAGTTACTGCTGCTGCTACTGCTGCCTGGTGTTGCCTGGTGTTGCACGTAGGTTTGCAGTGGCCATAAACAAGGACACGCACGCAATTAATTGCAGAATTATTACAAATTTCATTACATGCTAAAATATGCAAATTGTTTGACGTTGGCGCTGGGCATCCCCAAAGCTCTACCTACTCCTTGCCAGCAACGACAGCGCTGTCCATGCAATTAAATGCATTTGCATACATAATAAATAAATAATGCAGCAACAGCAGGAGCAGCAGCAGCAGCAGCAGCAGCAGCAAATGCGGCAACATTTCGCAGCTACGCCGAAAAAAAAAAAAAATACTGAAATGCCTTTTAATTATCATTTTAATGTGTTTATGAAAATTAGAAATGCATGCGAAAATTGTTCGTTAAACACGTCGAGCGGAGAGCGGAGAGTGTAAAGTGTAGACAACGCAAGCTTTACACTGTAAACAGTCGATCGAGAGAGGGAGAGCGAGCGAGAGTGTGAGCGAGAGTTTTGAGGGACAGCTGCATTAAGGGACATTTGCAGTACAATAAATGGCGAAACGCACAGCTGCCCGCCCAAAAGCAAAGGCCCATTCAGCTGAGCTGTGCGGCGGGGGTAGGTTTGTCTGTTGCGAAAAAAAATTGGAAAAATATCAACCCATTTGCAAAGTAGCAAAAGTCCATTACATCAAAAACGTTGTTGCGCCCGCCTGTCTGCTGACTGTTATTGTTATTGTTGTAATTGCGCCTGTTTGCAGTTTTGTTGCTCTTGTTGCTGTAGCATAAATATTGCATGTCTACAAAATATTTGGGTTAAAATTTTGCACGCACACACACAAAGGCATGCATATAAAAAATGTTTTATTTGCATGATTGCACACAAAAAGGGAGTGCGAGCGCAGAGCGAGAGGGAGAGCTGTCGCTGCCGCTGCCGCAGCGGCTGCCAGTTGAGTGTCAGTTGAGTGGCGTGCATGCTGCCAGCGGCGACAGCAGCGTCGACTGCAATCGAATTGTTTGTGTAATTGTTTCTCCTATTTTCTGTTTTTTTTTTCGCGTGCATTTTTGTTTCTTTCATCCTTTTGCCGGTGGTTTGGCAACAACAATAACACGAATAATAATAACAGCAAACAGCAGAAACGCACCTTGCGGTTTCTGTGGTCGCCGCGTGCCGCTGTTCCCACCTCGCTCCCTCTCGCTCTCGCGCTCGCAATCGCAAACGAGTGAATTGGACTGTGAGATACCCAACGCAGTCGACGTCGAGTCACATGTGGAGCACCGAGAGGCGAGCTTTTATTTTTATTTTTGCTTTATGCTTTATGCATTATGACTGAATGGTTTAGAAATCGTTTTGGGACTGCGGCACTTTGTTGCCAGTTGTTTGATAGTTTCTGTAATAGGTCTCTAAAGAGATGTTATCAACAACGTTGACGTGTTGACAGCTTTTGAGTGTTGCCAAAGTGGAACAAAGGAGAAGGTGCATACATTTGTGCATTTAAGTCCTACGTACTACATAAATATAAGTGCCGACTCAGTTGTTTGCAGAAATTCATCAAAGTGCATACAGAGCCAAAAATGCACTTAAATTTAAGTAAGTAATATTACTATGGACATATTTATATAGTTTTTGCATTAGCATACACAAAAAGAATACATTTGAAACCAAATTATTAGCTGCTTCTTACATACATTCAATTTCCTCATCAAAGCGGAACTGAACATTATTGATTTATCCAGCTACATATTTGACAGCTTAACTCAATGAACCACAACAGATGTGACGTCACATCTCATAGAAATTCTCTTGCTTTGAGATTTGCCGTTATCGAAATACCATAAGCCGAACCACTCATAAGCATAAAATCAGCAATGACGTCGCATAATAAACAGAATGAAAAGCAAAAGCAAATGGCAAAACTTACGCTAAAGCTTTATTCGCCGTTCTAGCTATTTATATCTGCATAAATACATACGCCCAACTTGTTAGTATTTGTGTGTGATTAATAAACGGTTCACAAACATGAACTTTCGTACCTGCGGCTGCTAGCACTTGTTCTTGCTCTGCTCATTCAAACGTACTTGTTCTTTCGTAACTGCTGCTCATGACGTTTCATGTTCAGTTTTAGACAGTCCGCTTTCAACGTCCTCGATAGTATAGTGGTTAGTATCCCCGCCTGTCACGCGGGAGACCGGGGTTCAATTCCCCGTCGGGGAGAGACTGAAACAGTTTTTTTTTGTATGTTTTATTAATAAACAACATAAAGAAACTGTTTTTAAGCACAAACCTTTCATATTTTATTGATTTTAAAATTTTTGTACACATTTCTCCGCCAAACGTTTGGCCAATTGCCAATGTCACCCCGGCCCCGCAGGTCATAACTCGCTGGAAAGCTATGCACACAAGGCCGAATGAAAGCCACACCCACCCACACAAAACGACCCCCAAAATGCGAGTGAAAAGTGCGTTCCGATTCATTTAAGCCTGTAAAAAGTAACCAAAAACCAAAAAAAAGCAAACCTAAGCCAAACAAAATCTGCGCAAAACCGCAAAACAATAGTCGGAATAGTTTGGTAAAATCTATGCCACTGGCATTGCTCTGCCCCCGCGCCCCCCACCCACCGCGCTGGTACGACTTTTGACATGCGGCGGACCTGTGACCAGCGGACCACAAAAATCACGTTATTTCAATTTAAATGCCAAACAATCGCCGCTCTATCAATGGGTCTATCTCCCAGTTAGCCGGTTATCTATTGGGCTGCGTGTGCGTTTTGTGGTATTCTTGAAATGCTGGGACTTGGGCGGGACTTTCGGTAACGCCCACGTGCAAAAACGAACGAAATAATCCCCAAGCCAAATGCGTAATATCGCCAATTTATCACCAGGCGTTAGGCTTCCCACAACAACAACAACAACAGTAACAAATGAAAGCGAGTGTGGGCAGTTTTTGTGGATAGCTTTATGGGAGATTTGGGGGAGTCGCTTCTGCTATTTCACTCTCGTTTCGTTACGTTTGGACGCCTCTTCAGTTCCATTATCGGATGCGTGGCCTAATGAAGAATTATGTTCATAATTTCCAAATTTATCGCCGCGACCCTCTGACAACTTGTACTATGATCATGCAGATGATGATGATGATGATGATGATGCAGGCTGTCGGAGCTCTGTCGAGTCGGCTGTCTAACACTTAAGTGTGTCAAAATGTTGTCGCTATGTAGAGGCTGCCACACACAAATTGCTGTGGCATGCAGGCGGCAGCTCTACCAGTTCATGCCCCTGCCCCTGCCCCTGCCTCAGCCCCTGCCCCAGCCCCAGCCCCAGCTACGAGCCATCAGCGTGTCAGTTACAGGGAGACACACTTCGAGAAATATGTGTATTATTTATATTTATGATGGCTCGACTCAGAGCTCATCCCAACTCAACTTCGTTCATCTCGCTGTTTCGGTTCACAGTTCAAAAAGTCATTTCAAGTTTCTTGTTTCAACAAATTTTGAAGTGAAAGTTTTGTTTTGGTTGTTTTTTTTTCATGTTTTTATTTTTGTACATCTTCCTCAGCTATTAATTTTCACTTAGTTTAAGTTTTCGCTGCGTATTAAATTTCGTTGTCAATCCTTTTGCTTGGCCCAAAACGTAACAGATGACAAAACATTTTCAACATTTCGGTAGCAACATATTTTGGTTACGCTTCCACTTCGACAGACTGCATTTAATTGGAAATATTTTTAGATATTTTTCGAACACTTAATTGTATTCGAACTTGAACGATTTCGTCTCAGTTTTTTAAGTGCAGCGGAAAATTTATGGGACAGCATATTAAATTTATATGTTTGCTCTTCATTACAGATTATACGCAGCCCAAATTGTGTGTGGATTAGTCGACGAGTGGATACACATGTTTGAGAGCTTCACAAATTTTTGTGGGTAAGTGCCATTAAATAATTGGATGGGTCCACTAGAAGCTAGCTTCGTAAGAGTTTTTTTACTAGAAGCCTGAACATATTTCTGATATATGTATGTATATGATATATGTGATATAAGAAACTCGTCCTGTTTGGGCATTAGAAGGACTTACTTTCAAAATCTTAATTCTGTTGCTCTAAACTTCTAATGGAAATTGTATAATTGATATCAGAACAGCTTAAACCATCTTAATTTAATATAATTATGCGAGTAGAGCTCAGTAATTGATATCTAAGTTCTTATATTTGCGCAAAAGCTAAGTCAAGGCAAGACAATTTTATTTCGCGGCGAATTCAAACTTCACCGAGAACATTATTTAAATGAACTCCAAGCCAAGCTGTGACTAATCCTTAATTATAGTCACACATTAGCAACATTTCAAGGTCGCCCATTAACATTTTTTTTTTTTTGGTTTGGCTTATGACAATAAAACAGGTTCCAACAGCTAAGTACAAATATAATTTAAGACAAAGACTGAATGAAAAAAGTCAAAAATCATTGTTTTTTTAAGCCTCGCTCAGACATTCAAATGCCACGCTCATTATTTACAAAAGAATTAAGCGAATTTTGAGAATTCATATAAATATGAAAACAATTTGCATAATGCGGCAAATGTTGCGCTCAATTGGGCATAATTTGAGGCAAAAGTCTGGTTGGAAACAGCTGAAAGATATTACGAAATCGAGTTGAATTACAACTGCGCACATTTTGCAGCCAAAAAGGAAATGCATTTAACAACATGCTTGCGAGCGCAGCGACTCGCTGAGATACTTTGCCATGCGATCCATGAGATACTTTTTGCCAGCCTCAGTCGAGAGACTCAACTCGAGCGTCTGCCGTGCACACGAGTATGACAACCAAATTTGACGGCTCTTCATTCCATTTTGTTTTTTTGCCATTTTACTGGCATCCCTTGTGGGAGGCTTTCGCCCCTAAACCCATCCGCTGCAGAGCCTGCTGCGTAGCGTGTGGCGCGTTGAGCGCTCAGAGTCGACGCCTGTTTGTTATTTACCGACAACTTTATGGCCACATGTCGACGTCGTCAACGAAAAAAATTGTCATCATAAACAACAACAAAAAACGGACTAAAAAAATTGTTGCTTAAATTTTTGCCTCGTTGTCTGCTTTTTCTGCTTTTCTTTTTGCTTGTCCTGTTGTTGTTTTTGTTGTTTTTCCTGGCGAGCATGTGTGAAAAATGAGCAGCCGCTTGACTGTTCGCTGTTCGCTTGCCCCAGTGTATAATGCTGGGGGCGTGGCACGGCTCGGAAAAGCGCCGCAGCGTCTATTTAATGAAGTGCCAACCCAACCAATTCCTATGCCCGTTCCCAAGCCCCCCTGCCCCTCGTCTAGCCCAAGGCCTTTTCTCAATTGGCGTTGTTGCTTGCCACACGATGGCAAGTGTGAATTTTCACATGAGACTCGGCTGCGGCTGCGACTGCGGCTGCAGTTGCGACAACTGCTTTGCTGGATTGCATAAAGAGCCGCCATTCAGTTGTGTTTTTGTTTATCTTACTATTTTTGCTCGAGGTGCTAGCTTGAGGCGTGGGATGCGGCAAAAATGAGGTTGGCAAAAGGCATAAATCACCTGTGGAAAGCTGACAATACACGCAAGTTGATGGGCTCAGGTCTGACCTGCTTGACAGACTTTTACTGGGTATCTATCAATAGGGCTTTTATCTTCGAACAAATTGTTAGCCGTCATTTCATAGTACTCGCTATTCAATTCACAGTATTTCTGTGAACTTTAACATGGAATTTGTTTGAATTGTGATTTGTCCCCCACAAAGGGGATTAAGTACATAATACTAAAGACAATAAAACCTCTAAGTTAAGTGTTTATATTGTAAGGTAAGGTATTGTAAATGAGGTGTAACCCTTCAGCCAGGAATGGCTGCTGAAAGAGTTGATCTGAACTCCGACCTATGCTAAGCAGAGATCGCATTCGCCTTAAGAATCGCTTCAATGAACCTCACAAAATACCCCTTATTTCTGCTTAGGCTATCAGAGCAAGTTTTATGTGGAAACAAAGGCGCACTTCAGCTGTATCAATAACAATTTTTGTTTAGCTGTTATTTTTTTAAGTGTAGCACACACACACAAGCATTTATTAAATTATGCACAGCTTCGAGCGGAGCCTCGACAGGCAATTTGTTTAGCGTACAAATATTTATTTTAATAATTTTTTTTGTTGAAATTCTTAACATGTAATTGTCATTTTGTCAGACAAACAATAGGCTCAAGTTGCCGAGCTCGAGCTCGGCGGGCCCACAGCTGAGGCCGGGGAGCTCACGACCCCGCCCAGCACCCGGCAGCAAGTGCTAAGCTCTCCATTGTTTGTCTTTGCTTGGGGACTTGGGGCATACAACAAAAAATGCACAACGGCCGCATAAATAACATGAAATTAGCAGGCAAATATGTCAAGTCGCAGTCGAAGTAAAGTAGGCAAAAATAAGACTTGAGAATAAATCTAGAAAACTTGTTTCTCTCTTTTTTTGAGTTGGCATCGAAACACCTGCGTCGAGTTGCGGTTGTTGTTATATTTTGGTTCAAGTACTAAATCACCTGGCTGGTAAAAGTTTATTTTTATCTAATTTGAATTTATGCGCGTAGATCTTTTGCGCTAGATCACAAACAGAAACAGAAACAGAAACAGAAACTGGTTTCGGTTGGCCCCGCTCGTGATTTATGCCGCACGATGAGAACTCGCCGCCAGATTGTCACTAAAGATATCGCAGCAATGCGATGCGGCTTATTGAAAATGATATATGCCAGATACCCTGCCATTTGATGTGGATTCTATGTAAATTGTGTCATTCGGCTGACCCCCAAGTCCGGCTCATTAGCCCGAGCGGCAGACCAAAAGGTGGCAACAGGTGCGACTCGGCTCAAAGTAATATACATTATACAACCCCTAAGAACCATAACTTCAGACACAAGGGCAGCATTAAAGTTTGAGTATTCAACATAGAGACTTAGCTCTTGTTTGGAGGATTTGGTGAATATTTCCATATTGGGGTATTATCCTGCTGTCTGGGATTCGCCATCCATTAGCAATATTATTTATGATTTTCCTGTTGTGCTTGGATAATGTTTTTTAATATGCTTGAGCACTTTTTGTTCCATTAATAGAAGAGCAATACAATCAATTGCGATTGAACAAAGGGACTGGCATATTCGCTTTAACAATGTTTCATACAATATTTATCCCATTTCCACACACTTCAGACACGCACTCGCTCCAATGCGAAACTCACATTCAGCCAACCATTCCATTGATTTTGCGGAATCTCTGCTGCAACAACAGCAACAAAAGCAACAACAACTCATAAAAACTACAACATACAACATAATAATCAACAGTGAGTGAAGTAATTGGAGCTCCAGCCGCGCAGAGCTTGTAGAGTTCAACAGCAGAGAATCCAAGTGTGGAGCAGGGGAGCTGGGGGTCGTCCGCGTATAAATCTCGAATAAAAAAGAAATTCATCTTCATAAAACGAAAAAAAAAAACCGTTTGTATGTGTGTGTACACTACCAGAGACCCACAGACCAGCTGGGAGATAGTTTACTCACGATAATCACACCAATCCAAAAAGCCGCACAGTTGCCTCCGTTGCCTCAGTTACCCCCGGTTAAGCCCGGACCCGTCCCACCCTTGGAGAGCTCACCATGAAACGTCATAAACACTTAAAAAACTGTTCAAATTTGATGTGCACCACTTGCAAGTCGAGCGGCGGCCGGCAGTTCGATTCATGTTCTGTTTCATACCCTGTGCCCCAAAAAGTGCGCCAAAAGGGGTATATTTGTTACGATTGGTACAGGCAGCAGTTGCTTACAATAGAGTCAGCAGTCAAGCCTTGCAAAGGGTATTTTAACTGAACATAACTCTCGTTGTTTTTTCCCCTTTTAACTTTTATTGACAACGCCTTTGGATTTGAGGCGGCTTCTTTTGGTTTGGCGATCTTGGGAAGCCGGGCTGCTGCTGCTGCGGCCCCCTCTTTGAGTTCGAAAATTACGTTTAATGTGTTGTTGCACAGATTTTGGCTTTCTTTACTTATTTTTTCTTTTGATTGCTGTCGATAGAGGCGTGAACCTGTTGAAATACGTAGCCGGAGATTGTCTGTGCCCATAGTCCAGCATCCGTTCTGGCCGTGGGCTGTTTGTCTGTGTGCCGGTGCCGTGCCGGCCAGAACTGATTTGGCCAACGCATTTTGATTTTGTTGTCTTGGCCCACATCAATAAAACAACATAATTATTTATTATTGCGCTCAGAACCTGTCGATTTATTTCTATTTTATAACATATTTCAACGTATTTGGCTTTCGGGCTGGCAGCTTGTCGACCTTAATCACATTTGAAAGTTATGAGCAATCGAGATTGGGTAGTCGCCTCTGATATCTGGGATTTGTTAATTGCCCGTCCCGAATGTCAGTTAACATTCGGGCGGCTTTCTTATTTTCACTGCGCACTTGGTGTTTGGCTACACTGGGAGCTCTTGGCTAATTGCCATATTAACCTATGGCCCCCATTCCACTGATGATGATGATAATAATGAAGATAGCTGCGTGCTCGATTTGTAAGTGCTGCTGTTGCTGTGGCTGTGGCTGCTGCTGTAGCTTATTTGCAAGATTGAACTCTGCTCGACATTCTGGCCAAGTGAAAGTAATTAGTTTGTGTTGCCTTCGGGTGAAAGCTGAACCTTTAATTGTTTTTATTTTTCCCCTCTCTGACTGCCCTATAATCAATCAATGCTCCAGCATTCGCATGACTTTTGTCGGCTAGTCCCCTGCGGTTTTCTTTCTCTCTCTTGTATTTTGGGTGTGTCTGGGGTGCTAAATGGGGTTTGGTTTGGTTGGGTTCAGCGAAAGTGATGTTGAGTAAATTCTGTGTATGTGCTGGTGATCTTACAAATTTCTAGTTAACAGTGAAATTTACATAAATCAGATTGAGTTTCGGCTTCTTAGATAACAATATGTGCAGTTAATGATCATTAAAACAGATAATGATAATTAATGAAGTGAAGCTCAAGAGCTAATGAAATATTAATGAACTTTGACTATATACACGATTGCGTTATATATAGAGAATTTGTAAAATAGTTTAGCTAAAAATCCATTCAATGATCAGAAGCTCTGATAAGTTGATGAGATACTTCCAAAATAAGTTCAAAGCTTTGATAATGTGCTCTAATTGCTTAACTTAACTCTTGGCTTTGGCCACCCAGTTGGCTTTTAGGTAATTTGTCTCCCATCGCTGACGCTCTCACGCTACAATGTTCTGCATATATCAGATAACGATCCTTCTGCTGGTGGAATCAACCCCCAGCACAACATTCCGAAGCGTTTCACGGCAAACTGTGCCAGTTCAGTCAGACGAAAGGCGACCTAACCAGGCCGAGGCCTGCACATGATCAACGATCGGGGGGCGATCGAGTGATGGCCCCATACCAACATAAACATTGCAACCGATCTGGATCAGCAGCGGGCATATCCCGAAAGGAGCGTGAGGGGGGCAAGTGGAATGAACATCAAGCAGCCGCTGATTGTCATAATTAAGGATGTTGTATGTTGGCATGCCTGACTCTGAGACAGCGTAGACGCTCTCCACTCGAGGCAGTTGGAAAACCAACAGATAACCGTAAGAACAAGTTTCCAAGCTGAAGCTGACAGCAGAAAAAAGAGACCAAGACAAAGCTTCCGGTGGCGGCTATGCAGGTTTCTGCCTCAGCAAATTCAAGATCAGCCGCAACATCTCATAATTGCAGTTAAGCAAAATTATATACCACGGCCAGGCAGGCCGAGATCTTCACAGATCTCTCAGCACACATAACAACGCATGTGTCATCCTCTCGAGGGGCCAAAAGGGGCAGCGGCGATTCCCTCACTTCTCGTCTTCAATCTGACGCTGACTCTGACTCTGTGTCTGTGTCTGTGTTTATGTTTCTGTAAATATGCCAGCGGTGCAGATCTTCGCTCAGCTGCGATCCACCACAATTACTCAACTCTTCTTTACATGTGTGTGTGTGCGTGTGTGTGTGTGAATGTGGTTGCAGCTATGGACAGGGCTGTGGCAACGTGGCAATCTGTGGCCAACCGCTTGCCGGCCTGCACTCGAGACAAATGTATATCATTCATCAAATTAAAAGTTCAACAGCGTTGCAGTTGCCAGTTGCCTGCCAGTTGCCGTGAGGCAACATTCAAACGGGGGTAGTTCAATCAACTTGTAGGAGATTAAATATAAAATGAATTCTTCTCAGTTAGCATAGAGAAGACGGTTATCGAGGGCACATATTGAATCGCAAATGTTAACTTATCTTACATTTTATACATTATTAAACAAACAAAACCTATCTACATATAGCTTATATATGTTTATGTCATTCTAAACATTCGCAAGCCGCTTAATTTAGTTACTTACGTACTTCAGATACTTTTTACATTGACGTCAATTTCGAAGTATTAAAGCTGCCCTCGCTTATGTCAGCACAGCTAAGCGACCGCAAGTCAGAGTAACTGACAGAGCAACTGTTGCTCTTGCTCTTGCTCCTGTTATTGTTGTTGTTGTTGTTGTTGTTGTTGCTGCAGTTGTTGCTGGCATTGCTCTATTTTACAGCCGGTCTTTGGTTAGGGGCCTGGGACTGCCAATCATTGCCTGACTGGGCCTGACGTCTGTTGCTCATCTTTGGACTCCATTCACTCAAACATCAGCTGAAGAGGCTTCTCTCACTAATTCCCTGCTGCAGTGGCATTGCCCCCCTCCACCCTGCACCAGCCAAACACTTGTTGGCACTGCAAGCTAAGAACCCAGCTGCAGACCCCGGGCCAATGCTTATTAAGAGGGCTTTTCAACTTGAATGGTTTCCTGGGCCACTTTAATACAATTCACATACATATAATTGTGTACATATATATATATGTATATATATATGCATGTGGGCAAGTCGAACTTTTGCCCTTTGGTCCCGCTTCGAGATTTGTTGTCTGTATTTTAAAATGGCATTTATGAGCTTAGACGGCTTAAGAAATTTTATTGGTTATTAGTTTGTTGCCAGAATTTATGTCTCTTGGCTGGTTTTATGTGGCGCTCACAAAACTTTGGCCAATGCCCGGTTGAGACTTGAGAAATCAAAGCATCTAATGAGCTTAGCACGTGTTGGTCATCCATTTCAGTGGCCCGCTCCCTCCCCCCTTGTCTGTGTCCTGGTTAGTTATCTAGTGTACACTAGCCTCGTCTCTCTGTTGTTGTTGTTGATGTTGTGGTGAGACTTTAATCTTTAATTGGTTTTTGGGTTCCGTGTGTGTTTGCCTTGGTAGGTTTACGGACATTCAAGAATTTCTGTGTTGGTTTTTGCAGCAGGACGATAAAATTTCAAATAAAGCTTTAACTGAAAGTGGAGAACAAGTGCGATGGAATCTAGTTTCAAATGTTATCGCTTCCTCCCCGTTTTCTTTGCCCGGAATTTTCGAACTATTAATGCCATGTTTTCTAGTTTTATTTTATAGTTTAGAGCTTCAAATTGTTGCACAGTCTTGCTGCCTGCTCGCTTTCGAAATTAATTTTCTGCAATGCCAAAACAATAAAAACAACTTTTGCATACTACGTCTGTCAGTTGTATTTCCGCAACATATACCAAAAAATTGCCGCAAAACTTTTGCGAGCTTACAACGATTTCCATTAGCAAATGCAACCGAACTGACCACAAAAAAAGCTGTCCAGAGTATTTTCATTTTTATTTTTATTTATTTGTTTGAGCTTGTATGTGCTTTTTGGCTCGCTCTACTAATTTTCGTCTAATAATTTGCACTTAACTGTTAGCTGAACTTCGGGTCCGGGTTTCAGTTACTTTCATAGAAAATTCCCTTTCATAAACAAATTTTCAACTTGGGCCGCAAATTGAGAACGCAAACTGGCCATGCGCCTGACGACGAAAGTTTTTGCAAATATCCACAGCGAATCCGCAAACAGCAGGGGAATAGATATATATTGCTGGGCAGGAGCTGTGGGGCGGATCGACTACGGGGCGGGGCTGGCTTAAATTACGTGCGCTGCACAATAGTTCAATAACGGACACGGCACGGCACGGCATGGCATGGCAAAAACCCACAGACAGGCATCCAACAGATACGCGCCGGCATGTTGAAATATTGCAAAAATACTGAGATACATCGTTGGAGCAGTGGAGAAAACCAAGTTAAGGCAAAACACACACAAAAAGACAGCAGCTACGGATATAATAATAACAACAACAATAGATAGACGTTTTTTATTTACATTGGCCAGCATACAGCAGACCCAGCTACTAAAGTACAAATACTGGAGCAGTATGGCAGGAAAAGCACACACTGAAAATATTTCCCGTAGCGCTTACGGCTTTTTGGCCTGACACCACACATAAGTTATTATTTGCCCTGGCAATAAGTAAAAGGTAGATCTGATGCGCGGGGTATGCGGTGCAGTTCCTGCCAGTGTCCAGGATGTACAGCTCCAGTTTGCCAGTCAATTGTGGCGCGGCCCCTCGCCAAGTTGTTGTCGTTGTTGTCGTTGTTGGCGTTGTTGTCGTTGTTGTCTTGGCTGTCTTGACTGTCTCTCTGACTCTGTATCTGTCGCTGAGTCTCTGTTTCTGTCGCGCCCGCCTTTCAATACAACTTTCATGGGCCACCGATTGCAGTTGCCGCCGGTTGTTCGATAAGTTTCGGAAATGAACTGATTTAGACGCAAACGCAAAGCTCGTTTTATGTCCTAGGGGGCCGAGCGTCGAACTAATAAGCGTGAAGTCGCTGGTTGAAAGACTAAGAAGTATTTTAAATGAAAGGAAATCGTATATTAAAATATTTTCTCCATCCAGAGCAAACTCTCTGAGGCACATCTCGCATTGGCCTTACATTGTTTTTTGCTATTTGTAGCTGGCTTTTGTTTGGCACTCCTCTGCTGGTAAATAATGGTTAGTTTTTGATTTCAAACAATAATTCAATGGCTATAGCAGAACAGAGCCAACTGTGTAGAAAAGTATCTGCGAGTTGGTCCCCGCATCCATTGCGGGCCCGGCAGTCAATTTGGTGGCGCTTTGCTGACCATTTTTGGGTGGCCACCAGTTCCAAACGATGCGACGCCTCCTCTGGAGCCGCACGCGTTTCAACTGACATTGTTGTTGTTGTTGTTGGTGGCTGCTGCTGCTTTTGGCCATAAAAAGTAAGACAAGTTCCAGAGCGACGCGTTGCCAGGCTGTCGCCTCAGTCGCCTCTTGGCCGGGCCTGTCAGCTGAAGCTGTTAGATACAATTACAGTTAGCTGACGACGATACAGACGAGACGTACTGTAACTACAGCTACGTAGTGTCGAGTTTGGCGGCACTTCTCAGTACCTTTTGATGTCTAGTTGCCCCTCCGGCATTTTTTCTAAGTCATGTGCGGTCTCCATCTGCAATTTCTCTATGCCACATGTGTGTGTGTGTGTGTGTGTGTGTTTATTCCATCTGATATGAACGCCTGTAAGCCGAGACAAAGAGCCAGTCCAAGCCAGATTTTATTGTTTCAAATGATTCGCTTATCGTGCTTAGCCAGTATCTGTATCTGCATGTTATGCTTGTGCAACTGCAGATACGTTGAGTCAGCTGCCACCTGCCTATGGCATCGCACAATTTGATACAAATACAAATATACCTGAGCCGTGTGAATCATCAGATACGTTGTTTGGTAAATGCACATTTAACTGCGACAAGTGTTTTTGGTCTGTGGAAAATTGCATAATTGCCTCGCACCGTGGTCAGCCCATATAATCGCCCAATGATTCATCAGTGTGCACACACTTAAGAGTTTTTCATTGTTTTGACTCTGATCTAACCTCAAAGATATGCAAAAAAGTGGACAAAGTTGAAGGCAGTTCACACCACGGAACCAAGGAGAAACTGTTCCAATGGCTGGGCTATCGATTGCATCAGTTTGCTTCGGTTTCTAATCATGACAAATTTTGCCTTTTGCGAAGCATATTTCAAGGTTTAGCCCCACCTAATGTGTTTATTATTTAAATTTATAATTCAATGGCACAAATATATGTGGCTATTAAATTTTCCTTGACTGGACATACGACTCTTCATAAACAAGATTTGGGCATGTCTAAGAGAAGCAAGAATAAAGTGAGATATATTGATGTATGGAATGCAGAACTAGAACTAAACTTAAGGTTTTCCTGATTGAATGTGTTAAATTGGCTCGTGTAGTATTTTTGTGTGTGTTTGATTGTGTATATGCATGCATGTACGTATAAATGGATTCAAGTTTTTGGTTTATGTATGTATGTATCCATGATTTGTCATACCGAACATTGACTAAGTTTACTTCTTATCTAAAATTATATTGAGATAACTTATTCTTTAATGGCTTACTATGCGATTCTTATGATATACGTCTCATACGTGGTTTCTCCGTTTGCTATCTTATCGATAGATTCAATTGGTATATTTTTGGTATATAGATTTATTTATATATATATAACTGTACGTGCATGTACCTACGTATGTATATATCTTATTATCTTTCATTTGCTCCTGCGCTTAATCTAATCGACAACCTTCTCCTTCTTGTTTCAGTGAAAGACAGTACTTTGTCTCCCTTTAACTAGTAGATGACAATCTGGTTATCGTTAATTTTTGTGTAAGTATCTATTTACATATGTATTTTTATATAAGTACGAGTACATATAAAGGCAATTCACGCTTGGGAACTTCCTAATAGCAAATGATTGGGATTTATATCGGATCCTTATTTCGAAATACTGTTTCCTTGCGCTTTTAAAACTAAATCTGTAGCACTTTTGCGAGAATCCAATCAAACAGAAACATAAACTCTAACCGGGCAGAAGAAAAACAAACATTGTAAAAGTCAAAAGCTGGCAGCGAAAGCCAATGCGAAATATGAGAGCGAAATTAATAACATGCAAGCAACATTTGTTTTTTTCCATCTTAAATAAAAATCAGACAAATTTTGTTCCCAAGGGAACTGAAATAATATTTATGCCATTTTGTGTGTTGATACAAGAGGATGTGAATGTGCCTCAATTTCATTTAAAATGATGATATTTACATGAGAACTGAAATGGAATCGCTGTTAATCGCCTTAAGGGCTGTAAATATTGTCAAAGGCAACAGCTCTTAACTTGCGCCTGCACAAAATCAATTGATTTCTTATTTATAAAGTGAATGTGAACGCCGCACGTTTCAGGTCTAGTGCCTAGGCTGTGCGGGAGGGAGGGACTTCTAGCTAGTAAAGGGAGCAATTCTAGATAAGGGCTTTGGGAAGCCAAAAACCGGCACCTTCTAAGCACTAGACAAACAAGTCGCAGCACACGGATGAGCAGGGAGAAGCCTCGCAAAGAAGTAAACAAACAAGACCATAAATAAATTATTTACATTGGCCCAACGTCAGAGTCGGGCGGCGTTTGACTACGAAACTAGGCAGCCCCTCAAGTTGGGGAGGTGGTAAACATTTATGTATTTTTTTTTCGCTTATATTTTTTTGCAAAATCAACAAAACTGAAATGACAAAAAGGCAGTCGGCCGGCAAAAGCTGACAATGCCATAAGACGAGGCATTGGACGTCTCGGGTGTACTACGTGGAACATTATCAAGGCAAACAGAGGCATAATGGACGCGCATAATGGAGCGTCCAGGACTGGGCAGCAGCAGGAGCAGCAGAGAGAGAGAGAGAGAGAGAGAGAAAAAAACCGACTTAAATTGAACAACTAATAGTGGCAGCAAAAACAGCAAAATGCCAGCTAGGAGGCGATGTGTGTGGTCGGTCTGGCAGCGAAATTAAATGAGGCAAGGAAATGACCGGAGGAGCTCTAGGAGAATAGGAACAGGGCATAGCTCGGCCAGAGTATGCCGAATAGGGCTGGCTCATTGTGATAATAAATAAATAAATAGCCGCAACGGTGGTTGCCTCGCATCGATTTGACTTACGGGCTTATGGGAATATGCAAACGGAAGGGGGGCAAAAAAAACAACAACATAAGAATGAAATACAGCAGAGGGCGTGGCTGGGCTTAAATGCTTAATGCGCTGGGCTTAAAGCTAACCCAACCGAACATTAAAGCTAATGCAATCGCGATGATTTGCATTTATACGGATTATAGAATAAATTGGCATAGGAAATGAACCATTTGCTGAAACAATCGCTAATGAGCCGCATTTCATATAAATTCCATCTGAAAAGAAAAGTCACAAAATATTTATTAGTGAATACTTAGCATAAATTATTATCACAAGCTGCGAATTGTGCGACAAATGTGCGAACTTGTGAAACCTGTTGCCTGAACAAATCAATAATAGTTTTTTGTTTCCGTCTGCGAAAAACATTTGTTTCCCTCGAACATGCAAACATTGAGCGTTAATCTGAGAATAATAATATTCATTTCAAGCAATTCGTTATCTCGGCTTTGTTGTTTCTCTCTCAATGCGCAGCAGCCGCCAATTGACCTTTAAATAAATTTCAAATGAAATCAACTAAAAAGTATTTTTGTTTTGGGCGTTGTGCGATTATCAATTGAATCGCGCTTCCCATACAAAGCTGTATATTTAATCATTGACTATATAGATGCATTGGCATTAGATAATTACGCTAAACGTTATGCGCATTTAGCTTACATTGATATTATTTAATTTGAATATTAGAAAATTTGATTTTTCATGGCTTTTCTTCGATTTTGTGCGTGAGCTTGGCCGGCTGCTTATTAAATATGCAAATCGTTTAGTGTTTTAAATGCGTTTTAAGTTAAATATGCAGCTTACAACAGACCGAACTAGTTAGCCAGCAACATTTTATAAAAATTGACCAAATTTTTGCATAATGCGCCAAAATGCTTTTCGAATCAACCGACTGCTTGTCAGCAAGATTAGATTGGGCCATAATGAATGAGAGCGACCCGGTGCTCTGACCTTAATGAGCTGCAGTCGCTTAGGACAATCTTAACAGCTCCGGACCACCGGATGGTTCAACTTGAAAGCGTATCCAATCAAATTTGAATATGAGCTGCAGTTGGCAACTGACAGACAGACAGACAGACAGTTAACAATTTCAGATTCGCCTCCGATGATGTCATTAGGTGACCAGCTCCTGACCCTCCCCCCTTTGATGTACATTGACCCAATTTGTTTATTTATTGGAATTGCATTTTATTGCAATAACAACAAGTGAGAAATAGAGCAGATGGGAGAATGTGTGTGTGTGTGTCTGTGTATTTATGCAAAATGCATTTTGCCTCAATTATTATTTAATTTTGCCTGCATTTTGTCGGACATCTCAATTTGTCAAAGTATTTTGCACTGATTGGGGAATTGCCTGTGAGATATGGCTGCATAGGTCTTCGTAGCCTTGCCCGTTTAGCATATGCATGCGATTTGATATTCAATTAAAGTGGCCAAATGTCACGTTGCAGACGCATTGAGGTTAGCCGGAATTGAGCACACATAGAAAGTGGATTACATTTTCAAGGCCAACTGAAAGTTATTCATAGATAATGCCATTTATTCTCTATTCGAATTTGAGCAGCTTTTCTTTGAGCAGAGGGTCATTTAGTTAACTGCAGTTAGTTAATGGATTGATAGAGTATTTTCAAAATTGTATACCAGCTGTCCCACAAGAACCGCAAACCTTTCGATCTACAAAGAAAAAAACCCTATATATATATACTAGTCGGGCAGCTCATCGCCGCTGGCCTAGCGCAAATCAGTATAAATTACCTAGGGTTTCAAAATTTATGCACGCACTTTGTGAACTTAAAAACGTTTTGTGTGCTGTTTTTCAATGCGCCGCTCAACGCACCCGCTCTCCACTGTCAGCCACGAGTAATGTCGCCTCTGGGCGCACAAATTGTGCGTATTCCCCAAGTTTGTTGACATTTTGGATGGTTTGTTGTAATTGCTCAGCGTAATTTATGCGAGCGGCGGGCCAAAGTCAATGTCGTGCCAGCCAACAACAACAACAACAAAACAAGCAACAAAAAAAAAAAAAAACAAAAAATTAAAAACAAAATGAAAATGAGCAACAACAAACGCGAAACGAGCAAGAGAAAACCTACGGAACCAAGTGCAAACACACTGGCGACAGACAGACACGGAAAACCGTTTATCTGAGCAAATGTATCTCAAGGCAGTAATTACAATTTATTGTTGGTAATTATGTAATTTCGTGTGGGGCGACAGCCAGAGATACCAGATAGTTGGCCAGCACGGTAGACTGCCAAGACCAAGATACAAGCCGGCGCTGTGTGACAATCCAAGTGCGTGTACAAACCAATTGCTCCATAAGCTGAGTGCGTGTCTAGGTCAGTGTTGGTTGGTGCCCTCTAACTGACAAACATGCAGCTAACCCTCTGCCATTTTCATGCGTGCGCATTCAAATGAGTCTGTAGCTGAAAAAGAGAAGTGCATTGGAAAAGCCCCAGTACTATAGACAGCCAAACGGGGGAGGAGTCGTTGCAAACGAAGAGATCAGCAGCTGCTGCCACTTTTCTTGACGGCTTGTTAGCTTTTGGCGGCGGGTGTCGGGCGGCTGAGCGGGAGTAGGAGGAGCCCAGCACGTTGCATGCTGCATGCAAGCAGCTACATATATGATTGCCATGTGTATGAATGGCCACCGTTTGCCGCCTGATCTTCCACTCTGACCAGTTGAGCTGTGGCCGGCCGGCTGGCCAGCTAGTTAGGCTTTTCTCTTTGGCCTTTTTCATTTCTTGCTGCATGCATCCGAAAGCTGTTTGATTGCCTGCACTTTGCTTGTTTGTTAGTCAACAATGTCGTCATTTCCTGTTCACGCATTGTGGCTTACTTTCGTGTCAACTTTGTTGCGTAATACACGCATTTCCGGTGGCAAAGACGCAGCTTGAGAGATTTCTGTATTTCAAAGAACAGGCAGAACTGGAATAGCTTAAGCGTGTAAATAGCTTATCATCGAAGTCAATTTAGAAATACTTGCAACTAGTTGGGCAAATATCGAGCCATCATTTCAAGCAATCTTTAACAGAGCGCTTAACTTAATTTAATTCCATACGTCTATCTAAATCACATTAGTTTTAATGGCAACAGCTGCCCAACACTCAACAGAGGGAGGAGGGGTACGGGCCCCCTCAAAGTACTTCCGTTAAAAAATTTAAAATTGAAATTTAATTTACGCAAAAAAATTCAACAAAAACAAAAAAAAGGTACACAGCTTCATCAACGGCATTAGTTTGCACATATTCAAATCAACTAAAGTTTTTTCACTATTCCCTTTTTTTTTCTGATTGAAGCGCAAAAAGAGAAATATCATTAAAATAAAAACAGCAAAGTGTTGGACCAGTACAGAAAGGAAAGACAGGAAATAACTACGTTTGGCTAACTGAACAAACGTTGTCAGGGGGGCGGGACGTAGAAAAATAGAAAAAACCTGGAAATCATTGTTGGCTTCGCTGGAGCCCGTTGGATCATTAACATACATTTGAAAACGCAAATTCCTATGCAACAATGAGTGTGTGTCTTGTGTGTGTGTCTCCCTTGGAGCCGGTGGCTGTGCGGCCGCCGCGACGTCTGTCCCACCCCCTTTGGGTGATAATGTGGTCTTGGCTCTGTGGCCGCCACATGAAAATTTGTAAGTATGTTAGACCTGTCACTTGCACACTTCATGCCCATATTTGTCACATTTGCGCCATGTTCGCATGGCGAGCTCGGGCTCGGGCTTGGGCTCTGTCACTGGCACTGGCTCGGGCTCGGGCCCGTGCTCGGTTCCGGGCACAGACGCAGAATGGCCCGCGGCACAGCGTCCGGCGCTGGTCCTACATGGGTCCTAGTCCTTGCCCGTTGTCAGCAACGTTGTCGTGGTTGTTGCTCGTTAGTTGCGCATCTGATTTGCCCAACTACGACGACAACGACATGGAAATTCGTTCGCTCTGCGTTTTCATTTTCGCACCTATATGGGGTATACTGCAAACAGTGGACCATTTTGGGCATATGGCCAGGAATAATAATAGCAAATATACGACGTAACGATCAAGCAAAGGTCGCTGCAAATCTCGTAGAGAATCTCTTGGTTATATCAGATATGATTACCTTGAACCAATTGCAGCTGTTGCTTCTCGGAGAGTTTCCTCAATTCAAGTCGCTTTGCTGGGTATCTGGTAGTCGTTAGGGTTGCGTGCAGTTTCTCAATGGGACTTGTTTTATTGTTTTGCCTGCTGCTGTTGCGGTTCCTGCTGCTGCCGCTGGCCATATTTGTATGAATAAATGCGTATTTAAGCACATACTTACAACACTTGCCATGTACATATGAAACAGGCCCAGACTCGGCCCCATACCCCCAGACCCGGCACCGAACCATGCCCCGTCACAGTTCCAGCTGTGGCAGTCGCAGTCTCTTGTCGCAGCCTCTCCAGGCGCGCGTTTTGCATTTCCCTTTGCGCTTTTCCATTTCCACTTCTTCAACTCTTGCGGTTTTTGTCGTTGTCACACATTTGCTTTATGCTCTTTATGCCTTTTAGCTGGAACCTGCTCGTTTGCGTTTTTTTGAAATTTGCGGCATATTTTACTTTTTTTTTTATGAACCTCATTTAAAGTAGTTTATTAATTATGCTCGCACAATTTTCATAACTATTTGTAGTTAATTGCATACAACAAAATAATTATTTATGTTTGTTCGTGTGGAAATCAGGGCATAAATATGTTTTAATTAAAACAAATAAATATGGCCCGACAAGTTAAGAAATATGTTAGCTATTTAAAATGACATTTTTCGATGTGCTTATGTAAGTCAATACGCATGCCATTATGCATGAATACTTTGATGGAAGCATACAATTTTTATACTAAAAGGACTTTTTTATATCGATATACATGCATACATATATAAATAGGTACACGCTCCTTCAGCTTTCGCTTGCGCTCTTCGAGCACATGTTTTTGCAGTTCTGCTTTGTGCTGTATTCGTAAACGTTTTGTTCTAAATTGTTCTCGATAAATTAACCTAGAATACTTATGTATATTATGATAATGATGATTATTTTTATTATTATTATCATAATAATTGTTTTCATTATTATTCTCATCGTTATTATTATGCTATCTGATGGAATTGCAAAATCGATATACTTTTCATATATCGCAAAGATAGAACGCAATACACTTTTATATGTATGTATGTAGTCTGGACCATTAAAAAACTGACATAAATTATTGAAAAATGTTGAGTGCAAAAGCATAATAATATTAACAAAATTTGTTTAATATACAATTTTTTTTAATGGACATTTTAAGCTCGTCATAAATTGTTGGCATCAAACTGTGACATTATTAACAATTTACCACTGCCGCAGCTGCAATTTGTTGTTGCTTCAATAATTTATATATTCTTTTTTCTGCATTTTCATATTATTGCAGGCTGAACAACATAAACAAAAACAACAGCAACAACAATAAAGAAATAATATAATGCAATATGTTTGACAACAAAGTTCCGGCATTGAAATTGAAATTAACAAAATAAATGTTTTAAATTAAAAGCAGCAACAACAAAAACGTACGAGCAGAATATAGAGTGAACCACATTTTGAATTGTTAATGGGCCGCAAAAAGTGTTAAATGTTGATGACGTCGTCGTCGCCGTCGCCGTCGCTGTCGCCGTCGCTGCCTCTGCCGCTGTCAGCGTCGATTATTGAACAGTGCTGAAAAGTCAATTACAGGTAATCAAATCGAAACTGATTGCATTACAATTCCAACTACAATCACAAACAATTTTAATACCCATTTATAATGTCAGTTATGTCATTTGCTAAATACAACAATTAATTTGGCCCGCAAATTTCGCCGCGCGCTTTCCGACACCTTGAAATTGATAGTTGGCGGTTTATTGGCGTTCGCCAAATCGTTTAGTAAATGTTTAGTAAAACTGGCAACTTTTTGTATAATAATATACATACATACATAAGTATTGCAAAGCTCAAACTGAAAATATGTACATACGGACAGACATTCAGCTTTTATTGCAGCTCAAATACTGCTAAGGAATTTGCATTGATTGGTCATAAAATCGTTTTCTGCTTTGCAGAAACTTGACCTTTTATTTGTGTATTTATGTTTTCCACTTAAGTCATCCATTTTCTATGGATTCTTCGTAATTTGCTGAACTCGAGCGCATAATTAATGCGTTGTTAGCTGTTCAGCTGAATCGAGGGCTAGGACTCGTCCCCAAGGCGTGGCAGCTGCAGCATTTGTTATCGTACACAGAAGCTTAATGAAAGCGTGTAATTGCAAGTAGCTTTATTGAATTTCAAGTTGATACTGCTGACATTTAATTCTCTGCAAACCCAGCACTTTTCTAGCACAATCAGAGCAATATCAACTTGCGTATTTTCTAGAGCTGGAAAGCACGTCTTGTTGGCGTCAAAGAATTTGACGCGTTCTTTGTGAAATATTCAATTTGGGCGCGTTTCTTACGCGAGCTGGTCACAGAAATAAGCTTCCGCATTGATCCAACAACGAAGGCCATTGGCCCCAGTCTGTCTGCCTGGGGCAATTGCGTGACAATTATAACAGCTGCCGCTGAATGTGCGCCTCTCTATGCGCTTCTCAAATTGATTATGACTTTCACATGCCGCCGTGTCTGCACACGCACTACGCTCCAGTTAACTTAATTAATACCAGACCGTAGCTCAATAAACTATGAGCATAGCAACAGATATAACAGTTTGTCAACTTTCTTCATTAATTTAATTACTGTTTTCAATTGAAGCAACACACACACACACACATCCAGTCAACGATGCGCAGCAAGTGCATAAATCAATTGATTTGGGTCGTTCTAATGGTAATCGGTAGATTGCCGCTGCCCAATGCACCCTTGCAAATAATGTTGAAACTTCAAAGCAGCTTGCAACTTGTGTCAGGCACATTTCACATTTCAAATTCAGAGCCACATCATTCATTCATTTAAACACTTGTACATCTGTTCGTTTATCAATTATTGTTTGGTATGCGCCACTTGAGAGTTGCTTTGGGGTTCGCAAAGTCTCGGCGACGTTTTCCACAGCACAGTTGACCGACTTTGAGTTATTGTTGTTGCAGTTGTTGCAGTTGTTGCAGTTGTTGCAGTTGCTGCTGCTGTTGTTTGTGTGTTTGATTTTCATTAAGTCGCTCCCTTGTGCCATTCAATTGTTGTTGTTTCTATGCTTGAAGCTGCCCACAATCCCCAGCTGGCAACTGGCAACTGGCAACTCTCAACTTGCAGCTTGTAGCTTGCAACTTGCAACTCGCTGTACAGTTGCAATTACTTGCGTCATTAAACCAGCGACCAATGCCGGCATCGGGTTACTTTCTGAACCTTTTGTGTGATTTATATTACTTCCACTTTTAAAGTCACTAAAGATTTTCAATTGAGTTGCCGCTTGCAACTTGCAGCTGCAACATTAACAACTTGCAATTAGTGTGTACAGCCATTTCATTGCATGTGCTCGCCTCTGCTGCTTCGCGGTGACCCCAAAACAAGCGGCACGTAGCCAAAACACAAGACAAACTCCAGCTAAACGAGCTTAAAGGATACAATAGATGGCTTGGCAAAACAAACGATAGTTTTGGGAAACTTGGCAGAGCGTATAGAAATGAAATTACTTTGGTCAACAGAAGTTGTGGGTAAATAGTTAAGCAAATAACAATAATAGAGTTATTTATGCGTATATATATTCAATTCAAATTGAAATTAAAACCCGTTAGACAAAGCCAATATAGTCATATTCAATCTGTAAAACGAGGTGAAGATCAAGTTTTGAAATCTTAAAAATCGCAGAGAGGGCTGTTTTTTTTTTGAAAGTGCGAAGAGCGTGACAACAAGAGAGAGAGAGGCAGAGTGAGAAAGAGGGTAAGATAGCAGATAGCGACATTTACAGTATATACTCCTCGAAGACGGACAGCGACCGCTCAGCAGAACTGTGGAATATGTCCGCACAAGAGGGCTGTCCACCTGATAGGCGTGTCTCTTGGGAGAGCTGCCAGATGTATGCGCGGTAGATATCTGACACGAGTCTCAGCTTGGTTAATTGAAATTCCTTGCACTGTATTTCCAATCACTGAAATACATGAATTTACTAACGTTAATATAATTGCATATTGAGCATAGTTTTGGAATAGAATCTGTTCTCCGTTGAATTCCGACGAATCCGCGACTGAGCTGTCTGCAAATTTTGCACATGCCATGCATCCATCATCATATTATTATTAATATTGTGTTACTCACTTTCTTTTGGTCCGTGGTACTCATTATTAAATTAATTAAATTCTTGCGCTTCAATTAAAATCTTATTAAGTTTTCGTCGTCGGCCTATCCGCAGTCGCGTTTCGCTCGGGCAATGAATAATGCCTCGAAGAATGGACAACTGGCGGATGGGCAAAAAAAAAAGAAGCATCTGCCAAAGCTTTCTTATTCACACTTGGATATCCGTTGCACACAGGCGAGCAGGAGGACCACGGGGCCGGGCTTCTTTCCTGTCTTGCCGCTCGCTACCCTATAAACATTTTTTTCTTCAAACAATATAGCATAAAAAGTCCTGGTAAAAAACGGCGCCTGGGCTTGCCTTGTTGGTCCTTTTTGTGCGCGGAACAAAGTGCGCCATGTGGTCGGGTTGGTTGCTTTGGATTGGGTTGCACCGTTTTGGCTCTGTTGGAGTGCGACTTGTTGTAGTTGCTGCAATTGTTGTAGCTGCTGCTGCTGCTGCACATATTGCTGCTGCATTCTTCGCATAAATTTTTCCAACGCACTTAACTCACGTCGGGGTCTTGACGGCGCAAGAGTCTTTAAATGAGTCTGGCCCGCTCTGTCTCTACCCTCTCTCTACCTCTCTCTCCCACTCTTTTCTCTCTATCTCTCGCTGCCCCGTCTGTGCATAAACAATGGCACTGTTTAAAGCAAAAACCTCGACTATCCCCAATCTCTGGTTCCCCGAATTCCCGGACAAGTTCCTCGCACATGTGACGTTCTGCTGCGTTCCTGCTGCGGCTGCTTCTGCTGCGCGCTGCTTTCCTTCATGTTAAATTCAGATGCTGCTGCTGCAGTTGGGGGCTGAAATTGAAGGCCGGCTGTAGGCAAAAGTTTTGCAGAATGTTGAGCCTGGAAATTTAAAAGCGAATGCAAACATTATGGCGCTATTCATTGCACAGTGGTGCGAGCTAATGCATGCCGCTGATGAAAATGAAAGCCACTTCAGATTTATAATGTGTAGCTAGCCAGAACTTTAGTAAATGGTAATTACCTAATGCATGCATAAGATTGCTTCGCCTGCAACTTAAATATGTCGTAAATATATATTTTTCACGTAGATTATCTAGGTCAGGTGAATCTTTTAAATGCTATTCGTCGGTCTAAACTGTCAGACTAACAGAGTATGATATGATATATTTTAAATATATTTCATTGATTTAATCTGCAGAATACTTAATCTGACATACTCGACTTGGCAGCCGTCAAGCGTATGCCAGACAAATTTGCCCAATTTCCGTGTGATTTCTGAACGTTGCTTTAATTTCTTTAGTTTCAATACTTAATGTCAAACAGTGTTAAGCTTTCATAGCCATGGCTTAAAGGCTAGAATGTAATCAATAATCAGCTAAGTGTCAAAAGCCGTCTTAAAGCTCCTTTCGGCTCACTCGTCGCACGCTCTACGCTGTCTCTTGTCCCCCAATTTGGGTTTATTGTTTACTCCGGCTGACCTCCATTGCTACCCACAACTGAGCTGGGCCACAGTTTGGCGCAACTTGAGAGAGAGAGCAATGGCCAACTAAATCACCGCAACTGTGCAACTAAATTTCAAGCGCACTAAATTTCGCACACGCCAACTGCAACTAAACCGACTCCGAGCATGTGCCGTGGCTTCCTGTTGGCCAACAGCAGCGACTGCGGCGGCAGCAGGAGCAGCAGCAGCAGCAACAATGTTGGCTGCCCCTTCAGAATCGTGTCTAGCTGGGAGACTCCCTCAGCTCTCGCTCTGCTTGGCTGCTTGGCCACACTCGTTCCGGCCCTTTTGTTATTTCCTTGCCGTGCAATTTTCGCCATTTTGTGGCGCACTTTGCGCCCGCCGCGATTTGCAAAGATTTATGGCGCTCGACATGGCGGCGGTCAACGTTTGGCGGGCGCTACTTAGTCCAGGTAGCTGCTCGCTGGCGCAGACTGTCCCCAACCCCTCCCATCCCGCCCGTCCCATCCATTTTTGTCTGCCAGATTGTTGCAGTTTTCGCGTGTCGAGTCAGCAACAAATGCAGCCCGTTGTCTGCTGCCTTCTAATGCCTGTCAGCATTGTCGCAAAGACGTCCTAAGCCCTTGGCCAACTGCGGGCGGCGGTAAATCCTTTACGCGCTTTTAAGTTGGCCTAATTCTCGTTTTCATTTCGTACATTTCCCTGCTTAATGCTTAATTTAAACACAAATCCGATCTGATAGCTGACTTTTTTCGATAAGCAGCCTAAATAATAGCAAAAGTTGGCAAAGTTCCCAAGTGGAGAAGGGCCCAAAAGCGCAAAGTATAAATGTATATGTATATGTATATGCATGTATATATGACGTTACCTAGCAATGGAAATTTAATTTGCCGCAGCAACTTTTCTGCTTACATTTTGGAAAAGCCTGCCTCATAGCTTTAACTGATTTAGGCAGTTCAATTATGCTCGAGGTCGGCGACTTGAGTTTCCCCTCAAAAGCAGATTCAGCTCTTGAGTATACAAAGTGTCTAACTCAAACTTCTTTAAAAACTCTGTTGTCTGCACATCACACGAGTCATTTTATTTGAGCTGCATAAGAAATTCTTTTTTTAGACCAAAGACATTTACATTGACGATTTTTATACCTCATTCCAACTTCTTTCTCAAAATCTACTTACACTTAAATTAAATGCATGTTTCTCTTTCTGAATTGTCTCTAGGACAAGGAGCAAATAAATACTTTCTTTCATCAAATGTAAACGAAACGCATTTCTCAAAATTCCCAAACGATAGTATATAATCGGTTATTTACCCACCCTTTTCTGTCTCCTCTGTAGATCTCTAACCAAGTTTTTGTTATTCCTAGTCTTTTTCCAGTTAACCCGCATTAATCCAATCTTATCTTCTCGGGGCCTTAACCCTTGCCGTGCCCTCACTTTGTTCCACTTGGGAATTTATAGTTCCATTTTAAGTTGCTCTTAGGATAAACATTGTAATAAAAATTTCGTTGGTGCTTGGCTTAATTTTCAACTCCGCTGCACTAAACGTTGCCCCAAATCCATGGCAAATCTCCAGCCGTGCAAGGTTTATGTTCGACATGCTCTTGCGATGCCATACGCCCGTTTATCAAAAGCCACCCCGGGGGTAATGGAGGGGCTGGGGGGCTTGAGTGCAAAGGGGCTGCCTGGCAAAATGTGGCAGTATATTGCATTGGAGCCAGCTAGTTTTCCGTTTGCCATATAAATTTGTTTAAGACATATAGCAAGGATCAATAGCAAGGATTTATTGTCTGCCACACATAACTTTGCCTTGGCTTTAAAGTTCCAGACGGCGGCGTCGGCGACGACGTCGCTCTGGGAAGCTCTAGGAATGCGTGTGGCAAGGTCGCCGGCTAAACTTTGTTACCTACTTTTGGCCTGTCGCCGTTTTATGGGCATGAGTCCAAAAAAGAAAACCCAAGGAACACACACACAAAGAAGAAAAAAAAAATATAAAAGAACAGTTATGGCTAAAATGGCGACGTCGTCTAGCCCACACCTCTTTGGATTCGGTACTCTCCAAAGTGCCTCGACTCTGACGTCTGCTTGCGGTCGTTTATATGTAAAATATTTGGTTTGGTTTATGACTGCTTTGGGTATTACTCTTTACTTTCTGGCCATGCCAATTCGCAGTGCCTTTCGTCTTCCCTCTTTCCACTTTCCTCTACACGGCTCCTTCACCCAACCAGCCCGACAGTCAAAGTTTTTGGCGTGGCCGTAAAAACAAAAAGACGGCGCTAGGAATTATGCCATAAAAGCGTCGTCGTCGTGGTAGTGCCAAAGTCACCAAATTCTTGGCTAGAGCTGCAACAACTGGTACGCCAAGTTCTTGTCGCGCCGTCGACGCTTAGTTGGTGTCAATGTTCAAGGGACACATAAAGTACACTTTCGGCTAAAGCGTTGTTCTTCGGAATGCTCTTATATGGAGTGAGATATTACGGCTTTTACAAATATGACAAAACTTACAAAAGGACCATACACAGATCCTTAAAGCGCGTTTTGGGTTAGCTAAAGAGAGTTAAGAGTTATTTTTCCTAGATTTGAACCATCGACCTCTTGTTCGTTAGTCCGACGCTGAGACAAGTCAACATGTCTTCATAACGTTCGTTCTATGGGGTTTTGGTTGGGTTGAAGTTTATTCTACAAACGCTTACCAACTCTTTCCTATATTTTGAAGTCGATTCCGATCCGAAAGGAAGGTTTTCTTGGCTGTGTGTTTTTTGCATTATTTGTTGATTTTCATTTAATTTGCAATCACGAATTGCTTTCTCTTCTGCATATTCTTTACGATTAAAGCAATGCATTTTTTTTTTACTAAAAACAAATGTAGCTCTGTAGCTTTGTGGTTATTTGAACAAATCAGCCGCAGCTCGAGTGCTTGGCAACAAAATGCAGTGCGCTCTGCAACATTCAGCTTCAAATGCAAATCAATTGCTAGGCAAACTCGGAAAGCTATCCGAAACTAGCAAGTTGCAATTTGCAAGTTGCAACAACGATGCCGATTACCATTACCAAAAATTGAAGTAACATGTGTGACGACAACGACGACGACGACGATCGGATCGCATTGCAATTGTAAAGCGCCCCCTGGCGGTGGGTAGAGACCAACGCTGACTTCTCTCGCTACGCCCAACCGAATGGAGCCATTGTTTCGTTTTCTATTTCACAGACGACTGACTGTTGGCTCCTGGCTGCTGGCTGCTTGGCTGCGACTTTCACTGGCACACAGCCTTCAGCTGGGGCGATTGGGTGGAGTGGGAGGAGTTTTTCGCTGGGAAGTGCCCCAAATAGCGCGCACAACTTGCAGCGTGCGTGAGCTTCAAGTATTCCGTATTTTTTTTTTGCTTCCTATTGTTGACTATGGTTGTTGTTATTTCTAGAGCATTGCAAATATTTGACTGTGCTTGTTTAGCAGCAAAAAGTATCTTATAGATGCACACGCGAAGCTCAAGTCGAAACTGTAAACTGTGCAAATAGTGAGCTGGCGAGTTAGCGGAGGGCGCACGGGCACGATTCCTCAGCGGAAACTGTGCCAAAAGACGTATGGCACAAAGCAGGATAAATTTGCCAAGTTTATCATAGCAAAATGTTGGTGCAGGGGGCACGGCAGTTGGGGGTTGGGGGCGTAATACGTTGGCAAAACATGAGGCAAAGCATGAGCATAAAATATTGTCAGCGATATTTTAACGCGCGCTCAAGCGAAATTGTCATATAAATAACACCAGGAATGGGTCGAAGGGGCAAAGGGGGATGAGCCCGGATAAGCCGTCCCCCTGTCAAACCATGGAACTGGAGACAGCGGATATGGAAAGTGGGTTTTGGGTTTTTTCTATGCTATTGGCTGGCGTTACTTTGAAATATTAAACATTTGGCAAAGAACAACAGACCAGTTGAAGTTTATTGCCAACGTTGATGGCCAGGCGGCGACGGGGACCGACATGGGCGGGGCTGGCAGTTAGTGGAAATTGGAGCAGCTCAAAGATGGCTGCGAAATTAATAAAGCCCGGCAAAGAAAGAGTTGAGCACAGGCGGGCGTTTGATTTCGTTTAAAACTCAACTGGCAAAGCCAGCAAGCCAAGACTTAAATAAATAGAAAAGCCAGAGGAAAACTGAAAACTGGGCACGGATAACACTCTCCTTTCTCCTTTTCTCTGACTCCAGCTAACACTCTCGTATTAAATCAGAAACATGCATTTATTTAGCAATTTCCTGGCAATGGAAAACAAAAGAAAAACTGTTGCAAAAGTACATTTTTTTGTTGCTTTTATTGTGTTTTGGCAAATTTTCAAAAACTCACCCGACTAAACAATAAGCAGCAACAAAGCAAAAAGCTGCAGGGCCAGAGCGGGCAATGGGGCCAAGAGAACAAAAAACGGAAGTCATAGCGCAAGCGAAAGCAAAGCCTGGCCAGCGGCCGGCGGACCAACAAACCGACACTACTAGATGGAAAAGGCTGCGGGCCAGGAACAGGGACTGCAGCGGAACCAGACAGACACATACAATAAAAGAGTTTTGTGCTATTTTTTTTATTTTTATTTTTACTCGCCTTTCTCTCTCTCTTTTTTGTGGGGCACGGCCGCAAGGCTACACAGCCACAGCCGAACTGACAGCCAAACATTTATAACAATGGTCAGTTGGTGGGCGTTGGTCGGACTCGGACTCGGACTCGAACTCGAACCAGCACACTGGCTCGGACACAGTCAGAACTAATAAATGAGTTCAGCAAGGGGCAACAGTCGAAAAAGGTTTGCTGGACGTCCAAAACCAAAAAAAAACGCTTAAAAAAAAAAAATCTCAACGCTCATGGCAGCGGCTAGCTATAAAATATTTAGAGCATACTTTTGAGCTGCAGACACGTCAGCTGGACTGGGCGAGGTCGGGTGACAATTTAAATGGTGTTGACTAAAGAGTGAGGTCAGAGCTAAAACTTAATTTGGCCGTTGGTTTTAAAGCAGTTAGCACAGGGGAACATCCCTTGAAAGTAGCAAGCTTAACAAGGCAACGAGTAGAGGTGAGCCAGACTAGTGTTGCATAATGCTCAAATAAAGAGAAGTGCAGTAGCGAGTGGAACAAGTAGTTTTTAAGGGATGCTAGGAAAGAGTAGCTAATGTTAGTCGAACTACGTTGAAATGCATAAATATTAACTGAAAACATACTCAAAGTACATGAAAGCAACGAGATAATACGGAGGAATTAAGACAGAGAGCACAGGAAAAAAGTCAGTACGACAATGTGAAAAGTTAGAGGGTGCCAGTCAAGTGTTGTACAAAGCATGAGTAAGCTATACCCTACATATAAACTGAAAACAAAATCAAAATACATTAAGGTTGTCTCTAATAAAACACGTTTAATGTTAGCTCGTGTCGGAGAGTCACTTTGAGTTGACCTTTCACCAATAGTTCGACTACACATGTTAACTGCTAGCCTGGAGCAGGCTCTTGTTCGTGTGTTGGTTTAGGCCAGGTTGTTGTTTCTTTATGGGCCAGCGTTAAGTGTCTTCCCGTGAACAAATTGTCTCGCCCCAAACAAAACAGACTGCTAACAGCCTCCATTTGTAGGGACTAAGCCAATAGAGCTCTGTGCAAGTCGGGTCATGTCCTGATGCCTGCTTAGGGGGCTATTCAAAGAACCTGGCCTGCGGATTGTTTTGGCCATTTAGCCGCATTTCACAGTTCAGCAATTTAAATTTGATTTTCCAAGCATATGCAAGCGCCCCCATTGTCAAACCCCCTCAACACACGACGCCAAACTGTGTGTTGACTGACTGCTTAAGCAGCTGCTACCCGCACGCAACGCACATAAACGAGTGGCAGTCACTGACAGGAGTCGGTGTAGACTGAGAGGTCCTTTTAGCTGTTTTGCTTGTGCTTCGTGAAGCTGCTGTCAGTTGGCTGCTTCTGTGTTTTTAAGCTGCCAAATAAAAGCGAGCGGCCGCTCAGTCGCAGCCTCAACAAGTCGCTTTATGGCATATGCATGATAATGATGAGAGACTGCAGGACCAGGGACCTGGCGCTCCATTTCTGTGGCGTTCTTTCATATGATTGCGCCCGAGTCGCTCCCGGGTGTTTATGTGATATTTACATAATAAAAACGAGAGTCAAGCTGGAGCTGTGTCTCGTCTCGAGAGTTGCTGCCAGCAGTTATCCTTTTTGGCGCAGCACAAACAGCACAAAGGCATCAGTTGTCTGGCCCGAACCCCGCCCCCGCCACCGCCTTGACGCACCACACCCCATGAAGTATGACCCACATCTATGATTATTTTCATGACGCCTTCGGGGCCGAAACATTTCCAACCCGAACAATGCGTAAAGTTGAAAAATATGAAAAAGGCAGCGGCAAAGCCAAAGCCAAAGCAAAAATGTCTGAGGGGCGTGGCCGTGCTGCTGTGTTTTTCTTGTTTATACGCGCTGTGGGCAGACCAAAAAGACCAAAAACAAAAAAAAAACAAAAATTGTATTCACTTTTTGTTTTATTTATTTGATAGACCATTTGGGGTTGAGCCTTTTGCCCATATCCTTTCCGGCATCCTTGAACTTCTCGCAGTTGTGCGCTAAATTAAGTTTCCTTTAACATTTTGCTCTGCTCCCGAACTGATAAATGTCCCCAAAGCATACAAAGTGCAAGTTGTTTTTCAAGTTTCGACCAAACTAAACTATGTGGCATATCTTTGGCCCCGTCGCCTTCGGGGCGCTGCCATCGCCTGGCCATTGAAAGGGCTTCGACTTTGGGGACTCTGAGGCTGTGGCACAAAGGGTTGGCTCACTTGCTAAAAATCCGATAACAGGCAAGAGGCAGCAGGCCCAAGCAATTTCTGTTTGCCACCGAGCTGTGGCATGTGGCATGTCTTTAATTCTGTCTCGTGTTATGTGGGTCCACTGTGGCAATTTAAATAGGTAATTAACACTGGAACTTCTTTATGTATGTCTTACAACTAATAATAACTTTAAGAGAAAGGGGTATAAAAGCTGTATGTCTTTAATCTTACACTTAGTCTCTATATTAACTTTATTAAAACCTGAAGCTAATTCGCTTGAATATCTAAACTGTTTAGTACCTTGTGAAGGCTTCTTTTTGATACCCTTGTTTTCAAATCATACAGAAATAGAGAAATTGTCTAACATAATGACATTTCTTACGCTCTTGATAGCCTCTTTTTTTTTATCAAAATTGTGCATGTAAACCCAAGTGCATAACAGTACATGATAGTGTGTCGCAGCTAAAGGAGGAGACTCAAGGAGACTCAAAGTAGCAGATCCCACATCTCTCAGTTTAACTATTAAGGAACAATCTCTCGGAAAGAACACATTCCACAGTGTGTTGCATAGTGGGTGGGAAAAACTTATGTTCAAAAGGCCATCAACATTTACCTGACCAAATGCTTCCCGGATATTCAAAGAGGCATCACATAAAGGGGAAATCTCCCAGCAAGGAACGGATCATTGTGCATTAGGAAGTAGGGAATCTCACATCACCCATCATCATTCCATCATGTCGTACTGTATCAAAGGCTTCCAGAATCTCTAAAAATGCTGCAGAATAATATATGTAACCCTCATAGTATTCTTGGATATCAGATCTCTCATCTCCCATCACCAATTCATCATTTTAAACTCCATCAATATCTTTCACAATGTCAAAAAAAAAGTTTCCCGAATGTCCAAAAAGGCTGCAGACATCTTGGATATCAGATTTCACATCTCTTATCACCATTTCATCATGTCGTGCTCCATCAAAATCTTCCACAATGTCAAAAAAATAAAACCTTTGAGAACAATATATGTAAACCTCATAGGCATCTTGGATATCAGATGGCACACCTCCATTCCACATCGCCATTCCATCGTGTCATACCCCAGGATGTTCAGTATGTCCAAAAATACTGCAGAACCATATATGTAACTCTCATAGGCTTATTGGATATTAGATCTCACAACTTCCAGATCAAACATAAAGGATAAATCTTTAAAAACCGGATCGTGAATGTATCAAATCGAAAGACCTTTGTTTGTAAACTGTACACCATACACCATACACCATACACCATACACCATACACCATACACCATACACCATACACCATACACCATACACCATACACCATACACTATACCTAACTCTCATAAGCGTATTGGATACCATATCTCACTTCTCCCAATTCAAATACTTCAGAAAGGAACGGATTGTTGTTCATTGCCTAGTATAGAGGAAAGACCGAGGGTTATATAGAATTCCATCATGCCATACCACTACAAAAGCTTCTAGAATGTCCTGAAACACAGGAAAACACAACACTTCTTTTGGACTCCTCATGGTATTTTAATTTTAATTAGACGGGAAGTGATAACGACGAAGCAAGCAGCTAAGTTACAGGCTCCCTTTCTCAGGCGAACCTTTCACAGCTCTGCCATCCATGGAATTCAAAAGTTGTAGAAAAGTTGGCTTTTAAAAAACAAAGCTAAGAAATTTGGCAGTTATTAACTGACTTTACCTAGCTATCCAATCTATGGCTGGTTCATTGGAGCCCTGCCCTGTACATTCCTTGTCAGGGGTTGCTCGAGTCTACTGCCCGATTAAAGCTGCATCTGCCGGACCTCGTTAGACTCTACTATAACCAGCTTCCATTTGGCTTTGCCACTAATGCGAATGCCGTTGGTAATGTTGTTGCCGTGGCCATTTAAATTGTCTTCATTTGTTTACTGCCAGACAAAGAATACAAAATAGAGTAACAGATATAGAGGTAGAGCTGGGAGGCATTGCCGGGGACATAGACGTGGATACGGGGCAAAGGAGGCGGAAAATAATCCACAAAACTACCGATTAACTTGCCGGGTAGCCAACGGGAAGGCGAATGCAGCTGCCAAATCCAATGAAAATCCAAAAGCCAAGCAATTTTGAACTCTAATGGAAAATCAATTTAAAGCGCACATACTAAAACCCATTCCCCCTCTCAATTCCTTCCCTTTACAGGCTAAACAGCAGACAGAGCTACACGAATGTCGGACGCCAAATACGAAAGCCATTGGCAAACTTGGCTAAAACGTATTTAACCCAAAATAAAGCGAACAACAGCAAGAGAGAGAGTGAGAAGAGAGAGAAGGAGCAGCTGCACCGAGAGACAGTCAACGTCTGGTCACAGCAAAGGCAACTAACCAAACAAACCACACCACAGACTAGGCTCACGAAGGGAGTAAAGCTCCAAGCGGGCTTGCCGCTGCCCGTAGACAGAGAAAGAAACAGAGAGAGGGACAGAGAAAGGAACAGAGACAGGGACATAATGAGCAGACGAGGGTCGTCGGCAATGGCAGCGGCAATTACCATGTCGCCGTCATCGTTGCTGTCGCTGTTGCTGCTGCTGCTGCCGACATTGCTGGGGCTGCTCGTGCCGACAAATGGCCTGGCAAATTGTCCAAATGGCTGTGAATGCGATGACGAAACTCTGAAAGTCAACTGCGGTGTGGGCACGCTCGATGTGCTGCCCATCGCACTGAACCCGTCCATACAGCGGCTGGTCATTAAGAACAACAAGCTAAAGACCATCGACTCATCGATGCAGTTCTATTCACAGCTGCAATTCCTTGATTTATCCTACAATGATATGGTAACGATACCGGAACGCTCGTTCGCCTACCATGCCAAGCTGCTGGAGCTGCATCTGAATCATAATAAGATTGGACAAGTGACGAACAAAACCTTTACGGGCCTAACCACAATTACTGTGCTCAATCTGAGGGGTAATCTGATTGCCGAACTGGAGTACCGCACGTTCTCGCCCATGGTTAAATTGGTTGAGCTCAATCTTGGCCAGAATCGCATCAGTCACATTGATCCGCATGCTTTGGACGGACTGATTAATTTGAGCATTTTGTATTTGGATGATAATACCCTCACGACGGTGCCATCGGAGCTGACATTCCAAGCGCTGCCTGGCCTGGCGGAACTTTATTTGGGCACCAATTCATTTATGACTATTCCGGCGGGCGCTTTTCAGGATCTCAAGGCTCTGACGCGTCTGGACTTGCGCGGCGCAGGACTGCATAACATATCGGCCGATGCCCTGAAGGGTCTGGAGGGCATACGTTTTCTGGATCTCTCTGACAATCGCTTGCAAGTCGTGCCGTCGGCTGCTCTGCAGCGTCTGGCCCGTCTGGAGGAGCTGTCGTTGGGTCAAAATAACTTTGAGGTTATCGCAACTGGCGCCTTTGTGGGTTTACGTGAGCTGCGCCATCTGGAGATTACAGGCGCTCAGCGCCTGCGCCGAGTCGAGAGCGGCGCCTTCACAGACAACACAAATCTGGAGCATTTGAATCTCTCGGCTAACAAGCAGCTCAATGAGTTGCATGCGAATACCGTGGGCGGATTCCCACACCTCAGCACGGTTATCTTAAAGGAGAATCATCTAAGCTCCCTCTCGGAGAGTCTATTCCCGTGGTCGGATCTGCAAACCCTGGATCTATCGGATAACCCGTTCGTGTGCGACTGTCAGCTGATGTGGCTGCGTAATTTGCTCATCAGTAGGAATGGCAGCAATCAGTATGCTCCCGTCATCTGCTCCTATCCAGCCAATTTGAGGGAACTACCGCTGACACAGCTGGCTGAGCCGCTGCTAGGCTGCACCCACGGCACGGGCAACAAGCAGGCCATTATTGGCATCATGGTCGTCGCCTGTGCGGCGCTGATAACGACCTTGGCGCTGATAATCTATACGTGTCGTCGTCGCATACGCGAAATGCTCAAGGGCCACTCGGCACTGGGGCGCAAGGAACGCGAGTATCAGAAAACCTTTTCGGATGAGGAGTACATGACGAGACCGCCGCCTGGTTGCGGCGGTGTGCATCCCGCTTCGGGATATCCCTGCCCCAGTGGCATCAATTCATCGCAGTATTTGGGCAGCCGGTCGATACCAGTCACAGAGCTATAGCTAGAAGCTCCACCCCCACCTCAGCTGCGGGGTCGGGGTGGTGCCCCCTCCAGTCATAACGGTCCCATGGCATCCACAACCTCAGGAACGCCGCTGCAACAGCTTCAGGTGCCCAGTGCTGTTGATGCGTCGCATGCCCCCTTCGCCCAACTCAGCCACATCCACTACATGACCAACAATCCGCAGTCAGCGGCAACAACAGCAACAGCAACAACAACACCGCGCTCTCATCACTCGCAACAGGATATGCGACTGCTGGCCAATGGCGGCGGCAAGGTTCTCGGCCTGAATGCCTCGCTGCCCCGACACATGGCAGGACGTCAGTGCGGCGTGCAGGAGAGCACCCTGTCCCATTACAGTCAACCACTTGCCAATGGCCATGCCGGCATACGCCTCACCCAGGATCACTTCAATCACAATGGCATCGGCGGCGTTGCCGGCGTCTATGCCAAGCCCTGTGATGCGATGGCCGAAGCTGGATATATACACAACAATTCGCACTATTCGTTGCCGCTGGATCATGATATGCCGCCCAGTCCGACACCCACACCGCCGCCGCCGGCGCTGCCGTTGCGCAATGGTATGGGCATGGCTCTGGTGCATGGCAATACGACTGGCAGGCGTTCCTTTAATAGCAACAACAACAACGTGGCAACTCTCTCAAACAACAATCACAATGGCGTCGGCGGCGGTGCAGTGTTGGTTAACGGCAATTACAACGCCAACGGCAGCAACAACAACAATAATGGCAGCCTGCGTCGCTATCACTGATATACGCTGAAATCGTGCGGCACCTTAGGCCGCACCAAGCCGCAGCAGCGGGGCGGGGACATTGAGTTGTATCACTTCTACAAGGGCTGACGGGGAATTGGATCACATTGTGTTACTTTAACTATGCATTAATTAATATTTATGTATTGTATATTTAGTTACTTTTATTCAGGCGAAATCATTTTGTATAAATTAGATTTTAGTTTTACAAAAAAGACAAAAGAAACAAAAGGCAGCAGCAAACGCGCAGAGCTGATATGTAAATACAGTTTGGCATGCATTGCATTCTAGATAGCGCTTAGTTTGGTCATAATCTGTCGACATTTGGCAACAGAGTTTTAGCACGGAGTCAGCTACTGACAAAATGCTAACCCTTTGCATAGTTTCATCTTAAACTATCGACATTTGGCAACACAGTTTTAATAGCTGCTGACGTTTACCAACACTGCGCATTAGTTTCTTTTGCTGCTTTGTGCAGGGTCTTTTTTCGCATCCAGTGATTTACCTAATAAGTTTAACCTAGACATTTAAATGCATGTAAATAATTAAATGCTATGCACAAAAACTAAAAGAACATAAACAAAATAAAGACAAAATATTAAAATAACAACTAATCAATTTGTATACAATTAATTTACGCTTTCAAGCACAAGTCATTAAAAATATATATGTATTTAACATAAATAATTGCAAGAAAAATAAAACACAAAATAAATATATATATATTAAATAAAAATGAAACAATATCTAAGCCGAACACCCTTAACAAAGTTTATGCAAATTATAAGCAAACAGTTTATAGATAACAGAAAAAAACAAAAAAACAGAAACATTTTTGTAGTTAATAAATTCAATCTAAATAGAACACAGAAGGTAAACTTAAATTACTTATTGCAATAATAAATATTGATAAAAAAGAAGAGAAAAAAAAACAAAAAGTTTATGAAACGCAGCGAAATATGCGAAATAGCTACAATTATGCAAAACTACACAATATTTCTATATAAAGAGAAGGTACTACAAATTGACACAATATGAATACAAAAGCAATTTATGCCACATAAATAAATATATACAAAATATGTGTGTAAATAAAAAATGTATGCCCGAACAAATTTAATTCTCTGTTGTTTTTTTTTAGTATTTTATATGGCCATTTGGCTGATTGCTTTCTCGTTTATACGTATACGTAATTTATTTATATTTTTTTGTTCATTTTTTGTGTCTGTTTATTTTGATTTTGTTTTTTTTTGTCGTATGTCGAGTCGTTGGCTCTTGAATAATTGTACATATTTAACAATTTAATGGAACAAAATGCAAAACACATACAAGGGAGTTAAACGTAACCTAAAACTAATAAGTAAAAAATAAACAAACAAAAAATTATAATTGAAAAACCTATTCAAACGTAAATTCATATTCATATTTCATAAACCAACAACAAATCTCTCATCTAGTTATATACAAACATTTATATACATTGAATAAAAATAAATTAAATTTCATAGATCTTAAGCAAATTACAAGGGACACGTATAGCTAAAAAAAAAAAGAGAGAGCGTTCAAAAAACCAAAAACAATTAACAAGGATTAAGAAAATTATAAGGAATGCCAGAAAAATATGATCATATTCGAATATTGTACGAGTATTAATAACTGCCGTTGAGCAGGACGAACAAAACAACAAATATACGATCCATGCAATGAACTCTCAAATGCTAAAGACTAAGAGATTATATATGTATGGATGACAATTTGGATAAACAATTGCAAACTTGTTCAAGAACTAGAAGATTAAATCAAATAAACGACAAACTTAACTGAAAGATAAAGGATATTTCCTTTTTGCATGCGAACTTTATTGGACCTAATACTAGAAATGATTCAATGATTTCTAAGTACATTTGAAATAGGGTCGCATTTCTTTTTCAACCTCAAAGAAGGTGAGATTCTAGCCCAACTGGCAGCCTGCGGCCATTTGTCCAGGAATGCATATTGGTTCTCCCAAATACTGAACGGTTGTCCTCCTTGTGCCTGGCGGCGGTAGCTCTGCCCACAGCAAAGTTTCAGTCCACCAACATAGCCGTGAAATAACCAATTTGCTTGTATAATCTGGAGATGTTTAAATATAATACGCTTTCTTTAGTTTAAGTTATGTCAACTGTTGTCACCTGCCATATTTGCTCATCAATTGCCGACTGGTAAGCTCGTATTCATCCCACCGCAATTTCATTGATGACTTCACCAGCTGTTCATCCGTTTTCTGGTACAGGCGTAATGCTCCACCTTTCTCTGCATAACATAAGGTTTCCATAGTAAAGAAGCAATTTCTGATGCTTTCCTATTTTCCTAACTTTCCTTTTCCGAGTATATCTTCATGAACTCACGGACCACGCACTACTCATTGTGGGGGCACATCTTGCCGGACAGGCTAAAAGTTCGTGATATTCCATCAGCATTTCTTTACCCTTTTTAATACATATTTATATATTTATTTACATTCATTTTCTGTGAAAAGGGTAAAGTCTGGGTGGGTGGGTAAATAAAATGTCTTCCCGATGCCATTGAAAACTGTTGTATTCTGATTGAGCTTTTAATTTTCCTATTCTTAATTATTAATTGCTTCATTTGACACTCGTTTTGTCGACTATTAATAAGTAAATAAAATGAAGTAGATAAACTAGCCAGTACCGGGTTCTAGCGCATCGTGCCCATCCCTTGAGCTGCGATAAATCCCTGCAACGAGCAACTGCTTTATGTGTTTCGTAAATAGTTTTGCAAACTGTCTGATTTGTTATATTGGGGTTCATCCACTGATGAACCAAGGACGGTGGGAAAGTTCGGGGACCAATCCTGCAAAAATAAGATATCGAAAGAAAATTCTATTGGGAAAATCCCATATACTTTGATGAGACAGCTAGGGCCCATATTTGCGGCGGATATCATTATTATTGGGTTATAACTGCCCATTGTTGTGCCAGTATCTGGTATCTACGGATCTGAAATGTTATTGAATTTAATATTGAAACTAGATGCATGAAAAACACACTGTTTTAGGTTTGGTTAGCTTTATTTAGAATTCATCTAAAATGTTGACTTCATGGGGAATACTCTTATTGTAACCCTTTTTTTTACAAACACAAAGTCTCATTTAGGAAAATATATTCATGGATCTTGCGGTTGTTCGGCTATCAGCGAGCTCTAGATTTCCGTTTGAATCGGTCGTAGCATAATTGCAGGCAAACAGGAACTTATGCTCATTATCTTGCAAGTATCTGGCGGCAGCACAGCCCACTGCGATATATCTGCCATGACCTACATCTTGATAGTTGCTAGCCTTATACTCGTTCCACCACGAGTGAAGGCATGACTTGACCAATTCGTTATCCGTTCGGGCATTCATATTTCCCGTATAGCCACTTAGCGCTATGTTCTGTGCGGTTGTCTTGTACTTCACAGACGCACATTCATCATGGACAACCTTGCACTGCATAATATTACCTTCCGCTAAAGTGGCCAGATCTGCGTTCCAGCGAAGCGGGATCACCTTTGGAGGTGCACCTCGTGCCGACAATGCTGAAGTACGTAGGTAGTTGTGTAAGGTCAGAATATAATTAACCAAGGCTGGACTCATGTTAGGCTTAAAGGGTCGCGGAGAAGTCGGGCAGTTGGTTGACCAAACCTAAGAAAAATATATAAGTAAGCTGATTCTATATGCATTTCATTCGGCCACCTACCCTGGGTAGACAGGTCTCCTTGGTAGCGATCTGTTGGGCGTTTGTAGGGGACTGTTCTACACTGGGAGGGGTCGGTTGTTCTGTGGGAAGCAACGCTTTGCCGCTAGAAGGGATCAGTTGGCTGAATGGAAAGTACTCCCTGCCGTTAGGAGGGAACTGTGGGACGTAAGGAGAGAACTGTTGTCCGTTGGAGTGGAGCCCTTGTCCTTTGGGTATAGCCTGTTGTAGGTCGGTTAGGAAACCTAGTCCGCCGAGTAGGTATCCGTTGGGGAAAAAAGTTTTTCTGCTAACTTTGGCCACTTTGGTGCTTGTCTCTTCCTCTCCAAAAACTATCGCCAGCATCACGATAAGTGAGTATAGCGATAAACTAATCATCATGTAGCAGTAACTATATAAAAACATATATATATATGAAATTGAGTAAGTAGATAACTATTTAAAACAATAAAACTATGTGAACTAGTTAGTAAGATCCGACTTAAGAACGAAGTTAAAGCCTTTTGACTCTACTTGGATAAATCTGCATATAAAATAAGCGAATAGAAAAGATATCATATCGAAAATTTTCTCTATGGAAATCACACCAATACACATTACCCATATGTGCATATCCAACGAATACAAATACATATAGATTAATTGCCTGCTCTCAGCTCGGCCAATTTATTCCTTTTAATAGCTGATCTCTTGTGGGATATACATGCATCAACTTTTTTGTCTACTCATATGCATTCATATTTCATCCGTCCGACATGTGGTAGCGTGGCCGAGCGGTCTAAGGCGCTGGTTTAAGGCACCAGTCTCTTCGGAGGCGTGGGTTCGAATCCCACCGCTGCCAGGGAATGAAATTTTTATTTTTTCTTAATAAAATTTACGTAAATAGATCTTTTTTCCTTAAACATTATATACAGTTGCAACTGTATGTTGGCCCATTTGTCAAAGCTGGCCAGCTATTTGTCAACACGAATATGCAAAATACGCAAACGCTTTTCTATGCAATTTGTTTAATACGCAGCAGCAACAGCAGCAGCAGCAGCATCAACAGCCAGCGACATGTTGGCACTCATCTGCATAATTTAATTACATTTAACAAAAACACACACACACACGCACACAGCCACGCGGTGCGTGCAGCGCTTTGTACAAATAAGTACGAGAGCAGGGAGTACTTCCTCCCTTCATATTTCCCTTTCCCTGGCACTCTCATTCTTACACTGTCGCCTTCTCTGTCTCTCTTCTTGCAGTTGCCGTATTACTTGTCAAGCAGCACAACAGCAACAACAACAAAAATCTCAAGTGTAGAACGCGAGCGATGCTGGCATAAACAGTTACACATTTGCATGACACGCCTCCTGCGCCCGACTTGTCCCATAGGTGTTGCTGCAGCTCCAGCTCCTGCTGCTGCTGTTGTTGTAGTTGTTTGTGCATATGCGACATTAGCGCACGCAAACAACGTACACACAATTAGAAGAATTAACAGTAGTTAAGGCAGCAACAACAACAACAACGACAAATGGCTGCCAACTTGTTGGCAAGAAGTGCGGCGGGCGGCGAATGAGCTGGGACCGAACGGGACAGGGGTAAGTAGCTGCACCGGAGTGCTGCAGGCTGTTATTGTTGTTATTGTTGTTGTTTCCCCAATGCTTGTAATTTAGTTTTCTGGCAGAGAGGGGGAGAAGAGCGCATTGCACTTTTCGTACTTCACATAGTTTCGACTTCTACAACGGCCTGTCGTCTGCCAGGACACACTTGTGTGCGGCGCACGGGATGTCGCCTTGTTTTGCTTAGGTGAGGCGTGGCCTGGGCGGGGGTTATTCTGCGGCAACTTATTGGCCACAACATGCCAACTTATTAGGCAAAAGCGCAAAAGTTATAAATTGTTTTACGAGGCGCACATTGTTGCGGGTATAAATATGAGCATAACATAAGGCAAAGCAAGCCGAAAAGTTAGACTGCAATAACAGACAGGGATGGCAATAGTCGAGCAAAGTTACAGCGAAGAAGAGAAACAATTTAGGCTTTAAAACAGGACAAAACAACCTATGAGGTTTTTTATTACAGAATCTATTATGTGGTTAAGGTTAGGTTAGTCTCTCAAAATCCTTTCACGGGGGGAAGAAACTTAAATCAAAATGATTTGAAGGTTATTTGGAAAAATATTATTTCTGAATGTTCCGCATTTGCTTTGACAGCTACTCAGAGAAAGTCTTTAAGGCAATAATTCTCAGGGTTTTTTTTCCAGCTACTTTCAGTCCCTTGCTTTGCCAGCAAAGTATCTAAGTCAAGTTTTAATTTAAAAGTTTTTCTTTAAACTTTCAACAAATGTTCGAAAGTTGTTAGCCTGGCTTTTAGTTACGGTATTTGGTTTTCTAGTTGACCACAGCTGACTGACCGGAAATCCGCACAACACGCGCCACAAGCCAACAATTGGGCGACGTCCCGAGTCCACAGGATCTATTGTGTAATATCCGTTGACTATTATTCTAATTTGTGCCGAAAATTAAAAAGTTGCCTATGAGCAACTGCCCAAAGCCATCCTCCCCTCTCCGCTCCCTCTCTCTCTCTCTCACTCTGCTGCGGTCTCTTTTCTGGTGGCTTTTTGTGTGTGCTCAGCAAAATTTCATGCAAAATAGAACCCAAAAGTAAAAAAAAAGTGAAGAAAAACAACGGTACGCCTTTTTCAATAGGGACACCAACGGCTGGGATCCTTTGCTGTTTTTGTATTCGAAATAAAGCGACCGCATCAACAAAAATACCAAAGCAGCAGAAAATACTCATAATATGCACACTATACGAAATAAATAGAAATATGAAAAAAGAGCATAAAAAAATTAACATATAAATTAGCACAGCAGACAAAAAGACTCTGAGCGAAGCGAAGGGATGGGGCTGGCTTTTGTTTTGAAAAACAATTTCTGTTGCATAAATTTGGCAATTAAAAATATTTTTCGTGCTCCACTGTTCTCTGCCCCCTCTTACCCCTCAGTCGACCGCATTTCGTTGGCTGTTCCACAAAAACTTTCATTAAATGTGCCTGCAAATGTTGCCCAACACTGTGTTTGGGTAGTGTTGAATAAGCAGCATTGTTTCCTTTTAAATTGCTAGCTCATTCTTCGAGTTGCCTGCACCCTAACCTAACAAGGGCTCGTCAGTTGGCATCTTTGCATCATTTAAAACTCGTCTCACATTTCCTCCTCCACACACACACACACACACACACACACACACACACACACTCACACACACACACATACACATGGAAACTGCTGACACCTTTGAAAAATTTTCACGCCAATAAAATACAAAACATGCCAGTCAGAACGGAGGGAGAGAGAGCGCGAAAAGCGTGACCCAGCCACACACAGAGTGGGAGCGAGATGCAGGCGATAAAGTCAAAGCATAAAGCTTCAACGTTGACAATTCTTGGCTGCGGCACTGGGTCAGGGGTCAGGGGACAGGGGAGCGAGGGCAGAAACAAAAGCCAGCAAATGCCAGGGAGCAGAGGAGTATCACTCCCCAAGCTGATGTTTTGTATATTTCGCCTCATTTTTGTCAGCCACACAACAGAAAAGAAAGGAACAAAATCATACTGAAGAGAGCGGAGAGAGCGGAGAGAGAACGATACAGAAATTTGTTTAAATGCCGCGCACTTTTATGCTTTTCTTTACAGCATCTTTTCAGTTTTTCTCTGCCCCTTATTGTGTTACATTTGTGCAGCGACAGCAGAAAAAATGCTGCCTTTCCCGTCTCTCCGCTCCCCTCGCTCCACACTCACCATTCCCATTCCCCTTAAGCGAACCGCAACTTGTGCAACATCATAAACCCATTTGCGTTTTTAATTAGTAACAGCGCGTTGCCAGAATGCCAGGACATTGGTCAGGGATATGCGTGTGGAGCGGAGCCGCGGGGGGCGGGACTTTCACAATCTAGATGTCACACAATCGCAGTCGCCGTCGCAGTCTCAGTCGCAGTCGCATTTCCAGTTACTTTGTGTGTGCAAAAAAATAAATGACCATGCAAAATTTGTGCTGGGGCGACAAGACTGTAGCGCAGCGAATGGCAACTGATAGGAGCTGGGCGGGGGTGGCAGCTGCGGACGACGAGGAGAACACTCGAAAAGTGGAACAAATAAGGTAAAAATTTTTAATTGCCGCAGCAAAAGAGAAGCAAACGCAAAAAAATTGTTGCAGCAAAAATTATTATTAAGTTGCGGTTTTTGTGGTCAGTCGGGTATGCGAGCACAGTTGCTCACTCAGTCAGTACGTCCTTCTGTCAGTCAGTCAGTCAGTCAGTCAGTCAGTCAGTCAGTCAGTCAGTCAGTCTCTCAGTTGGAGTCCATGAAACTAGCCGGCGGGAGAGTTGGTGCAACCTGCGCTGCTGCGGCAACAAAGTTGAATAGTTAAAAGCGCAACTTTTTTCATTCAAGTGAAACAGTTTTTTCAATTGATGGCCAGCAATTTGGGGCAACAACCGCTGCCGGCATTCGGATAGCCAAAAAGATGTGCTCATATAAAGAAGTAACTGATGACGGTATCAGACCAAGTGCAGGCTGTCAATGAAATGGTATTTGCTTGTTTCCCCAATCCATTTACTGGAATACCCTAAACGAGCTTAGAATTGAGCTTAGAGTAATTGCGGGGCTAACGGATTTTCCTCTCACTTAACTCTGATTCTACAGTGTGCTCTAGTCGGGCACTATAAGGTAGATACACAGGCATATACAGAGTATGCTGAGTCTGTGCTTCTTCAGCCTTTTGCCTCCTACTCTTGAGCTCAGCTCTGTACTTTTTGTCTGAAGGTATCCAAAATGTCAATATTTTGGTTCTATACACACAATAAGAAAAGGCTACAATTAAATTAGGCGTATCTATCCCGATTTAAATACATATACAGACAGACGAAGGGAAGGACACTTTTGATGCTGATCAGGGATATTTAGGTTCGACCTGCCTTTCATTATTTCAAGTTGAGGCTTACCAATTGATTTCCCGTTTATAACTATATATTCAGACCACAGCCACAGCACAATGAGAACTTTGGCAGTTCCATGCAAGCGCTCCGTCTTATAAAAAATTGAAACTCCATAGCTAATCGAATATATCATCCTTTAGTTACGTGTATTTAATGCACTTATATCCATCAAATCGGTTATGTATGTTATGTATTAATATCCAAGCCATATACTTTCCTAAACTAATCAGTTTCGGTTATATTTTAAAGTCAACAGCAAAGGTCGACAATGTACATTTGTATAATATCTATATGTATTAAGGGTTCCCAAGACCAAGATGTACTCAAAGTTCTTTATTGTTTTAGGGTTCCCAGAAGACCAAGATTCAGCCACATATTGTTCTTCGTTTTGTTGACCGCTCCCTCCCTCTCTGTCTCTCTCTCTCTCTCTCTCTCTCTCTCTCTCTTTCTCTCTTTCTCTCTCTCTCTCACTCACTCTCTCTCTCTCTCTCTCTCTCTCTCTCTCTCTCTCTCTCTCTCTCTCTTTCTCTGTCAAAGTCTTCTATGATATCTATCTTTCGTTTTCTTGCTCTTAAACAATTGATCTATCTTCTTCTTTTCAGTGATGTTTTCATAAAGCATTTCATGCTTTCATAATAATTTGAATCATAAAAACTCTGCGTGATGAGCTTTTGGGTAAGTACACACTTACACATATATACATACATACATACATATATATTTATCAAATGTGTCTGCAAATAGTTTAAAGTTAATATTTGCGATTTACTGACTACTTTAGAGAATGGAATAGAATTCGTTTGTTTGTAAAAATTTGGGTATTGTAACTTATATTATAGGGAACAAAACCTAAAGTTACATTGGCGTGATTTATGGGCGTGATTGTCAATTGACAAATTGAATTTTCGACAAAGGTAAATAATTGCATTTGATTTGCGAAAATTCGTAAAATTGTATATAAGAACACAAGCTGAAGTAATATTATTAATACTATTCTACTCGTAACCTAATCGATTAGCTACGGTCGATTTCATAATTTTATAAATAAATTTGATCGCGTAGCCCTCGCAGGGCTCAATTGCCTTCGCTTTGGTTCTTTGTTGCTTATTGCTGTAGCCTTTTGGCAATGTATTGAAAAGTAAATAATGCAATTTGCTACGCAAAAATCGCAGCCATGGAGAGCCATGGAGTGCGGAGCTCGGTCTGGGGGAGAGCTCGGGGCATTGTTATGGTTGTCTTTGTCTGGGCTGCTGCAGTCAAGCAATTATGTAATTTTTAATAGTCGTCGACGTCGGGGCAAAGCGTTACGCAATTTATGCGGCGGGACCTGCACGGGGCGAGGAATGCTTGTAAAAGTCAAAGCATAATTTATTATTGTCAGTCGGAGCAGAAGAAAAGTGACGAACAAGGGCAAAGCCACCCTCAGAATAAAATGATGAAAAACGATTAAAATGCGTCAAAATGTAATAAAAGCAGCTGCAACTGGAGGCCAACAGGGGGCGCATGTGTGTGTTTGTGTGTGTGTAGGTGGAGCAAGGGACAGGACACAGGACACAGGACACAGAGCACCGACCCGTCGACCCGTCGACCCATGCACCCCACGAACCATCCTCGACTGAGAACTGCAAGCGAGTGACTTACTTGACGTCGCCGCTGATGTGACACGTGCAACGCTTCACGGATTTCGCAGCGCACTCACGTCCCGGACTCTGTACTCGACTCTGGACTCCATCCCCGGCTCAGTTGCGATTCCGGGTATTCCGGCATGTGTTAATTGTGATGCTGTTCTGCAGGCTGCTGTCAATTGGCCCTTGGCGAACACAGCAGCACGAAGAGAAAGGAACTGCTCTCACTCTCACCCTCTCCCCCCGCGCCGATCTACTCGTACGTGCAACGCACGGTGCAGAGCGTAGTACTCGAATAATATATGGCTTGTATATTGCGCCAACAGATGGGTCTGGGACTGGGACTGGGACTGGGTATGGAGCTGGCGCTGCCACTGGGACGGCTGGTTACCGGCACGGACACATAAACTAGCGGAACTCCGGGCCGGCGCTTGGAACTGGGGAAAGTATTTGCGATTGCCGGGCAAAGCGTTTAGTGCTCCACATTGGTCATGTCCATAAAGTTGTGAGTTTAATAGCTGCCAAATAAAAAGCGTTGAAGCGTTTGGCAAGAAATTTTATATATATACATACCGATTTTTTACGATTGCAGGTTTTAATGATTTCCATTTTTGCAAAATTGCAGCAAGGGTGCAACTCCCATGGGGCAAAGGGATGACGATTTTCTTATGAGTTTTATGGTTTCCCTTAAATTCCATGAGGTTCGTGTATTGACAAAGTGAAAATTAATGCGACTTATGGAATTTAAGAGATTCGTGTGAATGATAACAATAATAATTACAAAATACTTTTGTAATAATTATTATGCTTCATATTATTAGAAGTTGAATTTGAGTTAACTTTAAATTCCATTAGTATAAAGCATTTACTAAACTCTCTTTGACATCGGATGTCAGGTCAATCGAAGCTTATTCATATCTTCTTTGGCGGATTATCACGCTGCTTCAGTTGAAAAGCAAAAGGAAAGTTAAACAATTTTGTAGAACTTCTTTATTCTCGCTTGCTTCTGGATAAGTAATCAATTGGGTCGCTTTGATTTAAACTTCGATGCGTTCAACAATGCCCTTGACTTTTCTTTGCAACGGCACAAAGGCCCATTTAAAGTTTTATTTGTGTTTACATCCACATAACTCGGGCCGAAATATAAAAAATGTGGGGAAAATCGAAAAAAAGAGGAACCCCATATAACAATATCAAAAACTATAAGAACAATAACACCAACAACAGCGATAACTTTTTGTATACAATCGAACGAATGCCAAACAGACGCACGCACTCCCTGGAGAAGTTGCCCCGCCCCGTTCGATGCCAAATGGACGCTGGGAACTGGAACCACACAAAGTAATTGATTGTTTATCGCAATACAATTTATGTGGCACAATTTGATGTGTGTGTGTGTGTGTGTGTAACGGTCTCTGGCTGCTTGGTGGGGCCAGAGAAGGGGACGGGTTGTTACAAAATATTGACCATTTGCTAAACGATAATTCAAAATGTTAAATCGACAATTTCAATTTGAAGCGAACAACTCGCCGACTCCCTGGGGCTGAGTGCACGTACAAACATACACATAGAATCAATGTACATATGTATGTATGTATATATGTATATTTATACACACATGTGTCTGTCTTGTAAATAGAAACATAAACTCTACACTCAACAAAGGCGCGTAGATGTGCCCCACACTTGGTCGCCCATGCTCAAGAGTTTTAAAAAATCAATCGAACGTGTAATAAATTGCATTTTTGCAATGCTTCCTTTGTCACTTACCGCACTCCTCGTCCTGCATTTCATTAAAAAAACAAAAGCGAGAAACGGACCATTTGTCGGGTCGCCGAACATTGTATACGCTTGCAGTCATTTGCTAGTATGTGCTTTGTTCGATGATAGTCTGTTGGAAAGCACAACATTTTGCAGCTATAGGAGCTATACAATATAGTTGTCCGATCCGACCTACATATGTACTGACTGCAACAGAAAGGCGTAGCTATGCAAGCTTTCAAGAGGATTGCTTTAAAGTTGAGAGAGAATAGTTCGCATAGAAACAGACAGATGGACATGGAGATATCAACTCGTCGGCTGATCTAGAATATACATATATGTATTTATGTGTTCTTATTGGGGTTCTTCTTCTATGCGTTACACATTGTATTACAAAACTATAATAACCACAAAAAGGGTATTAAAACACTCACACACATGTGTGTGACTTAGCCAGCACCCAATCAGTCCCCGCCTTGTCGCAGTCTGAGACCCCGTCTGCCTATTGGGGCCTTGCATTTACCCTTTTGCACTTTGGGGTTCAATTGCCGTATAAATGTTGGCCAGTAGTCGTTGTAGTCGTTGGGGTCGTGGCTTGTAAAATAAAAAACAAAACAAAAAAAATACCACACAGTTGCGAGCATTAAAAAAAATAGACTCCACGTAATGGTCATTGTTGCTGTTGTTGTTGTTGCTGTTGTTGTTGTTGTTGTTGTTGTTGTGTATTTTTACAAGCAATTTAAACAATCTGTTTGCTGCGGGTTTTAGCTTAACATGCATGTAAACACGGCGCAGGGATTTTAAAGCTCAAAGCTGTTGTGATTTTAAATTTATGCAATAAATAAAACATTTAAATTATGCATTTTTTCTGCTGCATATTTAAATTGTTAATTCTGTTTTTCTGATAGCAATTTATCAATAACAATAGACGTAAGAACCAAATTTATGGTAAATTTGATAAACAAAATAATGTTAGTCTTGAATACAAATATGTTTGCAATTTGCCTTTGGCAAAAATAAATAATTAACTTAAAAAACACATTTTCATATTGATTTTGCATGATAAAACCAAACTAATTAATTAATGCGTTTAAAATATTGCAATTAAATTTGTTATTGTAATTCAATTCGAGCTGAACATTCATAAGAATATCTTGAATATCTTTCCGCTTAACAATCTAATAGCTTTTCGACCAAATAAGAATGTTGACTATCATCTAGAATACATCTTAATTGTTGTCTTAAGCATGTGCTATCCGTTCGTGGCATGTCTTGAACCCAATCAGAAGCCAAAGCTATTCACACGCTGCCTGTTAACTGAAATGTTTCCAAGTTGGCAATTTGTTTATGCTTTTCCCTCTACGCATAATTATGGATTATTAAAACTCAATTAAATGTTGTAGCTTTTTTTTTTTGGCAATGACTGAGTTGTGCACGTTTCTATTTTTGTAAACCTTTAAAAAAGAAAAGGCGCGGAGCTTGGGTTGCGGGAGGCACCCACAAAAAAGCTGGCCAAGCACCTGCCCCCCAACAGCTGCTGACTGACCCAACTTGACCAACTGGGCAATATCCAGTCTCACATTTTAGTAGGTGTGTGTTGCGTTGTGTTTTGGGGCTTTGATTTCGCTGTGCTTCATAATTATTATTTCATTTTGATTAATGATTTGTGTAATACGGCGATTAAAACGTGACTTTGTATGAAAATCGCAAGGCAGCCAAGTTCGACAGGGGGCAGACCGACTGATGAAAAAGTTATTGGACTGTGAAACCGCCAGACGATGGATTCATAGAATCGCAGCGAGTCGGATAGGTAGGGGCATATTTGCCGGAATAGGAGCAGCTTTAGTCAATATATTGCCCTGCCGTTGTTGTTGATGTTCTCATTCGTCAGCGACGTCCATAAAGTGTATAAAACGCTTTCTGATTGTAAACAATACAGACGATTTAATATTGCGAGCTCGTTGACTCGACTCGACTTGACGATTGGACTCCCTAGTTCCACTCGATTCTCCAGCTCCCAGCGGAAACTTCAAATAAGCAAACAACACGCTGAGCACGCCGCGTACCAGGAATCAGCGCAAAACATTTTAGATTAACAGCAACCGACCAGCAGATACCCTGTTGCCATGGTTCTTTGTTTTATTCACTGGAACTAAAGTAAATCTTTCACTATTTCTAGACCCATATGTACGGAAATAAGTTCTTTGAAAAAAATATAAATAAATATAGATGTTATTATGTTTTTCTATGAGTTAACTTTAGCATATTACAAGCTTACTTAGCTGTCGATCATACCCCCTCCACTTGCACAGTTGTACGTGGCATACAGAAATGAACAAAAAAGTTGAATTGAAACGCATGTGCGCAGTGGATTCACAAAGGGAAGGGGCAGACTTTTTCTGTGTATGTGAATGAAAATGAAAAAAGTTTAAGTTTAATTTGAAATGGCAAAAACTCGACAGTAAACGAGCTAACGCTGAAAAAATGGATAGGTTAAAAGTGATGAAAAGCCAGACCCAGACCCTGGACTAGGAACGCGAGCAAGAGGTATGCGTTGTCAGAGGGCTTATTGGCAGCTGGATGTTAGAAGTATTTAGCAATAACAATCTTTAAAGTCAGCCAAGAAGTGTGTTGTGTGCCATCAAAAAGAGCAAAACAAACAGATGAAAATGGTAGAAAGAGTTTCGAAATTGAGCTCAGAAGAGGAATCTAATTTTTATGAAAATATAAGCAATTAGTTAAATGATATTAAAGAAGATATGTATCAAGCAAGGCTTATGACAATTTGTCTACAGAAAGTTGCAAATACATATGAACATATGTATGTATGTACATATGAATGTACATATGTATGTATGTTAGTGTACATATGAATGTATCTATCTATCTATCTATCTACATTATTGTATGTACATATGAATGTAAGTTCATGAAGACATACATATGCTTATACGTATATCCGAACGTTTTCTTAGAACAACTACGTAAATTTTATAGAAATGATAAGAAGTGTTAAGAAACATAGTATTAGATAAGGCCATACTATGCGATTCTCAAGAATTGAAATCAGGATGAAAAGTTTTCATGCTTTGATTTAAGGTGCATATATACTCTAGTGTTGCATATGTATGTTTGTATGCATATGTACATATGTACATTTGTATTTTGATCTATTAAACTTTTTGAGTTTTAAAAATAGTTCTCTCTGCTTACTTCCTGCTATCGATTTGAGGCTCTGGGCCCATATTTTTTGTATATTTCTAACTGCTGGCTGGCATGCGAAGAGGCAACTTGCAATCAACGCAGACCATTAAAGTGCACTTCAATAACGACTGAGTGCCGTTTGGTCGGTTTGGGCTTTAAGAGGTTTTGAGCGTCTTTTGGCTCTTGGTGAGCCATAAATAATAATCATGACAATATTTAGCCCAAGGCAATGTGAACTGTTCGCGCGATTTGAGGGGCTCAGCATCTCTTCTAGGCACCGACAACTGTTGAGGCGTCTTTTGTTTTTTGCCGCCGCGCCGCCGTTGACAACGGCCAAGTTTCGAGCCGGGCCTGAGAGCTGCAGGGCTTGTACTAGAATTTTGAGCCAGCTACTGGCCGCTTATCAAAATCGCATTGCTGGCGCATCAGAGCGAAGAATGCTAGCTAAAAATTGTTGGGAGAATAAAAGCAACGTGAAACAGAAATGAAACTTACACTTTTTAGCAACAAAGCAAAGGCAGCAGAGCCAACAACACAAAACGAGACACTAACAAAAAAAGAAAATGCATCTTGGTCGTCGGCATAGCCACAATTCTTGACATTCGTTGGCGAGATTAATGCGCCTTTGGTTGCAGCCGCCAGTTGCCAGTTGCCAGTTGCCAGCCGACAGTCGGAAAGGGCCAACAGTTCAGTGGCCAGTTTCCCCTAGCCAGGGCCAGAGATGCTGGCCAAAGTTTTTTGGCCGACGCTTGCATTGTCCGACCTGCGGCCTCGTCCTCGGTCATGGGCTCTGGTTGCGCAACACGAGGAAGATGAAGAAGCAGCCGGGGCTGAAATTGCTGAGAAGAGAGAGTGAGAGAGAGGGAGGGAGCGAGAGAGGGGAGGTTGCAGCCTTCCACAAATTGTTAAAAATAATTTATATTAAAACGCAGCATAAAGACAGAGCAATGAAATTGTGCAAACAATTCAAAGTCGCGCCGTGCAGATGCACTGAGAGATGTGCAGCCAGATGCAGTTCGGATAGATTTTGTTTGTATGGAGGGTAACCGAATCTCAGCCCCGGCCTGGAGTAGCCGCAAACAAATGTCCAAATGATATTTTGTCATAATAAATGGCACAACTATGATTATTTATGACTCCGAGCTGCAATTCCGAAATGCGATCGCTGCTCGCAGTCAATTTAAGTCTCATAATCAGCAAAAAACTGCAAACAAGCAGCAAAACAACAAAACAACAGAACATAAAGCAAAAAGCATAAAAACACAAACAAAAAGTGGAAAAAAACTTCGGTCATGATTTCGATTTCTTGCTTGGCTCAGCTCAATGGCATAATTTATAGTGCCCGGTATATTGAATAGCGCTCGGATGAGTTGCTTGCACTTGGGCCTGGACTAAGGCCGTAGCCGATGCTGCGGCTGCTGTTGCTGTAATCAAACTAGAGCCGGACCGGAGACGGACACGGAGACAGAGACGGAGATGGAGACAGAGCTGCAGTTGGAACTGTGACTTAAGCCACGAACTTGCTGCATTTCTTTGCCTCGCTTTGATTTGGCCAGCTAACGTTTCTCTTAGTACCGCGATCCTATTGCCAATTGCAGTTGATTGTTGTAAGCCATCATTAGAGGCATCTAAATCAAACAGTTTGTGCACCAGAACAATATGATTGTTGCCATAATAATGCTGCACTACGTTAAGGCAATGCAACTGATTCGCAATGCATTTAAAATGCATTTAAATGTTGCATTTCCGCTACGAGATTTGTATTTAACATACAATAAATGTTGCTTGCCAGGAAAATAAGAGAAATGAAATGTATATTTCAAATGATTTTGATTATATATCTCAATTTAAATTGTATTTTGCACGCATTTTTTAACTACTGAATCTTTTCACACTAATTGATTTGGTTTTATTTTGCTTGTCGTACCTTTTTTTTATCTTAAATTGTTTGTACCTTAAAATTGCCAACTATTCGACAGCATTTCAAAACCAATCGACGTAAAATCGATTGAAAACTCGTCAAATCATAAATACTTCTACCAAAAATAAGTCTATAATTATAACACTTTCCACGCGAACAGCCGCACAGAAACAACTCACGCCCCCGGCGGCTTACTCATCCCAAAATCTATGCGCGTATTGGTCCCAACTAAACCCCACAAAGCACGCACTTCAAAAGGAATTCGAATTATTTATTATTGAGCGCTAAGTGGAGAGACGCGACGGCTCATAACTGTAGTAAATTACTTGGCCAGGTTGTAAATATTAATAACTCGAGTCCAACTCCACGAAGGGGGCGCCACACTCGACTAGAGGCTGACTCGCTGGCAGCAAATGGGACATAATACCCCCAAGTTGAGGAACCAATTAAGCGCATTTCAAGTGCTACGAAAATAACGCCATGTAATAATAAGGTGACGATGCGTACAGTTTGAAATGAGGGAGCCCAACAGCAGAATCCCAACTCAAACCTTTCGTCCATTACATAATATAGACAATGAGATGGGCAACAGCATTGGGACAGGGCAGGAACTGGAACAATGGGAGCTGACATTGAAAAGCGACGCGTGCACCAATATTAAAAATAGACACTCGTCGGCAGAGGGGCGGCTGAGGAGTGATAAAATTGTTAGGAGGCAGGGGAACGCGACTCACTCGACGCCGTCGGCAACATAAATTAGGCAGAGGTTGGTTGAGCTGAGGGGGAAACGAAGAGCAGCTGCTCTTCAGAGTGTGTATTGAACTGCAGCACATTTTAATTAAAAATGATTTTGAAACTAAAAAGAAAAAGAAAATAGCAGCACATGGGGAAATTCGTAGCAGTTGCAAGTTGTTAAGTGCTTTGATATAGCTCGCAGGCTGCCATCGAAAACCAGGTGAATGCCATTGTAATGCGGCAAGTGAACTCCAGTGTGTGCAGCTATATACCGCAGCCAACCAAAATGAAAGTAGATTCTCATGTCCAAGCTGAAGAAAAAAAGACGCCAAGAATAGGCAACTGAACCCGCACATGACCCAACAAATGTGCCACATCTCAAAAAGTAGGAGATTCGGGCGAGCAACGTAAAAGTTAAATTTATAATATCACGTCCACTCTGTCCAGGGCTCATTTCTTTCGAATGCATAGGAAAATTCTAAAAGAAAAAAAAGCGGCTGAGCTTGAGCGTGGCATGCGAATTGCATGCTGAAACTTTGGGTCGCGGGTGGGGCACAGCTTAGATTTGGAAGCAAGCTGCACGACTCGAACGGTTTTGATGAATGCGACGGGACGGTACCCAACAGAGCCGCCCAACTGCAAGTCTGGCTGCCGCCTGTGGGACTCGGTACTCCAGAGCGAAGCATTCGCCTGATTGCTGAAATTCACGCGAACGGACCACAGCAGATCCCGAACCGTTGCGACCGAAGTTATGAGCTTTAGTTTTAGTTTTAGTTAAAAGGTTTCGCTGGGCCTCATAAACAAATTTTGCCGGCCAAAAGCCGGACCCAAAGCAATGGGAAAGTAATTTAAATGCAGCACAGTGCAGGCAAATTGTGGCCATTTAATGAGCGATTAGAGCGGCGGCGTCGGCGGCGGCGTTCGCCACATCGATGGCGACCAGGCACGACAACGACATCGACTACGACAACAACAAATGACTGGGGTCCAGGGACCGGGCGAGACAGCTGGACAACCCGGACGGATCGTTGGCGAGCCATTTGGCAATAAGTTCGAGTTGCCGTTATGATTTGAGTTAAGGTCTCACTCGCTTGTGGCTCTTGCAGCTTGTCAAATTTGTTGCAACGCTTCGAAATTGTTTGCAAGTTATGCCACATCGAAGAGCTGATGAGTGCAGCGTTATTTTTCACTATTTGACAAACATTCTTATATATTCCTATCCAACAATGATTCCTAAAGGGAAAATCAAACTAGAAACTAGAATAAAGTTAGCAAGGGGTAATTAACATGTAAGGTGCGAAAGCAAATCTACTTTATAACTCTTATCTATCTCTCAATTATAACTAACTGCTTATGAACTAAAAAGCTAACTAAAAAGCCTTTGCCTTCAAAAGATATAACACCTTTTCTCTGCGTTAAGTTTCGCGACCCGTATATCCACATCTTAGCTGTTGTAGTGGCTCTTTCCGAGTCGATAAAAATCTATTTTGGCGTTGGCTCTGATTGGCAAAGCCCTTAACATGGATTGTTCCCATGTCGCCGCGGTGGCTTCATTTGCCGTTAGCTGAACCATTAAACCTCTGGTTGATTGCCACGCCCACACCCGCACACTATGGGAAAGAGATTGAAGGAGCTGCCATCAGGCGCATAGCTCAATTCTGCTCTGTTCAGGCACCACACACGACCGTCTAAATTACCAGAAACAGCTACGACACGATGAATAAGAAGCGGCAGAGGACAAGAGCGTGGCGCACTTTTTAAATTAAAAACTAAAATCGATTGACATTCAATTTAGGAAGGCAACAACAGCTCCCAACTGACTGCGCCCTGGCTTGAGCCTGGAGCTTGGCGCATGGGAGCAATGCGGATAAAGAAATGGGGAGTGGAGGATGTCTTCGTCGTATCTCAAGTCAACATTTGTCGCTATAAATTTGCCACTGCGCAACTTTGCACATTTCCTTGACTTGGCCGTCGATGCGTGTGCGTGCGTAAGATTTAGCCGAGAATCGAAGAGCTTCAGCGGTGCAGAGCTGACGAGCTCTTAGCTGTTAACTGGAAACTGGAAACTGGTAGCAGTCAGTGTGTATGCCATTTCCTTCCTAACGACAACCTTGCCAGCAACCGACGACGACGACGACATTCAATACACGCTGACATGTGTGCCAGGCCAGAAGTTGCCTGTCTGCCTGCCTCACTGGGTCTTTACTGGGCATGTGTATCTTCTGCCATGTGGCTTTCCGCCAAGTCGCGTGCAAATTTTGTGACACTTCACCCACGGGAGCGCTGCCAGTCTCTAGCTTCCCGCTCTATTAATGTTGGCTGACGCTACACTGACGCTGACAAACTGTTCGAGAATCAATTTTGAAGCAAGTAACTTTAAGCTAAAATGACATTAGCTGAGAATTTATAAACTTTTTACAGAATTAAGGGAACAGTCATAAAGAGTTTTGAAAGCACATGAAAGCTTTCATTGAATAAGCCCCCAATCAAATTTTGATTTTAAAGTATACAGCAGGGAATTTTCTGAAGAAGAATCTTTTGCAGCAATCTGATTTGTATGTTTACTATGTTTTACAACACTACAAATGTTTGCTAAAGCTTTGAAAGCACATTAAAGCTAGCTACTTTCTTCAACCAAAAGCTTAAATAACTTTCTGATTTTAAAACTCAACCCTTCAGTCAGAGTCATTTGAACTTTGCGTAACTAAAAATATCCCGTGCATAGCGACAGGAAATTGCTGATTAAATTTCAACGCAGCGTCTGTAGAGTGAGGCGGGGGTGAGGGCAACCCTTCATTGGGCGCGACTCGACCCGCTCATTAAAGTGGAAAAATCTGCACCATGGAGGCGGCGCTGGAGGCAGCATTCATTAGACAGCCACTTGATGGCGTGTGCATAATTTGCAACTAGAGTTGAGTTGCAAGAGCTGAATGCAGTGTAAGCAGCGAGCAACAAGTTGCAGCCGCTTTTAATTGATATTAATTTAATTGACACTCGAGTCGAGTTTAGGCCTCCACATTCACTCTGTTCTCCTCCCTTGCCCCCGCTACTTTGGGCTTTGACTAATCGACTGACATCGCGTGGGCTACTCGGCCGCTTGGAAGCGTTGCATTTACAGTGGCAGCTTCAATAAGCTTAGCATGTTAACTGTTTACACTCTTGGGCGGAGCAGGGACAACTGCAGTTGGCGGGGGCGTGCGAGGGCTTCCTTTTCAAAGTGCATTTTATGAGTTTCCGTTTAAGTTCAATTATGCTGGGTTTGCTTTGATGATTAGCATAATGAGCAAGTGGCGTGAAACGAGTGGAATCAAGTGGCCTGAATAAACTTAGCCAAGGGGGGAGTCGAGTGTGGGAATCAGCTTGCAGGCGAACACAAGAATTCCAATCTCTTTTATTTTGATACTTTGAATCAACCAATTTACTTGTCTTACTTAAAATATATAAATTCTTTAAATAATGTTCCGAAAGAAAAAAGAAAGAAAGAACAGCGTTAAGCCGAAGATTAAATAACATTTCTTGGCATTTAGCTGACGGCTTTGCAGATGTGTAAGCGGAGTTTTCAAGTTTATAAGGACTGAGCTTGTTCTTAAGTTTAAAGATATTATCAAAACGAAAACACTTTTTCACCCAAGAGCTATCCACCGATCGTTTCTTTAGCAGCTATTTGATATAGTGTGCCGATGTTGATAAGATTTTACTTATACGTATATACATTTTATTAGTTAGTTTAGTGTTTCCGACGGTCAGCCAGGCTGACAGACTGACATGGCAATGTCCCCTACCTTGTGCTACACATTTTTTGACAAAATTATACAATTATACATTTGTAATATTATCAATGCCAACTCATATGTATCATTGAGTCCAAGCAGTTCATAATTATTGTAAATAGGTCTTAAAGTTAATCAAATGCATTTGTGCATGTTAGGTACATAATTAAACAGCTCAATATGCCCAATCATGTAAAGCCTTATAATTCTAAGCTGTGTGGCTAGGAGAAACCTTTGTTTAATAATCAAAATAAGATTAAACAATCTGTGAAATCTAGTTGAGTTCAGATGCCAGGCATTACCACATCAATAAAATATTATCAGCATACTCTGTGTGCCCTAATGGGTACGATTGAAAGGAGCAGGAGGAGGCTGAGGAGGAGGAGGAGGAGGACGTTTATTCAGTTGACTGGTGTTAATGCGCTGGCTAAACGGGTTTGCAAATTGCAGCCGCATTAAATCCACTTCCGGCTGGGGCCACGCTCGGCCCGCTTCCGTTGTGGAGACACACTTCGGAACAGGTGTAAACTCTGACGCCCTGACAGTGGGCAACAACACATTTGGCAGCCATTCAAGTGGAACAACAATAGGGAAGAGGAGGCGCACTGCGTTGGGCATGGGCAAAACAAAAGGCAAGCACATCAAATTGAATAATTGTTGCATGGACGTGCATGGAGATTGAGTGGACTTTAGATAGCTGGACAAACAGCCGGACCTGTGATCGGCAATGGCAATATGGCTAACAAGCCTAGGCAACAGCAGCAGGAGTAGCAGCAACAGCAGCAGGAGTAGCAGCAACAGCAACAACATTGATGCGATGCTAAAGCGACAGAAGCGACTTCAATTCAATCAATTGAACGTGCCGCGAATGGTTAGCAACAAAATACATGCATAGAGGCTCGTCCTGCAGGACGCATTCAGACTCAGAGTAACTGGCGTGTGAAATTCACAATGTTGTAGGTATCAGGCAAAAATATTGTTGCTCGCGACAAACGACCAACATGTGAGATTAACAGGCACACACATAGGCGCACACAGACACAGTCCTGACACGTCCCTGTTCCATGTGGCATGTGCCTGCACGCGTGTCCGTCTGGCCAGTGTCCATTGATTGACTAGGATACACGTCATTCAGTTGCCAGCTCGTTTGGCTCACCATTGTTGGGTAAATTTGTATAAAAATGCGAACGCGCCGCGTCGAAAATCAAGCAAATAAAATCTATTTAGCTTGTAGACAGTCGTCGTTCTGTCGTTCTGTCGAACTGGCACTGGCCGCGGCACAATGATGCCTGTGATTTTCAATATTTGCAACGGGTTGCCTACTACACATGTACGCAATACCTTATAGCAGGTGTTGATATGTTTATCGACTGGGTTTTGGGCCCGACCAGCGCTACGTGCGTGCAATTTGCACAAATTGATGATGGCCACGCCACAGCCACAAATTGGAGCAGAGACGGCACGAGGCGACACCAGCTCAATGCCCCGGCTCGGTCTGGCCGGCTGCTGCTGTATAGGGTTTCAATTAAACAATTAGTGGACTATTATTTGAATAGACGTAGGCGGCCAGGGGTAACTGGAGATAACATTGTGCACCTGGGTCGCTTCAGAATGCAAAGCAATTGATAATTGATTGGTTTTCAACTGAAGCGATTGATGTAGCTGTGCGCCAAAGTCGTTCGGTAAGCTGTTTAACAAGCTTGTAAGAAGATTGCAATATGAATCGATGTCAAAGTAATCAATAATATTAAAGCGAGGATTAGACAAGGCTTACCTTTAATCAGTCAAAACTATTGGTCTCATTTCTTCTTACCTTTCATTTCTGACTCCTCAATAATTGACGCGAAGACGATTGGCGAATCGTGCCCTTGCCAAAACTATCTGTGGCAGATAAAAGTGTTACCAACTATAAGCAACAGTGTGACCAACTACACTAGAAAATGATCTGCTGAACACAGCCAGACGTGGGCTGCCAAATATTGGGAGATCATGAGAAATGAGAACAAACATTGAATCCAAATTTGCAATTGACGCTGTCAATTAAATTTGATCATATTTATAGACCTCTGGAAAGGTTTCTGTGAATTATTTTTATATTAAACGTTTGTGTAAACAATATACTCAGCTCTTTCCACATGTCTAAACCTTGTCAAGAGATCCTGCTGCTGAGTTCTTTATGATCTGCACTGAAAGCTAACAACCTAACCGACAAGTCGACTTGTGTCCATCCTCTCGCTCTTCCTAAACTTTATGACCAGCTAGTGCATATTTTACACTCTGCTAATTTCCGCCAAGGCGGCGAGCGAGGCTCTAAACCCAGATGGAACTTGTGGAGATTTCCCCTGGTACAAGCTCTCTTGAACCTTAACAAATAGCGACGAAAATTGCAACAAATGTGTTACGAATGGTTCGTGATCGTCATGACAGAATGTCGCCAGCAACTAAAACAACAACAATTGCAACAGCAACAACAACAATCAGAGAATAGTGGACCAATGAGGAAATCGCTGCCTTGTCTTGAACCACTAACATCACGAGTTGAACTCTTAACAGCCTGAGAGAGTCCAGGTTTGAGGCGAAGATGCTGATGATGAGGACGTTGCCGACAACGACGACAAACACAACGTTGGCCAACTTGACAACAACAACAACAACAACAACAACAACAACAGCAACAACAAGATTAGCGCGTTGATGAGGCTGCCGAAATGCCAGAGACCAGATACTGAGTACTCAAGACTGGACTGAAAACTGAAGAGGGAGGACCGAAGACTCTGCAAACTGAGGTGGTTTGTACTTCGGGCTCGTTTAGCTGGTAGCCTTCCGAGCTGCTGAGGTTGCTTGTTTTTATTTTTTTATTGTATCTCTAGCGATTACAACGTTAGCGAATGCTTGTTGTTGTTGTTGTTGTGTCTGATGCAATAAATCGCTGACATTGTTGTGTTAGGGGCCTGCGATAAAATTAAATCGTAGCAAGCCAAGATCGTGTCGCTTCCAAGGGCTGGCCAATTTTTAGGATCTAGCCGTAATAATGTAAGATCTAGCATAATTAAAGTTTAGCCCATGCAAATTGCAAACAACTGCAGAAGGGTTTCTGTGCTTAGTGTGGCCAATACAAATAATTAGAATTGTTTCCAAGTTAAACCAAGTCAATATTCAGCTTTATTTATTATAGTCTAGATCAGAAATGCAGAGGAAAAGAAAACTCTGCATTCTTTGGCTAAAAACTTGAAATTTTCGAGTTGTGCTTTGCAAATTCTTGCTAAGCACGCAACCATTACATATTCTCCATGATTTGAAAGCAGTTGCTCCTTACAATTTTGCTCCAGTTTGTGCTTTTTCCCACACGCTGAATGTCTTATCAATTTCATATTGCCAAACCAACACGTAGAAAACTTTTTGCACAACTCGTTGCGTATCTTTTGTATGTATGAGTGTGCCTGCGTGTATGTGTGTGTGTGTGTCCATGTGTGGAATGGGGGGAGGGAGAGGAGGATGTTGCAAACTTCTGATGTTTGGCATTTTGAGAAAACCCAAAAGCGTTGCGTTGGCGTATTCTAAACTTTGCGCCACTTTTTGCTCAGCTAAAGTCATTATCATTAAAGCCATACTTTTTGGCCAGGCGAAAACTTTCACTTGTGTGCGAGGCGGCGGCGAAAAATATTGTAAATTGTATCTAACAGATACTTTATCGAGCCGCAACAGAAACTTTTGCCATTGTCCGCGAGCGTTATACTGACACACACCAGCATGGGAAACTCTGCATGAAAGAGCTGAAAATTGCACTTCTAACATAATGAGAATGGGAGGAGTTTGTTCAAGGGCGTGGCAGGTTCTGACACAAACTTATTCTTTAGTGCGATTCGCATGGCAAATTATGAGCATGTTGTAGAGACCTTGCTGCTAGCTGTATGTAGTTACATTGTTTAATTTGTTTAATGCGCAATTTACTTAATGAATAAAACAGAAATAAATAATAAATATAATCATAACATAATATATTCCCTTACTAAGAATAGCGCCTGATAGATACAATGTGTATTTGTTTATATCAAAATGTTTGCATGTGGAGAAGGATACGCAGAGGCTAGCAGCATGGCCGAAGTAATTGTACGCAAATCCATTTCCCTTCTAATACAAAGAATCTGGAGCCATGGGGCAGCCGCAAGAGACCCAGGCTCACAATCATAATATGTCTTCATTGGCCAGGAACTGACAAGCCCCAAACATAACGATCGAGTCATAACCTCGGGCCATGGAAATCAGCGTCGCGTTGTTGCCATAAAATTATAGCAGCACAGCGCAGCGACAACAAACTACAAATCGATGCCAAAGATGCCAGTGATGGCTGTGCTAGGCCTGTGCCTAGCCAGGCTCGGGCTCGTATCTAACTGTAGCAGCGGAAGAGTGAAAGGCAACCAGAGTTGATGCTGGAGGAGAAGAACATTTGGTACCAGCTGGTCGAATTGTGGGTCCGCCTGTCAGTCTCAGTCTCAGTCCCAGTCTGTCGGCCTGCCTGTCTGTGTGTCCGTCTGTCTGTCGTTTGGGCTGGTAACCTGATTCAATGAGTTAGCGAATCTATCACTTTGCCTGGCCTGTTGCTGTTAGCCCCATGCGGGCCTTTCTTTTTGCCACATTTCTTGCACTTTATTGCAAACTAAAACTTGATTGACCAGCCGTTGTTTTCTTTTCCGCAACTATTCTACATATAAAAAACCTTTACACTCGTACTCGTACTTTCTAAAGCAACCAAAGCTGGCCCGCAGTTGTTTTATTACAAATTGGAAATTTGTCTTAAATGCGCTCAAAGGCGCAGCTTCAAATGCTGAATGCAGTGGCTGGCAACAGGATCTCTGGAATGATTGCGAATTGGCCAACCAGCTGTGGAGAGTCACAAAAGTCATGCGAAATTTGCATACGACTCAGTTACAAATTTGTTTGGCGCACTTATCGCCTTCCAAATATCTCAAATGCAGCCACGACAAATGTTTAACTACTTTTGTTTAGCATTCACAACATTCGCTGTGATTTCTGTTTGTCTTATGCAAGCGCTTAATTAGCCACAACAAAAAGCATGCTTAGCTCTGCAATGCAGGCAGCTACAGAAAAGGGCAAAGTCATACTGGCTATAAGAATCCAAAATACTTTAATCGAAATTTTGAAAGGCCCGAATAATTCTGTTTAAAAATTTACATATCAAATGGATATTTTATTTATTCATATAGCTGGTTTTCATTTCATATTTGAATGATAGCGAAATGCATGAACGCATATGAAACCAACTAACCAAAAATTTGCATCTAAAAAATGTTTATTGCCTCATGATTTTCGTGCGCTTCACAACATACGAAATAAATATTTTTAATTGGTCAGCTAGCATAAAATATGAATATTTATCAACTTTTAATCGTTATCTATTGCTGGTTTTAGCAGTGCTTTAAGATTTAATTTAAAACTAAAAGAGTGTGTTTAAAATGTATTAAAGGGGTAAATATTGTTTTGTTATATGAATGAAGTAAGCATTATCTAGCGCCATCTGGCGTAGAGTTCTAATACCAGCAAGTGCTTCGTAGATAACTTGCATATTTAAGAGAGCAGCATTAAGAAAGCATTCCAAATTGATTGCAGCCTAAAAGTATGCTTTAACTTTCCCTTAAACACAGCAGCTAGGAAATTTCATGTTTTGTCAAGTCCTTTTGTTATCCACATATAGGTAGGCAATTTGGCTGAATCCTAAGATCTAGGAAGGGGTTTTTAAAAGGGTTCCAAAGATCTAAATGCAAATGTGTAGTTGTTCTCTTGCAGTCTTTTTCTCCCCTATCCCTTTCGCTCTCTTTCTCGCTCATTTACTTTTAATCTCACAATAACCGACTCTTCTTTTTACAGAAAAGTTGTATATATTCGTCTTACTAATCGATGACAATAAAATAATCCTTCTCATTTTTGGGTAAGTGCCTATTTACATAAACATCTAATATATATACAATAACGAATATTATTTCAAGGCAATTTAAACCTGGGTAAATGTTATCACTTAGTATTTAAATAAAAATATGATTACATAAGCTAAAATGAAGAATACAAATCCATCGATTATCCTCGCACTATATGCAACATGCTGTTGCAGACTTTGTTCTGCAGCTGCTGACTTGCCACGTTGCACGAAGCGACCACGCAGCAATTGTGACTATTCCGAGCAACTGTATTTGCAATTAGCAGCCCAAGATTCTCGTTTATTGTTGTTCCCGTTGTTGTTGTTGTTGTTATTGTTGTGGCGGTTGTTGTTAGTAGTGACAAATGCAGCGCCATATGGCGGTACAATGACCCACATTATGAGGCGCTGTTATTAGACGGCAGCTCGCGATGCACAAAAACAAAGGGACCCACAATAGTTGCAGACAATAGCCATAGGACGACAACGTTGTTGTCATCGTCATTGCACACACACACTCCCTTACACACGCACACACACATAGGCATACAGATACACAAACTCACATTAAGACAATGCAAATGTGGCACATGGCATGCACAGGACATTAAACTCGCAAAGCAGTCGGCACAGCAAATTCAAGGCATATGTGAGTCTGATTGAAAAACGGAAATCTTAGAAATGTGTGTGGCAAATATTCATATAATATAATATTAAAATATAATGTAATAATCAATAAATAGCTTTGCTGCTGGTAACTAAGACAAAATGAGATGATGAAGATATTCGACTGCTGCAAGAGATCATCTATTGAAGAGAAAGTGTCAACTTCTAAATATTGGTTAAGCTTTGCTTTGCTTTTGAATGTCGAATATAGAATGAAATGACTCAAAACTCATTTTGCCAAATAGAGCTAGACGGCTCAAAAAATATTATGTTAATAGGCACAACGTTTTATCGATCTTTGTTCTGTCACTTTTTCTGGCCTAACAGGTAAAATATTTTACTAGCTCTGCAACACAATTTCGAGGTATGTTCGTATCCTTTAAAGGGTACTCCCCAATGTGCAGTCCTCGCTGAGTAGCAAGGAAAACATAGGCAGCATTGCAGTCTGTTGCCTGTATTTTTCCCCGGGCATCTCCTGCCTGCTGCTGCCCAATAGTTGTCTGTGGTCGATAGTTTCCTAACATGCTAGTGGCCGATGTGCATGTGCATAGAGTTCCAGCTGTGCAGCAAGTGAGTCTTGTCTATACATTTCTGCATTTGTGGGACTTATTGGGAGAGTTAATAATGTTTTTCTACTGGCCTACAAAAGGTAGCCACACATTGGTGCCAGCGGGCATTTTAATGGTCATTCCAGCAGCGCCCATGTGGGCGGCCATCTCCATATATATCACAGAAGTGGGACAGATTTCAGCCATATTAACTGCGACGGAGGTTGATACAGCTATACCACTTTTTTTAGCCACTTTTTACTTTGCCATACAAAATTCGGATTCACTTGGCAATCTGATTGCCAGCTTCGGTCGAGCCAGCTTCGAACTCAAAAATCTGGCATTATTTGTTATTAATTATGTTGAGGTCAAATACGGTAACTTCTAAAGATCTCAGTAACTGAACCTAAACTAAAACTAAACTAAAAAACTAAAGCTGGAAGTTGAGCCAGCAGCTTTCGATTTTCGAATCCTTATAGAAACATATCTCATGAGCTCATGCTCAGAGGTAAAACTAATTTTGGCCAATATCATTTGGCTTGTACCCTTCAGAGCCTTCATAATTGCATTTATGATGAGAGTCGCCCCCAATGAGCAAGGGGCATCAGTTAGGTGAGTCAACCACGACAATGACAACAATCATCAGCAGGAGCAGCAGCAGGAGTAGCAGCGGCGGCGGGGTGCAATGCCGCACATGCCGGCAGTAAGCGGCAATTGCAGCAAAATGGGGCCAGTTAACACCTGCAGTTAGACCAGTTGGCCTGTGGCCAGGTGGCACAGCTCGCAGCACGCAGCAGATAGCAGGTTGCATAGCTTCAACTATGCCCTGGCCTTTGCATGTAATTATTTGTAATTTGTTTGCCAAAGTGCAGACACCGAGCGGCAGCTGTTTGGCCCCCATATTGTAGTCTTGTTGTGCTCAGATTTAGTTAGTTAGTTAGTTGTTGCGCTAACTGTATGCTAACTGTTGTGCTCTCTGTTAATTTAAATGTGCTTATTATATGGCTGCTAATAATGTGCTTAGAGAGAATGCCGTAATTGTAAACGCCACTTAAAAGATTTTCCCCCTCGTGATAAGCAATGCGAAGCCGCCAACGCTTTTGTATACTGATTCAGATTGATGATACCATCACATTCCATTGACAGTCTCATGGACAGAGGAAACGGAAACGGAAGGGCTTACGCTGACAGACGACATTAAGAAATAATTAACGAAATTAAAAGATGGCCGACGAGTTTCGGCTCCACAAATGCCTTTGCTAAAAGCCTATTGCGTAATTGTCTAATGGAGTCGAACTACGGCACAAAAAGGCACCAAACGTCCATATTTGGCAATGGAACAGAGCTCATAAATTATAAGCGACGCACAGTTAAGCCAAGGACAAAGTCTTTAAATGGCTGTTGATGGGCCCAGTTCGAATTCTATTGCTAATTTGAGGGCTTAGCAATGGTCGATGCCAAAAGCTAGCCAAAAGGATACTCGAAAGGCGTTGGGAGCGTACTCAATTTCAGCAGAAAATGTTGAAAAATATACGCATTGAGTAGCTGGTTTTAGGCTTTGAACATATATTTTTATATGCATTTAAGCATTTGCCCTCACTGAATGAGAAGCAATCCTTAGCTTAAGCCGCTTCCGTTTGGGTTAGGCTTTTTCGAAGTATCGACCTTTAAATGGAAACTACGAAAGTCAAAATTTGTATGATAAAGAGAAATGACATCGCAGAGTCGGACTATCAATGGTCGCTGGTTCAAATTGATCAGAAATTCTTAACAATTGCATTTGTTATTTTGGAAGTATGTATCTCCTTAATGTATCTTATGTATCTCCTTAAAGTTGTCGCTCTTTTGTAATCCGGGCGAAGCTGGGAGAATTCTTCTAGTACTTTGTACGATGATAACGTCCTGTCTTGCGAGCTTCTAAAACCATATTAGATGGCATTCCTAATACAATTTCTTACGACTACGAAGATATAAACCTCGCCAGCATACCTTTTTCATCCCTTTTCTTTTCGTTTTCATTGAATATATTGCTATAAAAGTGTTTTTTTTTTTGTGTAAATCGAATTATGCGCAGAATTTAAGTGGAATTTTTTGCACAGCTTCGCGTAAATTTGCATCAATTTTTCTTAACATAAACAGGCATAAACAGAATTACAGGGCCGTGGAGGGATTGGATTTTGGGGGTGCTTCTTCTTTCTGGGCCATAATTGAGTTAATAAATCAGATGCCAGCTTCAATTGCCGCTCCACACACAAATCCAAATACGCGCGCTTACCTCAGAAATGCGGCCAGAGAATGAGTGACAGACTCGGCATTGTTGAGGTTCCCCTGCTGGAATCTTGGGCAACAGCTACTTGAGAAAATGTCATTACCAGCCACTTGAAATATTCAATTTTCTATTGAAATGCTAAATTCGCGTAATATTTCAACACGGAGTCAGTCTGTTCTTTGCTTGTTGTCTGTCGAATCGCATACAATTCGCGTGTTTGGCACTCGCCTCCAACTCGCAATGCAATTGTATTCCAAAATTGAAGATTGAGTTGATCATTGACTGAATGCTAACCGTTTAAGTGAAGATGAATCTCACAACAATCATTCAAGTATACATTACAAGCTAATTTAACGAAACAGACTTTAAAGAGTTTTATCATTGGGAATTGGAATTGGGTTATCCAAGAATATGTCACCATTGGATAGACAAGCGTGGACTCAGCACCAAGGACTCAGCTCGTCATCCTGATCAAATTTCTATATATTTTTATAGATCGGAGTAGCTTCCTTCGTCCTTTTACATACAAATGACTTCGTATTGCTTCGTGCTGTAGTCATCTGTGAAGCAAACAAGGCACGAGTCCAACTAGGCCTAGTGTCTGTTAATGGCTGCTTTCTTGTGCCTTACAAGCAGCTCATACAACAGCAACAACAATGAGTCGAAGGCAGAGCACAGGCGAACGTGAAACTGCTTTTTCTGAATGGAAGCACAGCGTGAACGTGCGAACAAACCGGATATCCGTTTATGGAACGGATGTTGCCTGATCTCCGGTTTGTTGACAGCAGCCGCTCCCCCCACAGCTGCTGTTCTCGTACTTGTTGTTGTTGTTGCTGTTGCTGTTGCTGTAATAATTTATCTTCACTTACATTAAATGGCGATTTTGAGGCTGTCTTCTCGGTGGCAATAAAAACACAATTCGCAATCCGTTGGACAGCCGCTGGCAGTCTGCATTTGTTGTGCCCGCATTGTCATAAATCAGTTGGGCGGAGCAGAGGGTCAGGCACGGTAATTGCTTTGGAAAAGTGGGTTAAGCTGAAATTAGTTGCTTAGCAGGCTCAGATACGAATCATCTTCAACTGCTGCACTAGTTGCGGCTCATAGAAATTTTGATTTAGCTTTCGATGCGACGCAGTTGCACAGCAACAACTTTTACACAACGACAACTGGCACAAGCATATTTCATGCGGATGGTGGGGTATGGAAGGCAAAGCGTGGAGCTGTGGAACTGCGACTGCGACTACAACCGAAACTGAGGCTCTGTTTCTGTTTCTGTTTCTGGCAGCAGGAACATGCACACTAAATTTTCATTTGCTGGACAGCAAGTGGCAGCAGGCGGCTCCAAGTGTGGGCCCAGAGAGCAGCAAGGAGCAGCAAGAGATGCGCATTTAAATATGTGTTGAATTATTGTCCTGTAGCCTGGGCAGCAGGCACCAACTACATGCAATACATAAGTACAAGGAAGTTTCACCCAGTTTCTGTGCGAATTTCACATAATGCACAACTTCATTCCCGCTGCCAGCGCCATCCGATGCTTTGTATCTATTAAATTAAATTGCTTAATTTTCTGCACTGCACACTGTTAAGAGGGGGAGAAAAATGTCGACTGAGCGGGAGATGGTGGGGAGGGGAAACATGAAACATCAAAAATTACAAAACTTTCATCATTGTATGACATGAAATTATTTGTTTGTTGTCCTTGTTCTCTTGCTGCCAGGCAACATTCATTTCAGTTGTTTAGATTTTATGCTATGGAATTTTATTTATAGCAGCGAACTATTCTTCCCCCCAGCTCCATGTGTAAGTTCTCATTATTTACATACGTCTCCGCTCCTCTGCTGCTCTGCTGCTCTGCTCTGCTGCTCAGTTGTAGAAATAGTGTTGTGAGTCGGAACACGAGTACAAGAAAAAGTTTGAGTATGTTTTGTTTGCGTCGAAATAACAATAATAATAATAATAATCAAAACAAATGGTCTGCTATGAAGTTATAAGAACAATGAAGCACGAGCAGTAGATAGTCGAGCAATCCCTAGTGCATAAACAATATCGAAATACATGAACAACAAGAATGATTTAGACGGGGGTGACCAACTAGGAGATACCCTGCATCGAGCGAAAAGACACACTCGTCCCTCGCTGCGCAGCTTCGTTCTCACCCAATGGGAAAATGCTTTCATAATTTCCTTCGTTGTTTATTTGCCAATAATTTTGACATTTTCTGGAACATGTTTAAATATGAGAGCCTGAGACGACTTGGGCTGGATTAAAATTATATTTTGTTTGCATTGCGTGGAACGAGGAGCAAGGTATACAAAATGTTAAATATTCTGGATCAATGTGTACTATACGAGAGATTACATACGAAATTTGATGTGTTTAGCTCTAATTAAGTCCGATAAAAACAGGATTTCGGCTTAGATGTTTATCGATTTCATGTAAATGGAGAAATTTATGAAAGATTTGAATAAAACTTGTACTACGTGCACACCAGGCGGACCCACATTCAGCATTTTGGCCATTCTCATATTAGCGCTGGAACAGATATGGATATGGGAAGAAGGCTCGCATTAACTTTTACCCAGCTTCAGGGTATACAATTAATTTAAAGTGAAAATTAACGTTGAAAATTTAATAATTTGCAACGAAGTATCGAGTTGTATTAAGAGAAGATTATACCAAAACTCAGCCACAGCTAATCAGCAGCTAAATCGGAATAAAAGAAATGGTTCTGGATGAGCATATACTCCGCATCTTAATCGCCATCATCAGTATTATCTCGCACACAAATCAGCTTTAGCGTGTAGAAGAAGCGAACTTCCAACTCAATTCAGCTTGAGAAACTAGCCAAAGGAGGCGAAACAACAGACGAGCCCAAATGCAAGGGCAAAAGGCATCGGGCGGGCCCATAATTCATTAAGACTTTGAGTTATTCACAACTTTTTCCACTTTTTTCTTACAAACGGCAAAAGGAGTGCAGTGTGAAGGACGTCTGGATACCGCCTGTGGACAGGACTGATAAGGAGCTCTGACTGGGGCTCCCAGCTGGCTGTGGCAGATAACTATGCAGCCGTTAATATTTTTTTTGCCCTGCCGGACGACGTCGACTCCAGCAGGAAAGCTTCACTTCTTTAAGGTGTAAATCGTCGAAGTCGTAAACAAAAGGCAAAGGCTCCTCCAGCTCTTCTGCAGTTCGCACTGCGCTTTTGAGCTTTTGTTTGCACGCCTTGAAACTGCTGCATTGTGTATATTTGCCAGGAAGCTAGCCCAGCCCAAAGCCAGCTGGTCAGCTGCAGCCTCAGCTCTGGCCACGTTTATGGCTGACGTCGTCGTCGTAGTCGTCATCGTCCCGCCAGTGCATGTCCTTCGGCTGCTAGTGCACAAAATGAAATTGTTTTGGCTCGTCGCTTGGGTTTTGAGTCCTTTTTAGTATGCCGAACAGCTGCTGCTGATTCTGATGCTGCCTTTGGTCATGGGGGAGAGCGCAGCAGCAACAGCAGCAGCAGCGGCGTCCTGGCCACGGACAAGGCCCTGGTTCAGTGCGCCGCGTTGCACAGAATTTGTAATTGCAATGTCGGTTAATTAAATACAGTTTTACGTTATGCTACCCTCCGACACCCGTACCGTCCCCCTGCCATCACTCTTTCTCTGCTATTGTGTTGTTTATCTTTTGTGTACGCCACTTTTTTATATTTTTCACTTAGAGCCTAGTGCAGCACACAATTTATCACTTGGACCGTGCTGCAGGAGAACAAGTTCCAGGCTAACGCATTGAATTATAAGCTCTGGCTGCGGAAGTTAACAGTTCAATGCCAAGAGCAGCAGACAGGAAGATACGGAAGCAAAAAAGTAACATAATTAAAATGCTGTGGAACTAAAGCTTAAGAAGGCGGGCTAACTTACATACATGTACAATCTGTAGAATGGGATAAAAGTTTAATCATCAGCGAATTATTCAAGACTCTCGCAATAGACAAAGATGAAGTTGAAGGCAGTTTTTGCACGATGGATGTTTATATATTCAACGAGGAAATAGGACTCAATCACTCAGCTTACAGTATATAGTTGAGTATATCTTTAGAGCGATTAAATTCCCATCAACTAAACTGTTATTAAGACAGAGTACAGTTAATTAAAGTAAACAGATCTGTGTCCAATGGCACACTTTAGAAACGGCAGCTTGTTTGAAAAATCTCCCTCTTAGCACGGTCTTCACACATTCTTCCACTTTTGGCTCTCTATCTCGTCAGTTAAACTGCCACAGCAATTACGGAAACATATGTTGGACAATTAAAAATGTTGCTCATACGCCCTGTGCGGCCATTTTTTTTCTTCTCATTTCGCTCTTTCGTTGAGTTTTCTTTCTTTCAGTCCTTTTCGCATACAAATTTGTCAAAGTTGAATTTTCTTCCTCTTTTTTTTTTTTGTATTTTCTCTTGCGGAATATTTTCTTTGGTTTCCCCTTTTGTTATTGTTACAGTTAAATTGTCTTTCTCTTTTCTCCTTTCGCTTTGCTCTTTTTTGGATGCTCGGCGACATTTGTTTTCGCACTGTTTTAATTATTTCTATCTACGATTTAAATTGTTTAACAGCAAGGCGGAAATTGGGAACTCTTTAATTAATCAAGATGCTTTATTAAATATGTCGCGATAAAGGAGAAGTTAAAATTGAAACTGAATTCGATCTAAAATAGAAAGTGGCATTTTCTACAAGACCTATCCCAACTTTTACGTTCATTGTCAGCAAATGTCATTGAGATGTTATCAAATTGTTATAGCTCTCGTTGTTCAGTCATATAAACATGGACAACAATGTTATATGTTGGGCTTTGTCGGTTCTGCCTGCTTTGTAATTCGTAACAGCAATTTAAACAATAACTCAGTGCGACTAAAATATATACTGGTTGGGTTGGAGCAATCAAATATTATTTATTTGGCATTTATACATTTAACATTTGCCATATACTCATGTTAAGTAACATGTGCCCCCCCACCCGTTTCCTTGTCAGGCCCGAGAATTTATGTAAATTGTGCGTTTCTTGGCTAGAATAGCGAACATGGCGCATAAATTGGCTTATTACGCTATAAATTGTATTTATTTTGATGAAATTTACACAACGCATATACGCAGCGAGAGGCAGTCGGGCTTCTGCCTGTACTCCTCGCATTCACAACAATACACACTCACACACTCACACACACACACGCGCATATGCACAGAGTATATGCGGGTAAACGCCTTAAAGCTTTAAATCAGGCGGCGCTCTTTATAATGAATCGCAATATCGGGACGCCCAATAACAAATTAAATATGTATGTACAAGAGCGTGCGAAATTTTTTGCGGTTATCGGAAATGAGATACACCAGTAAGAGATCCCTATCCCTATCCCTACCGCCAGCCAGCCCGCCAAGAAGCAAGCATTAGCCTTAGCCGTAGCCCCATTGATTTCGCTGCTTAGCGACGTTGATGCTTATGGAATTTGATTGGCGCTGTGCGAAAGCTGATGCCAGGATAAGCACGCTCCCATGCACAGCACAGTCGATGCGGTGCGAGTACGATGAGCGGGAATCGTGAAGCGGGGAACGGGGAACGGGGGATAGGACGACGCATTTAATGAATATCAAAATTGCCAATTTCAATATTCGAGCGATTTGCACGCTACATGAGCTGTGTTATGCCCGATAAGATTGTCAAGATGTGCCATATAACGCATAATGCATATGGACATGTATATAGCCATATACATACACATATATATATATACGTGTGTAAGTGTGTGTGTGTGTGTAAATATATGCAAGTATTACGCTGATTTCAAAGTCATTGGCGTGTGAGCTATGCCAGTCATTGGCTCGGTTTCTGCGATTTGATGGCGCGGAAAAGTAAACCACAGCCCAGTGGCTCATAAATTAGCCCAGTACAACAAACGAATGCTGCTCGTACAGCCAAAAGCCGGGCAAGATATGCAAATGACAATGCAGTTCAGTCACAATTTCGTTGAGAACTAGATATTGTGGCTCTATCCGGCAACGACCGACTGCTAGCTTTTGTATCCAACATGCACATAGAACCAAACGAGCATCAATTAAAATGTAGAATTAGTCAGAAAAACACGACACGAGCTGGGTGGGCATGGCTGCTAGAATGGTGCACAGCCGAAAGTTTTCAATATAATTGGCCAGAGGGTTACACAGTTGCGACTGCGACTGCGACTGCGACTGCGTCTGCCTCTGCTCTGAAGGATGTGGTGCCCAGCCGTAGCTGGGGCCTGGGGTGGCTTTAGTGTTATTGCAGTCATTTCTAGTTGGCCCAAAACTCATAAAATCAAGTCAAGAGTTGTTCTCGTTGTTGATATTGTTGTGTGGAGTTTCAGTCAGTTGTTGGTTGTTTGCGTCCAAATGAAGCTGAATAGGGCAAAGTCTGGAGTACTATTGCCTGCCTGTTGGTGCCCGGCGAGTTTTGTGTTGCCTAATGAAATTTGCAACCACCAAAATGGACTAGCTACATAAATGTGAATTAATTTCCATCGGCAGGACATAGCAAACGGGGGCCGGAACTCAAAAGTAAATGTGAACAACAAATGGGCTTGGCCAAGAATCGTATTCAAGTAAATTGAAAGCACGGTTCGACGGCAATTAAATTAAATAATGCACAAAAGAACAAAATCTTAGGCAAATAAAAGGGTTAAGCAGCCTCTGAAAGGTTTTACAAAAAAAGCCAACGCAAAAGAACTGTATGGCCTGTGGGCATTTTTGGGGAGAGTTTCATTAAAAGTTGTTCTGTAAATTAATTAAATCAAGTAAACAAAATATTACAGTAAAAAATATTGACAATATCCACATTTTCACGTTGGATCAAATTGTGTTTATCAAACTTTGATTAAGTTTAGCATAGTCTTTAAGTATAGCAAAGTCGCATAATGTCAGCTTCCTTTCAAATTTAAGGCCTGACTATCTTGCATTGGGCTTAGAAGAATTGCGTTTTTTATACTCCATCCAAACGAGCAAAGACATAAGCTAAGCCTAGCTTAGTCCGCCCTCAGTCAGAGCACTCGGCTATAGTTGAATCCAGCCCATGGTGTTGCCTCTTCACTTCAATTCATTTAACTGTGTTAAATTAAATCACAAATCAAAAATCAATTACAGTTATTACGACAACGACTGCTACGTCGACGATGTCTGCGATTTCCAATCTCTAAACGAGCGCACGACTCCCCCCTCCCTTGCTCGCCGTGTGGCAATAGCACCCCAAGTGCCAATGCCAGAGTCCCCAGCTGTATTCCCCGCCTATGCCCAATCCTCCGGTCGGAGGAAGTGCGAGCCGTAGCCGTGTGGCTGTGGCAGCTGAGGCACATTCCTGCAATCTGTTCGTGCGGCGCACGCTTTGCTGCCTTTTTGCCATTTGCCGGCACTGACTTTTGTCCTGCCACAGCCCACCGCCTGCTCCGGCAACCCACGGCTTCATCAATAATGATGTTATCGGTTACGGAGCAGACAGCAGAGTAAGACTACGTCGACATCGCCATTGGAAACGGCAGCACACGCTGCATATTTATTTAAAGTTTTATGGCCAGACCCAAAGGATGGCGTTTCCTAGGAGGACGGGAGTCTAGTTTACTGTGTGTGTATGAGAGAGAGTGTGTGAGTGTGAGTGTGCGCGGGGGTCGCAAGGAAGCAATTCAAACTGGTTTTTAATTTCGATTTGATAAAGATTTTAATATTGTTAGCTGAGCAGCAACATGGAATTAATGTAACGGATGTGGATTGCTGCCAGGGCAAAAGCGATTAACTTTGATGGATAATACTTTACTGAAAGAGTTTGGCGACATATATCGAACCTTTGAAATAACACGGGTAAATTTCTCAATAAAAACTACATTTATTGGGTTAACATAGTTATATTCAAGGAGAAAGTCTTATTTCATTTTTGCATTTTGTCACGAGCCTTATGTGTCCTGTATTAGTCTAAGATCTCAATGATCCGCTAGATGCCTTTTTTAAACCCTCCTTTTAGACCTAAATCTCAATCTCTTGTCAGATTATTGGATGTTTCTAGTTTATTTGGGTGCTCAGCGAGTTTGCTTAATGGTTATCTTCGTGGTTCACACTCTCTAGAAACGTTCATTTGCTGTCCATTGTTTCATAAGCGACGTGTCAACGCTTAAGTTAGTGAAGCAGAATCTTTGCCAGGCAGCTGACATCTGCTGCATCATCGCCGTCTGCAGTTCGCGCAACATTTAATTAATTGTCCTGCCTGACCATAGTGACACACAAAGCAAGTAAGTGAGAGAAAGAACGCTAAAGCCAATTGCGTCGAAAGTGCGCCATAAATGCCACAACTTGCAGTACCCAAAAGACGATGACGACGAAGATGATGGTGATGATGACGACTACAACGACGATGACGACGACGAACTGCTGACAGCAGCCGACAATAATAACAAAAGCCGCATCCGTTGCTGCTCCTGCTGCAATGGCCTTAACTTGACGTTGATGATGAGTCCAAGATGCCTGCAAGTGCTCAGCGGGCAGCAGGCGGCAGCTCTCACTGCAGTAGCATCTGCTGTCAGGTACTAGAAAGCTGCAGTCCCAGCAGTAAAAAGGACATCGCTACGCAACGCTTTGACTGCTGCTGCTGCCGGCACTAGCAGCAACAGCAGCAGCAGACGTTCTTAATGTCCAGCCAAGAGGTAAGCACTTCAATAAAACGTGTGTGTCGTCTCTGTGTGCGTGTGGGGCAATAAAGCAATTGTCTGTCCATCGTTAGTCGCGACGTATACGCAATTACATTCCGCATACGCCACGTGATCCTGCGTCGACGGCAATTTAGCGCGTACGCAAGAGCGCGAGCAAACCCATTTTCTGGTGTCTGCAAATTGCAAAGAAATGGAACTTAACTCTATTAAACCATAATATAAAATAAAGGCAATGCAACTGTCTTATGATTCCATTGGATGAGATTTCTGTGGCGTCCTTGAGTTTTCAGTCAAAAAGAAACCATTCCACTATTGACTTTTCAACAGCAGCGAAATGCTAGACAGTTTATTCAAGATCGTCTTACTGTTTGGACCTCTTGTTATAAGAGATACCATCAAATGTGGATCCCACAGACGACCAAAACTTGACCCTTAGCCGAGCTCATTGTAATTTTCGGTATATAGAAATGATTTCTTTTCCATTTTGGCCTTACAAAATTCTGCTAAGCTGATGGCGCTTTGTTTGTGCCCAGAGCTTAAGTGCAGGAATTTGTAATAGGGTGCTCTTTAGCAGACAAAACCACAAGAACAACAGCTGCAGCAGACAAACAGCATTTGGTTAAATAATATTTTATTTGGAAATGCATGCGAAATGAACTTTGACCTTAAAGACCCAAGTCTAAGCTGTAGAACATTGCAGCTTTGCGGTCGTCTGCTTTGTGGCAAGTCGCTTATAAATTATTTCATTTGCCTGCCCCAAAACAAGGCGGCACAATTAAAAATCAACAATACCTTCACTTTATCCAAGTTTTCAGCTTGCCAGCGGCAACTCCATCAACAAATTTCTATTACATGGGATATTCATTTAAAGCGTCTATAGGCCTACACAAAGAGCATTTGAAATGTGCTAAGGAATTTCTCAGTATTGAAAAGCAGACAAAGTCGAAGTTGTAGTCGAATCCGGCAAATGGCACAAAATGACCTGCAGCTAGAAATTTCCAATTTCACAAATGACAAAAATTTGTGCGCAAATTGATTGCATTGCTTTGAAGCCAGTCGAGTTAAATGGGCAGGGCTGCAGTGGGCGTTGCCGTTAAGCAAAACAGGTTAGGCAGCAAAGGGAGAACTAAGAGAGAGCAAGAAGCTTAATCACATATCATTTGTTAAAAGTCTTGGAATATATGAGTACACTAAACTGACCGACTAACGGACTGACTGAGTGTTGATCAACGCACAGCTGAATTTCTTACTGTAGTTACTTTATGTGATACACGCTGAGACGAAGTACAAAAGTCAAGTGGAGTAGAAAAATCCACACACAACTCTTGAAAAATTAATGGAAAACGATTGCATGAAACTTCTTTAAATATATTTGCTAGTATTCACTTTAGACGTGCTTGAAACTTTTCGGAAATTTCAGATTCAAATTCACATTTTGTCCGATCAGAATAAGTTTTTAGTTTAATTTAAAGCTCAGCGCGTGAAATCCTAATAAATATCTATTCAATCTAATCCATCTAATTTACTTTATGCTTAAGACTTATTACTAATCCACTTTTAAACTTTCTTTTTGTTCCACAGATGTGTACGTGTGGGTAAGTGCTTACTTATTTTATATATTATTTTATATACATATATACATATATGAACAAGAATATATATTATTGCAAATCCGACATTAGGGTACTTATCTCCAGGTTCTATATGAAGCTAAGTCTTAATATTTCTCAATTCAAAATATATTATAGTTAAGCTTTAGCAATTCATTGCAGAAGTGTTTTTAGTTAAATTAGCTGATAAATAGTTTCAATAGACAATTTAACAGAGTTCGTTGCAGCGTGTTGTCAATTTGGCTCAGTTGTTGTTCTTTCAAATTCAGTTCTGCTGCGATTACCCAATTCTACACCACTTCATACTCAATTCCATTTATTTTGAGACTACCGTCGAACAATCAATGCATTTTAATTTGTCAGTAACGCCCAAAACTAGTTGGCATTGGAAATTATGTGCTGAGCTGGCGTCGACTGGCGACGATGCCGCAGACAAAGTGACGACAACGCGCCCAGACAGACCATAAAAGGCTGCGATGCTCTGGCCTGGTGATGCTGCTGTAGCTGGTAGTTCTGATACTGCGGCTGCCTGCAGCAATAACTCAAATGATAATCATAATAAAGAGAATAAAAGAACGAAACGAGTCCAGCCACAGCCACAGCTCTGGCTACGGCTACGGCTACGACTTCAGGCCTGGCGCACGTAAGTATGCAACAAAAAACTAAGGCGCGTCGCGGCCGGAGAAAGTCAATTTGTTAAGCTGCAGCAGCAAGCAAAGGGATGAGGACGACATCGGCCAACGTGGCGTATGCGTCACAGGCGAAAGGAAGAGCATGATGGTCAGGAGCCTGGCTGGGTTAGAGGTAGCCAAAGTGGAAAGAAAATATGCTGGGGCCGGGTCGGGCCGGGCCGGGCCGCACACGATAAACTAACCGAGGAGCCGCAACTTTTCCTTCACTTATTTTATTATAATAAAATTGATTTCTTGCGTAGGGAGGAGCATGCAGACCGACGCCGGCGCTGGCATAAAAATTAATATAAAATGAAAAGTTTGAAATTTATTACAAATTGAATTGATTTATGCAACCACCATGCTCCAGCCCAGCCCAGCCGTCCCCAATGTGCCCAATGTCCCAACGCCTCGGCTGCCACTTCCACTTGCTGAAAAGGTGACAAAGTGAAAACTTTTGCCATTGCCGGCGCTCGTTGGCAAATTAAATTGGAACGGCGCTTCGATTGAAGGGCTGGGCGCGGCTGGGATTTATGCGTGCGGCGTTAATCAGATAAAATGACTAAAGCCAGTAAATATCTGCGCATGAATATGCAATACGTACGCACGGCCATATTCCCATTTGCCGTGTCGCATCGGATTCGAATTCTCGAATGTGAATGCAAATTGCGTCGGCCCCGCCTAAAGTTATGCGCCCACACGCGTCCTGTGCAAAGTTCTGGGGCATTCTTACTTGCAAATGTGAAACATTTCTGCCATTTCACCATATAATTTTGTGCACATATATAGTGCAAGTGCTATAAACAAAGGTAAACACCAACAACAACAACAACAATTGGTTGTGCACGCCGCAGTGCACACAATTAAAATAACACTTGTTAAAATATTTATTTTATGTAGCGTGTGTAACACACACACACACGCACACACACACACACATGCACCAGAACTCAAACAAAAAATGAGCTGTGAAAAAATTAAAACGCTGACCCTGGCAGAAAGAAGTTTATGTAACCAGCTACATGTAATGCAGAGATTGCACTTTTTTCTCTTTAGTTTTTTTTTTTTATGTTTTTTGTGATACGCATAATATTAAAATCAACTCAAATGGGACACTGTTTAATGTGCTGGGTAGATAATTGTGATGAACCTTCCTTTCAATTTTAAGTATATAAAACACAAACAGAAACTTTGGACAAACAAGTCTTTCAGCCAATTTCTATTATTTCGTTAGAGCTCTCTTATGTTGTTGTTGTTGTATTTAACCATTTAGTTAATACAAACTTATAAATATCTCTTCGGCATTCGTTTTTGCTGGCGCCTATTTAATTACATTCAATCACATGGGAAGTTTTAATGAAATTTGTGGCTTTAACATGGCATTGTTTTTGTTGGCGGAAAGTAATGAAAAACTCAATTAAAGTTAATAAAATGCATTTCAACCAAATTGTTTGGCAGCCTTTGAAAAATTGCACGTGACGATGCGTGATAGACAGTTGCTGTAATGAAAAAAAAAAACAAAAATATTTTGAAATATATTGAAATCAAATTATTTACTGCATATAAAAAGGAATATAATACACACAAGCAGATCCATTAAAAATTAGCCCGTTGAAATTCAAATCAATTAAATATGCATTTAATATTCAAACCAAATGCACGATAACAAAAACTGCAATTAATATACACAAATTCTAATTGGAGGCCAGCTTAATGCATAGACACATTTTAGTTTCAACATACAAGCAGAAGGTAATATTAAAGTTAGATTCAATAAGTTCGCTTTTGGTGCCTGCTCGTCTGAGTCTGAAGTCTTGAGATCGGTCTCGAAACGTTGCAAACAGGAAATGAAAACCCCGTTGGTAGAGCGCTGAAGCGAAATAAAAATCAACCTGGGCTACATTTGGAACGGAAATATGTTCAATTTAGAGAATATCAGAAACACACGAACAGAGAGACTCTGGTGCCGATTGAGTGATGCACACAACAGGAACTCTGGAAAACAACTTTATAGCACATGAAAACACGAATACTCTTGGCTCTCAATACTCTAAACTATTGCAATTTCATTGGAATGTTCTATGGATTGGCCATTTAGTACAAATCCAGAAGTAGGAAAACATAGATTCATTAGGTTTTTGGCAGTGTGTGAATGATTGCAAGCGATTGCCTTATATTTCCAAGTACCACGATTTAATAAGAACAACCAGACTCCTCTAAGTGTAGGGTATTAAACGAAGTGGCGTCTGGTAGCAGTAGGGACAACAGCAGCAGCCAAAATTGCGCAATGGCAGAAAACGTAATAAAACCAAATGCAACAAAACGAAACAAACAATGCAGCGAGCACATGACCAAAAGCCAGCGAAATAAACGAAACATTTCTGCTGTCGAAAAGTTAACAAAAAACTGCACAGCAACAACAAGCAGGCCAGGCCTGGTCTGCAAAGTGCAAATGGAGATGAAGAGGGAAGGCTGAAGGACCAGTCGAGTAGGAACTGGTAACAGCAGCGGCAGCCAAGTGGCGGTCATTGTGCGGCTGACTAGAGACCTGGAGCTGCAGCTAGAGCTGGACAAGCGTCAAAAGGACAGGCAAACAAACGCCAAGCTTGGAGACGAGCACACGAGTCGAACGCGGGAATGGCATCGGAAAAGGAGACGAGGTCGTTTCCATGGATCAACATCCGCTGCCTGCCCGCTTAGAATGTCAATTGAATCATCGTTGGTATCTTTTGCATTGCATTGGCAATTGAACTTTCAGAAATAGCTCGGCACTAAATGCAATTAGGATGACCTTTTTGTGGCTTGTAGTTTGTTTTAAACTAATTCAGCTGTTGTCCCTTTTCGCCTCCACAGTCCCCTGCTGTGCATGTGTGCATGTGTGTGTGTGTGTGTTAAAATGGAAAGTGTCAAACGCAGCATTGATTGTCATTCATTATGCAATCAATATTGATTGCTTTGTGGGAACAGAAACGCGGCAACCACTGAAAAGTGACTTGCCAATCTTCAGAGGCGGAAAATAGAAAGGTCCTCACCAAGCTATAGAAGTGGGCGTGGATGGAATACCCATCGTTGCCCTGTAAGACAGGAATTCCAATCGAACAGTTAATGGAATTGACTGTGGGAATGTGACTACAAATCTCCCAAATGTGATCTATCATCAGAATATGATCAAGTTTTGAAACATTTGTAAATGAACGATGTTTAGTTAAAGAAAAAGATTACATGCTTTCATTATGCATAATGTAATTGATACGAGACCCTTGTCGGGTACAGGGTATTTCATAGTCTTGCATTGAATGCATTTGAATCTTTATTTGACTTTTCCTGCTGACATTTTTCATGCTATGTCGCGCGCTGATTGATGAATGAATGAAACATTGTGTTGCTTTAGCCGACAGTTTTTTCAGCCGTAAAAATATGCCAAATGGACAAGAGAGCCACCTCGCCCCCCTTGCCCGATAGCAAGCACGAAACTTGTTTTATCCGAAATAAATCACCTTTCTATTTTAATTCCTATTGTGCTTTTTAATCAAAATCACATGTGCGTCACAAAAAACCTAAAAGGAAAAAAAAGGAACTTGCCGAAACTAATTTCCAAACAATACAAAAGGAAAATAAAACTTTTTGTGGGCACAAGATTCGTTTTGCAGCTGCGTATCGGGCCCGGCTACAGCTGAGTCAGCGGCCAGGGACATAAATCAAACTTAAAGTAAAACAAACGGGGACCTGTGGGGCGTCAGAGTCGCCTTGACGACATTAACTAATGGTGGACGCCAGTAGCAAAGCGCCTGCTGATAGGGCAACAGAATGTTATATAAAAAACTGAGCAACAATCAACATGTAGCCCGTACCCGAACCGTAGCCACAGGGGCTGGTGTCTGCGACGAAAAATTGCAAGAATATACAAAAGTAAATGTTGCATCATTTAACATTTAAACACGCTAAAATCATTGTGCCAGCCCCAACCGTTCCTCTGGCACAACACACGTGTCTCTTTCCCAAGTATCTGCGCTTGTCAAATAAATACACAATAAATGACACACTCACTCAAACAAGTCGCGCACCACCACCAAGGTGGAGCACCACACGCAACATATATGTGTAACCTTTGGACCTCACAAGTGTTTTGGGCATGTGGCCTCCTTACCCACCATGCCAAATTTAAGTGATTGAAAGGCAGTCTCAGGTTTGCTGTGCGACTGTGTGCGACTGGCAGACACACACATTCTGACACACCGATTCCGCCCAACATAACGATAACCGTCCTCTGGCGTGGGGCATGGCCCACACAGCCCATGCATGCCACGCCCTCCATTGGCGCACTTGAAATGCTCTTAGTGCATTTGGTTTTACGCTTACATTATTTGGCATAAAAGGCGCGGCGTGAAGATGTGAAGCTACTTGAAAGCATACAAATGCCGTGTTTCCACTGCCATGCAGCAAGACGCAATAGCTTTCAGTATTGAAATTTCACGAGCTTAAGTTGAAAAACTTGATGCATTTAACTTTTTTGATTTTCTGCAGCAATTTGTATTTAATGCAAATACAATTTAATAAATTTGTTATAATTGAAACAGATCTTCAACCTAATGTAACATTTGGCGCCAAATGTGGCAGAGTGGAAACAGCTCAAAAGTACGTGTTGGATTGTGTAAATTGTGTATGAATATCGTGCGCTAAAGTGTTTGCTCAATGTGTTTTCATTGTGTGTGTGTGTGTTTGTGTGGGGTGAAGTGTCTGTGGGTGTCTTTGTGTTTGTGTATGTGTGTGTGTGTGGGTGGGTGGTAGTTTGCTTTGGTGGAGGCGTAGCTGCAATTGTTTGAGCATGACTTGATTACGCGCCAGGTGAGAGGTGGCAACTGATTGGAACTCGCGTTTGCCCACCAAAACTTAAATATACGCGCTTTAAGAGCGGCTGCCGCCTCCCCGACTAACAGCTCGACTGCCATTAAGTGGCCATTTCTGTTGCTAATGGCTGGGGTGGGCTTAACTCTGGACCCGGATCATACATCATGTTAATGTGCGAACGTTTAATGCAGAAGCTGAAAGAGAGAGAAAGAGGCCTGCCCGTCGCCGTTTTGCCTGAGCATCATCAGTTATGGTGTCAAATCGAAATACACCAAGGAATCGAAGTCGGCGTGTGGCTGATACTACACGAGAGTGTTTATATGGCGTATATATAATAAATGCTGAGGGACTGTTCTGTGCCATTGAGCATAATGTGCTAGAATTCAATTTGACAGCTGACAGGACAACAAAGCATGAACAGACAGACTAAACGAGACGCTCATGAGAATTGGAATTGGCTTCAATACCGTGGGCTTTGCTTTCGATTAATTTAATTAAATGCAGCTGGCAGTCTAGCCGATTAATGTTGGGTAGAATTTAAAAATATAGCAGCCTATGCAGTGGCAAGTGACATTTGCCAACGCTTCTCGCCTCAGATATTATTTCCTGCTTAAGAAAAACTTTTGCACATCTTGCCAACTGTTTTTCTTTGGCCGTGTGACACACGCTGTGAGTGCTCAAAAGTGCTCAGAGTCGGCGTCCGATTCCAAGTCCAGACTTGACTTGCAGCTTATCAACATTGCCAGCTAGCTGGACACTATTTCTCCCCCATGCAGCCCCTCCCCAATTGCCTCTGCTGCCTCCGCTGCTCTGGCAGTGTTCCGTTGAGTGCATTAATACGCTTGCATAATACTTTAATGTTGGGTCTTGTCTGTCGTGACAAACGGAAAAGCTGCTGCAGCTAGAAAAGCTAGAAAACTCTCTCGCACTTTGCTTGCAAAACTTTGCTGTGCAGGAAGCGCAAGAAAATTAAGAAAATACTCATCGTTCTCAACGCCGGCATCTTCTTCTTCTTCTGCTTCTTATGCTATTTACGACAGTCCACATTGAAATTATACGAACCGGACTGCACTGCCCCGCGGTCGAGCGGGGCCCTGCCTCGGCTGCCATTTGCTAAAGTAAAAGTCAACATGATGCCGGGTCTAAGCCAAAAGCAAATGTCCAAAGAAATTTCAAGTGTTGTAAAATGGCAACATGGATTGTTGAGCAATTTGCGACTGTGCTTGTGTGTGTGTGTGTGTGTGAGTAAGCCCCCGAAAAAGTTTGAGCCACACACAAATGGCCAGGCAAAAACTTTGACTCAGCTCCACATTCAGGAAAGGGGCCTTGAACGGGTCTTGAGATATGAGCACAATTAAAACTTAGCGCAAAGGCCAGTTCCCGTTTGCCGCATATCAAAGCTGAAGCTTTGAATGATAAGCCAAATGCCAACAGTTTACTAACTGAACCAAAGCAACTCAAAGTGGCCTTCAAGCTGCTTTTCCAGAAGTTTACAAACAACTTTGCCAAGGTTTCACTCTCAGAGCGCAAGAGAGGATCCTGTTCATAATTAGCAACTAATTTTAAGTAAAACATTAAAGTATTTATTCTCCCCAGGGGAAATTAATCGCTGATTCGGTTCACGGTTCGATTTGAAGCCTTGATGCTTGTTTAGTGATCCTTGATTTCTAAAATTATTTACTGAGAATTGAATTCCTGGTGCGAACTAGCAGCTTTTCGGCAAAAGCCTTACAGGCTCGCCAGACTAGACTACTGCTCTAAAGATCAAGACAAAAATATTGTGGCCACACAAGCTTTGTTTATGTAGGGGTTCGCGGTCAAATCAAAACTTTTTAATATAAACTCAAAAAGTTTCTAAAGAAAACTGACCAAGCTTTGGTCATAAACAGGATTCAATGAGCAGTAAAGCGGCAATAGATTTGAGTTATGGTTATTAATAATGGCACAACAATACGGACAGGGCGAGGGGCTATCTCAACAGCTCATCAGGATAGACAGTACACAGGGCGGCAGACAGTGAACATGGCACATGCAGCAATGCAGACTTGTCTGGTCTAAAAACACAATATAATATAATGGCGGGCTGTTGTGTAGCACATCATGTAGCTGGGCAAATGAAAAGGGGCAGCTAACAAACAACAACAACATCAACAGAGAATGAACAACGATATACAAGACCCCAAACCCCCTATCCAATCTTTGCTCCCACATTACAACGTGTGAATCCAATATATTGGTAGCTCTTGGTTCTGGTTCTGGTTTTGGCACTGGTTCGTCTCTGTGCCGGAAATGCCTTTGTCTGGCTTCATAATATTTTGCTCGTTACTTTTTAATATGACTCACAACAACATCCGCAGCATCCGAAGCCAGACAGGCGCTGACAAACAATGCAAAAGGCTGAAGGCGAAGCCGGAGATGGAGATGAAGCCGAGGCCGTCGCCGTCGCCGTCGCCGTAGCCGTAGCCGTAGCCATGGCCGTCCCCCCACACACACATTATCTACTCTAACGACAATGCAAAATCTATCCAGAAGTGAGAATTTTATTACCATTGCCAGGATAGTAGTCGGTGATGCTGCGTAATCAGTGCATGTCCTTGTCACCATCTCGCACCCCGCTCGCCCACCTTCCAGCTGGGCCTGGAATGAAAAGAGTGTCGGGATTACTCATAAAATTGCGATATCTTTTGTCACCTTTGTTGGACCGCAGCCGCAGGGGTTGAATTATGTACCGCAGCTGTGAGGGGTAGTTGGATGCTGGATTATTGTTGACATCGCTGGTTTATTTTATTTTATTTTTTGTTGGGTAGGTAGGGGAATGGTCGCCACTGCAACTAATGGATGCTTTCCCCAAGGACCATGCAAGCTCCCAAAGGCAAAGCTCAGCCATTAGCATTTATTGCTTATGATAAGCTACCCCCAAAACAGTTTACAACTCCGGCTGGCTCCAGCCAGGCAACTGTCGAAGGCTATCTGTGCCACGTCTGCTGCTTCGATAACAATTGAATTTCACTTGAACGAAAATGTTTTTGCTTACGCATCAGTCAGTCATCCGATTGCACTCCCCAATAGCACACAAATTTTATTTAAAGACATGCTTGACCGCACTCCAAATGCAAAGTCAACAGGCAACAACAGACGACGGCATTGAAAATCAAACTGTTCGGATCATTTGCTGAGCTATGCGCTATCAAATTTCAAATATTTCATATTATTTAGAGCTTCGTTCCTTGTCACAGACCCTTCAGTCACACCTGCTGCTGTCTGCTGTCCCTCCCTTGAGTGGGAGTCTTCGGCTCAAGCTCGAGCTCACAAAATCGTGTTCGATTGCAATTGAATTATTTGCACACACGAAAAATGCGACCAGGAGACACCCTTTATGCAAAACTCCCAAACAAACATTTGTTTACGAATTTCGATTTTGAAGCTTTAGATTTTCTGCTTACTGTTACATGCATTCGCATGCATTTGGTATAGCCTTTTGGTCGATTTCATGCACAGAGGGTATAGGAACCTTAACACAGTACAAAAATCGTAATGCATTAACAACACGACAACATTTGACATTTCAATATTGCAAATATTGGAGCCTTTCGGTTGGTGATACGTATTAAAAAATGAAGTATCCGCTGCGATGGGAGCGCTGCGACAGCTGTTGCTGTCTTCAATAGCGTGCTATCTGACAATATCGAAGAAGTCTTGAGCCATGACTTGCTAAGAATAGGGGCGTGCACTAGTTGACAGCACATTATTAATTTGTGGAAAAGGAAACTTAAAACGTACAAGAGCTACTTTGAGGTATATACGATATTATGAATATGGCAAATTATTTAAATATCAAAATAGGTGAAGCCAATTTATACTTGGACACGCAATGATATGGATATTGATCAAGATAAATATATTTTTATATGTGTAACTATTTGATATCTATTAACTATTAGCGGCAAGAAAGAAATTGTTTTTGCTGTTAACCCTCTTCTGCTGTTATTCCTCGGCCATCCCGTTCTTGATCTGTTTCTGTTCTCAATCATCTTTTAAGATTTAGGTATATGTTGGTATCTGCAGGTATATAGGTATCTGTTCATATAAATTTAGTCACCTTTTAATGACAAAGATCATCAATTCGTTTCGAATTAGCCGAAACATCCAAAACTAACAGCATGATAGATTGATTATATTTGGATGGTTTATAAGAAATTCAGATATGAATGTGACGATAGTTTTCGCAAAATGGTCAAGCTGCAATGTACGTATTTAGCGTTTTTGCTTGGGACACTCTTAAGTCTTGAATCGGCCTCTGCGGAGAATATAACCATGGCCATTACTGCGGAAGTATTACGGCAGACCGGGAATACAAATGTTCTTGTTTCGCCCTACTTGCTAAGCGATGGCCTGATGCAATTGTTTGTAGGAGCAGAGGGGGAAACGGCTAAGGAAATTGAAAACATGCTTGAAATTGATGATACGCCAAAGATCAAGTCAATCCAAGATTTTGCATCATGGAAAAGGGAACTGAGCCCAACAGAAGGTGTGACATTGAAAACGGACAATAGGCTCTACGTGGATAAAGATGTCAGCCTATTACAAGAATATACGAAAATAATTAATGATGTATTTAACTATACACCTGAGCAAGTGGACTTTGGGGATTCCGCAAATACTGTCACCAAAATAAATGACATGATTTCCCAAAGAACTGGGAACAAAATATCAAAATTGATCGAAAGAACGGATAACAAGATAAAACTGATGTTCCTCAGTGCGATTTACTTTAAAGGCACCTTGAAATCTCCATTTTTGAAGGAAAATTCCTTTCGAGGCAGGTTTTTCGTTCGTGCAGAATCAGGAGAAATAAGCACTACCCGGGTTGATATGATGGCTCAAGTTGGCCGTTTCAAGTCTGAATACATTGAGCAACTGGATGCTGACTGCTTGGAGCTGCCATATAAAGACTCAATGCTCTCACTGATAATTCTTCTGCCTAGGAAATTGGACGGTCTTAATAAGCTTGTGGAACTTCTGGAGGACGTCCAGCCGGGCGAAATCTCACCCGACTCCGATGAGCAAAGAATTACAGTTGTTATGCCAAAACTTAAACTTAATTTTGAGGCCGAACTGAGTGATGTTGTGAACAATTTGGGCGCTCAATCATTATTCCAAAATGCAAATATGGCATCGATGACTGACGACAAGCGCCCATTGCGAATCAGCAGTATCTTACAGAAAGCCATTTTCGAGTTGGATGACCAAGATGCTGCGACGGGTTCGTATCTCATTTATAGATAATATCTCAAACATTAAGATGGTAATTGTATCTAAATGTTTCAGAAACTGCCGAAGAGTTCAATAGAATTTTGCCTCGAGCTCGTGAAGATATTATTGTAAACCATCCATTTATATTTCTAGTCAAAGACGAGAGTAGGATTTATTTTGCGGGGCGTGTGATCAGGCCGCAATAAATGGCATAATTTACAATTTGCTGTAAGACGCAATTTTCGATAAATAAAGCTTGGCTGCCTGATCTAGTCAAAAGTAGCTCACAAATATTATTTACTTTTATATTTATTCTGCCGTAAGTCAAGTAAATATATAAAATATCTATCTAAAAATACTCCCAACACAACAACAACCAAATACAACTATAGCATCGCAGTCTGTCTAACGATTCAAGCCATATCCCAGAGATCCCAATCGCACTAGGAGCTACTTAGCTTATAAATAATTGACGCTGTAAAAATTTCGTCATGCCGTTAATGTAATGCAATCTGTGATTAGTCTCAGATATGCAGCTTTAAGTAATTGTGTTAACAATAAACAACTGTTGCACAGTTGGCGCCCTTCTAGGATAAGGGAAAAACACTTTAGATTTGCGCACTTACGGAAGCAGTAACAACTGGTGCCACGGAAAGTCTCTTTAGCCGCCAATCATAATTTGTGCAACTTAAGAGTCGCCATAACACTTGCGCCTTAACTGAGACTTTCACTTGCAGCCCTAACAAGCGACTCATTGGCGCACGGAATGAGGCCAGCTGGCACGGCTGGCAGGCCAAGAGCTTAGGTTGGCAATTTAAAAATTAAGCCAACTATGCGCGAAGTCCCCACCGAAAAAACACTTTAACTAAAATTAGAAAAATGCCGTTGAGTGCAACAAACCGGCCATAAAAAGTAGCGCAGGTTGCAGGCGTTCACATTGACGCCATTCTGTAATCAGCACTTGCAACATGCCAAGAACACCAACAACACTAACAACCACAACCCGTACAAGAACACCAACAAACTAACGGGTAATAAGCAACAACTGCACTGTAATGAAGCTATCAACCGTAAGATGGCGCTTAGGCACGCAATCATACTTTGGGGCCGGGCACTGTGAAGACGGAGACAAGACCCCCCAGGCCACGGCAGCTTAGCTGTGTGTGTGTCTCATATTCAAATGTGTTCCACAATTTCTCTTCGGGACAGTTTCTCGCAGCTAGCTAAAAGATTACACTTCCATTTTATACTGGTTTGTGCTTGAGAAAAGTTAACCAATGCCCATTTTGAGTCTTTGGCTTCTTTAGTTTTACAAATATGTAAAAGCATGTTTATTGGTTTAGAATTTCTGCAGATTGCGATTTCGATTTACGGAACACAGAATATATCAACTGGTCTGCTCGTTAACGTCGCTTGGGCCACATCACGCTATGTTCAACACTGGCGCTGCGGCATACACGGCGTATGTTTAATATTTCCGCAGCAACTATGCGCATATTCATTTTGACGACGCTTTGACGTCGCCATCGTCAACGCGGTACGTTGACCGCTGGGAACCCGAAGCTGTTGCTACATTAGCGCTGCTGTCATGCATGTCCCAGCCCCATCGTCGGCCGTAGTGCCAAGTCCCATACGCTAACTCGTATACCCCGTGGTTGTGACCTAAATTTGCAGTTTATGAAATATATATATACATGTGTAATATAAAATGTAGCCGCTGCATGCATAAAACAAAAAGTGCGCGGCGCTCCCGCTTCATATTTATATTTATACAACCATATAGTATATAGAAAAAAAACTAACGCTGGTCGACTTTATAAAGCATGTTTTTTTTAGTCGAGCGCCAAATGACGACAGTAATGGCGGTGGCAAAAGCGGAAATGCCCCAAAGCTGCACTGGCAACATCACAGAGAAATCACATTGCGTATACGTCATGTGGCACAAAGGCAACGATTTAGTAGTTGTGGGTGAAGCAGCTAAAACTAATGCAATTTGACGCACAGATGTGAAAAAATATATTTTGACATAAAATGGACCACAAAAGGCTCCTAGCCAACAATAACCGCTGGACTTAAATTAGTCTAGCAAACTTAGTCAACAGTCTACTTTAACCTTATATTCAGAGTAAAGCAGCATATTTTTCGCACATTAGCTCATTAGTTAACTAGTTAAATGTACTTAACTAGTGGTAATTGCTGTTTCCAAGAATTATAGTTGTCAGTTAAAGATCTGGGAAACGGCAGCTGACAAAAGCCAATGTGGCGTATGCGTAATTTATTTGAAAAACATCAACGCATTATTGTTGTTGAAGTGAAAGGATGTGAAGGGGAGGATGTTAGTGCGGGTGTTGGTTTGGCAATGAACGTTTAACACTTCATTAAAAGCCATTCAGCAAAGTTGTAGACAATTAAAGACAAGCGATGGCACTTAACACATTCCCAATGTTCATTGACCGGCAAACGAAATAAAAATTGCAACAGCTACTTCAGCGCGAATGCTTCATTAAACAGCAACAACAGCAATAACAACAACAACAACAACAACAACGTATACAAGGGCAATAGACAAAGTTCCCGGGCCACAAATTACACTTGGCTTGGCACAGCACAAAATGGCGTAAAAATTGCAGCTGCTTTTGCCATGAGGCGAAAATATTATTGAATGTGTGTGTATATATATACTTAGTGCTTGCCTCGTGTCTGCTGCCTGCTGCCTGCTGTATTTTTTATGATGCTTGAAAATAAATAAACACTCAATACCCAATGCCAAAGAGCAGACAGAGCAGAACTTACAGCAGCCACAGACAGCGGCGCACATTCAATAAATCTTCACTCTGTGAATAGTCACTTGAGACGCAACGCAGAAGCGGGCAACGCGGAGGGGCATTCAGCAAGTGAGTTCCGAGAAGCTGCTACGATTTGAGCGGCTTTCATTTTCATTCCATAATGGCAATAATCGCGTGCCCAACTCAATAATCACGCTCCCGATGATGATGATGAAGATGATGATGAGGATGTTGATAATGCTGCTGGAGTGTGTGAAAAAGCGCAGCTTGCACGTAGCACAAGCGAATGCCGGATGGGAAGAGGGTCCGGCGGAGGCCTATAATAGTCTCACATATACTGCGGCACAATACATAACTCAGAGTCAGAGTTGCTGCTAGGGCCAGAGCAGTAGCAGGACCAGGACCAGGAGCAGGACCCAGGCTAATGCTGCTGCGCTCTGGTCTTGAAAACCACGCAAAAGACGCCAGCAAATAAAAAACAAACAAAAGCCCCGCAAAGCATGCTGCAGAGGACAACGGCGTGGCGGAAGTACTGAAACAACGTAAATCAAATGGCTGGGACAACGCTGCAAATATTCAATCTATAATGGCATTTACACGACTAGGAACAGGATATGTAATATCCTTTTTTGGGGCTTTTCGGCTAGCCTGAAATTTGTAAACTTGTTTGCCAGCCAAAGCAGCCCACTTGCCTATGGGCCAACTTATTTTCAAATAAATATGGCGCTGCCCTTTTTACCAGGCGCCATAAATCTCAACAATTTCCGTTGTCTCCTTGGGAAAGGGTCACCCAAACAGCCTGCCAGCTAGCAAACAAGCCAACAAGCCAGCCAGTAGCTAGTTGGCTTAGTTCGATCCGCTCATGGATTTGGTTTTACAATTTATGCACACGGGATGTGCCTCTAACTCTTTGCTCTTTTATTTACTGCTCGCATTTCAAGTGGAAAGCAGGGGCAACATTTTTCCTTTTTCCTTTTCTCCAGTCGGCATATGCAAAAAGCTTGTTAATGGATTTTGTGAAAAGTATCTCAAACGGTGGAGCTGTCTGGTTTGAGAGGTCGATAGGTCGACTGATTGCGCACAAGAGTTGAAGTCTGAATGAAACTCAATCTGTTGGCCACAATAGCAAAAGAAAAGGACGAAAACAAACAAGATCAATATTTACCTGCATCCCTAAGAAATGTTGGGCAAGGAATGGAAGCGATTTGGCCATTAAAAGAGCAGAGCCAACAATTGTTAGATAAAAACAAATGAAATGTTTTGTAAAACATGAAAGTAAAATGCCCTTCACATGCACGTCATTCCATTTTGTAAAAGTTCTTGTAGTTTTCATAGCAGTTGAGACATTAGCTTTCTCAGTGCCTAGCCAAATTGTGTGCTGCTGATGCTACCCATTGCACCTCTTCAATTCTCATAGCTGTCAATTATGTGGTGATGCGTACGCGTTGTGCCTGTTGGCAATGTTGGCAATGGCACACAAACATTTTTGACAACTTGAACGGAACTTTAAGCCGGAAGCTGGCCAAAGTTGCAAACTCAGCGCTGATGCAGCACGAAATCGAGCCACTCGTTCTTGCGTTTACCTCTCTTCCTGTGCTTCGCTGTTGCCCTGCGTGTGGGTGACACTTCCCCCATTCCTTTCTGTCTGCCTGTCAGACCTGCTCTATCTGCTCGTCTGTCACACAGTGTGTCACATAATATGGACAATCACTAACCACGCAAGTGTCAAACAAACAAAACGAGCGCAAAGCATTCGCAGCCGCATCCGCATCCGCACCCGCACATGGTCGCCCCATTTCACAGCCTGGCAAAAATTTGCAAGCAAATCCTATTTTCGTATAAGGGGTGCACTCACACAGAGACAGAATTACGCACAGGGCAGGAAAAGAGACAATTTGTGAGGACGGGAGCAGAATCAGGCAGAACGTACCACATTTGAGTGCTGCGGGCGGTTCGATATTTTTTTTCGGCGCTCGTTCTTCGCAAGAGTCATGTGCATGTGTGTGGGTGTCTGCGGTGGGAGGGTGTGAGAAGTTGGTGGTTCTGCAGAGACGTTGCGTCTCCGGCCGTGGGAAGGGGGCACCACAGCCAGCTGCTGTTGCTGCTGTTGCTGCTGTGCACACATCAATCTCGCTCTAACTTTGCAGATACGAATCTTTCATTTTCGTATTTCCGTTCAAATTGCGTGTAACTGAACTGAAACTTTAGAATGAAAAACTAGATTGTTTGTTTTTTTTTTTTTTTTTTTGGTTCCTACTATCCTCAGACAGACAGTCAGATCAACATGGCCACCCGTACTCGATTGGCCATGGTGCCGCATTTTAATGTTGCCCCCATAACACACTCAAAAGTGTCAATAGAGAAGCCACGCGATACTTCTCTTTGAAAGTTTCCCAACTCAATCTCAACTGCTGAAAATGGTTACAAATCATATATTATATGTTCCATTTATATGTCTGCAAAAATAAATTACATATTATTAAAAGATATATTCTACATGCAATGCTTTATAAAAGATAAAGACTCTGAGAACTGCACATATTGAAAATTCTGCTGTGTCTAATTGTATCTCTACATTCTCACCTGGCACAAAATACCTGCGAGAATGCCCCACCCTATAAAGTGTGCATTAAGTGGGCGTCCTTGTCTGATAGCTGAAGACATCGTCGCTTCTCGTTGGCATCAAATTTAAATTTCTTCATTTGTGTGCAAGTTCAAGCGCCAAGTCCAATATATATTTTTTTCTATTTTCTGATGTCTGTGTGTGAGTGTGTGTGTGTGTGTGTCTGTGTAATGCACAAAAATTCAGGTCATGTACGACCAAAAGTAAGTGGATGCGTTCTTATCAGCGCATACAAATGTTTTATCTCGCTCGGCGCGTGTGCAAAGCATCCTTGCCTGTGGCTGCCTGCCTGGCTGCGCGCCTGCCCGTTCGCCTGACTACCCCCGATCAGGAGCGCTCTGATTTACTTAACCTGAGGCCCCAAAAACACAGCAAGAGTATAAGAGAGTATAAGAACACAACTCTGCTGCAAAGCTTCCAAACAGCCTCAAAGAGAATTTGAATCTACTTTCGACTATCTATTTCTGATTCCTAGCTATAAAAAGTAACTAGATTTCTTAAATAGTTTCAGGTATTTTTCAATTTTTAATCATTTCAATTTTCAAATATTTTAAATTAACTTCAACTTTAACAATTATGACCTTTTTTCTTCTAAATTATTCAAATATTTAATAATATTAATTTAATACTATTTTTTAATTAAATTAATTTTGTTTTCGAATGGCTTTTTCTGTACCTTGGTAATCCGCTCCTGGCTGGGTTGCTTGGTTGCCTTTCTGTTGTGTTTTGCCAATTGTCGGAAGTGCCTGTGGCTCTTGCATAAGTCACACACACACACACACACACACACACACATTTATATATATATCACACACATTTTGTACAACACACATGCACACAGAGCCAGTTAGACACTTTCTTTTGCTACTTGAGCATCCGTTTCCGCCTGCCTGGCTGCCCTCGTGTCCGTCTGATCCGTCAGCGCTGTCTGCTTATTTACTTATGCATAGCATATAACCTTAAACATAATTTTGTTTGCTTTTGTGCTGTTTTGTCTCCTTGCCTGCTTGCATGCAATTCTCTGTTGCCGGCGTCTAACCCCTCTGCCCCTCATAGGCAATCCAACATGCTCGTTCCAACAGTTCTTAACTTTGTTGTGCGTTTTTTTTATATATCTAGCATCAAATTTTATCTATTTGACTCGTGACAGTCTAAAACCAGAAAAAGTTTAAGAACTTGTGTGAATATTGAAAAATTGTAGCCATGATGAGGCAATCAGAAATTGTGTTGAGAAGAAAATTGTCTTTAAAAAGAGAAGAAATGAAATTGCAAAGCAGTTCTCAATCGATTTCGAATAATCAAATAATAGTTTTGTTGATTTTTATTTAATATTTTTGATTTTTAATTTTTTTTTTTGTTTTGCTTTCTTTTGGTAGTCTCGCGTAATAAAATACATAACTGGGTAAGTTTTAAGAATTAAAACGAATCATTTTTTGGCCTTGTTCAATAAGTTAATATCCCTTTGAGTGCATTTCGGTGGGCTGACAACAGCCTGGTCCGCTTCACGCAGATTCTTAAGACGTTTTTGTATCTCCTTGAACTCGTCATCCAGTTCAACAGCGCGATTCGATATGCGCACATACTTGAGAGCATAATGAAGATCTGACATGGGCAGATCGTTCTCTTTGATAAACTGCATTGCCTCTTCGGTCTCTTTTTCGGTGAAGCTCTGCAATGAATTTATTTAAATGTAGCTCAGATAAATGCGAATTCTCTGCGAACCTCCACAATCTCTGGCGAGTATGAGAAGGACTCGTCGTTAGCCATTGCGTCTTGTTGTTGCCCGTCAGACATTGTGGCCTATTGTAATGTGTTTGATAATTTACATTCGAAAGGTTTTCGTATGTAAGAAATATTTGTTTGATTTTTAGTAATTTGGCAGCTGTTCCAGGCCTAGGCCTGCTTTGTGCACAAAAATCCACAGTGCAGTCAAAATAACCCGTCAGCACTTGACCAGCTGCCATCAAAGCCAAACCGAACCCAGCCAAAGCAAACCAAACCAACGTGAACCGCATTTGGCATTTGCAGTTTAGTCGGTTAACCGCTTTTATAGCGGATTTAACGCAATTTCAGTATCCTGGAACTGACAGACAGAAAGCGGACCCTAACATGCCAAAATGTTTGAATTGAACAATCAACGCGTCCGCTCCTGCAACGCATAGCTGCGTGCATTACCCATTTTCCATTTTCCATTCGAGCACAACCTACCCCCCCTCGTATGTCAACCGTGCGCATATTTCACTCGGTTGCTGTCGGTTTATTTCTTTCCCGACCGACTGTCATTGTGCGAAAGTTTCGGCTCCCGGCTGTTAACCGCTCCGGGGGCCTTTCGATATTACTTTCTTGTGCTCTTCACGAGAACTAACGTCGTTTTGAAATGCGTCAGTTTTGACAGTTGAGTATTTGGGAAATGTACTTCAATCGCCACCATTGAGTATAGAAGTTCTAGGTGCCAGAAAATGGACATTGCATCATTGCGAATGTGTTAGCAGGCCGAAAATGGAATCTACGAGCCCTTGAAGGTGTATATATACATATGCATAGTCATTTTGTCGAATTGTTCTAGATGGTCTAGCAATTCCCGCCTGATTAATAATGGATTGTTTTGGATTTATTAATATATTGTTAACCAACAAATAGCTTAACACAACAAACACAGCGGATACTTAAACCATATAACTGTCGCTTGTTCGCAGACGTTTCAGTCTTCGCAGCTGATCCTCAAAAAGCTGCCCAACTGATGGACATGGTTACATAGTCTTTCAGGGTATCGACTTTTAAAGTAGACGATTGTTGGTTTAATTGTCCTGTTCTTTTCGGGCCAAGTCTTTCGGGTCAGTCCAACTGATTTCCTAGATAAACATTCAATTGTTGATCTATCACCTGTGTGGTTGGCGGGCGCCAGAATGCCTCCACAGTATATCATCGCTTTTCGTTCAGTTCCAAGCATTAGGCCAAAACTGGAGAGTATCCGCATTTGATATACATGTATATTAATTGGTTCAGTACATAACGATAGTAGGGGGCATATTAAAGTTATACAAAAAGTTGTTTAAATTAAATTATTCTCGGTTAGCAAAGGCATTTCATAGACTCGTTCCCCTTGTTACTTACTTGTTTTCAGTGACTACAGCACAGTATCTTTTTCAAATGAAGCTGCTTATTTTTAGACAATTCGTGTTTCAGTTACATGTTCTGCTGCCTTCCATTACGTGCGAGTACCCCAGGTCTTGTTTTCGCGCATCCCTCTTAAAATATAGATTCAGAGAAAAACATTTCCATTCAATTGCCTGCTGTTATATGCAAAATATATATTGCGCATACTTTTGTTTATTTTCATGTATGCTATCATATTGCTTTTCACATTATATCGAATATTCTATTCTGTTTCTCTTTTTGTTGTTTTTGTTATATCTACAGATGCTATATGCTCATGTATGTGCGTATATATAATATATATGCGTGTGTGTGTGTGTGTGTGGTGGGGTTGTGTGTGTGCCAACATTTATCCATTAATTTGCGCAAATAAAGTTGCCACAACATACGCGCACTCACGAAACCGCAATTGAATCGGGACAGAAGCACACAGAGCAATTCATGTTGTCTCTCTTTTACACGCTGTGAATATATCTAGATACGGTAAAAGGTAAACAATTTTAATTTATTTGCTCAATAATAAACCCATCAAATAGCATTGGGTAGGGGTGGATGGCTTGTGCCCATACACAGCGACATTGCCTATTGAAATATACAAATCAAATATGTTAACACGCATACGCCCCGTTAACAGTTCATTGTGGGCTTTGTGGGCGCCTTGTATTCATGTGTGTGTGTGTGTGTGTGAGCACGTGTGAATAGATACACGTGTAGCCGCACAATAATAGATCGCAAATTAAAACCCAATGCTCTTGGGTAGTACGGTAAACATATACAAGTGTCTAACGGGTCCCAGTGACAGCTGAAATCGAAAAAAAGGTAAATAATATAGATCGTATTAATAATAATAATAATGTCTTATTTCTAAAGCCTCGTAGTATAATGTGTAACACATTGAAGAAAACCTTTTGGCCCTATAAGCTGTATATATTTTTGATCATTTTTAACAGTCGATATAGCCATGTTCCTTCTTCGATCTGATAGTCTGTCTGCTTGAAAATTGCCACAGAAATCTCGCGAGTGCTGCAAGCATATGGACAGCATTTTCTTATAAAACCAATAACATAGATTGGACGGGCTTTTAAATGTTTGTTGCCTGAAAGGCGGGTCCAAATCGACTTTTTCCTTTTCGTGGCCATCTCCTGTTTTATATAATCTTTATTTTCACACAACGTCTTTCTGATGCTAGCACATGTGTCAGCATCGATAAGTTCGGGTCACTCTATCATATATCTGCAACAGATCGAAACTTCAGTTCTTATATCAAATACTCTCAAATAATAGGGGATTTCTAGTTTATCTATGGAAAACTATTCTGTTTTCTGTTTTATGATATCGTGACTAAGCTCAACAATTACGAGCTTCACTTCGTCACATATCTGCCATATTTTATATGTAAGCCAGAGTATTTAAGCGTGTCGCAATTAGCAGCTCTTTTTTGTTATATTTTTGGCTGAACAACAATAGATCTTCGACAGTCAGTCTTTCATGTGCTTTTGCAGCTGCTCCCACACTCAGCTCTGCGGAGCTTTGTTAAGTCTGCCGCATAAATTGGACGCACATGCATTGAATACCAAGTGCAACAAACTTTTTTTGTCTGTCAACTTTGCAGCGATTAATTTGCTTGGGAAATCAAGCGCAGTGGTCAGAGCCAAGAAAAAGTGTCGAAAAAGGCAACGCAACGACATCAACGTAGACTTAACATGATGTTGTACTTGAGGCTTCTGGCAGCTGTCTCGTTCTCAGCTGATTGCAATTTTTAATTGTCAAGCGCAGTCGAGTGACAAATGAACGCAGCTCTTTTATGCAGACCAGAGGATGCAGGAGCTGCACCGGAAGCAGAAGCTCGTTCAGAATCAGCCGGCAAGGAGCACCTTTAATGACAACTTATATTTTATTTAACAAATGCAACAGCTGAACAATGGTTGGCCGCTCTGCTCACGAATTGTTTTTGCAAAATGTTGCAAAATGTATGAGAGGAATAAAAGAGGGCGGCATCTGGCAGCAGGCCAGATCTGGAAGCCAGCAGTAGCCAGATCTGGAAGCCAGCAAGAAGCGAGTTGTCCACTGGACGCACTTCAATGAGATTCATCCGATTGTCATTTCGGGACGCACAGCCCAGGATATCCCAGATCTAAAATGCAAATGAAGCCGTCTCGCAATTTTATTTTCGAGCCTTCACAAATAGGGCTGCTCGTTTGTCTGGGCGGGCACACGCTGCATTTAATTAGACATTAATATGGAATGCTTTTAACGCTTTGCTGCGGTTAAGTGAAAGTTCAGCTTAAGAGCTTAAGCCGGGGCTAAGTTTTATGTCCCCAAAAACGCCGACCCGCCATTGGGGTGGCAGAAGGAGGAGGCGCAGTTGGATTTAGCGACACGCGCAATTTGCATTTGCATTTTTGGGTAATTGTTGGAATTGACTCGACCCCTACTGGAATTTGTTTCCTGCCCCTTCGGATATCAACCTACATCCCTCGGGCTTGCAAGTGAACAATTTATTGTTTCAAACGGATTCTTCGTGGCAAAATTCGATTACTGGTAATTGCCTATTGCCAGGATGCTCGGCAAAAGCGCAGCATAATTGAATTAAAAGCGTTGCAAAGCTCAAAAGCTGCGCATTCCCCGCAATGATTAACGTTTTAAAGCGTAAAGTGATTAATCCGCTTGCTAGAGCCAGGGGGTGGATCCAAAGAGGCGGGAGTGGGAAATGGAATTTGCCATAAAACTGGGCTCATTACAAAGCACAACAGCCTGCTTAGTTAGATCATGTGCAATAAATCTCTTAAGGAGTGATTTTATGAATGACTTCGAAGCGGATTTTAAAGCACAGCATACCCATTACGCAAGAAGATGTTTGAGCATGCAGGGTTCTTTGATGTGTATCATCTTTATGTGTAATTTATATAGTGTCTAGTCTCTAGAGAAACAATCTCTGAACTACCTAGGTCTGTTCTCTTTCTGACTTCATCTCTTTATCCAACTGGCATTCTTGTTGCTGGCTATACCTCAATCTCGCGCTCTCTCTCTCTCTCACACGCTTACTCTGCCTTTATTTCACTTCCTCTCTCATTTCTGGAAACAAAACATAGATTCTTAACATTGTAAAAACAAATCGATTTATCAATCTATCGGAATATTCGACATCTATAAATCAAGTTTTCCTAAAAACGTAATTGAGGTTTATTTGAACTTATCCTAATTACTTTAGCTAAACTTCATCAAATTATAAAAGTTAACTAGGCATAGCTGCTGTGTTGTTTGTTGAATCTTATATAAATTTCTTCTCTTTGGATGTCTAAATGTATGTTTGCATTTTTTATTAGAAATTAATTGAAGTCGAGTTAAAATCGGTTGTAATAAGTCACCGTTTCGATATTTTCTTGCATCTCTAATCAGAAGTATTCTTATGGCTCCCATAAATAAACGAGCTCAGTTCAATTATCATAAAGCATCTTTTGCTTTTCTCTTGCCCCAACAAACTTTGCAAGTCAAATAAACTTTTACAAGGAAAAAATGTTGAACTGCCGCCGTAGGCCTTGGTTTGCACTAGAAAAAAGTGTATGGAATTGCAAAGAGAAGACAGTTGGGAAAACTGTGCCAACTAAAGATATGCATTTACGTATTTAATATATGTATATTTGTGTGTATATGCCAGTTGATGTGTGAGTTTCCCAAGGAGTGTGCAAGTCGAATGGCTGCGACGACGGAAACTTTTCCAATTGTCGACGCTTTTTGCGTTTGTTGTTGACTTTGCTTTCAGATGAGGTTTGTTTTTCCAACACAAGACGCAGTGAGCTATGCTGAAATAGTTATTTCTAATAGCACTTCAGAGAAGGACTTAGCAGAAAAATTAAATTTATATAAGGTTTTAAGATTTTTATAAGTTAACGCAAACAATGAGCGTCGTCAGTTGCAGCCCAAAATGCTTTGAGATCTACGAGGCCATACGCAAGAACAAAGAGTATCGATACATTATCTTTCGCCTCGTTTCCGATGCCGTTGTCGATGTGGAGACCGTCGGTCCGCGGGACAACGACTATAACCAGTTCCTAGAGGATCTTACTGGCAATGGACCCATCGAATGCCGCTATGGAGTGTTCGACCTGCAATTCAGCCAAGTGTGCTCGGTAACCAAACAGGAAATAAAACAAGAGAAATTGGTGCTCCTTTGCTGGTGTCCCAATGAAGCCAAGCCCAAGGAGAAAATCCAATATCTTAGCTATTTGCGACAATTTATGGAACAGTTGAAGGGCGTTCAGTATTATAAAACTGTTCGCGAAAGACTCGAACTGTCGCGCGATGCCATCGAGGGATTTTTTCGTGGCAAACAACCAAAGCGTTAAAAACGATTTCCTACATGTTTTAAGTATTGATTCATTTAAATTAAGAATTTGTTTGCTTTGTGACTTACCAAAAAAAGAATGCGGTATATTGTGAATGAAAACGAAATCAAAATCTTGGCACGACAGCGAGCCATTTCAAAATTTATGTTCTATACAAAATCTACAAAAAAAAAGTGAATAATAATAATGAAGAGAACGGAAAGTGTAAGAACTAACGGAATCGAAAAAGAAAATCTACTTGGAAAATATTGTTGCCACAAAATATTGGAATACAGAAATTTGCAAATTATTAAATGATATATTTTTCAAGCGAAATGCAAAAAATTTAACTGAATTATTTTGAATTTCACTTTCAATCAAAGAAATTATTTTTGAATGTCTTTTCAGCCAATTGCTAGATTCAAAATTTGCCTGTTCAAGGCAAGAACAACATTTGGCACTCAAATCAAAGATCTTGAGTACAGCTAGGCTCAAGTTATTTTAATTACACAATAAGTATTCGGTCGGTAATGTATTGTTAACCTCATCAGGCTATACTATTTGAGAGAACTGGGCGTGTTTCTACCACAATATTGAAGGTTCTCCGTAATCACGGAGTTCCTGATTTGGTAGTTTCTCCCCTGATGATATTGCTGAATGTCCAAGCTGAAAGTCTTACCAAAAATCGAGTGACTTTCACAATCGAGCTTAGCTCAATCAATTTTCCAGATGTTAGCCAGATTTTTACCTGCATTACTAATCATTCCCAATTTATGCTCAGAGCTTCTAAACGTTTATTCTATATATTGTTTTTGCTTATTTGGGGCATTACCTTGGAAGTTCTTTACTTAAACATATCTAACGCAAGGCGATTGTGTCTGTTTATTTGTCTTACAATTTACACCTCCAAGGACAACTGATCGCAGGGCGTTGACAAGGACACTGCGCAGCAAGTCGCTTTCAATTTAGCAGCAAACGGCCAAAGTTTTCTGCGCTGGACAATAAGCAAGCGCAAACTTGCCACAGCACAGAAGTAGGCAACGAAAAGTTGCGGCGACAACTGCAGATATTAGGGCGGCAAGGTAGTATGCGGAGGGCGTGGCTGGCACACGCTACACTGCAACGCGCTAACATAAAAAGCCAAGCAGAAAAAGCTAAAGTTTTCACTGACACCGAACGCCACAAGTAAAAGGTGTTACTTGTCCTCAAAGCAGCAGAAGGAGCGGCATGTCTAGGAGCAGGAGTCGAAGCAGTTGCATTATACACTCGGTCCATTGTTTTGTAATGGAGAAATATTGTTTAGCATGCGGCATGCAGCGAGAGATGGCGGGCGAGGCTCTCGACGCGGCCTCTAAAGGAGCTGAAGCTGCCCGAGGTAGTTCCATGTTGCTGCAGTGCCGCTTGCAATATTATGCATAATGGTTTTTGGTCTATTGACATTTATGGCATTGGACTACCACAGAGCTACCGGCGAAGCATCGAGTCGTGGATCGATGAAACGAAAGTTAAAAGCCATGCAATTGAAATTGATACTGGAAATCGGTTGAATGAGGGCAGCTGCCGGTTATCAGGTGAAAGCTACTTACGTGAAGAAGAGAAACTTCTGCTGCAGTTCACACGAAACTATTGGATTGTAACACCAAAAAGGACTCAGACTCTTCTGTAGTAACTATACCTAAAAGAATCTTCTGCTAGTAAGACGGTTGAAAAGATGTAACTATTTAAAAGCCTAACTTTAAATTGAAGCTATGATTCATCGAATCTAATAGTAAAGCAAGTGCTTAACCCATATCTGTCCAAACAACCGGCAACGAATTCAATTTACGTTTCAGTCATTTTAGATGCCAATTACGCTTGAGCCATATAAATCGTGGCCATATCATTAAACGGCTTAATACGCTCGCGCAACAACATAAATAAGCCAACCACCACCAACAACAACAACAACAACAACAACAACAGCCATTTACTCGTAACGATGACATATGGACATACATCTATGCCGACATACATACACACACGCATAGCTAGCTGCAGCTGCTAACTAAAATAGTTGGGCAAAGTCCATTGCACTATCATTAAAAATTTATTCAATTTAAATTTGCCAATTAACTTGGCCAGCACATGGAAGAAGGGCCGAGGCAGACCGAGTTCTGTGCCCACATTGTAAATATGACAATTTTTCAACAAACTAAACTAAACGCTGACAACGTTTATGGGTGCGCCTATCCTGTCAGATGGCAATTGCAGGAGGCACAGGAGTCGTTTGTTTGGTGGCATAAAAAGCATTTTGAATAATAAATGCATAATTCCTAGATACAAAAGCGCGTGCCATAAATATTCCATGATAAATTATAGAAAAGCTATTAGGCCAAACAAACGATGGCGCGCCTCAGTTCTCACTGTGCTGCTCGCCCGGGTCCTGTGTCCTGGTTCGTTGAACGTTGCGTCCACCCACAATTTAATGGGTGGACTGCGTTTGACATTTTTCAAATGAGGCAACGTCGAACCAAAGCAGTTAGGCATGTGCATTCAGTGTGGTGTATGTTGTGTGTTGTGTGTGTGTGAATGAGTGGATGGGTGCTAGGGGGTGTGTGTGTGTGTGGACCGGGGTAAGGTGTATCACAGCGCTTATTTATGTAAATTTGCGTAAATTACCATGAAAATATTTGCGGTAAATAGAGCATTTTAAATATTAAAGATAAATAGAGCTGGGCAGGCTTGCGTGAGCTGCCGCATTTGACTTCGCTCTCGCATTACTTTCTGTTCAAATTGGAGACTCACATCGCATGGGCCCCAAGCTGTGCACGTAGCTGTCTTGAAAAGAACTGCAACCTACGAGCTGCAGCTTTGCATTTAACACAAATGTAAACACGAAACCGGAAACGGAAGCATCAGCACTCAGCTGAATACCTTTGACGAAATAGTAAATAGCGAGAAACAAAAAAGAACCGAAATAGCTGCAAACGAAACCAAAAACGACTTATATTCTACTCTCACCAGGAATGAAATAACTGGCAAATGTTGAAAGTCATCCATAAATAAACCATAAATATCTTGTATCTTTGAATATAAATGTTAAACATATGTAATGTTTATAAGGGTATTATTGAATTAGCAAATGAAATTGCCTAGGATGATTAGCATTCGATTGAAAGTTACGCGTCATTTGTTCTCAGCCTTCATGCCACACAGGTCCACCTTTGAACTTTTCGTCTTAACATCTTCCGCCCGTCGTCCAGCACATTGCCCTTGTACTTTCTTCCTTGATCGTCGTTCTTTGGACAGCTCGCCATCTGCGAATTTGCTGATCTCTGTGCTTGTTTTCATCATCGTGTCTTCGTCGTTCATTGCCTAGGAATTCTTGAGCTGTTGGTTGTGCACAGTGGGATTTGGGTATTCAGCATTACCCCAATCCACATGTATATACACCATCTACATTTAAATTTCCTTACATATAGAGTATACTTGGGATGCTTTCAGAGAGTATACATCAAATATAACTATGTTTTAGATCTGTCATAATGTTCATACTATTTAATATATCTAGCTTATATATATAGCTTTACTCTACAACTCTTTCAATACTCAATTTGCAAACTGCATCAGAAAGTCAATATGCCCCATGGGTTAGAGAGTGACAGCAATCGTAGCAGCTTCACTTGGCGAAATTCTCAGCATGTGTGGGGCTCGTCCTGTGCCTCGCCAGTTAAATTAAATATTCTTGTCAAATGCAGTAGTCAGTGAGTCAGTTGCAAATGTTGCCCTAACAATTTCAAATATTTGCACCGCACTTCATAGATTTTAGGCTTTTAAATAATAAAATACAATACCACTACAGCAAAAGCAGCAAGTACAACAAGTGAAGCCCAAAAACTAAAAGAGAAATACTAAACTGAGGCAACGCCGAGTGCCAACAGGACGAAGACAAGGACGAGAAAGTGTGGACGAGAATGTCGGCTTCCGTGCAAAGTGTCTTTTTTGGGCGAAAAGTGCTCTACAGTTAGATATTGTGTGTGTTTCCGTGCGTGTGTGTGGGTGTTGGTGTGTATCTATGAGATGGGTGCTCTATAAAACATTTGCTTTTGAAGTACGTACTTAAATTGCATTCAAGCTGAGCAGCATTCGTCCTCAAGTAATTTAAGTACATCGCACAAGATCTATACAACTGCTCTACTGCCTGCTGTGGAACTCTGAGTTGAGCTGTTAAATAAGTTGGCAGGACGTGTGAATGAGTTTTTAAATATGTGTCGAATTCATGTTGAAAGCTCGAGTGGTGCTTCGTCGAGCTCCTCTGATTATATGAGCCGAGACAACGCTTACGAAATTCATTGCAGGCTGGCGAATTGTGTGTAACGAGTGCGGGCGACAGGTACCCGAAAAACTTTACGACTGACAGCAAAAAGGCACAGCTATTACTTAAGCTGAAATAACAAAAGAGAATTTCTTATAGTAAATGATGGGAGCTTTATTCGAACATATGCAAATCTTTTCTGGCATGTTTATACTACCATTTACCTTGAACATCTACCATTTAACTGCCAGACCAATTATTTTTAAATATCGACCATACAAAACAGCCATAACAAATGGGTCCATTAGCTGTATTGTAAATGTGGCCTATAAATCATATGCTAGATATATTTATATAGCTCACGTTAGAATGACATTAACATAATACAATGAAATGAGCTGGCCATGTGGCCTTTTTGTCGATAGACGCCAAAAGATTATTTGATAGGCACAAAAAGGCAATTAGCAAAGCCTGCCACGCCCCAAACCCCACCCAAGTGCACCATGTGGCTCCTCCGGGCTGCATTAGGTCCCACATTGAGCGATAAAAACTAATATGGCCATTAAAACCAGAAAGGGCAAGTTTATTTAATTAAAGAAGCGGCCAAAAAAAAAAAAATATATATAAAACTAAATGTCCTGTTCATTAAAATTAGCCAAGCAAGAAAATAGATAAAAGTAAATATACAAATAAAGTAGCACATTTGGAAAACCCTTTGGCTAATATATATTGAAGGTCTTTGTCGGGATGCTGCCCATGTGAGATGGCCAAGTCCCAATTAGCCTCGGCTCAATGCGAAGGACAATGAGCAATATTTTTGCTGTGTATGGAGCAGTTGGGACTTCAACAATTTCTCGCATTACTTCCGCTAAATTAATGCCGATTGTGGTGGACGGCCAGTCGGCGTCAGAGCGTCGCCAACTTGACCGAACCCCTGCCGAAATCGCATTTCCCTGCGCATAAACAATGGAAAACTTTTGAAAAGTTACCAAGTGAAATTTAGGGAGCGACACAAGCATACAACAGGTAAACACTTACATAGGTTCATAAAGTACTCTGCTATTCACAAGTTAAATAAATATAGAAGCAAGGATTATCAGGCTTCACTTCCTTAATCGTATAAGTTAAGTTAATACTCTAAGCTGTTAATGTCATTGTGGCTAAGGGATTTCTGTCATAATTATGTTCCAGTCAATCCAATCTTTTGGGGGAAAACCATTTGAAAGATCAGATTCTATTTGTGAAGAGACACGAGAGATTTCGAATTTTAACCAACTAACTTAGCGAGTGGTGCCACAGTCCAATGATGGCCCGTTGTGCAAATGTATAGCCAGTCAGTGCTGATTTTTACTTTAATTTCTTTTCGCAACAAGCATTATGTATTTTCTCTCTCTTTGTATTGTTTCTGTTCTCCATTTTTTTTTTCATTTTTTGTTATATTTTTCGATTGCGATGGCGACTGTCGTGTTGCGTGTCCCTTGGCCAAAGTGTCGTCGAATTAAAATTCATGGCAGCGCATTTAACTGGCGCTGAAAAACGCGCCCAAAACTGCGACGGGACATGCCCAGACCCACTGCCAGACCCCCTTCCCTCCCTCATCTGCGCAACTGTGCGTCTTTTACAGTGCCGTCCAGTTCGGCGTGCACATAATTTCTCTTATTTATAGTCGACTATAAAAAATGAGGTCAGTGCGTAGCAGTCGGCGGCGCAGTCGACGTCAATGTCTGGCAACGACTTTTGCCTTAATTAAAGTCTTTAAATCGCATACTGAGGTGAGTTTTCTGTTGGTGTCAAGAGTGTGAGTGTGTGTGGATAATTGTGTATGTGTGTGCGCGCGGGCTTAAATCAAATTAATTAACTGCAAGGCGACTAATGAGCAGCTCATAGATTTAAATGGACGCTGCGGTCAATGGACTTGGAACACACAAAAAGGACTAAGCAAAGCACCACAAAACCCCGGAGCCTCAAACTCGAGAGAGACTGTAAGGACTTGCAGCAAAGAGCACTTTAAGTTCGCAACTCTTGCTCGCAAGCGCTCGTCTGCTGGCCTCACTTTTGGCTCACGGCTGCTTTTAATGGCCTTTAAGTGTTTCGGCAGCCAAAATGTTGGCCAGCTGAATCGGCTCATAAACAATTACTTAACATTATAACACAATTTTCGACTTAATTGTGCACAATTGCAAAAAGTTTAAAGTGCCTGCAACAATGGCAGCAGCAACGCGAGCGAGAAAGAGATAGAGATAGCGAGCAAAAGGGTGAGAGACTAAGAGAGACTTAACATAATGAGCGTGGAGTTCAAATAATATCAATTAACTGCAAGTTACGTGCTTCGGCTAATTATCTCGCTTAATAAAGCGCCTAATGAGTGGAAGCAGCTGCCAACGCCCAGCTGCCAAAATACAATAACAACAGAGAGAGAGAGAGAGAGTGAAAGAGAGAGAGAGACAGAGAGAGAGAGAGAGAGTGCGAGAGAGAGCGAGACAGCGGGTATGCAGACATAGCTCTCTCTCTCTCTCTCTCTCTTTTAGGTTCTTCCGCTTTGGCTCCCACACGCTTTTCATAATTCAACTACCGAAACTTTCCACCTCTGTCTTTTCTTTTGCTCACATTTTCCCTTGATTTTCGTTTTTTCTTGATTTTTTTGGGCGCGCCGTAAAAAATTATAATTTAACTTAAATCGTTTGGCGGCTTATGAAATTTAATTTAATTGTAATGTCTTAAAGAGCTTTTCGCTTGTGGCATTTAAGGGCGGTGGGCGTGGCAGTGCAGCTTTAAGACCCGCCCGCCTTCGAGCCACATTTCTTCGACTTGTTCTTGCTCGCTTCGCATAAGTTCAGTTGCATTTGCATTTGCATTTGCCAGGGTGGAATGAATTCCAGCACGCTAAACTAAGCAAATTTTTAACACATTTTAAACAAGAAATAATAAAATGTGTGGCTGCACATAACGTTCGGCAAATAAAGGCCAAAGTTTATATGCAACTATGTGTGTGTGTGTGTGTGTGTGTGTGTGTGCGCGCGTGTGTAGAAATGTGTGGCGTTTGAGCTCATTAAGAAAATTCGTGCGGTCGCTTTGCCAACTACTATTTCCACGCAACTGTGCGCGAAGAACGGAAAAATCCCAGTGGCGTAGGGACAACATTCTTACAGAGGGATCGCCACTGCTTAAGTGTAATATATACTTTATAAGTATTATGATAACTTGATTGCGAGAGTAGTGGAACCGGCTAAAGAACTGCTTTTATTTATATAGCATTTTATGCCTGAAATCCATTTTCACCAACTGTGAAATGCCTATAAAAAGTTTACAGTTTTTTTGTAGCCCCATCAATATTTAATGTACCCTTTGACCGTTAATTGACCCGCCCATGCGCAGCTTTTTCACAGCATTTGCACGAATTCAAAGTGTTGCGTTGGCCAAACAAAAGCAAGTGAACTCTGCATAATTATGCGCAAAATCTACACATATATATATGCATAAAAATACATACATATGTACATATATATATGCCCGTGTGTGCATATGTCGAGCATATAAATATTTGCAGTGCATACAAACAGGCACACAAAGGAACCGTAGAGGTATAATTTATATTAGCAGAAGGTTAAGTGCTGGTTAAATATTTAATAATTTGACCAAAAACGAAAATGATTCATTATGCGTATTTAAGCGCACAAAGTAGCCAAAATAAACATTTGGCCTTATCTGAAATAAAACTAGTTTGTTTTTTTAATAAATTGCGTTAAATGTTCACAAATGTAAATACAATCTGTTTTTAAAATCATCTTTTGACAAACATTAGTTTAAATACACATTTTGGAGAGCAGGTTTTGGTCAGATTCAATTCAGCTGCAGGTACGTAAAATGCACAGAGGCATATGGGAAAGTCAGGTCTGATGCCTTAGCTGTCAGCTCCTCGACAGTCTCTCCTGGCAGGCAACAAATTATCAGCAGTTAGCACAGCTGAACCACATCACAACACCAATGCCAGCCACTTAACCAGAGCCCCACTCGCAACTTTGGCTTGCATTCTGGTGCCATTTAAAAGGCCGTTTGTCTTCAAGTTGATATGAAGGTGTCAGGCTCTCGTGGCGCCATCAATTGAGACAGCTGGCAGTCCGTGCTCGTAACCAGGGCCATTTTGGCCCAGTAAAAGTTTAGGTAAACCACATGTTTCATTTTTCTTTACCAATCAACAGCCCAGGGCGCATTTTAATAGCACTCATGCGAATGTGCTGCAGCTCGTGTCCTTGCAGCCCGCCACTCAGAGCCGCAAATGTACGCAAAAGTGAAAGAAGACGAAAGAACCGAGACCCAAACCCAACCACAACATCAGCAAGTTGTTAAGGAAAACAAAAACAATTCACAAGAATTGCACAAACTGCAGGCAACATCACAAAACAACAAACACACACCCACTCGCACACACACACGCGCACACACACAGCACCCACAACAAGCAACAACATGAATCTAGACAATGACATCTTCTCTGCATTGTATATAAGCCGCCGGCTATTTGTCAAACCAGTTTCCAACGTTCCACGCCCCGAATAAACATCAAAATAACAACAAAGCAACAGCGCTGGCCAGACAACTGGCTGGGACCACCTGGCGTATGTGCAATGTTTAAGCTCAAGTGGGAAATGAGGTGAAGGCATCACAAACGAGAAGTTGCCTTGAAATAAGGAAAAATGTTCACAAAAAAATTAAGGAAAATTTGTTGACGATTCGCTTAGTTCATCACATTGGCAATTAAGGAAATCGCATTAGGACTGAAATGAGGTAAGCTTCATCTAAGCTAATGTAGAAAAGATTGTTAATTTACTAATTTTTCTAAAAGACTGCTCAGACTAAGAACCGTATTAAGGATTGGCTTTTGAAGAACATTTGAATCATATTGTTAACTCATACTCAGACTGAGGACTGCATTTAGAGTTAACTTTTGAAGATCAGAATCTCATTGGTGACTACTCCTGTTTTCTTAATAAGAAAGTAGTTGGAATCTGGCAATCAATTGAAAAAAATAATCCAATCAACTTAATTGATTTATATTAACCTCTTTTCCGCGAAACTATTAGCCCAAACATACGATTACACGCTGGCGAGAGACGTTCCTGGTCTGCAGCCCGTCAATGGCAGCACACAAATTGCATTAATTTGCAACATGGCTGCAAACAAAAGTTCTGCTCGTGGCGCTTGCCTAAATGCAAATTGCATTGCTTGGCCCACAAGGGACAACCAGCTGCGGAATTCAGAATCGGAATCAGAATCAGAATACGAATCCGAATCAGGGGATGGCTATGACGATGACGCATTGCGTATGTCCCATGGTCTATCTCTCTTTCTGTCTGTCATGTGTATGACAGGGGCGCGTTTAAATAAATTTTACAGCCTGCAAACATTTAAGAAATGCATCAGCAGCCGCCACCCGTCAGCCGCAGGATGAGGACGACAGCTTGGGCCTGTTCAGGCCAGTAAATGACAGCGTTGATGGACAGTTTTGTGCAATTGCATTGCATATGGTTAGGCGATGTGCCAGTGACAGCCGCAGAGACATCAACAAATGACTACTGAATGACGCACAGATCCATGGACGAGGCATGCCAAATAGCGCGAATGCGCATAAAACTCCCAGCATAATTATATGCAAATGCAGCGCCCCAAAACTTTGCTACAATTAAAAGCTAAATGCACTGGACGATAGCGTCAACTAGCATTTGTCAATTAACCCACTGAGTGCACGCTGGACAAAAAACGTGAGTACACAAAATTGCTGACACCTATAATAAATTCTATGTAAAGTGTGTACAAAGGATATTAGAGGTAATTTTATTGATAATTAACAATATAATTAATCAAACAATAGGCTGAAATCGTTAAAATTTGACCAGGCGACCTTCAGCTTGCTAGTCCGACCCCGAAGCACCTACGCTAGGCAGACTCCAAATGTCACGTTCGTATGAAGTAAGTTCTTAAGGAAAAAAGATCCTTTTAGAAATCATATATATAGTATATATATGTCAAGAAATACATGTCTTCGAAATGCTCTTAAAAAAGTTATAAAATGTATTATCATAGTTGAAGACATTTTAAACAAGATTCAAAGCATTAGCTACCAAGTTTTTGTAGAGAGATTTTCCTTTTCTATTTAAATTTCGAACCTTTGAAAATCAGTTGACTTTGGGTTAATTTGAGAAGCGCTGAGAAACAGCACACTGGCAAAACCGCGAGATATCTAGCCAATTTAGTGTTATTGCAGTCACATAACTCCAGAGATTGTCCTGGACGCTGGCGTGCTTAAACAAAGGCAATGGCAACGGCAACGGCAACGGCAACGGCCGCACAATTAGCACTCGGAAACAGCTCGGCAACTGGGGAGCTGAAAAGCTGGGAAACTGTTAGCTAACGGATAGAGGGTAACTGGTTGAGGAGCCAACAAATGCGAAATAATATTGTCGACGCACTGGCGAAACGGAAATGTAACTGGGAATTATTTAATTTGCAAACTACAATGCTCCAAACGGCGCAGGCATCGCTCTGGCATTGTTTTATGTCATTGTTTGAAGTGGTTTCTCGAGCGCATTTGGTGGCATTGTCTCTGCTACATAATTGTTATGATAACTACAGCTGTGCAAAGTGGCTTTGAGTCCTCTCTCAGAGGAGACACTCAAGTAAATGTCAGCCATATGCAATTCGACTTGCGGTTCGCCGACTAGCAGACATCTCAAAGGCCGTAAATTGAACCCACGTCTGCGCTGAATACTCTGGCTTGCCTGTCTACCTAAAGCATTTATCAGATGCAGACAGTCTCACGAATATTGCGAAAAACAATGCCAGATGAACCTTTTGCTTTGTCTGGCCCGGAAAAAAAACCCGATGCCGCGGCCGTTGTCGTCGTGTGACATTTTTGGCAAGCCCCACTGACAAGTTAATGAAAGTCTGCCAGCGCGTTGATACCCGAGCAAAAAATCACTGAATGCGATGTCGTGAAGGTTCGACAAAGCTGCCAATGCAAAAACCTCACCTATTGAATTTAAGAGAAGCCAGAACGGCATCCGAATCCGTTTTGGTTCGAGCTGGGTATATTAATAGATCAGCTTTTTATTCTTACTTATTCTTCTTATAACTTCGCAAATATTTTCAATTAGTTTTTGTAAAAATAAATAAGTATTTCCTTAAGTTACATAAAGATCTAAGATCTTCGTGTTTGTGCGTCGGACTAACAAGCGGAAGCTTGCTGGTTCAAATTCAACAACAATTTTAATATTAGCTTGTCTCACGGATAAGTGTGTCAGCAATTCCACCCGCAAACGTGGAAACTTGGTAGGAAATGTTTTTCAACTTTTTTGTTTACTGCCAATCGAAAACTAATTCGATACGTTAACCGTTTTTTATGGTTAATTGTATGAATGTATGTATGTGCGTATGTACGTACGCATATATATTGCGTTGCTAATTAAACAAATGTATTCTTAACAACTGCCCCACTACGCGATTCTCATGAATTCAAGTAAGACTCATAGGCTTCACTTCATATAAGAGGAGACGATGGCTTCAATATTGGACGAGACGGCAACTTAAGCAAATGAGGAGGCAGCAGTTTCAACATTGAAATACTACTTGGAATTGCCCTCTGCATCTCCTAAATGTCCGCCCACTTGCCCACTCCTAATTAACACATTATTAAAGGTGCGCATCATCAACCTTATAATGGCCCACTTGCTGCCTGCTTCGAAAACGCTTTAACTGTCATTCATTGTGGGCAGCTGCTTTACATAATTATTGGGCTGCCAAATGAAACGCAAGAGCAATGCCAATGCCAGTGGCCGGAGGCGAAATTAAAAGCCATTTGCCATAAAACTGACATGCTAATTAATGTTAAAGGAAATTGTAATTGGAAATGCTTGGCAGCAGGCAGGCCGTGCGGAGTGTGTCCTGCGAAACACGCACCAACTTCCCACTGGATATGATTATAACTTTTGGCCACAAATTCAACAAAAGTTGCAGACTAAGTCGCACATAAAACAACACAAACATATGTACATATGTATATGAATGGATATTTGTGAAATCGTGTTCTCGTATATCGCAAGTACCGTGTGAGGAGGATTCCCGTGAAATGTTTCCCCCAAAGTTTTGTGCTCAGTAGATAGTTTATAATTTAGAGCTTACAGCGACAGCACCGTTGGCATCGGCGTCGACGTCGGCGACGGTGGCGCCGCGTTAAGCACACAAATCATTACAGCCATGATTGCGAGAATCGCAACCCGCGCTTGGCTTTTAAAAAGGGCCCCAAACGAAACAATACAGAACAAACGTTGTGCAACGTTTCTGGCGTGTGGAGAGAGGCCACAAAGCCAAATCCTTTTTAGCGCCATAAATTAAGTTCATTTCCGTGCTAGACGCAACACGACAGGGCAGCAAACGTATGCGGTTACCATAGCTAGAGGAAGCGTGCAACAGAATGGGGCAAGCCACAAGGAAAGCTATGTGAGTGCACGCTGCTGATTGAGCTGTGCATGGACGAGAAATGTGTGTTTAAGCTGAAAGAAGAGACTAAGCTAATTGAATTTGATGCGATATACGAAAATATTGAAATGCACTTCAATGCATGCTCTGTGGGCATTAAAAACTTCAATTGTACAACTGTAAATGCAAAGCCACAACTAACTTATCTAAATATTTGCATCTTATCTTTACAACAGAGTTCGTGCTTGTGAGTCGAACTAACACGCAGGAGTTTGCTGGCTCAAATTCAGAAACTATTAAGCTCATATTTGGCTACTTTATCGTATTACACATTCTATTTCCGAGCACTTCATCGAATTCTCAAAATATGATACAAAAGGCAACTCGTGTGGCAACTTCGACATCTACGGAATCTTCATAATTGAGTACTGAGAAGAATACCTGATATGCTGCAGAGCTGTCAGCTGCTGCACGTTGCTGTTATCATCAGCACCGTTCGTTATCGCTAGCCCGCTTATTCTTCCTATTCTTCTTTTCTACGAACCAATTGGCTGCACAGTTTCGCACTGCCAATTCGAGTGGTGGGAACAGAAATTACCTGAAAGAGCCAAAACCCAACACCCAAATACACGGCTCTCAATTTATATGCCTACAAAATGCACGTTATCATTGCGACACGTAAACCGTGTGGATATGAATGTGTGTTGAGGAAATGGGCGTGGCTGTGCTCAGGTATGCCGCCAGCACAAATCTGAAATTGAGCATGGAATTTGCGTATTTTGTAGTGTGCGTGCGTGTGCTTGTTGTCGCATTTATAGCATGCAAATATGTGTGAAGGCATTTCCCTCCTGATCTATCTCTGTTCATCTGTCCGTGTGTGTCTGTTTCTGTTTGTGTGCGTTTATGTTTGCGCTTGCTACGTGCTTTTGCCAAATATGACGCATACGACATGCTAAAAATTCTTATGTGGAAAGCTTCCAAGAGACAGTGACAGACAAAAACAAAGCGTTACGTTTTTTCGTTACTTTCGCATGGCAATTCTCATTTGGTCATAAGTTAATAATGAGTTCATTTCCATTAAAGGGTGTACATCAGTAAAGGGTGTACTTAGTTAATGACTAAACAAAACAAATTGACTAAAGAAAAATTTGAGTCCATAATAGAAACTTATAAACTCCCACAACTGCTAGACCTCTATTTCTTCAGGCTTGAGTATAATAGTAACTAAAGAATTACATCTATTAAATTAATCAATCAAGAACATTATATTAATAAATAGTTATATAAACTAAGTATGCTTAAGCCCCAATTCTGTTGAAGTAGCAGCAATCACACGTTTCGCTATCAATACTTAGGATTACAGCATCTTTGTGGAGCTAATGACAAATACGCGCGGCACACTCATCGAGTGATTTATAGAGCCTGCAGGCACATACATAAGTAGATGACTTACTGTTCAAATTTCTAGGTTGTTGTGTCGGCCATATATCATATTGTAGTGCGGCTTGCATATGCCAACAGCAGCCACGTTTAGGCACAACTTTCTGTGGCGATGTCTGCGCTTGGCATTGCCACATTCCACGCCCTGTGCCTAAACAGCTCGACGACTGTCGCATATGTATGCTTGTGTCCATAAGATACCGCAAAAGGCAGCATCAACAGCTTGAACTCGTATCTGTCACACTTGTGAAACAAAGAAAATAAAACTGCAAAACTTTGGTTTTAGCAGGAATCATTCTACATTTTCATAAAAGCACAAAAGAAACTAAGTCAATTGACTAAGAAATAAAACAACGTGCTGCAAATTTTCAATAAAGTTTTGCCGCTCGCTGTGTGCACAATAAAAATCACACGATTCATTTCAGCATAATACAAATAAATTTGCCATCCATGAAGAAACGTCAATCATACGCACTGTTGGCAACAGAAAGCTTTTCAGTTGGTGACAGCACTTGAGCTTGAGTTTTCCTAAATGACAGCCACAAACAATGCATTGTGCAGTATAAGATTTTCATCACAATATTTTTGTGCCAGCTAATGAAAAGAAAGCAAATTTATCATGCGGAATCAGCAATAAGTAGAGCGCGTTTAAGCACCAGGCACATTCTTGCATACACTTAAAATAATTAAAATAAACATTTCGCAAGCACACACGATTTAAATATCTCAATCAATAAATGCTATTGTAATTATAATCAATTGCTTTTTGACCAGCGATGCTTTAAAAATGCAAATTAAATCAAAACAAAACGAGTCGAGTAATATATTCATATATATGCATGCGAGCGGGCGTGTGCATGTGTGCATGTGTGTGTGTGGGGGAGGGGGGTGCAGAAAAGAAAACATTATGGTTGAAATTTTATATTTATGACTGACACAAAACGCTGACCATTTGCTGTGTGTGGAGCAAGGCGCATTTTATGCTTTATATTTTGTATAAGAGTACTTGAAAATATTTTTATGGAGCAGCTTCTGCTCGACACTTTGTTGCCATTTTATGATGCGCCCGTTCCCAGTAAGAGCTGCTAATCAGAGCGAAGCTGAGATGAGCTACTTAAAACTATAGAGATTTTTGTTTAAATATAAGAACGATGAGATGTCTAACAAACATAATACTCGCCTATGAATCTTGAGTCTTTCAGTTAAATTATCTTTCTTTAAATAGACAGATATTTATATGTATTATTTTCTATTAAAATATACATTTTAAGTTCAATAGCTACGCATTGCTTTCATTAAAGTGATGTTTGACATTCTACAAACAACCATCTCATTTCGGCCCAGATAACGCAACTGGTTCCTGATGAACCGAGAACATCAAGCGTATAGGGTGCACATGGCACATCGCATCAAAGTTTTAGCACTCGCCTCGCTTACAGAGTCGTTCGGCACATAAAAAAGTGTTTACATTTCATTCATAAAATATCAATTACGTGCATGTGTGGCAGCTAAGCGACACGCACACTCACACACACACACACACACATAGCAACATATGAGTGCGTGGCTTTTGTGAGTCAAATCGATATTACACAAATACGTGAGGACATCAGAGTTCATTGCTTAAGTTTCGCTCGCTGTGACATTTTGGGCCAATATGGCGCGCCACGCACACTGATGGAAATTTAACGAGTTGCACGCCAACAACAACGGGCATAAAACAGCAGGACAGGACCCTACAAGAGCAGCACATTATAATCAGCTGTCAGTCCGCAGGCGAACACGACGGCGAGAAGAAGAGCATGGCTCTTATGCTCATAAACAACTCGTTGGAAAGTTGACGTGACGGCTTTTCGTCCCAAAAGGTCGCAAACTATAAAATATTCAGGAATTAAGAGATGCTAATTACAATGGAAGAATTCGGATTCGATCTTTCTGTAAAGTCTGTAAAGTATCGCCTCTCTCTGCGGTTCTCATGAACTTTTGTGATGACAGCTTTAGATGTAGTTTTAGTAGCTGGTTGATAATCGACTTAAATAATTGATAATTTATTGAATTGATACCAAAAAGAACAGCTGCCAAAGGAAAATCTGATTACACTCTAAATACAATTTGAAATTGGCTTAGAATAAAAAATAATTTGGCCAAATGTGCCACGCAATCAATTATGTATGTAGGTCGGACAAATCTCTCCAGTCCGGCGAGCATAATTAACAAAATTATTATATTTTCAATGTGAGTAGAGGTAGAAATTACTTTAAAATCGATCCACAGCTGCATAAACTAAGTTCAGATTTATTTGGCATAAATGCAATTAGTGCATTTTACCGGTTACATTAGAGACACTTTCATAGAATGGCCGGCCATACGTTTGTTAAAGCCCTTTGCATTAGTTAACAGAAATTAGCTGTAATAAACAAGTGTTAAGCAAAATGCTAAATGCATTCACGAAAATCCGCTCAAATGTTAACACATGGCCAAATACAGCACATTTAATTGACTCTAAAGCGGAAATGCCCCCTAAATGGGCTTTACAGCCAAAGCACGCTTCAATTTATTAATGTCTGTGCGCTTATGCAAAACTAATTTGCTCAACGCCATTTAAAAATTTGTTAAGTATTCTGTGCCCAGGCAAATTTGTTTAATTCTTGGCAACAGCAACAACAACAACAACAACACAGCTGCAGGCTAAAGTTAGTATTAATGTGGGATTTCCTTTCAAGAAAAGCTGCGCATGCAAACTGCTTATGAATAAAGAAATGTTAAAGCGTTGCCACACAACGTGGCACACACACACACACATCTATATACACTAAACAGCCCTGAGGCTTGGAAATTTTAGCATACATTTTGCATGACGACCCACACATGGACCCGGAGCACAAAAAAAAGGAACACCCAAAACTTGTTGGTTGACAGGCAGCCAGCTTAGCCATTTGGCAGCCAATTGTGTGGCCTAAAGGAGGATGCCCCAAGTTGTTGTTGCCGCTTTCTTTGTTGTTGTTGCCGCTTTCTTTGTTGTTGTTGCCGCTTTCTTTGTTGTTGTTGCCGCTGTCTTTGTTGTTGTTGCTGCCGTCTTTGTTGTTGTTGCTATTGCTGACACTACGGAAGGAAGAAATTTTCAGCACATCTGAGCAGCAACGAAATCTTTGCCTTTTTTTATGATGCCAATAGTCGAGAAAAAAGGTTGCTACCTGGAACTCGTCACTCGGCACTCGGAACTCGGTATTGTTGTGCCAGTCCTGCCCATTGTCTGGCCTTTATGAAATATTTATTATAGTGAGGACATTGCATTGCTTTTTATAGCATTACCCTCCCAGCAGTTCTACTAAAATGCTTAGCATTTATTATGAAAAATTCCTTTGGTTACAATTTAAATGAAAATACGCTTTTAATGTTTAACTGTCGTTTGTGCGCGGCAAGTTTATTACGTTCAACAGGTTTTAAATCTAATTAGTCTGCAATTAGAAATGAGATAATCAAATAAAAGAATAAAATGCCTCAATATAGCTATGGATGCTATATAAACTATAGGAAAAAAGGTATTCGCAAATGTTATATATATATAAGCCATGTAGCAAGTGCTACCGAAGCCTCTGGGCCAAAGGCAACGGCAGCTGCAGCCGCATGTGCAACTTATTGCACAACAATGATTTACAATGCATTGTTAATGCGTTTTTAATGAGTACTGCATGTATAAGGAATAAAAAGAATAAAGTTGCCGCGCCTCAGAAACTTGTCGCCAGAGATTTTTCGGGGCCACATACAACGGCAAAGTTGCAATCCCGATCTCGGCGACGACGTCTTGCCACAAAGCCGCCTTAAGCGCTCCAACTTTTTGCTGCACTCAGTCATTAACATTAAAGACATTCCGTGTCGGCGTTTAGGGTGGTTGTGGCTGTGGCTATGGCTGTGCCCAGAAACTTTCAAAGTGGGCGACGGCACATGTGCAAATGTCTGCTGTGAGCTCAACATGCACCCACCCAGCCACACACTCTCGACTGCCTGCACTGCAGGGGCACATAAATAATTGAGTGGCGCCCCAAAGTAGGCAGCAAAGTGTCGGGTGTTTGCAGGTGCTGCTAGCGAATATGAAGAATGGCATGGAATAGATACGCCAGCTGGTTGGTTAGTTATGTCAATTCTGTGGGCAGCCCTTAAATGTCTTGAGTGAGAGAACTCTTTCTAACAACTTTGTTGTCGAATTTGCAGTCACAATACACAAAAAAAACAAAGTAAACTAGATTAAAGCTGGCTGCAAATGCTAGGCTTCAGTTATTCTCATTTTATATAATTTATATTAGCAATATAAATATTTGAATAGACCTTGGTAGAAAGGTAAATAAAAGCTGTAACTAATTAAAATAGGTAAATGAAAAATGTCCAAAATTAAAACAACAAAGTGTATAGAAAAATGTGCACCAATTATTAAATACATAGTTATCCACAAATTGCTTGATAAAACTAACTAAAAGAATCGAAAAAAAGTGAATACGACGATTTTTTGCTGCTCATAAGAATGTTATCAAATTTGAACGGAAAAACTTCGGCAAAACAATTTAATCATCAATGAAATGCTTTTATTGGAAAAAAAAACATTTGAAACTTAATAAAAACAAGTAAGAAGAGAAGCTCCCGACTAGGGGATACCCTGAACCCTCTTCTTCCAACACCAAATGGAGATATACATATATACTATTCTAGAAGCTATGTGCATGTCAAGTTTGCTGACTTTAGCTTTTATTATTCACAAAATTGCTCAAAAAACAAGAGTTCGATATCAATCGGGCCAAGTTATCGAATATCGGAAACAAACTCGATCTGCGCGGGCACTAGGAGGACCCACAGCGAAGTCTCTGAGCTCCTATAGGTTATGAGATCCTTGCGTTCATACAGACGGACAGACAGACGGACATAGCCAGATCGACTCGACTATAGATGCTGATCAAGAATATATATACTTTATGGGGTCGGAGATGCTTCCTTCTGCCTATTACATACAATTACATTTTGCACAAATACAATATACCCTTTTTGCCCGTCTTCAATGGGTTCAGGGTATAAAAACGACGTGGTGTAGTTAAAATTAAATGCAGTTTGTAGCTTACAATTTAATAAAGACTGTCACAAACACAAAAATGACACACCAGTGACCCACAAAGAGGTTGCGAAAGCAAACAGCAGACATTAACAATAACATTTAAGCGATAAAAATAACAAGAGGCGTCAGTTTTTAACAAAACGCAGTCAACGCCTCCGTTGAAAGCGAGTAATTGCGAAAATAAATACGTACATTGTATACTTAATTTTCAGCAGAGTTTAACAATTGGCGCCTATAAAGCCTATAAAGGCGCTCCTTTATGTTATTTTTGTTTTTATTGATGGCACTCAAAGTTGCCGCCTGGGAAATTTCTTGCGAAATGCGATGTTGAAAAATAAAAGTTGACCGAATCGATATTGAAATTCTGTGGAAAGGTAATTTCGCTTAGTTCTATTTAAATTTAAAATATTTTTGCTTAATCAACTTGCTTTCAATTCAATTTCAGTTGCCATGGCAAGCACTGCCTTAGCAACCATAGAGTTTGTTTATTATATAAAGGGAACGAAATATTTGGCAGAACAGCAGAAGACACAAATATCAAAATGAATATTAGCTCAACGATTTGGTAAGGCATTGCTATAAATAAAGTATTAACATTAGCTAATTAAATTCTTTGAATTAGCTGGTGCAACTCCTACGCAAGCAAAAGCATCACAAATGTCGGCCCCGATGTACTCTGCCTGCGAGAGGGCAATTTGCTCAAGTTTACACAGGTCTCAACGATGGCTGTCAGCTACTTTCGGGCCGAAACTGTGGCCACTGGACTACACATTAGCGCTTTTGCGGGCCACAATCGCTTTCCGCTGTTTGGCTTTGCCGAAAGCATTATGCGTCCGAATATCTACATTTACAAGTATCCCGAGTTGACCAGATTCTCAACATTGCCGCGTAAGTATGAGAAATGAAATTGAAATGTGTAGTTCACCAGGGACTTGAACTGAAATTGGATTTTATGCATCGATAATATCCTTAAAATCAAATTGGAGACATAAAACATGAAAATTATAAGACCTAGATACACCAATCTTGGGGTATATCGTATAGTATATACAGCTGATAAGATGAAACCTTGCACTTTGTAATTTGCACAGTTTTGGGTGCCATGAAATTGTAGAAAGATCGGCCCTTAAGCACCGATGCTTTAAAAGAATACACTGTGTACTGGGTATCAGCCACTTTCGACTGTAGAATTCTTACTTTCTTGAAAATAACTATGGAAATAGTTAATGTATATGACCTTTGTCTATTTCGAAATCTTTTCTGTATGCAGCCTCAGCATTGACCTTTACAATGATTCGATTTTCGGAGCTGGATCTGTTAATTGGAATCGCCGGCTACCCGAGATATTCGATTTGTGTTTTCAATTATCGCACCAGCACAAGGATACTTGAGCATCCAACTTTTATAGTGACCCCAGAATTCTCTATTGCACTGAGCAACAGTAACCTGCCAACCATAGTGCAGTACGACAAGAAGGAAATGCGCATACTATGCTACGAGATGTGCTACATTGAAAAGGATGCGTATTTGCATCAGGTCTCCGAGGTGGAAATGGGCCACCCATATGTCAAATCTCTCATGCACTTCATGTGCTTTGGCGACGACAATGGACTCTACGTGGTCAACGACTATGGCGAATTCTCCCAGATAGATATTGCCTGCTTCGCCATTAAGCAGCGCTGGTCGCCCACCTATATAAGTGAGCAGGGCGAGGATATGTACACACGGGCGCATGCTCTCATATCGCACCGAATGGGATTCCTAATCTCAAATAGTTCGATGGCATTCTACATTAAGAAGAAGGCTGGCACCTTCACCGTCGAATGGACCATTGATCAGAGTTTGGAGCACATTTGCCGGTTTATCAGCAATCAAGATGGGGAACTTTACGCGTCGGGCGAGCTTGGCAGCATTCATCGAGTGGCGGTCGAGGAGAACGAAGGTGTCCTTAAGGAGCTGGTTGTTGGCGGCAAACCCATTATGACATTTCGTATGCTACCCTGCTTCAAGGAGGAGTGTGTCGTAGTGTTATATAATGATGGGATTGCTATGATAGATTTACCAAGCGGCAGAACGCTCGCCGAAGTGCCCATTCCGAAGTCCTACGCCATTTGCACCCATCGTACCAATCCCTACGTTATTGTGGGAACCCTTGATGGTTGCCTGGTGCTCATCCATTTTGATAAGCCAGCGCTGCCAAACATAGTCAATGAGCTGCATTGCGAAACGGCAGCCGTATTCGCCATGGATTTCCACGACAACTGTGTCGTATTCCAGGATCAGGCCAAAAGGCTGCACATTGTGAACGTGGAGTACCGTCCGCCCAAAATGACGCACTACTTTACTATCGACGATAAGCTGCTGGTCAAACAGGTTTTTGTGCAGAGCTTTCTGCTGGTCGAAGGACCGCGTCTCTTAGTCATGATATCACGCGACGCGACCCTGAAGATGCCCGGTCATGCAGATGAGATGTGGATCTATAATTGGACCAAAGACAGACGCCTGCATAGACGCGAATTGCCATTGCCCAACAGCTATGTGGCATTCGTCGTACAGCCACCGATGGGTCGTTGGGTACAGATTGAGATTGTGGCTGCGGTAAAGGACAGCACCATATTCGATCAGCTGATTCTCAACGAGAGCAGCGAGCTCCACTGGGCCGCATCGATAAGGTCGACTCACTTCGGCCACATCATAGGCATCGGCATGACAAAGCATCTGCTCACATGGGGCGTTGATGGCGTTATGGTCCACTTTCGCCAACACAAACGTTCCAAGAAACCATTCATGATGTCGCGCTTCATAACGCTGTTCTTCAGGCCCCATTTTCTGCTGCGTGTAAGAGAGTGCTACAATTCCAAGTAAGTTACAAATACCCCTATTAGAATTCGGTTTTCAATATTTACCTTACAGATACCTTTTGGTACTGAGTGCCAAGAATGTGATGTGGGTGAGTCGTCTTCCCTCTCTGGCCGACAATGTGCGGGAGAACACCGAATTGGATGTGCCCGATAGGTTCATAGTGCGGCAAACGGCGATGGTGTCACGGGTTTTTTTGCCACTTACTGTAAAACTGGAGGTCAAGGAGGAATTCACTAATGCGGATCTATTTAAGCGCGAAAAGCTGCTACTGATGATCCAAGATTTTTCGGCCAAGGTGACGGCGCTCATCGATTATGACATTTCTGTGACGGGAAAATCGAAGGGAATTTTCAAAAAGTTTTGCTACCATTACAAATGGCTGGACGCCTTGACGGAGGAGGCGCACAAGTTGTGCGAGCTGGAGCGAGAATCGTTGATGCGTGCCATAGAGGATCAGTCGCGGATACGGGATTGGATTATGCAGCTGGTGACGCGTGACGCAGTCAGCATTATATACAAAGTGCGTTCGATATTCGCAGATGCGAACTTTGAGAGTTTCGCATTGGCACGTAAGACAAGTGCAACCTCATTCGATAAATATCGATTCTACGATCTGGAGGATCACAGACGACTCTCTGTGATGTCCATGGAAGACCTGGAAGATGAGCCGGAGCATCCAAATCGACAACCCGATGGCGACCCTGGCAAGAAGGCCGTTCACGAGCTAAAACCCTATGTGGTCGAAGGGCCCAGTATCTATGAGCATATCATGGCACCACAATTTCAATTGCAGAGCAAACACACTGTCACGTCAAATCAAATATTCAACGATAATTGCAAGTATCGCTTTTATTTGGTGAATCCCATGAAGCAGGAGTTCAACAAGTACTTCCACGAGGCCCAGCAACTGAAAAAGGAGACCATCGACAATGTGCTCAACACGAATAATGTGCTCATCAAGATCTATGACAACATGAATTGCATGCTAAGACTCTTGAACATGGAGTCGTTTAAGCTGCCAGAGCTAACTGTGCCGGAACTAGCCAAGGATGAGGTCGTCAAGTGCATTCTGGAGGTCGATGATTCAGAAATTAAGGCAATCAATCGACGCAGACGTAAAACTATCGATACGGGTGGCAAGAGGGGTCGCCTGCTGCTCTGGTCGGTGGAGTTCTGGGCGCGGGCACTGATTGTCATGATGGATGGCGTTATAGAAAAGCTGTGGGAAGAGGAGATCAAAAAGGATATACCGGTGCCTGAGTTTACGCTGAAGAAGCAGCCGCACGAGTACTCGCTGGAGGATCAAAAGATTTATCGCGCGTACGAGGAGGCCGTGAATCTGCTCCAGGAGGATCGTCGCAAGTATTTGCGCATTTTAAACGAGAACGAAGCCAAAACGCTGCAGCTAAAGACCAAGCAAATCCTCAAGCTAAACCAACGTGTTGCCGAGCTCATGCTACTGAAGCTCAAGTATGATTTTGCGAAGAAACAATGCGGCGTCCGCATGCTCAATCTCACAACTACCAATAACGCGCGCGATCAGTTGCGCGAGAAAATCAATCGCTACAGGACCGATATTAACAAGCTTAACGAGTATATAAAACGCTACAGCAACCTGCTGGACTTCTGGGAGAGAGCACTGCTCGATGTGCGCACGCGTCTCGAGGCCCAGCAGACGCGAGATCGTGCCATAGAGCGACAGTTTCGCGGCAACTTCTTAAACTCTGTGCCACATGCAGCCCACGAAATAACCAAGCTATTTAAGAAAAGGCCCAAATTGCCCAACAAACTGTTTAGCTCGTCACTAATTTGCTTTGAGGTCGCACAGAGACTCTCGCCCAAGCAATCGAATCGTGTGAGCTTCCCCATGCCCAAGGAGATTGTCGATTTTTTGGCCTATATCGTCGAAAATGATGCGCCCAAGAATTGTCCAGCCTCTATGGATGCCAAGTCCTGGGATATTTTTGTCAAGTTGCGCCGTCAGAAGATCGAAAGCGAGCTACGCCTTAAGGGTATCAGCCATCAGTTGCTAGACAGCCAAAACTATTTACACAGCCTCACCAAGGATATAGCCGGTCTAAAGGACACCAAGGCTCAGACTCAAAAGGAAATGGAGGACAGCATACAGCAGTATGTAAGTAGATTAATCAGGGCTGCAGCCTTATTCAAAATATAAACACTTATTATAATATTAATGTCTGTGCTGTTCACATTTTCAGTTGGAAGCCATGAGAAATACGCCTCTACAGTTGACCTTAACACTGGGCCAGGTGGAGGTTTTCGTTATGGGCTCGACCAAGTCGCTATCGAACTGCGTTTTGATGCATGTCGACGACATCAATGACGTGAATCGTATGATAAAGGTAAATAACTCTTAACTGTATTAACCATAATTAGTTAACAATTGATTTGAATTCAGGATGCCGGCAATAAGAAAATAAAAGCCATGCAGCGCGTTGCCATCTTCAGACGTCAGGTGATCTTCAAAGAATGGGAGCACAAGCTCTATAAGGCCAATATTGCCTATCTCAAGTATATGCTAGATGCCATCGAGAAGTGTAAGGTGACCATCGAGTTTCTCAACATCTTGCGCAACTGGGACAAGATCAAGGCGGAACGTCAAAGTTATATGTCAGCCGGTACTATAGAACGTATTGTGGAGCAAAAAATTGCGGTCTTTAGGAAACAAATTGATCGCGTGTAAGTGCACAGCTTCAGCATATATCATAAATTGCCTAAGAAAGATTTGGTTTAGCAACATCAAAATCGATATGGTAAAGCAGAAAACCCTTGAAATTAAGCGTCAAAATCATTCGATTGATTCTAAAATCGAACGCCTCAAAGTGGACGTTGCCTTTCAGAATTCACTGCGCGATGTTATGATAGAGGAACGACGCGATCGTGAGCAGCGCGAGCGGTAAACGATTTAATTACCTATAATAATTACACAATATTAATGTAACATCGGATTTACATCTCCCACAGCATGGAACAGATAAAAACGCATCGATCGTTATTGGACAATGTGCGCAAGCACTATGCTCATGTTTTGGAATTGCAAACTATTCTGGAATTATTACGACTGCGCACATACCCTACCTTGGGGCCGCCTTTGCCCCAATGTCATCCGCCCGTACCAGAGCATATAGTCAACTCTGTACCTTAAATCGGCTTATTTTGAAAATGGTTGGGTGAGTATATTGCAAGACAACAAATATGCAGAATGATAAGGAAAGGAAGGTCAGGACTTTGGCAAGTGAAAAAGAGTGAAAAGAATCACATTTCGTTATAATGAATGATCCATGGAGTATTTCAAATAAACTTGGTCCTTCTTATTGACTAAGTTCAAGATTGTATGCTCCTTAAGCGTAAAGTCTCCGATATATGTAGATAGATCCGGTATATTGCTTAGATATTTGAACACCCTTCCACTGAGTTCAAGACCTAATTGATCCAAAAGTATTTGAACAGCCCGTGTAAACACTTTTCACTGCCACCTCCGTTCGCTGAACAAAAGCCAATTGATTTTCAACACCTTCGATTTTAATTAGCCGAGCGACGGCCACAGACACTTTTCGCTTTTACTCCGCGCTGAGCGGGAAAAGTTCACGACGCCGGCAAAATGAAAATAAATTATTCGCAGTGCGGCAAGTGTGAAATTTATTAGCGGTTTTTAGTTTTCCAAGGGTGCTAAGCAATGCATATATATATATATATATATTGTGCATTACATTGACTTGGCATCTGTGTCTATATTTTGGGTTCTTGAACTGACTGCGGTTCTGGCTCCGTCGCCACTTAATTTTATTTGTTTGTGTCTGGGCAAATGACTAGCAGCAAGGCATAAAGTCAACGTCTGTCTGTTAGATTCGCTGTTAATTTCGCTGCTTGTTGCTCTCAAGTGGAAAATAAACTTTTCAGGCCAAATTTTCACAGCTGAACATCAACAGAAGCCCAGACACAGACACAGCCAAAGCCAAAGCGAGATGAGGCCAATAAGTGAGCATCCGGATGCCGCCGCGTAATTTCAGCCACGCAATTTTACATTAAATTGTTTTAATGGATTGCACTTGAAACTAAGCGTCAAAAAGCAACAAAAACAGATGCTGTCTGGACAGGCTTTTGATAACATATGAAGTGCCATTTTCCTATGCATACTCTCATACCCTAGATTTTCTTATGCTGGTAATGCTAGGCTGCTCGCACAAGAAGCTTATTCTATCATAGATTCGCCTATGTATATGTATTCAGACCTATTTAACACATTCCACAGATATTAAATCTCGCTTTATACTCATCATATCCTATACCCAGATCACCACAGTCAATACGAATATGAAAACATAAACCAAATTCTCTTACTATATTTTTAACTGCCAGCCAGACACATAAATAACAATATTATTCGCGCAAATAGCTTAAAAGGCCGATATTACAATAAACAATTATTGTGTTTACTTAATGCAAACAATATGCAGACAGTTGTCGATGTGGCAAAAATGCATTGCATTAAGATCGGGGCAACTGTTTGCTGTCCGCCGACTGAAAATGTCAATTAAATATTTACAAAATGTTAAATTCGCGTGCTGTTAAGTGCGGAGTGAGACGGCGATGTCAGCTTCGATGATGACCATGTCATGTAATCGCCGCTTATCAATATTTGTTTATATAAGTATTTGTTGAAATAAAGTAAGTGTAAATGCCAGCTCAAAGTGCCAAACTGTACTTTTTGTGTGTCAATTTGAAATGCTAATCGCGAAAGAGATTAGATTTAACAACACGCTCAACGTGACGAAAACCTAATACCCTGGCTAGCACATCAATCAGATTGATCCCATATCCGCTATGTTGTATAAACTGTTAACCAAATGTTCTGATTTGTAGCTAGTTTTATCAACATACATATTTAGTGCCTATAAGTCTATAAGTGTCTATAAGTATCCTATAAGTGCCTATATAGTCTGTAAAATAGTCTGTGTCTCAAAGCCACCAACATCCGCAACTTGTTTTGCGACAAAAGCAGACTAGCCTTGGTTAGGGTGTGGCAACCTTGCCCCCGGTAGCTAACCTAGGCGATGATTAGGCAAGAACTAATCTTTTGTATACGCATAGGAATGAATCTTCTGAAATTGAATGTTCTTCAACCAGCAGCTTGCTCTACTTGAATGCCCTTTCTGATATCTTAATGGGCGAATAAATGTTCCTGCTAAACAAAAAAGGTTTTTGCAAACCCGAAATGATAATTATAATGAGTAGGTTTTCTTTGCTCCTCATTATAATTATTTCTTTACTCTCAACATTTTAAAGTGTATTAATAATGGACTTTTATGTTATTAACTTTGTTGTTGAGCCCAAATATTAAAATAGCAGGAAATTCACAAAGTTGCAAAATGTTGTAGAAATGTTTGACGTAGGTGCCCCTCACGTGTTTAAATAATAAAAATTTCTCGTGTGAATGCCTAATAATTGTATTATTGAATTGAATCTTACATAAATTATGCATTTTAAAATATGTAGAGCACCTTATCAGAATCATAAATAAGTCATCTAAGATCTCCTATGCTACACGTGTCGTTCGTTGACGTAGCCTTGTCTAAGCAAAGCTCATATTGAAGTCAACAGAATTACGGCTGCTGCCGACTGCTTAATACTCTGTTCACAATGCAAGAAGAGCTTAGATTTGTAAAATGTAGAGAAATATTGGTTTTGGGAATGCGCTCCCGTAGGCCGTGGATAAATATTCACAAAGGTGTGTTCTTATGTTAAACTTTCCATTAATCATTCGTGACCCCTTTGAAATGTTTAGTCTGATTGCGATTTGCAATTAAAAAATATGCAAGCTGAGCTTCAGCTTGGCTGATAATTGCAATCGCGGCTGATCGTTGCCCATTTAAAAGCATCGCAGTCGCCGCAGAGCGCTCAGTTCTTGACAGCCAGTGCATTCGCATAGATTAACTGAAAACATCCTTTTGAAATGGGCAAATTTGTGTTGATTTTCCTGCTGTGCGCATTTGTTGCAGTAAGTTCGGAAAGGATGTCCATCAATAGTGAATATATTTAAGGTTTTGTAACTGAACTTCTAGCTGTGCATGGGTGAAGAGGTCAAGAAGGAAACGTCTGCACTGGACGAGCTGCAGGCCACCATTGAGGCTCGCCTGAAGGAAGCCAAGGAGTACATTAGCACACACGTTGACGAGGCGAAGCTTAAGGAGTTCGTCGACAAGTTTGCCGAGAATGGCAAGAAATTCCTGTCTGATACGCAAGCGGACATTCAGCATTTGAGTGAAAAGAAAGAGTAAAACTTGCTCTTAAATAAAATAATTTGCTAACAAATATATACACTGTATTTTTTGTGACTCAATCTCTGTACAGTTGAAAATCATAGCTCAAGGTTGGCCTTCAACGAACAAAATATAATGAAAATAGAATTAATAGTGGAAACAAGAAATTGAAACTCGGCATGCAGCTAAAACTGATTATGACTATTTACATATACATTGATGTATTTCGAGTTTGATAATGAATTGAAAATATGTATATAAACGGCAAGTATATGGACGGGACCATTTTGAGATCAAAGTGGACTATGTTTTGACTGATGGATTGGTAAATTTGACGAAGCTAAGATAGAAGCTAACACAGAGACGGAGCTTAACACAACTACAACATTTTGCAACACTTGTATGAAAAATCCAACCCAGTTTCCATTTCACTTTTTATACATTTAATGCTGCGGCACATGAACATGCTTGACCCTCAGTCTTAAGAGCTGATAAAAGCATGTGCCGCTCGGCGCAAGAAAAAATTCTTTGAGCTAGGCATAGTTTTGGATTGCTGGACAGCAGCTTAATCAGTATCAAGTTTGGTGTTTGACTGCTTAGAGCTACATTCAGGCTATTAATCAGCAAGAAGAAATAAATAAAATGGCAAAGATCACTGTGTTATTTCTGCTGTTCGCACTATTTGTCGTAAGTTGATGTTAAAAGCGCTTTGCAAGCCAAACACTCTGAGATGCATTGTTGTCTGGTATCAATATATAGTTCTGCTGCGCCGAAGAGGTTCAGAATCAAGACAATCCACTGGAGCCCCTAGCCGCCCAGCTTAAGAAAGTTATGACTGATTTCAACGCTTTTCTGGAACAACATGTGGATAAGGACCAATTGAAGAAGTTCGCCGATTCAGCCTTGAAGAGTGGCCAACAGTTTGTGGGGGATATCACAGCAGACCTGAAGAAGCCTGTCGAAAAATAGGCATATGTATTTGATAAATTACATTTTTCTTAACGTTTATATTTATGTTTTGGTAAAACACTTTTCTTTCTCAATAAATGAATAAAAATAAAACAAAAATAATGCTAAGCTCCACCCAATAGATTGAGAAGCATATGCACATATCTTTGATGCCTTGTAGTACACACGAAATAGGAAGTACTACATACGATCTAGCATACAGTCACGGGCAGTCAAATATGTACAAAACTTGCTATATGGGCTATATTTTATATTGACAGCACATATATTTATGTATGCCTAGAGGCACGATATTAAGATCCGCAAAATGATAATTATTTAAATAGTAAGCATATGCGCACGAGTACCCAAAGAGAATGTGCCAATAGTATCTTCTCGAGTCTCAAAGAGAACGTTTCCCTATATCATATAAAAGCGAATCTATTTCTTAAAAATACAAGCTGGAAGTCGGGAAAATCAGCTGTAGTCTGTTAAGAAAATTGGTTTTGTTTTTTGAAAATTTCGCACTGATTTTTATATTTAATATGAATTTAAATTTAAAACATTCAGAATGGAATTAGAATCGAATTTTTTTTTTTACTTTATGAAAATATAATTTTACCACGTGCCATGAGCTAAAGATCCAGGTCCAACGAACACCCTTGGCCAATCAAAGCACAAGCCGGGTATCTCTAATTATGTGACCCCGACTGTACTGCATGTTGCCCAGCCCTATGGCACATGGTCAGACGCTGCTGATAAGCCTGTGATGCTTCTGCTGCTGCTGCTGTCCAAAAAAAATACGAAAAGACGCAAAACGAGGTATCGTTGCGAGTTAATCGCGAGCGTCTCAGTCAGTACTCAACTCCGTGTTCAACTGTGCAGAGCTGCTAATCCTTATAAAAAACATAATGGCCAAAATCGCTGTGCTGTTCCTTCTTGTTGCGCTGGTTGCTGTAAGTCCAATTGTGGTCATGTGTGTGTGATACATATGTGATATGGTGTTTATGCCCAATGTAGGTCTGCAACGGAGCAGTTCGTGTAGCGCGTGATGTGCCCGAAGCTCCGACCACTCTGCCAGAAGCTCTGCAGCCTTTTGTCAAAAAAGTGCAGGAGGCCTTCAGCAAGGAAAATCTTGAAGTAAGTGTGGATTGCTGGCTGTAATCATATTCGGTATTAACGCCACAATGCTGCCGTTTCGCCAACAGAAATTGAACCATCAGGTGGACGAGCTCAAGAAGGAAACTGAACAGTTCGGCGATAAGGTGTCCGCTGTAACCACTGCATGGCTGAAGAATTTGCTCGAAATTGCGGAGGAGAAGCAGCAGAAGGCGGCACCAAAATAGGCGCACAGTGCACAAAATAAACAAAGAACGATGCTAATAAATGTTTAAGATCTTGCAAACAATTCACCACTCTTCATTTCCAATCAGTTCAACATCATCCAGAGGCGCAGCTTGATACGTGGCATGGCCAGCAAACGATAGGTGGCTATTTGGCAGCTCATGGGCAGCAGCTTGAACTCTGAGCTCTGACCGGCAAGATTGAAAAACGACTCGTTTAGCTGAGGCTCCACATCCATTAGCTGCTTGGCACGCACGTGTATGGCCGGCAATGTGGCAAAGTATTTCACCAGCAATATCTCCTGCGGGGATGACAATATCTTCAGACTGTAGCTGAGGCGGCGCTCTGTGCCAGTGCCGAGCACGAGCTTCACGCGCAGGCGCCAAGACTCCTCGAACACAAAGATTGTGGGGGACTGAAAGCGGAGCTCGCCGTTCAGGCGCGAACTGTGCTGCGGCCATCGCAAATCCAAGTCCTCGTAGGAAATCCTTGGGGCACTCAATTGTCGATGGCACTGCCGCAGCGGCTGGGCGGCCATCTGCTCCAGTCGATCGATTGTGGCCAGCTCGTGTAGGATCTCATCGCTAGACATTTGCAGGTTGCGGCAGCTGGCCTCATGTTGGCCACTGTCCTCCTGGCAGCCCTGCCAGGTGCAGCCCAGGCAGCGATACTGGCAATGCACCAGGCGCTTGGCACACTCCGTTTTCAGATGCTTGGCCATGCACTTGTACTCCATTTGTTGTTCACAGTCGGAACAGTTCTTCGGCAGCTCCCAGAGAGTTTGTCCCACGGCCAGATTTTTGGTTAGCTCTTGCCAGCTGATGTGTGTGCGGCAGTGCGGGCATTGTGCCTCACGATTGTTAAGCGCGGCTTCAGCCAGGAGACGTGTGACGCAATCTTCGCATACGATGTGTCCCAAGCTGCACTGGTAGCTATCATCCGGGTGCGGTAGCTCCAGACAAACGGTGCACAGCATTACCTTGCGCAGACGCTCGCTCAGCTCCGGTTCGCTGCGTACTGCATCCGTACCCGAACCACTTGGCTGCTCTGGGTCCGCTGTACCCCCCGGCTCTGGATCGACATCCACTCGCTGGCGCTTGCAGGGCCTTGGCACCTCATCTTCAATGTTGGGCATGTTGGGAATAAATGTGGGTGCTCCTTGAAAAGTTACCCGCTGTAGTTTAGCTTATTCTAATTTGGTTATTCTCATGCCTGTTTGTATCAAGTGTTGTTATTTTGCTTTTGTCGGCCTTGAGAGCCCCGATTGCCTTGTTTTAATGCCAAAAGTACAAAGCCACCCTAGATCGTTGCTCTGTATACAATATTGTCAGGCTTTAACTTTATGCATACTATATATACAGGATAATTGATGACAGTTTAAGTTAACACGCGGTTCAAATGTGGAAACCGGATAGTCGGCTTTATTGAGATGGCCAGGTTTTCGGAAATATTCGTAATGCTATATATTGTTGTTCATTGTACATATGTACAAGCATGCATTTGGGCTCGAATGCCGGCAATGATATATGGATTATCTCAGTCGCATGCCCAACTAGTTTTTAAGTTTTGCTCAGATATAAATCTACCAATATTACATTAATGTAAAATACAGTGAAAACTCTACTAACGGACACTCAATGCGGCAGACTCGCTGTCCACCCAAAGCGAGTTTTCACTGTAATTATCATTTTATCACTCCTTAAACTTTGTACAGCTTTATGTTGGTTTGACTCAAATTAATTTAGGTCTATTTCTTTTGAAATTTTTGATAACCCTCGACTGAACCTTATATAAATCCAACGGCTTTTCGGGCTGTGATAGGCTGCGCCCAGAATTTTGATTTATATTTAAATAGACCAACAAATTGTGTTATATAATCGCATGTTGCTGAGGCTGTTGATAAGAAAAAAACTCGTCATTAAATGTGAGGGAATTCAATGTGTAGATTGTAGATGTAATGTCAAAGTCAACAAATAATTGTACAAGGCTGCAATCAAGCTTGACAAAAAAATACTACAAATGCCAAGCATTTTTAAGAAACTCACCTGCTCTCTCTCTCCCTCTCTCTCTCCCTCTTTCTCTCCCTCTCTCTCTCTCTCTCTCTCTCTCTCTCTCTATCTGTCTCTTACTCAATCTCACTCTCTCCGTCAAATTGCCTGTCTATGTGTGTGCTCTTGTGATTTGCCAAAAGCAAACAAATAAATACAAAATTACATGCACAAAAAGGCGTCAGCTGTAAAATATTTGCCAGTTATTTTGCACACCTGTCTGCAAAGCGAGAAGGTACAAGCCATGGCCAAAACATGAATAATGTACGCGTTCCTTAGCTAGTGTGTGTGTGTATCTATGTGTGTGTGTCTGTGTGTACGCAAAGTTCATCTCATCCATTCGCCTGAGCCTCGCACGATTGCATAACATCAAAGTGGATTTTTGCTTCCCATTCGAGCATTCGAGCGTATCGCTTTTCGTAGCCGAAATAAGAAATGTGCCCAATAAAAAGAATATAAAAGCTGCAGACTCTTAATACCAATTTCGTATTGTATTTTAGACACCATTTTTGCTCATTGCCAATTTGTGTCCAAATTGTTTGGCATTGTAGTGTGAAATTTATAAATGTCCGTGTGCCTGAAATGTTTATCAGCTGCTTATACCGTGACAAAGTGTCTTACAATTTGTCACAACATTTTGTACGCACTTTAGAGGCCAACTTTTATCATATATCGCTAACTTTTATCATTATCATATATAAATATATATTGTATATTATAAAGTATGATTATGGGCCTCTATTCCAAACAGTTCAGGTCCTAGCAATTGAGATTATCTTCTTGTTACTCAGTTACTCGTTGCTTGTTGCGGCAACATGCTCTAGCTAAGCTTAATAAATAATTAACTGGATAAGTAAAAAACACTTGGATTTCCATGTACTCCAACTTTCGTGTGTCATTTGTCTATTTAGCCCAAAGGCATTAGCTGAAAGAAAAGTTAAAAGAAATCTCTTTTGCTCTCAGGATTTGCATTGTGTTATTTAGCTGGAACTTTTTGTTATCTATTTCGGTTCGGTTAAATATTTAAAATTTGCTCAAACAATGCTTTTGGTGTGGTAGTATGTGTGTGTGTGTGTGTGCAGAGCAGAACAAAGCAAAGCGAGCAGTATAAATAAAAGCGAGCTCAAAATAAATCACACATACGCCATGTGTGTGCATCACAGAGTCAGTTCAGTTGCCTGTTTGTCAATCGACTGTACGGCAACTAGTATTTAATTAAAAATTTAATAAATGTTGCGACAAAAGCACACAAAAGGGGAAAAACGCCGGGAGAAGCGTAACCCGTTTTGCTGTTGGCTTTAAAAATGCAAAAAAGAAAAAAACAAAAACAAAAACAACTGCAGCTTTCTTTCCAAAACAATATGGCAGACATGCGTTGCCTGCGCATGTATTTGTGTGCGAATGCATTGTAATGCTAATTTAAATAACGATAAGCCCAACAACAATAACAACAGCTTCAACAACAACACCAGCGAAAACACCAACACACATGATGGCAGCGACAACAATGGCAACAATAATAGGAAAACAATTTGACATGCTGTGATTTTGCCATCGTCGCTGCTGTTTATATTCTCTCTCTCTCTCTCCTTCTCTCTCTCTCTCTCTCTCTCTCTCTCTCCCTCTCTCTGTCTTCCCTTTGCGAAGGAGTCCAATCAAATGTTCATCGTCTTGGTAGGATTAGGTAGGCAAGCCTTGATCGGTCGATAAGAAAGACAACTCATTCTTTCTCTCTATCTTTCATGCTTACTTTTACCATCTACCTCTACTTCTCTCTCTCGCTCTTGACATATATCCTTCTCTCTCCCTCTCTCCATTAATGTTTCTCTATTCTACTATCACTATAACTAACTAAATCTTTATCATTTTTCTTTTAGATATGTCGATATTTCAATGTTATTCTGTGTATGGAACACGGAAATGTGAATGTTTGGGGTAAGTGCAAATTTTCTATGTATATTTTTTATATGAATAAGAATTTGTGTTAATAAACTTTCATACCTTGGCACATAATATCTCATAACAGTGCGTATACAAATATTATATTTGAACTTTAAGAATTATGAATTTTGAAAGCAAGAAATACATTCTCTATTATTTGGCATTGTCTGCAAAGGTCGCTGAGACAGACTACTTGGCATTCTTTTCAAAATCAGAAGCTCAGATCGACTTACGGAATTATTAATAAGGCCTTGTAAGGGTATTAAAACTACGGCTTAGCACTGTGAACTTTTACTCCAGCTAGACAAAATGTCAGCGTCGATATAGCGACATACTCACACAGCCACACCCACACACACACTCTGGCATATTAGCGATGTGTGCAAAAACAAATAATAAAGCCACTTGTGCATAAGGAAAAAAAATAGTTTTGCATGCTGCTGTGCGTCGCTTCATTGTTGTTCTTGTTGCAGTTGTTGTTGTTAATGCTGATGTTGTGTTTGTTGCTGTTGCGTGAACGTGTGTCGTCCCCTGCATAGAGCCAGGCATTATCCTTTCTATCACTTGCCACATTTTCGCATAATGCGGCGTAAAATAGCATCATTGTTGTAGTTGTTGTTGCTGCAGTTGCAAACAATGAATACATTTGTAATGTTAATGGAATACAACGGCAACGGCAACGGCAACGACAACGACAAGAAAGCAACAACATCGGCAACTATTTTACAGATGTTGTTGTTTATGTTGCGTTGCGTTGTGTGTTTATCATTCAGCTGCTTTGTCATATCAAAATGAGCCCAACCCAAAACAAAACATAAGCAACAGAACGACGCCCTCTAGCGACAAGTAGATATAACAACAGACCAAGTCAATTTGTCTTTAAGAAATTCTTTAAAAAAATATCTAAAGCTTGTACAATCACATTTATATAAAGCACGTTTCCATCTCAAGATTCGGCTCTATAGTCTATATAATAATATAATATCTATGTATCTTGTGTCTTCTATCTATATGTGTGCAAATGTGTGCCTAGTGTTGCGCATCGATGCATAAAATGATGTAAAATTTTTATTAGAAATACAAACAGCAAAAAGCAAATGCAAGCTCGACACATACTCACGCACACGCCCACACAAACGCACTATGGAAGCCGCAATAAAGAAATAAAAAGCTATTCAAAAGCAACAACAACGATGAGAAGCACAAGGCTTATGCTGATGCATTGTTGTTGCTGTTGTTGTTATTGCTGTTGTTGTTGTTGTTGTCGTCGGCGTTGTCGTTGGCAACGACATCAAGAAAAAGCACAAAAGCATTTGCATTGCAAATGCAACATAATGCAAAATAACAGGAACAACAACATGCAACACACACGCACTTATATCAAAGAGTAGGGGGGGGGAGACACATTTGCTCGCACTTCCGAGTGCTCCCTGACAACAATAACAAAAGAAATAACAACAAGCGCTGCAACAAAGTATTTACTATGCCAAGTATTTAAGTTTTCTGTTTCTACATGATATTTTTTTTTTACTTTTTTAATAGTTTTTAAATGCAAGCAGAAAGAATATATATTTAATATATTCTGTGCATTAACAGACGAAATTCACAAGAGGAAATTTATTGGTAAATTATTGTCTCGCATATATATATTTATCTTGTTGCAAAACACATCCGATTGCCATCTGCCAATCATAATTGCTTCCCAATGGCTACTTAACACTTTTAAAAGAACAATAGTACAATAAAAAGTTTATTTCTCCTGCCTTAAATGGTCCATAACTAACTTTCCATTGTCATATAACTTCTTTTTAGACAACTTTCTATAAGAAATAATTTGATTGGACGATATCTTAATGTTGTCGCCATCGGAAAAGAATACGAATAAGAATACAAATTACTCAATATTTAAGGATTGTTTAAACGCAATTCAATAATTATTGTTATAATTATTATATTCAATTAGTTTATAGAATATAGTCCACCACTGAAAACCTCTTCAGAAACTTCGCTGTTGCTTTAATATAGTTGAAAAAAATGCCGCGCTTCCTTAATTTACGCAGATAATTATTTACATCCTGTTTTTTTTAACCCTGCTTAAAGCTCATTAAGTGCATAGCTGCGTGCTGAAAAGGTCAGAGCTGAAAGGCTGCAGTGAACTTTTGATTTGAACCAAGTGCAACGCTTTGTGGCAGCCCTCGAACAGCTTTAATGATGTTGCCCCAAAGGGCTAAAAGAGGGGGATAGCGAGCTGCATTCGCGTTAACTAAAACACAGCGCTGCCTTTTGTGTGTACCAAAAAAATAAAGGAACAGAAAAAATACATCTGTGTGAATTAGTGTGGTGTGTGTGTGTGTGTGTTGTGTAGTGTTATGTTGGGCTTTGAAAGTGCATGAATTAATGCAACATCACGGACGCAAGGATCCGGCGAATGACGACCCACAGAAATGGTAACATCAAAAGCAACGTCGCCATCACCAGCGTCGTCGAGTGTTCCAATTAAACTCAACACGTCAAACAACAGCAGCAAAGTCGTCGACGTCGGACTTCGGACATCGGACATCGTACGTTGAGCGTCAGACGTCAAGTATACGCCATGCTGGCTGCCATTGCCATCGGTTTAGTTTGCTGTGCTGTTCACATGTTGTGATGTTTGTGATGTGGCATGTGGAGTATGGAGTGGAGTGGAGTGGAGTGGAGTGCCATGGAGTGGAGTGGTCTAGTAGATTCTAACGATAGACTCGTTAGTCACGCGGTTAAATTTGATACGGCAACGCGCAGAAAACGCTGCACATCTTTTAGTTTTAAAGCTACTCCAGCTACAGCACCAGCTCCACCTCCAGCAGCAGCTTCTGTTTTGTACTAGTATTTCTTTTTTTTATCTCTACTTTATACCACAAGCGTCTGGCATGTTTTGATGGCTTGCAACTGCTCATGCATATTCATGGAAAATGGCTGCAGAGCTGCAAAAGAACCGCGCAGTGGCTGGCGCTGCCATTGGCATCCGCATCGGCATTGGCATTGGCATTGGATGCGCTTTTGGCCAACAACTGCAAATCAACGCGTACTCAAAGACACTTCTGGGCTCCAAGTTCCGCGCTCTTTGGGTTCCCATCAACCCGGATTTGGCCGTGTTTGCATACAAAGGAGCTAAAGCAGGACGTTGACTAACTCACTTGATGATTCAAAAGCTGCAGGTCGAAACTTGTGGCTTCCAAGACTTAACCTAAAATAGAGAATTTTCCATAAACAAAGAAAGGAAGATTGAGGCACTTTAAATAAGTCTTAGAAGGACAGCACAAGATAAGTTCTTACAGGAACAAATAAATACAATACTATCTACCTAAATATGCAGCACTTATCTTGACATGAAGCCTCATTTATAATTTGTGGTGGCAGAAGATTTCGCGATTACTTTCTTAAACAACATTGTAATACACTCTGTAACTATAAAACAAGATTATATAATGGATGGAAATGGGACGCAAAGTGGACACTCAACACTGCAGTTCCATTCAAAATAATCGTCAAGGTACGATTTCAACTTCCTTAACACTTTATTCAATAGCTAATATTTTAGAAAAGTGACGCACAAAAGTATATACTTACGATTCAGTTCATTTATCTGTGTGCAACACTTGGGGCACAACTTTCTTCTGTGTCGGCTGCATGCAGCATATGTGATTATTATATTGAGCTTACAAGGCGACATTCTTGTGTTCAGCTTTCAGTTTTTGCCATGTCAGCTCAAAAACTATGCAATATTGTTCTAAAACTTTCTCTCCCAGCCAACACCCGCCGCTAGCATTACAGGAGAAAGCAGGACGAGTGAAAGCTTCAATAGTTTTGCAGGGTAGCAATTGCTAACCAGCAGACACCCCAAAAAGTGCAACCAACAGCGCTGTCATATCGCAATCGACGCCCAAAACTATGCAATGCCCATTTGCCAAAGTTTGTGAGCCCTGAGTCCCTGCAGGGCGGGCCGTGCGGAGCAGGAGGAAGGGAGGGAAGATAAAGCTTCTATCGTTGCACGCTCAATGCTTGACTTTTACAAATTTAATTCAGCAAGTTATGACAAAGTTTTGTTAAAGTTTTCACGCTCCCGCATGTCCAACTGTCAACTAACTGTCTCCCGCTCTCACTCTCAGTAGCAAGCTCTGCCACTCTATCCCTCTCCCTCTCTCTCGCTCTCTTTCCCTTTCTCGCATGCTTGCTGGCAACTGCTGAGCCGTTTGTGATACGCTGCTTAGCTCTTGAGGATTTGCCAAGCCGATTTCATGTTTGAATATTTGCAAATGCGTTTGCTTTTCATGTGCAGATTTCAGAGTGCGGCACAGAGAAAAAAAAAGAAATGAAAACCTTTTTGTTGTAATGTAAATGCTGTAGACACACACACACACTCCCACTCCGGCACACACATAGAGAGGGACGAGCGGCGCTCACATTTCAAATCGGCAAGCGGCAGGGGCACAAAATGTCTTAAAAGCTTCCGCCTTGCTTTACATGCCGGCTTAGACGTTGCCCCCAACGCCACGTTGCCCGCCCGACCGCCTGCCTGCCTGCACACATGACACCAGACAATCAATAACCATTGACAAGCCACAAACAACAACAGGCGCATTAGTTGCGCAAATCCGCCAGCCCTAAAAGTATGCAAAGACTTTTTATAGCTTTTCCAAACTGCAAATCGACGTCGACGTTGAAGTCAACGTCAACGTCAACGACGTCAATGGCATCGACTGCTCGTCGATTTGGAATTCGTCTCCGATTTGGCCTTTTCATATGATTTGATTACGTTTTGGCTTTCGCCCGTTGCACTGTTCAATTGTCAATTGAAATACAATATTTCTGCAGGCAAATATATTTATTTTGCGGATCCCAGACAGAAAGACAGACTGAACCACAGGCCAGGCTGCTGAGCCCAGTCAAGTATTTTTATCATAATAATATGAGCATTTCTGGCAGCGTCTAAGATGGCCATAATGGTACTCCAGATTCATATTCCATTTTGTTGTATACCAGTAGTTGGGAAAACTATATCTCAATAAATCAATGGATCATAAAATATATAACCATGCATATAGAGCGTAAATTAGGGGAATACATATAGAGCCCGTTTTGACATTTGACATGCCCGTTTTGCGTTAAGCTGCTCAGCCAAATAACGCAATACATACAATCTTTAAACTTCGCAAATTAAAGTCAAATAAAAACCCCTTTGTTGGGGTTTGTCTGGCGGCTAACACGTTCACAATGCTCGAATGGCTCGAATGCCTGCAGCCCGCATGTCAATCACTGAGATTGGAGTCCAGAATTCTGCCGCAGCCGTTTGATATAGCGGCGCCGTCCATTGATAATGGGGCAAATGACGCGGGCCGCTGTTTGGTTGGAGGTGGATGCTAAGCAGCTGCACGTGACTGCCAAAGTGATTGCCGGCAATCCGAAACCCATGCTCTTCTCTACCCCACATCAAATCCTCAAATTCTTATCAACCCCCGCAACTTAAGCCACAAACTTGTGTCTCTGTGGGCGTTTTGTCTGCATTCAGCGTGTGTTTTATCTTTATGGCTCAAATCACACACGATACAGAGCCAGCGTATTGCCCACCCCCAGGTAAAACTTTAGCACACTTAAAGTTGGCTCATTAGAGTTGAAGTGTTATTGTGTTTAGATTTGTTCCAGCTTTGTATCTATAGTTGGCATGCAATGTATCTCCATCCGCAGCTGGCCAATGTGCGTGCCAATCGCTTTTTATGAGCCCAAAAGGTGTCGAAAATTAGCTCCGTTTAATGAACTATGTGAGGGTGAGTAAACCCCATTTCCAGACAGGTTCTCTCCCACTCTCAGTCTATATCTCGCATTGTCTGCATTTGAGCTTTGTATCTAATGCGTTAAGTAGCTGCTAACCCAACTCACAATTCGAAGTCCTTTTTGCTTGACTTTTAAGTGGATAATGCATTTCCTGCACCCAGCCAGCAGCACACACACACACACAACGCACAGCAAGCGACTGACAGATAAACTTACCGTGACTCAAACACCCTTATATGTGCAGGCGACAAAGTCTCACAGTTTAGTTAGTCGATGCTGCTTCATGATTAAATAATACAGCTTTAAATTGAACATAGATTTATCTTTCTATATTTTAAAAGACTTTTTGAGCAAAATTCAAATCACTTTATGTAGTAAAAAGTTGATAAAGATGTGTGAATGGGTGAATGTGCAAATCCCACCGAATTATCTTCCTTTTTTCGGCATAAGACTTACAGTTGTTTTTATTTTATTAGCATATTGTTTGAGTTTCCTCTCAATTAATTTAGACATATTTTAACCCAAATAAGGAAGCATCGAAACAAATATTTTAAGTAGTTCTGTTGACAATTTAAATTAAATGTATTTTACTTAAATTTATACTGACTTCTTTTGTCGCCTGTCTCTAAAATCGCCTCGTTGCACATGCATATAACAACAACAACAACAACAATAACAAACAACAACAACGGGCAACAACACTTCATTCGTTGTCATCAGAGAGCATCGGAGCGCATCTCTCATCCACACACACACACTCTCCCTCCCTCTCCCTCTCTCTCGTCCCAGAGTTTCTGCCTTTAGGTATGCTCTATAAAATTGTACTTAAAATGCCACAGGACGGCAAAGCCACGAACGCCCACTCTCATGTGCCACACCCATTCTCGCACAATGAAACATTTTGCAATCAGTTACTAGTTTTATTTTTATTTTATTTTTTTCTCTGGCTGCCCCGAAATTGCTGTAGTCCTTCAGTTTTGGCTTCAGTTTCTGTTTGTTCTGCTTTTCACTTGACTTATAAGCTGCCATTTATTGTTGAGAGCTGAAGGATTGAGGATAGGTTCTTGCATCGGGGCTGTCACGCCCACAATACGTTTGCAATTTCGCACGTACGTGAGGTAATTTTAAATTGTTTTAGGCAACTTTTTGTATGCCGTTTGCGAGGCGCACTCAAAGCACAGGCACGCCCACCGCAGCTAGCCAGCCAGGCTGTGCCTTTAACTGTGTAGAGAGCTTTTACTTTTCCAGTTTGTCTTTTGACTTTGACGATGCGCGCTCCCTCCAAAAACATATAGGAGAGGGCCCGACTATGAAATACCCTGCACACAACTAGTTATCGAAGTTGAGTGTTCAAAATATTTTCCGCGTTTTCTTTAAATTAGATCGTCTGTCTGTGGTTCTAACGACTTGAATACTTTTTTTAGAATTGCAGATGAATATGTCCGCAGAAATTGTCCATTTTCTACACTAGTCCAAGCGACCCCAGCTCCCTTTGGGCAACGAGTATCAAAAGGTATGCAATGAGCTTTGTTATTTCTTCCCTTTACGCGTTGGCGAGCAATGCGCTCAAATTAAGCGCAGCTGACGGCACGCATACACAGACTGGAACACACAGACACACACACACAGACAGACAGACGAAGCAGTGGTAAAGCGAAATAGAGATGCACACAACACACATGCACATGGACAGAGCGACTGACAGAGTGAGACAAAGAGACAGCTGTTGATGGCTGCTGCAGTCTACTTTGCGCTCTCCTCGCTGCCCGTTCCTATCACTGTCTTTCTCTCCCTCTCACTCCTATTTTTCCTTCTCGTTATTGTCGTTGGCAGCGTCTTCGCCGTCGTCGCTGCTGTTACATCAGCTCGAAAATTAGTTGCTACTTATATGCTTCACTTAGTTTTTCTTAAGTAGCACGGATCAAGTAATATGTGTGTGTGTGTGTGTGTGTGAGCGAATGCGTATGTCCTTATCAGGTGTGTGGGTACATGTGTATGTGTGCTACTTAAAACTTGCACTGCCTGTGCGAGGATTATTTTCTCTTCTTTAGCTGCACATTTTCTACTTAAAAGAGTCTGTCAACGTGATTGCATGTTAGCAGTATCTACGCAGTCTATCTCTCTCCCTCTGGCGCTCTCGCGACCTTGCTGTCCTGCTCTTGGCATTTGCGGCTACACGCAGTCAAGATGACAGTAAGCAACTGATTTAGTTAGTATGCGAAATCTTAAAAGGTAGAAAGCATTTTAAAGAAACTTTGCTAACGCATTAACGGTGACATTATAGACCCCATAAATATTTCCGATCAGAATGGGTGGATTAAGCGACCATGTCGGAATCTGACGAATCAAAATGTTTTAAGACGCCTTAAAATATTATTTGATGAGCATCAGACTAGTCAAGGCATTATATTGTATGGGAACACAACGCTTATTCACAAGCTTTTATTTTAGTTTTCGTATGTGTTAAGAGATATGCATCTCCAATTTATCTGCTCGTATCTAATACGCTTTGACGGGATAATAGTATTAGTCAAATTATTCGACATGCAAGACAATCCAAACAAATCAAAAACAAGCCAAAGCAAACAAACGTGACAAATGCAACAGCCGCCCAATCAGACAATCTCCGCCCCTCCGGCCCACCGCTTGCCACCTTGCCACCGTTGGCAAGCGTCTTCCCGTGTGTGTCGCACTTTGACTTCATTAGTTCTGTGGCACGTCGCATTTTATGCAGCTTATTGAATTATATGAAAAACAAACAAACTATGTGTCACTATCAGTCTCTGCCCCAGGTTTATTACGTATACGCCCATTGTAGCGCGCCAGCCTTTTGAATGTAATTAAACTCGCGGCAAGATGACGCGTTTCCCATTCTGCCTTTGTTTCGCATTATTTCAATTGCACAATGACTTTGTTTATTTGCATTTTATAATGCTACATGGCGCTCTTTATGGCCGCAACATGTCTGTTTCACGTTAATCTAATTATGACCGTGCGTGGGAATAGTATGCATCAGTAATTGCATTAGCTAATGAATTGAAATAGTATTTGTTTTATATTTATTTGCATTATTGTTTATGCCAGAATATGGCGTCCACCTTACTACATTCCAAATGTTTAGCTTTTATTGTTATGCAAGTCCGTAGCTAATATTGAACGCACCAAAATATTTTTAAATTACAGCAAAGTATTTCTCTCTAAGCATTTAATTAACTTATTTTGGCTATTTTGTGGCATTTCAATCAAACTCATTTCTGGTTTGCCACTGATCGATATCGATGTGTGTGTGCGTGTGTGTGCAAATTGTATCTAATTTTAGTGATTTGTGTTTGGTCAAATCAATTCTGGATAATAGTGCAAGCCATTTGTGAAATTCATTTCATTAAATGCTTGTCGGCCAACAAAAATTAAATTAAAATTTTGGTTCGTGCGCCTGGCTTTGACATATCTATGTACACACAGGTTTTCTTTAGAGTCTTTGTTCATTCCAGTTTTCCCGTATGAATGAATAAATATTTACAAGCACGTAGAACTTGTTCTAATAATACGGTTAATTATACAGGTAGTTATACCTTAAGATCCGTTAATAATCATCTATATGAACTAAGGGCCGTGACAGGTGATTATCTAATTGACTTGACTAACGACATAACATGAGGAAAACAGACCACGTCAAATTGATTATCCTCTCAGTCATTATAAAAGACCCACGGAAAGAACGGCCTGAGCAGTTTTACCAGAATGGCAAAGTTCGATTGTAAACTTCCAGTGTTTGTGCTGCTCGTTTTTAGTGTTTTCGGATCTAGCTTTGCGGAGAATGTAACCACGACTCTGATTGGAAATGCATTGCAGCAGAGTAAAGAAGATAATGTTATTATTTCGCCCTACTTGTTGACCGACGGCCTTATGCAGCTCTATTTGGGCTCTGAGGGCAAACCATCTGAGGAAATCGCTAAATTTCTGCATCTGACTGAACTAAGAAAATCCGATGCAGTGAAAAGGTATAAGGAGTGGCATAAACTATACAGCAAACCTAAAGGTGTAACACTAGATATTGCAAGTCGCATCTACATGGCACGTGACATTAAAATATCGAAGACATTTAAGAAAACCACAGCGGGTATGTTCGGTACTCAAATTGAATCTGTCGACTTTGCAAACGCCTCAGAAACGGTCCCTTTGATTAACAAATGGGTAGCCGAGAAAACAAACAACCAGATAACCGAACTGATTGAGACAACTGATCCCTTGGCAAAAATATTGCTTCTCAGTGGCATTTACTTTAGAGGAACATGGCAAACGAAATTTGATAAACTAAACACGAAAAGGCAAGTATTTTTTACGCCTCGAGGCGATGACAAAATGCGGAAAACAAAGGTCCTTACAATGACCCAGGTAAACAACTACAAATACAAGTTCGTCAAGAAATTGGACGCGCACGCCTTAGAGATACCTTACGCCAATTCGAATGTTTCCATGCTAATTCTTCTGCCAAATACTATTAATGGTATTGGCAAAATAGAAGAAAACTTATATAATTTGGACTTCGAGGAAATTGTACCACGAAATTTAAGGACTATGGAACTCGCCCTGCCCAGGTTTAAGATTGACTATAGCGAGCAATATAGCAATGTTGTTAAGAGTCTGGGTATCCGCGAAATTTTCGAAAATGGCAATTTTACATTTATGTCAGATCAACCAAACTTAAAAGTGAGCGAAATCCTACAGAAATCGGTAATTGAAGTAGACGAAAGTGGAACTGAAGCTGTAGCTTTTCTAGGTTTGCGACTCAGCTTAATTTATCTCAAAAACCTATCGTTAATTGCAATTCTTCATTATTTCAGCGATCAATTTGAAACATAAAGCTGCTGTGTCACGTTTCGAAGTAAACCGCCCGTTTGTATTTTTAATCAAAGACAATGATAATGTCTTTCTTGCCGGACGGATGAGCAGCTTTACCGTTTAGTCGGCTTACTACCCAACGCTGCCATGAATTAAACACAAATATTATAATTTGGAATTTCCGTCTTTATATAGAAAAAGATAATAAGGAGATCTCAACCGGAATGAAATAAATGTATATTGGTTTTACGTATAAGCACAGAGCATGCAAGCAAATTCAGTTGCACTTTAAGCACTTAATAACTCAATTAAGTTTTCCATTGACGATCACTTTACAATGTCATAGCAAACCGCACACACACACACACACACGCATTTATTACAACTTAAAGACCACTCAATTCTGATCCAGGTCAAGAGAAGCATTCAGCACTCCGCATCCTCAGCCATTCATGTAATGACATTGGTCAACAACTCATCAAGGATATGTCAGCGCTGTTAGCTCGTGTCACTCCCTTCGCTCTCCCTCTCTCTCGTATTCCCTCGGTCCAACTTATTGCTCTGCGGCTGCGGTCGAGGCTCAGCGGGCATTCAAAAGCACTTAACTCGTTAGCGGTTAACGCTTTATTGGTAAGCCAACAGATACGCGCACAATAATTAAACAACAGACGACTTACATGACTTGTCAACACACAAGGCCAGGCCAGGCCACCCAAGAGGCACAGGTGTCCTTGCCACAGGCAACAGCGTATGCAGCGTGATTTGCCATTGATTGATTAAGAATGATGGCTGCCACAAATCTTAGCCAGGGCGACCTCAAGGCACACAGATTGCCCAGCCATTTGTTACAATTCTGCAAACTCGTCGTTTCAATTAAGCGTAACTAATGCGATTAACTAATTCGCACTCTTTCCTTTGTTGTCTGCAGGCATTTGATTAACGGCTCGCACAATCTTATATATAAATATAAGTTATTTGAACAACATTCGATGATTTGTATTTGCAAAACTCTACTTGTACATACCCTGTAAGCTGAGGGTTTGCTAAATCTAGTTACTCATCTTTTTATCGCTACACTTCTGTGCTGAATGAGTTAAGCGCTTTTAGCTAATAAACTGCGGCTGCTGGCTAATGGGATATTAAGCGGAGGCAAGAGGGGAGAAAAAAACTTGCCAGCCAATAGCTCACATGACTCAACACACGAAATACTCGGGCCAGCCGAGCCAGGCCAGGCAGGCCAGGCCAGAGGCGGGAACGACGACATCACAGGCGATGCCGAAATAAAAATAACAAATATCCCCAGTTAATTGAAATTCCTTAACTTTCTCAATTAAACTTTCCTGCAATGCTTTCAACTTGGGCTCGCAGTTGCCGGGCTCAGTCGCCAGTCGCAGCTGAGGAGCAAAAGAAAAAAACGCACTCGCCAAGTTTCGCTCAATCTATATCTATCTCTATCTCTATTCTTTCTCTTGCTCATTTTGCTGCGTCCGACGCGGCGTATGAGCAATGGCTACAAAGCCGTCGTTGAACGTGGCCAACCTGTGGGCGTTTTTCGTCGCAAGTTTATGAACTTTGCAACAGCGGCAGCTTCTATAAGACTATGTGAAGTATGTGCAGCCAGTTACAAAAACAACAACAACAACAACAAAACCGTCTGTAGCCGCCTTTTTCGCATTAGTTGTAGTCTGCTTAGCAACAAAGAGGAAGAGCCACACAAATTTTTACCCAACTTTTGTATACCTGCACACTTAGAGTACATTTACTTTACAGAGAGTGTGCATGGAACCCTTATCAGTCAGTGCTTCAATCAGTCAGTTAGATAATCAGTTATTCAGCATATAAAGTTTTATTTATACAGGTTCGATCATTCGCCTCTCACATTAACCCAAGCTCAACCTAGACAAGGACACAGTTAAAGTCAAAACCATATCTATTTTTTTAGAAATCCACTCCGAACTGGTATCCTAGATATCCTAGATATATATGTTCCTGATTTATTACCCGTGTGGTTGGCGGGCGCCAGAATACCTCCACAGCAAGTCATCGCTTGTCGTACAAGGCGACTAATAGAGACACGCGGGTCTTTAAGACTCGGGCTTCTAGGCCAAAATGCTTTCGTTCTCTCTTCTCCATCAAGAATACACCCCATATTATCTCAAGTGAAAGTATGCAAGAAGAAGAGAACTTGCAACAAACTCTGCGCTCATCGTCTGAGTCGCGTTAGTTTATAAAAAATGCACAAAGCTGCCGTGTTAAGAACTCGCTGGCTGCTAAAAGTGGCTGCCTTACGACGTCTATGGCTCATTCTTATCAACTTTTGCCGTGCTTATAACTTCGCCTGCACTCAGATGTGTGTGTGTGTGTGTGTGTCTGTGCGGTGTGTGTGTGTGTGTGTTAGCCTAAAAGGACTTTGTTGGCTGCACGCGACAAGCAACACCATCCAGCCATTCAGGCAACTTCTGCTAACAACAATAATTGTTAATAATGTTTATGAAAAGTTGCCCCTTCGCATCGTCGTCGTCCTGGACTGCCTTCGCCTTCGCCTTCGCCCTCGCCCTCGCCTTCGCCTTCGCTGTGTCCTGGCACATCTTTTCGTTTTGTTTAGTTGACTGTCTTATTTCCCTTTTGCCTGTTACCGGTAGCAATTGCTGTTGTTTTTGTTGTTTGTTTGTTTGTTGTGTGTTTTTGTTACTAGTTGGGCAATTGCCTTGAATGGCAAGCATTTTATATTTGTTATGGGATCGTAGCAGAGACCAGATGCAGATCTACGTCCAGAACCAGAAGCAGGAGTAGCAACAGGGCTTGTTTATGGCTTGTGATATGCGCAAGTTTTTGTCAAGATTTGGTGCTGTTTTCTTGTAAAGCAATATATTTTGAGAATTTTAAGATGAAAATTAGTAAAAGTGCAAGAAATTCCAACAAAGCCCAATATTTTTATATTCTCTTCATATTACTTAGCGGCTGTACGAAGGAGACAAAGAAAAGTTAAGAAGCAGATGTTATTATTAGTTTTATTTAGCCGAAATTTAATTCACTATTCATTGCCACTGCGATCTCGGGAGTATTGCTACCAATGTTATATAATGAGGGGAAATGAAAGGCTCACTTCAATTTAAACTATAAGCCAGCTCAGTTCAACAGAACTCTAAGTGGCATTGCTCCAAGTGACAGCAGAAAAGTCACCTTTGTCGCCTCATTCGACATGGAGGCACATCATCTGTTGCCGCTCTTGCCACGCCATCCCGCGACCCGCCTCGCCTGGCCCTGCTTGACATCCGGCGGAAATGCTCGCACAATGGCCGCCAGCTGGGACGAGCTTCCGTCGAATAAGCAGGAGCCATTTGAGCCAAAGACGGTTGCTTAAGTTGTGCGCCAAGTGTTCAATATATCAATCAAAGGTGTTGAAAATAAATGAAAAATGTGTCGAAAGTTTATCATTGCTGCCACGGTGCCCAACAACAGCAGCGACACCAACACCAAGACCAACACCAACATTTACACCCAGCGCCAACGACAACGGATTTTCCTTTGCAATTTTCCGAAAGCGCTTCCAAACAAATGGGGCGTAAAAATAAAGTAGCATGGCAAGGTGGAGAACGACATGAAACTTTTTTTAAATCGATTAAGCTGTGACAACCTGCACAACGACGAAGCGCCCTTCACAAAGTGTTTAAGGTTAACGTTTGAAAAGTGAAAAGAATTTTCACCAAATTCGCCACACAAGGCCAACCGCAAATGTTGTTGCAAGCGAAGGCTGAGTCCGAGTCTAAGGAGCTGAGAATAAGTCCCGAGCTGCATTTTACCTATGCAGCGGAAACTATTTTCAAAATCTGTCGAAAATTGTGCACTGGAAATAAGCCCCAGCACACGAATAAATGCAACCATGCGGTGCGGGGCCATTTGCCAGTCAAGTTTCTGGACCAAACTTCAACAAGCAACCCGCAAAAAGTGCAACTAAAAGCATGTCGATGCATAGCTACTCTTTGAAACGCATTCTCAGCATTTTTAACATTTAACAAACATAACTTTTTAGGTAAAACTTTTTATGTTTATATTCCAAATTTATATGGATTTCAGTAACAGTTCAGTCTCCTACTGTGCTCCTAACAGACTGTGAGTGTGGGAGAGAAAGGGGAAGAAAGGAAAGAAGATTCTTAGAGAAGAAAAGAAACAAGATCTATTTTCTACAGCTCAAAGACACTTGTTGACTTCATAACATGTGTCTTACCTTTGCAAATGAAGAACTCATATTAGTGTAACATGTTTGTTTAGCAGAGGCTGCAACTCTTTGGAGCAAGTGTATCAATAAAATGTAACGTTAAGCAACGGCAAGCTATTGGCGAAAGTGTAGCACAAAATTTTGCTGACTGCTGCCAGGGGCAGAAGAGACTCAAAGCCAAAATCGAAGCCCGTGCCTCCCCCGAAAATAACCAGCCACCCGTTCAATGCCTTTGGCTTAAGCGCCGCACTTCACTTAACTTTTTTTTTTTGGGGGGGGGCAAGGCAGGAGGGTAACATAGTCTCCAGTGTTTTGCTATTGGTCAAGTATGATTGGAATTTTATATGGCGCTGGTTCGAAGGACCTCGACGACGACGTCAAATGGCCAACACGTAGCAGCAGGAAGCAGGCAGCAGGCAGCAGGCAGGAGTCAGGAGGCAGGAGGCGAGTCAGCTCAAGTGTTTGACTTTTAGTTGGTTGGGTTTTTTGATTCGAGGGCTGCTTAAAAGCATTTTGCAGAGCATAGCAAATTGTTACTTGGTCTTTGCTCGTATTATTATTAATTTATGTTTGGCGTACTAGTTCGATCGAATCAATAAACTAGTCACGTTTACCAACAACCAGCATCGAGCATCGAGCATCTAGCAGGAAACAATGCCAGAACCGGAAACGCATCTACTTTGCTACAAACAAAAGACCATTCGCAATTTGTTGCCCCATCGAGAAGCAGGCGAAAAGAATGCTTAATTTATGTGCGCTTATCAAAATGGCGCTAATTGAAAATTAGCCTGTTATCATGCAATTATCTACAGACTCCCTCTCCCATCTCCCATCTCTCAGCCCATGTGGGCCGCCGTGGCGAAATTCAATTTCCACATCAGATAGATAAGCGGCCAAATGAAGCTCGCTATTCACTGGCGGAAGCACGAGCTTGGCTCCAGCTACTTCATATATGGGATATAAACGAGTATTTTGATTTGTGCGCCATCAGATCCATAGATAAACCTCACAGGAATTAAGACAAAGAGGGTGGGACCCCGCAGACTGCTTGACTCGTGCATGAGATGGGAATGGCGCGTAAAGTTAATAGACCATGGTACGTTAAATTTATGGCAAAATAACCGCAGTCTTTAGCTAAATCCTGTGCACGGGCAAGCAATGCGTGAATTGGTTGACAATGCGAGCATCCAAATGCAAAAGGGGTGGATTTTGCATATCTAAAATGTCGATTGGCAGAAAATTGAAAAACAAGAATGGGGCAGAAACTCGAACTACGCAAGCAACTGCATGCAACTGCAATTGTCTCTCTGCCATTCTTCTTTGATTATAATGTCTAAGGTAGAGAAATATTAAAAATTTCTTAATTAGTTATACGTGCACAGCAAATATCTATGGGGTAAACTATGCTTTATGTTGATTGTCAGAAAACTATAGAATTCAGCTGCAATGCGGTCGGTGCCTGACGAAAAGCTCCTGTGAATCGTCCACGTCAAAATTGTCATGCAATAAAAACTAATCAAATAAATAAATAAATAAATAAAGGAATAAAAACAACGCACAAATAGAGTGAGAAAAATGAACAGCAATTGCGAAATAAATGCCACAAACAATTGACAATAAACAACATGACGTACATACATACACATATATAAACATGCTCACACACATGCGTACACACACACACACACACACACGCACACACTCACACACGCACACACACATATAGAGAACAGTGGCATGCATGCGCCAGAGATATAAACAAAATTAAGAGAAACAAGAGCAAGAAAAAAAGGAAGGAAGATAGACAGAATGGAAAAAAACATCAGAGCAAATAATAAATAAACTACAGTTCATGTCATGTCAGCAAGAACAGGACCAACAAACTGCCAAAAATGGAATTGGAAAGGGAGCATATAAAAACAGAACAAAGAAAAACAAAAGAAATGAAACAAAACGAAACGAAATGAACGAAAAAAATATAAATGTATATCACAAGTGAAACTGCGGCGAGTTATACAGATGCGTGTAGTTAAATTAATGAGTTCTTTAAGTTGGGTAATTTATACAGGCTGGAAGAAATTGAAATAGGCTATATTTCTAACAGCAGATAAGAGAATTTCTCAAGGCTTACCTTTCTTTTCGCGTCTTTACAACACTGCCCAGATCGTGAACATTTGCAACACACAACTGCTATGATTGAATCCCAACAGCAACAACAACTACTGCATGTGGAGACATTTCTCTGGCTTATCGTGGGTGCAAAACTGTTCACATTGCATTTTCATAACTACCCCGTTTTCCCGCACCTGGCCGAGCAACAGTTTTAGCACCGCTTTGACTCCAATAATCCGTATGGAGCTGCGGGGGTTCGCTTTCATCAAACTCAAAAATGTCAGACAATCGCCAGGAGATGGGCTTTGGCTGCCGTTTGATTTCGGATTGCTTTGGCACATGCAACAGGAATGCGCATGGGAAGGAAGAACCTTTGCCCATTGCACTTTACTATACGGTTCGCATATGTGTTCCCATTTTATATGGAGCCAGAGCTCTGTTATTGCAATATTGGTAAAAGCCGTCGGTGATGATGACACGACTTCAACGCGCGAGCAGCTTCAACTCAATTATCAAACTTTGGATGCCAATTCCAGTTAGTTCAGCCGTCGGTCGTCGGTCGTCAGTCGTCCGTCGTCAGTCGTCAGTTCAGCTATTCACTCATCCGGCCTCCGGTACTCACACGTGCTGGCATATTTTTCGAATAAACAAGCACCGTGCCGCGAGTACTCAGAGACGGGAGTCTGATGTTGCCAGTCTGGAGTTGGGAGTCCGCACAAGCGGCAAACGGAAATGGATTTTTGATTGAGTGCACAATAAAATGTGAAATGCATTTTACAGCTGAAAAACAGGCAACAAAAACGCACACAAATATTGCGCGGCATCGACTGAAACCGGAGTTTAGCCATATATACGAGTACTCCCAATACTTATCCATATATACATATACATATTTATACATATATATATATACATATATATATATATGTGTGCATATGCGTATTTATTTTATATCTTTCTTTTTGGCTCTGTCCGAAATTGTTGCAATTGAAATGAAACTGGATGTGCGGCATTATTGCAAATTGAGCGGCGAACCAAAGCGTTTGCCCTTTTATTTCCCCCCATCCAAACCACGTCGGACCCCCCCTTACCCTGCCGTACCCCGCTGTACCGCTGCAAACCATTTTAATTTGCGCTCAAAGTTGGGATTTATTTGCTTTGGCTTCCATATTGATACCGCCTTCATGAAAGTCAATTTATTTCATTATAAAGTGCATAGGTTTTTTGGATCGCATCTCTCGTTCTTTATTTGCCCCTCTTTTTTATGGTGCATATTTGGCCAAATTTATTGGCCTCATGGCTAACAAATTGCGAACACAATGTCGAAAAATTATTGCCCCGACGTCGTCGTCAACGTCATCGTAAATGCAATAAAAAACAAGCAAATATTTCAAGCTTCAAACTGCCGCAGCTAATACCCTTAGATTGGCATTCATCAAACAAATTCCAACACCATGAACTTGATGGTCGAGTGCATCTTCGTCCACACATGCTGGAAGCTAGCCCATTAACTTGGTTAACTCCGAACATAATGTATTAACTGATGAATATTTTTACACTAGAATGGTCCAATTTGACTTATCTTGCAATAACTCTTCTAAGTTAACTTTTCAGACCTTATTGTAGGAAAATTATAATACCCTCTATTAGAGAATATTTTGTGCATTTCTAATGGGATATCTATAAAGCGCAAAACGGAAGCTGTAAACTGTGAAGTAAAAGGTCGAATAAAAGGGCAGTCAAATTCTCTGCTATTTGGATTATTGAACTCCAAATAAATTGATGAATGTGACGAATCGAATACTTAATAAAACAAAGATAAATGCAAGTTAAAAAAAGATTTATAAATGCATTACTTGCGCAAGAGCTAATTAAAAGCTATGAGTGTGACAGAGTACAAAATGGATAACTTGTTTTCTTAATTGGAAAATATAAAAAGTTAATTGGGGAAATGAAGTACAATCAATAAAATGTATGACTAGCACAATTTTGTTGCCAGTTTTTAAATGGACTTTAAAACGAATTTCAAATATTAATAACATAATATGCTTTTCAATCCTGGCTTAAGAAGCAGCTTCTGAAAGACTTTGACTGTGAATGTATTTGAGCCAAGCTCAACCAAACATCTCAAGCGTATGCTGCAGTAGGGTATCCAGGCAAACGTTCATGCTGGCGAAATATTGGTCCTGCTTAACATAAAAGTAAGTCAACAGCAGACAGCAGACGAGAAGCGAATAAGAGTCAATGCTTTTGGCATTCAGTCAGTCACATGCACAAACGTTGCCAATTTCAATATACATACATATGTATTTGCCTATGGCCAAATTGTGTTGCCAACTGGTTCGGCAAGGACTCGCAGGACATGCGTCTGGCTGAGCTATCAATGACCGAGACTGGCTTCCAAAATTCGGTCTAGACGTTGTCTAATGACAAACGCAAACCACAAAAGACGATGACTGAAGATGTTATGCAAGTCAGTCAGAGCCAAGTCAAATGGAAAGGCCCTGCCCTAGTCCTGGCCCGTATTGGCCTCCGTCTTGGCCTCTGTGCTCTGTGCTCCGTGCTCCTTGCTGACAGTCAATGCAAAATAAATAAACTCAACTTTAAATAAAACTCATCGATGGTTGTGGCTGTCTCTCTGCACTGGCTCCGACTAATTCCTATTGACAAAGGCATCGAGGAAATTTTCCAGCTGCGCATCGAGGCACAGCCATTGAATGGCCAAGCACAAGAGATGATTCCAAATTCATAAAATGCAAGCAGAATGAACAAATAAAATGCCTGAAACGAGCACCAAAAAAAAAAGATTTGGCGCATCATCATTATTTATGCGGCCGGGTCATCAGAGTCCCCAAATAATAAAAAAAAACACACGCACACACACACACACACACAATCAATGACGACGCTGTTTAACTTTTGAAGCGAAATTTGCATGCCAGAGAAAAGACCATGATTACGATTTAGAAATTAATATGCGAATGAGCCAGAAAAAGAGAACTTCAACAATATATGTATGTTATATTCCCATCCAGTGAAATTTGTTTCTCCGCAAACTCTATTCGCTATAAAATAGAAATCTTTGCCCGAAAGCAGTTTTAGTATTATTTTTGAAACGAGCATGAAGCGGTCTCTTCATTTTCTCTGTGGAGGTGCGTTAAGTAAAATTTTAAGGCACAGAGAACTGTGATTATTGGTAAAAATAAAACACTTAATTGGACTTAATAAGTCTATATATGTATATGTGTATGTGAGTGGTGAACCGAGGGAAAAGAAGCGAACAAACAAAATAGTTTTATGCTACAATTTACACTAAGTTTTCGTTCACAAGTTACGAATTATATAGGGACCTATAAGGGATTTATACAAAGTTAAATAGAAGAATAGGTCAAAGAAACCTAGACCCCAAATTAAAACCGATCTCTGGGATAAGTCGAAGAAACCTTTTTCGTTTCTTGTGATTTGAAGAACAAGCTCGAAGCTGACGAGCCAATTTGTAGGGTTGGTAAAACCAAGTTTAAGGAGACGCTCTCACAAAAAGTACAAAGTAACAAACCCTAGAACTTTCAAGGAAAGGTGGCTCTAATAAATCAAGCCAGACATAAATCCATCTAATACCGAGAAGTACTTTGGGCATGCAGGAAAATGTCCAAAAATGGGGACAAGGCCAGCATTAGCGGACTCTAGCCGCGACTTTCGTTGTGAATGTGTTTACCAGAACCATCGAAAAATTCCACGACAAATGTCCCAGAGTGTTTTCGCGAAATCCCAAAACCGAACAGGAACGCCACAGAAGCCAACGTCGCGACGTGAACAGGATTTGAGCCGCGTTCAAATACTCGGCGCTAAGTTAAGGTAGCCGTAATTGAGGCTTAAGACTGGACACAGCCGGCGATGTGTTGGGAATAGTTTTGGGTACGGCAGCGGCAGTATCCCATGTCCCATGTTCCAGTCATAAAGCCATAAATAAACTGTGGAAATACCCAGACAGCCGTTGCGGAAAATATTCCGAATGAATACCGCCTGGATACGCTGTTTATGACCCACACGCGCCCGGGCACATGCACTAATGAGATGAACTACCTGGTGGGATATTGCAAATTCAAATGGGTGGCTACCTGCTTGCCATATAAGGAGGTCCTGTACAGGTCCTGGCATTAAACGCGCACGAATCGTTAAAGCGTCAACAGTTCAATATGAGCAGCTGCAATCTGGAAAAGAAATCTGAAAAGCAGCGTTTGAAGCAGCTTAAGAAACTCACCAAAGCCAAGCAGCAACAGGATAAAGTCAAGAAGCATACGAAGAAGCGTCTCAAGATGAAAACGCGTAACTATAGCTTCGACTATCAGCTGTTCCTATACCGCCAAGAGCTCCGGCGCGCCAATACGGACTTCTCCTATCTGCGTCTATCCCGTGCGAAGATCATGCTGACAGCCGAGCTAATAGCCAAGAATATTGGCAATTATAATAAAATGTGCAGCGTGGATGATCTCAAGATGCTCAGTCGCGAGGTGCAATTCAAGAAGCGACTCTGCAACCAGGTGGAGCGTCTAGAACAATTCCAGGAACTCGGGCTAACCGATGTGGTGCTCAATGGCAAGAAGACGGCGCTCTAGAGCGCTCCAGTTGGTCATGTGGTTTAGGCTAGGGCTGGGCATTAGCTTAAGTTGCTTTTATAGTTTAGTTTGTAATATTTTATCAAATAAAATATGGCATTAACATAGTTTTTCCTTGCGTCTTCTTGACCACTTTCAACCTATCAGCTGTGCTGCTCTGCAACACGCTCTGTGCGACCGAAGAGTTGGCGCAGAAAAATGTGAATCCCAATGATAGCGAAGAGGCGCATAAATTGGAGGCCCTGCTGGAGTCGACACGTACCAGCACAACCCCAAAACCCATCAGCAGCTCCACAACCAAACAACCAAGCACCTATGAAACCCATTTAGAGGACCATGAATATAATTTTAAAAACGATCGCCTGCCTGCGCTTACAGAGGACGAGTTCAACAGCTTGAGCCATGACGCCAATCCGCTGCATTTCCTCAAGCAGCTGACAGAGCCGCCGGCGGACACAACAGAGCCGCAGGTCGACCCAACTAAATCTCCTCCAGATCCAACTAAATCTCAAACAGAATCGACCCAGCCACAGGTAGCTAATACTTATGCTCATCTCACTTCCCACCAAAAGCATTTTTAGTTATTTACCTGCCCATTGTCATCGTTCTACTCTACTCTACTATCAATCTACTACTAAAAAGTTAATCACTTTTTCGTATCACAACTTCTTCACTCTCTCACTTTATGCAAATTGATTTTCTGATTTAAGATAACTTAAATAATTGTTTGCAATTTGTCAATTCCTTAGCTTTCTCTTTAAGAGTTATATACTTGTTTATTCACCCATACACACATCTATATCTACGCTCATCGATTAATTAGTTTAATAAATTAAAGCTCTTCATATACGAAAGTATCTGAACAACGCACAGCCCTTTGCGACCCATTTTATAAGGGAATAGGACGATAATTAAAAAGGAAATACCTATGTCTCATCACGTGAAGTGCAAGAAAGTACGGATCAGATTTGCATTGAAGCAAGAAACTTAAACTTGGAAACAGGACAAATATCAACTCTTTCTGTACATAAGAATCATCATTCATCATTTAATATATATATTTATTCGGATCCCTCTCAAAGCGAGATAACATCAATTTTTCGATCTGTTTAGAATACTAAATCCGAATCGATTCCTGGCACACCAATCTACATAACCATACCGATCTATATCAATACCTCTGGCAAAATGCCGATCAGCTTGACCATTGGCGATCAGGAACTGCCGCTGCAAAGACGCAGTCCTGCGCAGAAGAAGAACCACTCCACCAAGTCGCCCAACTCGTATTTCAATCGTTTGCTGGAGAAAATTGAGCCACCCAAGCGGCGTACAACCAATCGACATCGCAGCCAGAGCCGCAGCAAGATCCAAGCTCTGAAGGAGCGCAATGCCTCACAGCTCTATAAGAAGCTAAGCGCAGCCAAGAGTGCGGAGTGAGCAGAGCGAACTAAAGGAGTTTTAGTTCAAGGAATTTCGTGTATTTGCACATTTTTACAGCTAACAATAAATAGTTAAAATAAATAGTTTGAGGTATTTGCTGGGAACTCCTAGACTGCATTGCTAGCAATTGCTGGCTCCGCTGGCTGGGCCGTATTTTCGACAGGAGCTGCAGTTACAGCTGCAGCCACCTCGGATTGCTTTTCGGGCTGCGTCTCTGGCGTCTCGGGCTTTTTGTTGTCCTCCTCCTCCGTGACAGTTGCGGCGGTGGCAGCAGCTGCTGCTGGTGGCTCCTCCTCATCGTCATCGGCAGCATCAATAACCTGCTCGATGGTTTGCTGTATAAAGTGCTCGAACAGCTGGAAATACTGCAGGGCATTGTTGGCCACCTGCTCCGTGGGCAACTCCGCGGTGACCTTTTTGAGTGCATCACGTATTAGGACGAGCACCGGCTTACGGGTGGTTGTTACTGAGCTGGTGGTGGGAATGGTTGTGGCGCTCTCAGCGATTTGCTCAACAGTAGCGGGGACGGCGGGTGATGCGGGTTCTGCGGATGCTGCAGGAGCAGCTTCAGCTACACCTTCAGCTGTTTCCTTGGCAGGTTCCTCGACAGCCTCGCGGCGTCTTCGGATAAACGAGGCATCATCATCGTCGGCTTCTTCATCATCGTCTTCCTGCTTTTTCTCCACCTCATCCTCATCATCGTCATCGTCCTCAGCATCGCTGTCCGCGCTGGAATTTTGTGCCTCCTCGGCTTTTCTCAGAGCTGAAAAATCACCGTCCTGGACCAGTTCGTACTCCACTCTGGCGGGGGCGGCGCTCACAGCAATGGCCAAGGTGAGCAATGCAGCTGTGAGGGATTAACAAAAATGATTTTAAGCGCTCGGAATTCTACTAGCTGGAACTTACCCAACGTCAGGTAGATGTGCTTAACCATATTTGTTGCTTATTTTGGCTAATCCTTATGGCTCGGTACGGGAACGGGCACAGTTGACTTTTGCAGTTTTGCGGTCTTTATGAGCGAATCCAGCGCTTTGCTTTCGCTTTTTATAGCCATGCGACGGCTGCGGTTTTGTCTAAAATGAAAGTATATACATAAGGCCTGGCCTGGCCTGGCCAGGCAGGCGCTGAGCGAGCTCTTTCAGTACTGGGGGGGTCTGGTCTCTGGGGCAGGCCAACATCCAAGCTGCCGCTTTTACTGCAACAAGCTCTCGGCGCTCTTTCTTTTTGCTTTATTTTTCTTTTTTTTTGTTTTTGTTTACCCCGTTTTTCTCCTCTTTTTTTGTCTGCCCAACAAAAGAAACCGAAATCATTTATTCAAAACTCGGTTTCTGGTCACTTCTTTCATAAATTTGTTTATTTATGCTCAAACTTTTGGCCATCCCGCGTCTGTTTGGCTTACGCATTAACAGCCATTTGCCAGTTGCGGGCGTTACGGGGCGAACTCTTCTCGCTGTCGTTGTTGTTGTTGTTGTTGTTATGGTCATATGCAAATATGTTTAGGTGCCACAAATATTATAATTTAAAAGAGATTTTAACTCACCTAATTGACTGATTTAATTTCTTTCGGCCATCAGTCATTGCTCTGCTCTGTCTAATTATGTAATTATTAGAGCCCATTTGATTGTTTAGCTCCCACAGCAGCGTGTGTTGTTGTCATTGTATTTGTTACATTTCGACGTCTTGAACTTTCTAATGCATTTTGAAAATTTAAAAACTTTTCCATAAAGCATAATTTGAAAATCAAACGCATCTGATAACAATGAAAGCAATACCTGATCACGAAGGGAATGAATCATACAGATGCGTTGCGGAGAAAGCAATTGATCAGCATAATCTGGTTTTGAGGTTTTTGAAACTGAAGCTAAATATAAAGCTGCTTGTGCACAGTTATCTCTCTCTGTAAACAATCTTTTTAGCTCCAATCACTTAAATAAATAAACTATAAATATAATTCAAATATGGCTCACTTATATACTTCAATATATCTAAAGAAGGTCTTAACTGGAGAGAGCACGGATTAGGTCAAAAATATCATCACATTTCTTTGTAAGTGATCGGATAGACCAGTCGATTTGCTCTTCTTCTTCCAAATTGTTTCGTTTCAAAGTTCGTTCGGGAATATTCTTAATAATGCAGATATAGGCTGGTAAAGAAAGTTAAGCAAATTGACGACTGCAGCTCAACTTTTGCCAGTAATTGGCACATAATTTAAAAATGTTCATCTAATCCCATCATCAATGAAGTATCTCAAATGGGATGCTTAGCAGCGCTGCGCTCGTATCGCACCAACAATAACATTTTCTAGATGGTGATAACAAGCCGCTTGATTGGATGATAATTTCAAATAAACAGACATACGGCGAGCTCCTGAGGCGAAAAGAATTGTGTGCGGCTGTAAAACGAGATCAGAAAACCTTTCGGATTGACCCAATTTTGAACCGGCTTTCGACACAAGCTGCCAGCTGCGATCGGGTGGGCGGGGACCAGCAAAGGTGGCTTAGGTGATAAACAGACAACCAGTTCGAGACCAACATTCTAGATGCTTAAAAGGGTATACAGGCACGTAGCATGCGCTGATATATGAAGACCACATGAGTTTGCATAAAAAATTTCACCAAAAACTAAGAAAAAAGTTAACTTTGCGTACTTTCGATGCAGACAAACAGAAACAGAAGAAAAAAGCATTGGAAGATTACCAAGAAAACCGGTAAAGGAAAAAAGAATACCCCGCCCAGCAGAGCGCAACCCAAAGCTAAGATACTTAAGAGGCCACACAACAGAAGATGCGATCAGTTATTGTCGGAGCGAGCCACAGTTAAGATCGTTCCAGTTGTTCAGCAAACAGAAACAAAGATGAGACCATACCAAGCTGCATGCATCGTAGGTAAGTTGGGCTAACCCATTGCCAGGTAGCGCCCAGTCTCTTTCACCTGCATTTCTCTGTTGCCAACTGTTGCAGTGGCTGCTCTGCTGCTGCTAGAACCTGCCAGCATTGAGGCCAAGCGCCGCAAGCACAAGGGCGACGATCACAGCGATTCGCACAAAACCAAGACAAAGACAAAGTGGTCCAGCTCAACGGATTTGGGTGCTGGTGTCAATGCCCAAGTTTCCACCGAGGAGCATGGCTACTATGTAAAGCGCACGTATTCGCCCCTAACAGGAGCCGATGGCAAGCGCAAGAGTCCGCCCTATTTGGCCATACCGATCGCCTGGTTCGGCAGTGACTCGACCAAAATCAAGGACTGTCAGCAGATCAGTAATTCGGGTGCCATCAACAGTGCTGCCCACGCGCTCAGCGAGGGTTTCCTGTGTGACGATGACTGTGAGGACGCCTACGAGCCCATCTGTGGAAAAACAACCAACGAGGTGGCCGTTTTCTACAACAAGTGCAAGCTGAATGTGGCCAAGTGTCGCACGCATGGACTGTGGACGGAACTGCCCTATGAGCAGTGCCAGCAAACTTATCCCAAGGAAACGGCCTATACCGGCAAGAAGTTTAAGTGTTCGCCCTTTTTCCGAGCCAATTCCACAGCTGCCACGCCCGCTGTACTTGCTGAGCCCGAAAACGACAAGGACAGCAAGGAAAGCAATGAAAGCAGCGAGGAGCAAAAGGATCATGACAAGAAAGAGAACCAGGCCAAGCCAATTAAAGAGGAGACCATTTCGGTGCCCCTGCAAGTGCTTGGAAAGCCCGTGAATAGCGTAGTCCCAGTGCCAAGGCCTGTCGAAGGCATCGCCCTGCCCCCGTTGCCAGTCAAAGCAGCTGTAACACAAGCTTTCCCAGCCCAAGAACCACAAGCGGTTGGAGTCACTCAAATTACAGGTTCTGTGCCTGAAGCATTGGCTTCGACTGTGGTCCGGGGGGAGAAAAGCTCGGAGACAGCCAACGAGCAGGCTAAACCCAAGTCTGATAAGGATAAACTTAAATATGTGGTATCTTAATCAACTAGTATCTTAACTTATTTTAGTAGTAAATAAAGACAGCAAAAACTCTTTTGTTAAACAAAATCAAATTTATTCCAGGCCATTTGTTTGTTTTTTGAAATCTGATCATGTATTAACCGCTCTAAAGGGAAATGTTTGGTTTTATTAAACAAACTGATCTCTGGCAGTTATATATAACAATAATCAATATATGTTGGTCCTTAAAGCGACTAATCTTTCCGAGTCACCTACGATATTTTTTAGAGGAATATATCAATTTCTCCAAAAGTCAAAGTATTTAATTACTTGAGCTGCAGATCTGAAGCATTCTAGGATATTCATTTTATTTCCATACCATGATTGAATTTCTCAAAAAGTTAACCTATGAATACATAATTTGGAAATTCATTTGGAAAATTTAATATAAGATATTCTTTTGTATCTTATACATATATCAGATCTGTCAATCAACTTTAAAAATTATCTTAATTGCCTTTTATTAAACCATAAACATTGGAAGAACCCTCAACAGAAGGAAGCATCTCCGTCCCCATAAAATGTAAAAATTCTTGTTCAGCATCAGCAGCAATAGTCGAGTCGGGTCGAGCCATGTCCGTCTGTCTGTCCGTACCAAATTTTGCAGGTATCTTCTAGAATAACATATATATTTTGAAAATGTATTTCTTTAATTTTCGTATGTTTCCTTACGGCATTCAATGCTTGCATTCAAATGCTCATGCACCGCTTGATCTTTCTCTTTTTAATTTAAAACAATCAGAAAATGCCAAGAAATTTCTTATAGAAATCTTTTATCATGCATTTAATGATGAAACGTGGGCGGGCTTACTAGTCCCTTGGGGATAGAAAGACCACAAAATGCATTGGGTTTGCCCATCTTAAAAAAATTTTAATATGTCATCTGCATATATATGTGCAGTTCATTGAACTGTCAAACAAGTTCTATAGTAGTTTTATAGACTGATTGACAGCAACAGATACCAACAATTCAAAAGATCAGAAAACAATAAAATCCCAAAACTTAAACATCGTTGATTGAGCGTGAGATGCAGCCGGTCGTCCCACGGGCAACCTATAAAAGATGCGACAAATGCATCCACCGCGAACAGAAGCCAAGCGACTGCAATGGCAAACGGAACCTGCACACTTGGTGCCTCCAGGTGGCTGCTGCTGCTGCTGCTGTTAGGCGGAGGTGAGTTAACGTAACCCAACCGAAGGCGCCACAACTCAAGAGATGTCTCTCTTAGCGGTCCTCAATATTCAAGCGGCGCCCACTGATTCGGAAAGTGCTGCAACGTCTGAAGAACCGCTTGCTGAATCACGTTCCCAGAAACAGGATCAGGACGTTTTGGATATCGATGATGACTTAGATGGGCGCAGTGCATATGTCAATAATCAGTTCGTGCCCAGTGAACCCGTCGAGCTGGTAGATGATGAACAGAATGCGCCACTCTATGAAATACTACAAAAGCAAATGGAGCAAGTGCTTGCAGCTACTGGCCCTGATGTGCCCATCTATGAGGATGAGAAATCGAAGCGGCAGCGCGTTCAGCATCCGCCCAACAAACCACTTTTCACTAACAACGCAGCAGACGCGGATGACGACTATGTGGACGAGGCTGCACAAGAGCCGGAGCAGGGCTTTGGAGAGGCAGAGAAGCCAGACGCAGCCACTGGAGAGGAGTTGCCCGATGCAGGCTATCAGGTTCCACCACTGAGTGCCAGCAGCTCTAAGCCAACGATTAGCATAACAACGCAGTCTCCGAGCAGCAGCACCACCACCACCATACGAAATCGTCCCCAGCGCAGGCGCACCACCACGTTTATACCAAGGACCACTCGATCCAAAGCCGCCACACCAGCAAAACCGATAGTCACAACGCAAAGCCCAGTCAATCACACAGAAATAACAACTAGCACCACCACGGCAATCCCTCCTGCAGCGAGCCAGAAGCCCCGACCACACACTAAGCCGATTCCCAGTGGAATTCTGCCATACGATCCGCAAATCTACCAGCACAAGCGGCGCATTATTTTCAAAACCATCTCGACAGGCTCACAGTTCGTCAACTCTCCCATAGGTGATCTTATGATTAAATTCTCTATAGGTTTTGCCAAGCCTGCCCCAGGCGTGGCCACGCCATCTAACGAGGCAATACGCGCTCTGTCCCAAAACTTGCTGCGTAACATAGAATTACAAAAGCTGAAAAGAATGAATAAAATACAAAGGGATTAATTAATTTTGCTACATTAGTATAACATTCTTTAAACGTGCATTCGAAAATCTTAAAAAAACTAACAAAGTCAGTGGGGTATTTCACAAGGTGGCATCTTAAAGGGTAGATAAAAACCAAAATATTTGAAAGCAGCAATTCAAAGTCATTCGAAATATTCTACCAACATAGTTGAAGAGCTAAAATTTAAATAACAAATGTATGTTAGTATTCAGTTGCCACTATGATTACACTTTTAGTTAACAAATTTCGTATATCTTTCTCTTAGTATCTTATCTATCTATCTTAGTATCCTCCTCCATACTCTTAAGCTTGAAATAGTTGTTTTAGGTGCACAAGAAACATTTTTTTTAGCTGCCTGATATGTATTAGATGAAGGTTAGGCTGGCTTGTATTCTCAACTTGCAACTCAATATGAGATATAGATGTCAAACTTTTCGGTATAATATCAGCCTTACCTTTTACAAACATAAATATTTTAGAATATAACAATTGTTAGTTACACGAATGTGGTTTTTCTTAAGCTAAGAGTAGGATTACCAGTGCAATTGCCCTAATCATTTTGTTCGAGTCTATGGTTTGCATTACATACATTAAAGTCAGTTTGTTTGCTTTGAGCTTGAAGCATTACAAAAATAGGCGCTCTTTTGTATACAAGGAAACATTTCAGAGTGTCCAATATTTAGGCAGAGTCGCTCCTAGCGCACCGGCCAAAACTTGAGAGCCAGCAGTGGCATGGTAACACCAATGACTATGGTAGAGATAAGATTGACGCTGTGGTTGTCCAGGATGCGCAATCCACTAACATGACGCACACCTTTGCCGGGCGCATCCACAATCTTACCATGTGCATTAATGCCAGAAAACTGCAACAATCCACCCAGTACTGAGTCCAGCAGCGAGCCAAAGAGTCCCGCTAAGCCGCCAAAAAAGATGATAGGCCACTGCGGGGGGCTGACGAGCAGCATTTTGGTCTCAACCGTATAGCGGACGGTGGCAAAATAGGCAAAGCCAACGAGCAAGCCGCCCAGCAGGCTTACCACAATGCCAATGAACGATACTCCACCATTTGTGCCACGTGGCACGCGTCGCCAGCTGATGATGGAGATGGGATCGCTTGTGGAAAGCACACTGCCCAACTCACTGCTCCACGTATCACCATTGCAACAGGCAAATGCGCTCATCACGGCAATGCCCAACCAGCTTGAGCGATACTCCTTGGCGAAGTCAATGGAACGCTCTCCACTGCCGCAGTCAATCAGGTAGAGCAATGCCAGCTGCGTGGCCATGCCTCCATTGCACAGCACTTGTACCCAATTGCGTTGTCCTTCGCCTTCCTTGAAGTCGTCCTCGAATTTGCGTTTCAATTGCGCACGAAACTTGGTGGCACGTGATGAGCTAAAGAAGAAGACTACCAGACTGGCGAAAAACGGATGACTCGCTATGGACAGCGTGAACGCAACAACCACGCCCAAAGCGGCGCCCGATTTGCTTACCGAGCGGCGACGCAGCGCTACAGTCATCAACGCCAGCGGCGCCAATGTAGAAAATAACCAACGAGTCGGCGCTATGACCAAAGGCTCTGGCAAAAAATCCAAATGTATTCGGCTTATCAGGAAATGGAATCAATTTTTACCTTCAAAGTCGTAGCTCCAGAATTTTGAGAATGCCACGTTGCCCAACCACATGAATATGGAGATAGGTATGGAAAGTCCACAGAATAACAAAGGCATCCAGTCGCCGTTGGCCATTGTGTTTGTTAAATTATATTTTTTTAGGCGAAATGAATTTTTATTCAAACGTAAACAAAAAAGTGACCAATTTTCGAACAGTGTGGCCAAGCTTTAGTATTTAACTAACCAATTGAGTAGAAATACTAAAGAACAGTGTGGCAAGCTGGTATTATAAATGCGTACATTACAGGGTGTATCAAGTACAATTAAAATATTTTGCGCCAATAAACACAACCGTTTGTGTATTACGTTGTAAACTTTAAAAGCTATGCTTGCCAAGGCCAAATCTTTACTAAAATGTATACACATTTTCTGGTTTTTTTATTTTCATATTAATGCAATATTGCAAAGATATAAACATAAATAAGCCTGGGGTCATAATAACACTTCATTACTGTCATTTTTAACATACAAAGCTGAACAAATTGAAATCCATTTTAATTTATTGATGCTCCAAATAGATATTTTTGGATGCATGCAAATTTATTTCAATAGGCCTAGGCAATTAGTTATTAATGAAAAGTTTGCTTCTTGTTGATCTTATCAAACTAGGTTGCTTCGGCTCTCTGAGTGCGTTTTAATTAAGAATATTGCTACCCTTGAAACAAACTTAACAAACGCTCAAGCCTTAAATTCGATTTATATACTAACGGGCACTTCCCGGCTTTGCCCGGGACAAGTTTTTTTTTTATTTTCAAATTTTATGCATCACTTTCCCAATTTGCACTCCCATTCCCAGATTTGAATCCATAAGTATAAAAAGGGTTTAAATTAGTTCTGAAATCAATTCTTTTTCGCCCGCGCAACTCCGAAATTCTTGAAAAATATGTCGATTTGGACTCGCAAAGATCCCAACTCTAGAATTCTTGGATGAATGAACGCTTAGTTGTAGTCCGTGCAGATCCAAATTGGAGTATTATTTCAGTGCTCTTAGTGCTCATTATGCTTAAAACAAGAGGAAGTTTCTATACTATGTCCCCTTGCCAGAAGAGGACAAACTCTATTCGAATATAATTTATATGTGTATGTATGGTTCAATACTCGAATACAAATAAATAAATTTCAAACAATTTTGGTGACAGATAAGAAAAATTCGAGCTTAATATTGGAATGCTTAGCGATACTAGTAAGCTCTATTTATAGATATGACAATGCTGCTAAGGAAACACAGAGGTTATCAAGCGCAAAATGCTTCCGCTAAAGATCATTAAAAAAAATCCAAAACAAAACATAGCCGCAGATCTAAGTGTCTACCCAAGGCAAGGGACGGACAATTGCAACATACAGATCACGAAACCACATGCATATTTAATGAGCCGGCCGGGGGGACACACTTGAAAATGGAAGAGTATAAAGAAGAAGAAGAAGCGGAAAAAGTGTTAGTATCCAAGATATACACAATTGAGTATCTTTATATGCTAATAAATGGCCACACATTTCCCTAAAATGGGTCAAAAGTCTCTTCCCCATCTGCGACGATGTTGTAACCGAGACGCATTCAATGGGGCGCCCCAAACCAAGTGATCGATTGACACGATCAAAGTGTTGATATGTAATGGAATAGACATAGACTCAAGCGAATAGCACTGACGACGCGGCCCAGCCTTAAGTGGTTCGTCTCTGTGCTCTGTGTGTGCTCTGTGTGTGCTCGGTGTGTGTGTGTAGTTGTACATGCGATAAGGCAGAGTCAGAGCCGGGCGTAGAAGTGCTGTCAGTGTCTGGGTGTTAATCCTAAATACATATTCATTCTGTCACATGCAAATGTATTGAAATTGCTTGCTTTCAATGAATTTAGCTCCAGCTTGAGAACTTTACGTCTCCATGCTCTGGCGTCGTTACGTTATTCGCAATCCAGCAGTTGTCGCGTTCGGCTGCAGATCGGAACTTAAATTTGGAACCTACACGCAAGGCGAAGAAGTATGTGTGAATAAATAGCATATTGTGGAATACTTACAAAACTTTAAGCAAAAAAGGATATGTGAATACGAGTTAAACTCTCTATGAGATATCGGATTATAAATAAGCGAATCAGACAAGTGAATGAAATCATTATATATTATCACTGCATTAACTGTGTCAAGGATAAGCTGATAAAAGCCACTTGCCAAATGATTCAACGATTATTTCATGTATATATATACAATTACTTTAATCGCAGAAGGATATAAGACTTTCATCCTTTTAACTTAAAATTCGGTGTTTAAATGCAAATATTCAAGCGAATTCGATATTAAATTTGAGGTTAATAAAAGGTGAAAGTGTGCAACATTCGAACTTTATAAAAGTGGAACTTCTGTAAAACAATTTTGATCCTGATTTTTCAAGAGAGACCAAAAATGATGAAAACATGAAACATTTCAATTATTTGGATAACAATTGTGCTTGCTTATAAGATTCGGAATCAAAAAATACGTATCGATTGAAATTCTTAAAAACTATACTCGCATTTATAAGAATATTTGCCAGCACATAGTATTACGTCATACCACAAGTCTTAATTAAGTTCAACAACTATAGTTTTATAGTTTATATTTGATTTGATGTTTTTTTTTGGCATTTGCGTACTCATTTTAACAAAGTGTCTTTGGTGATAACCCCTTGTGGCAGATACTGAGAGGAGCAACGATCTCCGCCTGAAGGAGAAATCGAGAACTATTAAAAAATTATAAAAAAATCATATGTATATATACACACATATTAATCAAGAAACTGTGTTGATAATACGATTCAATTTCAATTTACAGTTTGCTGGGTCTATTCTCTTCGAGCACGCGTTTCCATTGGATTCAAATTAGATTTATTGAAATGTTGCCCTTTCGATGGGGCCTGCTGCTTGGCATGGTGGTGCTCATCGCATACACAAATGGAGCGGCCATAGTAAGTGTCAAAATTGTTAATGAAACTTGATGAATTAAATTAAGTGTATGATGGAGAGAGAACATTTTATTGAAATTATTCGTGAATGTAATAGTTCAATGCACATGAACTCGGCCCAAATAAGTTAGATAAGAACGGAACGTTTGTAGACTTGTGACCAAGGTCAGTTTTAGAAACAGAATGAGCTCAAACACCGACTAAACGATTGAGATTGGGCTGACATTAGCATTGAACTTAATTATTCAAATTGATTATCAACAACAGGATCAATCATCTATGGATGAAGATGCCGAGCTGAATCCCCTGACTGAATTAGAGCGAACCAAAAGAAGCGGCAGAGGCTAGTAAGAAGCCAAATAATGTAACACTTAATAAGAGATCTGTGAAAATAATATATATCACTTGCAGTGTCCGTGGACAAACACAGTCTCAGTACTTAAACTTTGGCAAACCCGAACAGGATGGCAAGGCTGAGGCGGAGGCTACTGAGAGTGGTTCGCGTTCAACTGTTTGTAAGACAGATATTGTATATATATTGCTTATCCGGATATATCTCTAACCCGATAAATTCTGCAGCTGGTAGCCATGGCATGGGACAAGCCCAGAGTCAATTCTCCGGTGGAGATTGTAGTGAATGCTCCGGATATCATGCAGAATACCCAAGTACGGGTGGCGCAGCTGTGTATCCAAGTGGTCCCAGCGTCGAAGGTGCCTCTTCTCTTATTCCAGGTCGCATCGGCAGACCTGATGCTATAATTAGTCTACCAGGCTCTGGTGAGTTTTTTGGAAAACACAATTAAAAGCCATTGAAGTAACATTAATGGAATTATCGTAAAAGGAGGATCTGGTGCTGGTCAGCCTGGCTTTGGAACACAGCCAGGAGGTTATAATCAGTTTGGCATTGGTGGTGGACAGCCGGGTTACGGAATAGATGGGCAACCCGCAACTGGAACGAGACGCCCAGGTGCTCAGCATGGAGCAACTGGACAGCCCGGTATTCAACCTGGAGCAGGAGGCCAACCCGGCGCTCAACCTGGAATAGGAGGCAGTCAACCCGGCTATGGAATCGGAGGGCAACCCGGGACAGATATTGGAGTCAGGAGACAACCTGGTGTTCAGCCTGAATCTCATGGCATTCAGCCCGGTTACGGAACCGGAGCACAGCCTGGAAGCGGTGGAAGCCAGCCAGGCTACGGAACTCAATATGGGGCAGGTGGACAACCCGGAACTGACGCTAGTCAGCCCGGCTATGGTACCAAACCAGGAAGAAGTGGACAGCCGGAAATCGGTGGCGTTCAACCTGGATACGGAACTCAGCCTGGATCAAGAGGACAGCCAGGATTAAGTCAGCTTGGCTATGGAACCCAACCAGGAATAGGTGGACATGGGGCAGCAGGACAACCCGGAGCTGACGCTAGTCAACCCGGCTATGGTACCCAACCAGGAACTAGTGGACAGCCGGGAATCGGTGGCATTCAACCTGGATACGGTACTCAGCCTGGACTGCCTGGCATTGGCGGTGGTCAGCCTGGATATGGTACTCAGCCTGGAGTAGGAGTACAGCCGGGAATTGGCGGTGGGCAACCTGGAACTAGCAGTGGTCAGCCTGGTTATGGATCTCAGCCTGGAGCAGGGGGACAGCCAGGAAGTGTAGGTGTTCAGCCAGGATACGGCACTCAACCTGGAGTAGGAACTCAGCCTGGAAGTGGTGGCGGTCAGACTGGATATGATACCCAACCAGGCATAAGAGGACAGCCTGGAATTGGCAGCGGCCAGCCTGGTTACGGTGGTCAGCCTGGTTACGGTACTCAGCCTGGAGGAGGAATCCAGCCGGGAATTGGCGGTGGGCAACCTGGAATTAGTAGTGGTCAGCCTAGCTATGGTGCCCAACCTGGAGCAGGCGGACAGCCAGGAATCGGAGGTGGTCAACCTGGATACGGGCCCCAACCTGGAGCAGGAGGACAGCCAGGCGTCGGAGTTGGTCAGCCTGGATACGGGGCACAACCTGGAGTAGGGGGACAGCCTGGAATCGGAGGTGGTCAGCCTGGATACGGATCTCAGCCAACAATCGGAAGTGGTCAACCTGGATACGGAGCACACCCTGGCTATGGAATTCAAGCTGGAGCAGGTGGACAGCCCGGAATGGGAGGTGATCAGCTTAGATATGGAACTCAGCCTGGAGCTGGATCACAAACTGGAATAGGCGGTGGACAGCCTGGTTACGGAACTCAACCTGGAGCAGAGTTACAACCTGGATTTGGCGGTATTCAGCCTGCATACGGTGCTCAGCCTGGAGTTGGAGTAGGGCAGCCTGGAATTAGCGTTGGTCAGCCTGGCTATGGTGTTCAACCTGGAGCAGGGAGACAGCCAGGAATCGGAGGTAGTCAACCTGGATACGGGCCCCAACCTGGAGCAGGAGGACAGCCAGGAATCGGAGGTGGTCAGCCTGGATACGGGCCCCAACCTGGAGCAGGAATTGGAGGTGGTCAGCCTGGATATGGAACTCAACTTGGACCAGGAAAACATCCTAGAATTGGTGGGGATCAGATTGGATATGGAACTTTGCCAGGAGCAGGGCAATCAGGAATTGGAGGTGGTCAGCCTGGATACGGATCTCAGCCAACAATCGGTAGTGGTCAATCTGGATACGGAGCACAGCCTGGAGTTGGAGGACAAACTGGAACTGGCGGACAGCCTGGCTATGGTGCTCGACTGGGAGTTGGTGAACAGCCGGGAATTAGCGGTGGATACGGGACGCAACTTGGTGCAGGAGGGCAGCCCGGTATTGGAGATAGCCAGTCCCGCTATGTAACCCAACCAGGAATTAGAGGACAACCAGGAACTGGCGGTGAATACGGAACGCAACCTGGTGCAGGAGGACAGCCCGGTATTGGAAGTAGTCAGCCGGGCTATGGTGCGCAACCAGGAGTTGGGGGACAACCTGGAATTGCCGGTGGATACGGAACTCAGCCGGGAGCAGGAGGACAGCCCGGTATTGGAAGTAGTCAGCCGGGCTACGGTACGCAATCAGGAGTTGGGGGACAACCTGGAATTGCCGGTGGATACGGAACTCAGCCGGGAGCAGGAGGACAGGCAGGTATTGGAGGTAGTCAGCCGGGCTATGGTACGCAACCAGGAGTTGGGGGACAACCTGGAATTGCCGGTGGATACGGAACTCAGCCGGGAGCAGGAGGACAGCCCGGTATTGGAAGTAGTCAGCCGGGCTATGGTACGCAACCAGGAGTTGGGGGACAACCTGGAATTGCCGGTGGATACGGAACTCAGCCGGGAGCAGGAGGCCAGCCCGGTATTGGAAGTAGTCAGCCGGGCTATGGTACGCAACCAGGAGTTGGGGGACAACCTGGAACTGCCGGTGGATACGGAACTCAGCCGGGAGCAGGAGGACAGCCCGGTATTGGAGGTAGTCAGCCGGGCTATGGTACTCAACCAGGAGCGGGGGGACAGCCTGGAATCACCGGTGGATACGGAACACAACCTGGTGCAGGAGGACAGCCTGGTATTGGAGGTAGTCAGCCGGGCTATGGTTCGCAAACAGGAATTGCTGGACAGCCTGGAATTACCGGTGGATACGGAACACAACCTGGTGCATTAGGGCAGCCCGGTATTGGAGGTAGTCAGCCGGGCTATGATACTCAACCAGGAGCTGGGGGACAGCCTGGAATCACCGGTGGATACGGAACACAACCTGGTGCAGGAGGACAGCCCGGTATTGGAGGTAGTCAGTCGGGCTATGGTACTCAACCAGGAGCTGGGGGACAGCCTGGAATCGCCGGTGGATACGGAACACAACCTGGTGCATTAGGACAGCCCGGTATTGGAGGTAGTCAGCCGGGCTATGGTACTCAACCAGGAGTTGGGGGACAGCCTGGAATTGCCGGTGGATACGGAACTCAGCCGGGAGCAGGAGGACAGACAGGTGGTCAGGTTGGTTATGGATCCCAGCCTGGAACTGCTGGTACGCAAATTGGCTACGGAACTCAGCCAGGCATTGGAGGGCAGCCTGGAATAAGCGGAGGTCAGCTTGGAATTGGCAGCCAAATTGGTGGTCTGCCAGGAACAGTAAGTACTGCGCCTGGAGTTAGTGGTGGGCAATTTGCCTACGGAACTCAACCTGGCGTTGGAGCACAGTCTGGAGTTGGTGGTGGCCAAATTGGTGCTCCTGGACGTTACACAGATGCCGGAGCTGGCTTGGGATCGGCCATTGTACCTGGAGCTGCTGGCACTGGTGGTGTTGACGATGCCTTCTCGCAAGCTGAGTCCGCTATTGGCGACGGCCAAGCATCGGCTAGCGCCCAGGGCAAAAAGAATGGAGGTACTGCTAAGACGCAAGTCTCTGGCGCCTACAGCAAGGGCAGCTCGTTCAGCGCCAGCGCAATGACCTCTGACGCAGATCGTACTGCAAGCGCACAAGTGACAGGCAATGAAGATGGTGCAATGAGTCAGTCTCAGGGCTCTGGCGGTCCTTCCCAATCCCAAGCGCAAGTCCAACTTAATGGTAAGGATGGCGGCACTAAGGCTTCATCCCAGAGCGGCGGCATCATACACCAGAGCCAGAGCGAAGTGCAAGCTAATGATAAAGGCGGCCTGGCTGATGCACAATCTAGCGGACCAGGTCAAACTTCATCACAAGCACAAATCGGCTTCCGTCCTGGTCAGGATACTAGTTCAGCAGCTGCATCAGGCGGTGGTCAAGCGTCGGCACAGTCGGGCAGTCACTCAGGCCAGAGTCAGTCCCAGATACACGGCACATCCAGGTTAGCCTAATCGAGCTCCGCATTTGCCTAACTAAATTCATATATATCGCCGAACAGCTTTGGCGTCTCATATCATGGTGCCGCACAATCTGCATCGGGAACGAAGGAACAGGTGGCCACGTATCGCGAACAGAACAGGGAGCTATTTAATACAATTAGTCAGTTTGGCAACACTGGAAACGCGTAAGTCTTTAAACTTTCTATCATGTGAAGCAATAGCAAAGCAGATCAAATATTTAATTCTAGTGTTACCGATCGGGTTGACGCCGTCTTCAGCGGCCCAGCAATTGCTTCCGAATCTGATATACCAGAGATTCATCTGAAGTCCTCAAAGACAAGCAAAGAGGTCAGTGACAAAGGTGAAAGCAGTAAGTTGGGTCAACCACAACCCACAATAACCGATGATGAGGAAGCAGAGGATGACGAGGAACCGTATGATGAATATGACGAAGAGGATTACTACAACGAAAAGCCAGTGAAACTCGAAGAAAGTCCCCCAACTGCTAACCAGATCAAAAACCAGGAACCTGGCGCGGCACCAGCACCTGTGGCTGAACCTGTCACCTATAGACAATCGTCTCCCACTCAAAATCAGCAGGCGGTGGTAGCCAACCCGAACGCTGGTCAGTATAGGGTGGTGCAGAATCAAAACGGACGAGTTAATACATATCCCGTCCGCACCACCACCGAATCTGTGCCCAGTGGCTTCCGCGGCACGGTTAATGTGGAAAAGAAGTTTCATACAAAAGCACTAGAGCTGCACAACACTGACAAAAAGGTGGACATAAGTGCCGAGGACGACGACGCTAAGGTATCTAACGAGGGCGCCCACAAGCCACGCGCACCAGACAGCTATGTGACAGTCACCAAGTCAGTGACTGGCAGCATGGACAATTCAAAGAACCCGCCACAGGAGAACAAAAACTTCCAGTCAACATACTATACGAAGTCGTCGACGTGCGGCTACTTTACCTTCTCCTGCAATATTGTCTACGGTGCGAATGGACGCAGTAAAATCTGTCGTCCCAAGGCGCCATCAAATGGCAAGTGCTAAGCATGCCAACAGCAGTTCAATGGGGCTCAAATTGTAATCATCTATAGCTAACCACTAACCTGTTTGTATTTGACCCACTTAAACATTTAAGATTTTGCTAATAATTTAAGAGTCTTACTGCCATTTTATACTGCGTACATCAATTGAAATTGTAATTAATATTTAATAATAACCAACACACACTGCCGTGAAATGTTTGTCGAAAGACAAAAAGTATATTGTATAAATTAAGACTTAACTTTGGGGAAAAATAAGTTGCAGTATTAATAGTCATTTGCCTATACTACTTAATTATCTGATACAATTGTATCTGAAATTTTGAGTAAAAACTTACATTTTTAAATTAAGTTTTGCGGCATTGTCAACTAATCGGCCGCAGTCGGCCCGCAACGAAATATCGATGTATTCGAACTATCGTGGCGCAGATTGTATGCGACAAAATATCGACACTAAACATATGTACAACCACTAATCATAAAATATACAGTATTTTATGGTTAGTGGCATGACTGTTTGCTTCTTAAAAACTATCGTTTTTAAATTTAGCGCTGCCAACATATCGGATGTAGTCACTCCGATATCGAACTATCGTTGCGAACATTTTGTGCGACAGAAATATCGATACTAAAACACATGTGTGGCCTATCGGGCCGGCTTTTTGTTTTGTGTTGCCGAGCAACAACGACAATATTAAAAATTCATTCAATTTGTTGAATCCTTCCAAACAAATCGAAGCAACTGTCGACGAGAAGTCTGGAAAGTTAATTTGCCCCTAAGAGTAAATTATAAAATCGTTAAATCATGGGAGAAACTGAGAAAATTGAAGTACGCGACATAACACGCATCGAGCGCATTGGCGCCCATTCGCATATACGCGGCCTTGGACTGGATGATGTTCTAGAGGCACGTGCTGTATCCCAGGGCATGGTGGGACAAAAGGATGCACGACGTGCCGCCGGAGTTGTAGTTCAAATGGTACGAGAGGGAAAAATCGCTGGACGTTGTATTTTACTTGCAGGCGAGCCCAGCACTGGTAAGACAGCTATTGCAGTGGGCATGGCTCAGGCATTGGGCACTGAAACACCATTTACAAGCATGTCTGGATCCGAGATTTACTCTTTGGAGATGAGCAAAACGGAGGCGCTGTCGCAAGCACTACGCAAAAGCATCGGTGTGCGTATCAAGGAAGAAACCGAGATTATAGAGGGCGAAGTCGTCGAAATTCAAATTGAACGCCCCGCAACGGGCACCGGACAAAAGGTGGGCAAAGTCACACTTAAAACCACAGAAATGGAAACCAACTACGATCTGGGCAACAAAATCATCGAATGTTTCATGAAAGAGAAGATTCAGGCCGGCGACGTCATAACCATAGACAAAGCTTCTGGCAAAGTGAACAAGCTGGGTCGCAGCTTTACACGCGCTCGCGACTACGATGCCACTGGAGCACAGACACGTTTTGTGCAGTGCCCCGAGGGGGAGTTGCAGAAGCGCAAGGAAGTGGTGCACACAGTTACGCTCCACGAGATCGATGTGATCAACAGTCGCACTCATGGCTTTTTGGCCCTGTTTTCGGGGGATACAGGCGAAATCAAGCAGGAGGTGCGTGATCAGATCAATAACAAGGTACTGGAGTGGCGTGAGGAGGGCAAAGCCGAGATAAATCCAGGCGTCCTTTTCATTGACGAAGTGCACATGCTGGACATCGAGTGCTTCTCATATCTGAATCGCGCCCTAGAGTCGGATATGGCACCAGTCGTAGTTATGGCCACCAATCGCGGCATAACTCGAATTCGCGGCACCAACTACCGCAGTCCACATGGCATACCCATCGATCTGCTGGATCGCATGATTATCATACGCACCGTTCCATACACTGAAAAGGAGGTCAAGGAGATACTCAAGATACGCTGCGAAGAGGAGGACTGCATCATGCATCCCGACGCTTTGACCATTCTTACACGCATCGCCACCGATACAAGTCTGCGCTATGCCATACAATTGATAACCACGGCCAATTTAGTTTGTCGTCGTCGCAAGGCAACCGAAGTGAACACGGAGGATGTGAAAAAGGTTTACTCTCTATTTCTAGATGAGAATCGCTCGAGTAAAATACTAAAGGAGTACCAGGATGATTACATGTTTAGCGAGATCAGTGAGCATGAGGAGGAAGTCGCAGCTGTTGCTGGTGGAGGGGCCAAGCGCCGTTTAGACACCGGAGATGGCGATGCGCAAGCCATGGAGCATTAGTTTGTAATCGCCAGTAACTCGCACATTCATCATTTACTAAATAACAAAAATAAATATGTTTACGTAATGCACTGTATCTAAAACGTGAAATGCTACTTTTCATTATTGTATACTTGATTTATAGAGCATCATTCTCTTTCATATGTTGATGAAATTTGATAAGTAAGCGCAATTCAAACTACGCAAGACAGCCCGCAAATATTGAGACAAGCAGACATGTTCTCTTAATAGGTTCTGTCCTAGCCAGATCCTTAAAGATTTGGCCGAGTTATAACAGAAAACAAATGTTTGACCCATTTAAAAAAAAAATTATGATGCTATCGCTGCCATTTTTGTCAAATATAATTTTTGTAATGCCAATCAATAGAATTGATCCGCACAAGTTTAAAATGTATCCAAATTGAAACAGACATCTGTAACTATATGTGTACTTAAATATGTGCTGGTTTCTGCTATCGGCATACACATTTAAATCAAAGCCTCCTTAGATTTTGGCTACTTATTTGATAAAACAAATTCCGAGGAAGGCAACTATTAACATAAATAAGCTAAATAATATATACATACTGGCCGCTGCTTAAATATGATAAAATAACAAAGTGTTCAATTCAAATGACTTGAGCGGACGCAGGAACCGGCGCACAGAAAATTAGCAAGTGACCAAATTGAGCGTGAGAACGATGCGACGCGTTGACTAGCATACACAACCACACAAACACGTATATGCGGAGAGATGCGCCAGAGCCAGAGATAAGCAGTCACCTGTTTGTGTGGGTGTTCGCTGTCATTTATCTTCCTTCGCTCATGCACTCACCACTTTTTTGGTGCTGATCGCTGATTGGTCCAATTAATATGAGCTTGCACTGAAGTTCTCTGCTGATCGCATGCCTGCTCTACTTTTGGAGCGCCGATTTTATAGACCTGAGTAACTTTATTCTGAGTTAGTGTCGCCGTGTTAGTCAACATGGCAAGTTGTTATACTTCGAGTGGTAGTCTATTTGGACTATTATAATGTTGGTAAGGACAATTACCGTCCTTTATTAAAATACCTTTAGAGCTCATACAGATTAAAACTAATAATTGATTTTTTATCTAATATAAAATGTAATAATTTATATATAGAAATCGGTGTACAGAAAATGGAAATGTCTTGTTTTGAGCTATTAGCAGCCTGCACTAGCAGTCATACACACATGCATATGTATACGCATGTACAGTTCGTACATTATCTTTGCATATATATGTTTGGATGTGTGTTCGCAGTTGACATCTATAGACTTATGATTAAATAACAGAGTGTTAAATTGCAAATGACTTGAGCGGACGCAAGAACCGGCGCACAGAAAATTAGCAAGTGATCAAATTAAGCGTGAGAACGATGCGGCGCGTTGACTAGCATACACACCCACACAAACACGTATATGCGGAGAGATGCGCCAGAGCCAGAGATAAGCAGTCACCTGTTTATGTGGGTGTTCGCTGTCATTTATCTTCCTTCGCTCATGCACTCACCACTTTTTTGGTGCTGATCGCTGATTGGTCCAATTAATATGAGCTTGCATTGAAGTTCTCTGCTGATCACATGCCTGCTCTACTTTTGGAGCGCCGATTTTATGGACCTGAGTAACTTTATTCTGAGTTAGTGTCGCCCTGTTAGTCAACATGGCAAGTTGTTATATTGCGAGCTGTAGTCTATTTGGATTATTATAATGTTGGTAAGGACAATTACCGTCCTTTATTAAAATACCTTTAGAGCTCATACAGATCAAAACTAATAATTGATTTTTTATGTAATATAAAATGTAATAATTTATATATAGAAATCGGTGTACAGAAAATGGAAATGTCTTGTTTTGAGCTTTTAGCAGCCTGCACTAGCAGTCATACACACATACATATGTATACGCATGTACAGTTCGTACATTATCTTTGCATATATATGTTTGGATGTGTGTTCGCAGTTGACATCTATAGACTTATGATTAAATAACAGAGTGTTAAATTGCAAATGACTTGAGCGGACGCAAGAATCGGCGCACAGAAAATTAGCAAGTGACCAAATTGAGCGTGAGAACGATGCGACGCGTTGACAAGCATACACACCCACACAAACACGTGTATGCGGAGAGATGTGCCAGAGCCAGAGATAAGCAGCCACCTGTTTGTGTGGGTGTTCGCTGTCATTTATCTTCCTTCGCTCATGCACTCACCACTTTTTTGGTGCTGATCGCTGATTGGTCCAATTAATATGAGCTTGCATTGAAGTTCTCTGCTGATCACATGCCTGCTCTTATTTTGTGACCGCCGATTTCACCTGTTTGTGTGGGTGTTCGCTGTCATTTATCTTCCTTCGCTCATGCACTCACGACTTATTTTGGTGCTGATCGCTGATTGGTCCAATTAATATGAGCTTGCATTGAAGTTCTCTGCTGATCACATGCCTGCTCTAATTTTGTGACCGCCGATTTTATGGACCTGAGTAACTTTATTCTGAGTCAGTGTCGCCCTGTTAGTCAACATGGCAAGTTGTTATACTGCGAGCGGTAGTCTATTAAGCCAATTATTATGTTAGTAAGGGCAAGTAACGTCCTTTATTAATATACCTTTTTGAACTCATACAGATTAAAACTATTAGTTGATGTTTTTATGTATTATAAAATTTAATAATTTATATATAGAAATCGGTGTACAGAAAATGGAAATGTCTTGTTTTGAGCTATTAGCAGCCTGCACTAGCAGTCATATACACATACATATATGTATGTACATTTCGTACATTATTATGTACGTACATTATCTTTGCATACATTTGACAGTTGACATCTTATTATGCTTGTATATGATTGCTTAAGCGTTATCTACCTTTGAATATTGATTACTATTTTGACAAAAACGTTTATTTAACCCCTTGATTTTTAAATTGTTTAAATGCCAATCGTTAGTAGAGATCCGTATGAGTTGATAAAAAGTAAAAATTATCCGTGTGCTGCCGATTTACATACAAGGCGCGAAATTTAAAATAGATGTCTTTCCAAAATGACAGGCATATTTTGAATTAACAAATTTTTCTTGTTGTATTTTTCAGCCATATCCGCGACACCTATGGACAACATATAATCAGCAAATGATCGCTCTTCATGGTGCCTAGTTGACCTCTATATCCTTGGTTATTCCATATCATGGATATAGTCCTAGCGAACCTAATAGACCGAGTTCTAGCAAAATGCGCAAGAACATGGTCCAAAAATATGTATGCTACTTTTCCCAGCCCTATGCCCCCAACAGCCTCGCCCCTGTATGGTTTCTAGTTGACTAGCATATCCTTGGTTTTACCGTACCATTGATATAGTCCTTGGGAACCTAAAGGATCAGATCCCTGCAAAATGTGCATTGAAATGGTCCAAAAACATGTATGCTTTTTCTTTCAGGAGCCCTTTTACATTATCTTCAGCTGCAGCTGTTGTTTAACAGCCGCCAGGCTGTAAACAGGCACTCATTTTACATGACCTGTTACTTAACACTACTCATTTTAATTGAGTTACATTTTTGCCCCTTAATGCTATGCAATGAAAATTTTTATTCAAACCACTCGTCGACCTTCTGGGCATTTCTGTTCGCCTGGTACTTGAGTGGAATTTTTGGTCCAAAATTGGTCCTGCGACGAGGGTGCCCTTTCTGTGACGTCATTTTTCGAGCGCAAAAATATTGTACGTCCACCTTCTGGGCATTTCTGTTCGCCTGGTACTTTTGGGAAATTTTAGCTAAAATTTGGGACCCAGCCGGCGACCAGGGCGCCCCTTCGGGTATGCAATGAAAATTTTTCGGCAGCTAAAAATATTCTTTGTCGACCTTCTGGGCATTTCTGTTCGCCTGGTATTTTAGCAGATTTTAAGAAAAATCTCGGCAGCCAGCGGTTGCCAACAGACGCCCCTTTCGGGTATGCAATAGGTTTCTAATAACCGTTGATTTTTGAATTTTTAAATGAAAAAACAGGAATTTCTCCTTTTTATTTTAAATAATTGATTTATTTATGTTTGAATTTACAAAATTGTTGGTTTTTATGCTAATTTTCTTAATTATCTTTCTTAAAATCATACAAAAGGAGAATAAATTATAATTTTAGCTTATTTAAATTTAAAATAACTTTATCTGGCTTAATTAAAGTCCGATCCTGGAAAAATCAGCTTTGTCACTCGTGAAGGTCCTTAGATGTCCTTGTAGTCCTTAATTTGTCAGTCTGAAAAGATAAAAACACATTTAAATAAAAATAGGCAACAAATTTATAAAGTACTTTATGTAAGGAAAAAAGGACATAGCTCGGCCATATCCTTGCAGATTTTCAAAGGATATGGTGCGTTAGGATCGTATTTACCTACTGCATCGAATTGCATCAAAAATATATGGGGTCATCTAAGAATCACATGACTCGAAATTTGACTTGTAAAATTGCTGTCTCGAAGCGCAAGGAAATGGTCCAAAAACACAAATCCTTAAATATCTCAAAAACTACAAGGACGATCCTAATGAAAATTGGCCAGGAGGTAGTCCTGGTAAACACAATTATTTTGGCATATGACTCGCCAGGATACGCAAGGATATGCTAGAGTTATGGCTTATTTTCTTCAAACAAATTCGTCCTTAAAACTTTTTTGTCTGAAGGACTTTCGTCCTTTGGGTTGTAAATTCTTAAATGGGAAGGTGAAATCTATCTGCTGGCCAAAGGACATTCCGATAGTCCTTCAAATGGCAAAGTTAGCCTAGAATTTTTCGATTTTGGCCAATTTTGCGACTAACCCCCTAGGAAAAATTTATGAAAATTTTTTTGAGGAATCCTTGAAATTCTTAAATGCCAATCGATAGTCCTGCTCCTTACGAGTTTAAAACGGTACATCCTTCCGATATCCTTCAGGATTTGGCCGAGTTACGGCTATGTAAAAAATGTCCTTTTTAGAAAATTGGCTATATTTCAGAAACGACAAGGACGATTTTATTGTCCTTTGGCCAGTTCATGGTCCTTGCCTATACGATTAATTTGACACAGGACTTGTCAGGATTCACAAGGATACGGCCGAGTTATGACTTTCTTAATTTACAAAAGAATAGTACTCATATCTAGGCTGTCTAAAGGACTTTCGTCCTTTTCATTGTATTTTCGGAATCGAGAGGATGAGTACTATCAGTGGGCCAAAGGACGTCAGGATTCGTAAGGACACGGCCGATCTAGAGTCTTCTTTATTTACAAGCAAATACCTATGCTTCTCAGCTTCTTGAAGGACTTTCGTCCTTTTTATTGCATACTCTAAGTTGATAAGGCAAGGAGTGCACGTCGGCCAAAGGACGTCAGAATTGAGCTTGAAATGGCCGATTTATATCCTATTTATATATTTAGCCATGTCTCGAAAACCACAAGGCAGTTTTTGTTATCCTTGCACAGTTGCTACGCCTTGTCTTTACTAATTATTTGGTATAGGACTTATCAGGATCAGAAATAATATAACCAAGCTTAGGCCTACTTTCTGTAGGTGAGCAAGAACAGTTTGAGATCCGCACGAATGGACCGGCTTACAATAATGTCCTTTTATCTTGGGTTTGAACAACAAAAAGACTCTGAAGTGACTTACCTAGACATTAATCCAGCAATGGCAGCAGCAGAGTCATCACTCCCAGTCGCCAGTCCGTGGCCTCATTTACGCCGCAAGCTGCCAATATAATCGGGCCCATGGTAATAGCAGGCGTCAGAGAAAGAACAAATAGTCTGATTCAAGCTGCCACTAGCACATTACGTTCAAGTAATTACACAGAGATAATTGAAGGACATTCAACAGACGCGCTCAGATTAAGCTGTTACATTCGACATCAAATTAGGAATTCTGTTGTTCCAAAAGCACCTGGAATTATTGGATAATGTAACATGAACAGGATACCCTCTTGGCTCTTACCTTGTATTACAACAACACGAACAACCTGATGTGGGGCTATTCCAGTCATTGTTTAGGATATCTTTCCTCCTTGGGACCCTTGGGTCTTTTAATGCGCAAACGTTCTCTATGTCCACACTGCTGCTAGAACTGCAAATAAATTAATTATATTCAAATTAGAAATCGATGGTTCTGAATCCTGCGAGTAAGATGGTGTGTCCTTACCTGATCCATAAGTATTTGGCAATAATGCTATATATTCTATTATAGCAGCCAATACAATCAGACCATTAGCTATAGCTAATGGAAGATAAAGGATCTTTAAGGATTTGGCCAAGTTAGGGCAAGCAAATGGAATTTCTTCTTTTATTTTTAAATAACTATCTCGGCCATATCCTTGCGTTAATAGCCTGAAACACACAGAATCCTTAATATCAGTTATTAGCCGTGGTTAATAATTTGGGGTGATGTAAAAGTTAGCTAATCTATTCTTTAAATATTTAAGATTATACATTATTTACAAGGATTTATAAATCTCAGTTTTTAATTTTTAACTATCCGATTTCTTTGCTTCGATTTTATTTAAAGTTGCTCTTTTCATGTGCAGTTCTTAATGACATTTCGTGAATATATCAAAATATATTATGAATTTACTTAAGTAGGACATAAAATTGTCTTTTAAGTTAGATAAGTCTCGACGCCGTTTAGCATTTTATGTACAAAGAGCAACGAAACTATTTTCATTGACTAGACATTGCTTTAATGATGAATGCAACGGCAAAGGATTCAAAAGGTGTGACAAGCTAACAATCAACGCATCTCGAGTTAAATTTATAGTTAGGCTTACATTTTTTACATTCGATATAAAGTTACATATTATTATTAATCGGTAGCGTATTTTGGTTACGGCTTTGTGTCAATGTTAAAAGAAACAAATAAAATGTAAAAAAAAATTTCGAATGGTTTTTAAATTGTTTATACGCTGATTCACTAATCTGTGGCTTGTTTTATAGTTGTTGACCCTGCTTGCTGATCCTTGGGCTGGACGCGCGTATAGTAACGATAGCCATTATACATGACCGCCCAGATGAGCATATATATGAACCCAAAGTAGTTGACTGCACTAAACACGGTAATCCAGCGTTCATATTTGAGAAAAACAAACGAGGTGAGACACCAGCCCATGTAGACGATATTGTACGATTTTAAGCACAAGAAATTGAGTATAGTATAGATCTTGGAATTGTTTAACATTTCACCATATTTGGGCAGCACGTATTTGGTATAAACGAATTCAATCTGTAAATATAATCGTATATAAATATAAAAGATACAAACCCAACTCACCCAGGCACTCACCTGCTTTTCAGTGCTGACAATCAAGTACTCCATTAGGAACGCCATGTAATAGCCACTGTGATAACCATGCCATACAGCCAGAAATCCTAATGCAGCCGCGTAGCTGATATTGCGATTGTTAAGAAACTTCAGGCGCTTGAATATATAGTGACCGACCCATTGATTGGTGTTTACATTGAAGCTCTGCACATAATGCTGCATGGTGTTTCCGGTCTCAAGAAGCGACAGCTTCACATTGCTGCAGCCGGACCAGTCCGGATTTCCAAATGCATCTTTTCCCTTGTAGGTAAATCCAATGCACATTAGACCGCCCTCTGCAAACAGCCAACACGATATGTACTTATAAAGTGTAAATTTGCCCCAGAATCCCAGAAAGTAAATGCGCTTGATGAACGACTGCATCGCAAATTCCGGCGACAAAAAATAGTTATCCGGCAGATAGTATAAGCCCACTTGGCATACAAAAAGATAGAGCACACCCATACTCAGGCGTTCAAGACCCGCCTTTACACAACCATCGTATTTCCGATACTCGCCATTGGTGAAGCTCTGATATCGTCTAAAGGGAAACTGAGGTCCAACCAGAAAACTACTGGGAAAATATGCAAATGCTAAAAGCTGCAGGTATGAAGGTGGCTTCTGCAACGCCGTTTCCTTTTGATCTTTCGAAAGCGCCTCTTCCGGCTTCAAGCCATCGGCCACATCGAATCCAAATCCAATCATGCGCAGGGTCAATATGCAATGCGGCATCGTCCACAATATATCATACTCATTGCTGGCCGTAAAGTAGTAGCCCACAAGCAAGTAGGCCATATGAAATATAAAATTGACTGCCAGCATCAGAAGAGGTACGCTGCGCAGCAGGGTAACCAGCACATAGGTGACGCTTATGGCCAAGAGTGAGTGATATGTATCCTTGCCATAGTTGAAATAACATAAGCTCATGCCGCAGAATGCAAAAAACAGATGATGCCACAGCTTCACCTGTAGATTAACAATCATTTTATGGTAAATCGCCGCAATTGGATAGCCTGCGGGAGTAACATAATTATTTAGGAGCATATTAATTTGATTTATAAATATGTTTACCGGCCAGCAGCGTCAACAGCAGACGAAAAGCCTCCACTGGCACGCCAACCTTTTTGGCCAGCACCTGTGACGGGTCCATAACGGGTTGGTGATGCTGATTGTGTTGCTGCAATAGAGCAAGGGAAGCCATATCAGTAATTATACCGTATAGTTTGCAAGTGCTTCGGCTCAATGTGAACTGATTGACGCACGCTTATCATTGTCACTAAGAGGGGTAAAACAAGCAGCTAATTTGTTGCTCCTAATCAACATTATTACGCATTAGCACAGCAGATCAGATTGCCCAGTGATGCGAATCACGGTCAACGTCATCGCAGAAGTCCCACTGGGTGACGCTGAAATTTGTGTATTCTAAGAAACAGATATGCAGGCAAGACTGTAATAATGGGATCAACTTAATATTTGAAGTGTGTTGATTGAGGGCACAAAGGTCTATTAAAGCAAATAAAGTCTAAATTACTACCTTGGGAACTCTATTGTTGGTGTTACCTAATTGGAATTCGAATTAGAGTATAGGTAATTTACGCAATGCCAGGTATATACATTAAGTTTGATTAAAAAGTCAACCAATTTAATGACTGAATTTTCGCCCGAATTTAACACTTCACATAATTTAGAAAATAGCTTAAAAGTTGCTATGGCAAATGAATTCAATAATGCACACACGCCGTTCGTTATGGCTTCACAGCTGATTGTCGATATTACTAGTTCGATTAAAATCTCTAGTTCACTCAAAAAATTAGAAAGTTCACAATGGGTCTTATAAAAAGCTGAGAATGTATAAGACTGTATGTTGGATTCAGTCTGTATGGACACATACAAGTATGGGCTCTGAAACAAATTAAATATTTATCTACAATATTATTTAAATTCGAACGATAAAATATTAGCATTATTATGAAACTTAAATTGTATGTGTCATACCCACACAGTTCCGTTCATTACAGTTGCGATCGAACTGGTTCCGAACTAAGCTGGACTACTCTGATAAACATTACATTAAACAAATTGAATATTGCACAGACCTTCATTTTGTTGATTAATTAATAATAAAGTAAACTTAATAGTTAACCCACTGAATGAATCACAGGTCACACCGATTTAAATACTCGCGAAGAACAACGAACGCAGCAGCTGTTTTGCCTCTGAGTATGAAATTCGCCGTTTGGTTTACGTGTCATAAGTTTAATATTGTCTTTCCCGTAGTATTGCAGCTAAATTGATGCAAAACTGGCACACACAAGCGGCACACACAGCAGTGGCAGCAGCATGCGACGCAACAATTATCCCTACCAGCCCCTAAATCAGCATCCTGCTCCCAGCGGCCCAGCTGGACACGATGCACTGGAGGCTGAAAACGAACGCGCCGCCGAGGAACTGCAACAGAAAATAGGCGCACTCAAATCCCTGACCATAGACATTGGCAATGAGGTGCGCTATCAGGATAAGCTGCTGCGCGGCATTGACGATGACATGGATCGGACAGGTGGATTTCTGGGCAACACAATGACACGCGTCGTACGTCTGGCCAAGCAGGGCGGCGGCTCCAAGCAAATGTGTTACATGTTCCTCTTTGTCCTGTTCGTTTTTGTGCTGCTGTGGCTCACGCTGAAGTTCAAATAGTCTGGCCGTGTTTTAATTTTTAAATATATTTTTATAATTACAAAATTGTTGTCAATCTTCAATCGGGAACCCGCGTGTATATTACAATATATAAGCTTACTTATAATTGTGCTTCATACCTTTTACATATCCCGCTCTATCATTTACAATTTGACTTATTTCAGTTATCCAACAGCATAAATGTAAGCACTTAATGGACCTCATCAACCAAATTTACAGAAGACTCGTATATTTACTTATAAAAATGTTTAGATACTTACAAACTTTTATTCGGTCAGAGTACAAAACAGCATACACACACTCGCAGACACACTTTAAGGTATAGATGGGCAAAACTTTGGACTTATGTTGTAATGATTCTGATGCCCTCGCTTGGAGTTTTGTTTTGATTGATTCGTTTACGATGCTAGCGTAAACCTTATATTGCATACATTGCATGCTAGCTCTTTGGGGGCTATGTATGAAATGTCTTCATCTTTTTACTGCGCCGACTGAAGTCAGCTTGTTCCAATGCGTCCTCCACATCGCTACTCAGATCGTCCCCACTTAAGAAATCTGTTCCATTTGACGTGTTTCCCTCCAGGCGACGAACTACGATAAGGAATCAAGTCAAGCTATGCATTTATATGTTTCTGTGGGTATTTTCTATTTTATCTTACTTTGTTCATCCAGGATGCTGTTCTGTTTCTTAATATCCTCGATGTCCTTTTGGTTCTCACTTATTTTGCGGCGCAGCGTTTGAATGCACTCGGTGGTTTTCTTGAGTATCTGTGCGCGACTGGCCTTTGGTGATAAATGCCTAAATTAGTAAACTTCACAACATGCGTTTTTTTTAGGGACTTGGATATGGTTCGGTCCACATATGTCAGGCAAGATTTCAAATATTGAGCTGGTACCGATTCATAACTCAGAATTTACCTAGGTAGCCTACCTTATAGAGGTTAGTCAAGAGATCCTATTTAATTATTTTTAGTTATTAGTATCAACAGCTGAGTCAAAATGGACATGTCCGTCTGTTCGGATCGGTCGAAAATAAAGTTATTATTTGAAAAACTTATATGATCTTTGTAACTTTAGCAAGTGTGTTCATCACTATCACTATTCTCCTTGTTATAAAGCCATATCGGGGAAACCTCGGACACCCTGCCATATAAACCCATGAGAGGAAAAGGTCCTTTCCTATGTCCCTTACTATTTTTTGGTACGATAACCTTGCTCTTTATAATTATATTATTTCTCACCTTTTCACCCTTTAACGTAGGCACCGCCTCGCGCAAATTGGTGAAACTCTCTTTGATGTGATCTCGTCGACGGCGCTCCAAAGCGTTGTGGTGTGCTCGTTTTTCGGCCTTGAAATAATAAAAACAAACAAAATTCACAGTCTTGCAAGTCAGGCAGCAAGCACAGCAACAACAATGGGAGCATGTGTCTGTTTATAAACACTGACAGCGTGGGTCTATGTTATTATTATTGCCCTCCTATTCTGTGGCTTGCTCACCTGCGTAAAATTTGCGGTACTTGTATGTCGCGAGGAGCCCAGGCCATTGTCAGAGTCCCCATCGTCCTGCAAGGAAATGTGCGATATTATTTATAATATGACGTCAATTGCGTATCGCGGTTGTGCTTACGTCACTCTCGATGTCAATATCTCTGTCGTCATCGCTCATACTCATTTTGTCAGTGTTTATTCACTTTGCCTCAGGTTAAACGATTTATTTTAGTGCACTCTGTAGGCGTCACACGGGTTTGTTGATGCTTTATCCTAGCGTCCCTCTGGTCGCGTGCTATTTATTTTGTTTGCCAGCGCACGTTTTGGATACCGTTCAGTGTGGCAGCAATCGGTTAACACCAAAATACCCAACATCTTTACCAAAATACTATATATGTATTACAAATAATTCTGCTTAATTATTATTTTTGAGCGAATCACGAAACATACTACAATATTCAATGAGTTTTACATCAAGAATGGCTATGAATATATCGATAATTTAACTTAAATTTTAAAATTTAAAATTACATCAATTCAAGATAAGACATCGTTTTGGTATTTAAATACCAACAAGTGTAAGATGAATGAACTAATTCAATAGCTCCGTGTAATGAATCGTTCGTTGGAATCAATTCCGAACGACTTGATACAGCTTTAATGCAGAGAAATAAAAGCAGAAACGCGTGTTCCAGCGTTTTAACAATTTAATTTCGTCTTTAGTTATTAGAACAAAATCTCGCCTATTTTTGATGGCTTTTCCCACATCAAGTGCACAGCAAGCCGAAACCAACCGTAAAATTCTTGAGGAAATACAGACCAAGAAGCAGTTGCTCATTGGGCTGGGTAGCACAACGAATCAGGTGAATGCAAATTCTAGATGCATTGTCTTTGAATCTGCTTAACGTTTTTGCTTTCATATGCCTTCAAGATGCCCGCACCGCAGCTGCTTGGCCAGCCGACAGTAACAGCAGAATTTCCGCAGAGCGTGAGCGTTACGCCTAATGCCGCTGGCGGTCTCGGCGCGCCACGATCTGCATTTAATCCAACGAGCTCTACTACTTTGGGTTTCTTTATACCGCAGGATTCGTATTTTGGAAATAGTTTTATACCCGTGCTGCCACGCCTGGAGCCACTGCCGACACCGGCAGCGCCCAACGCCAAGTAATTTCTTAGCACACGTCCCTCCATATGGCTCGCCTAAAGCTGAAGAAGCTGGAGGAGTATCTGCAGTGTGTCGATGGCTTTGAGCAGCCAAAGATTCTGCTGGAACAGTATCCAACACCACCCCATATAGCTGCATGCATGACGCATCACATGCAAGCCCAGCACGACGACATTGAGGGGAAGCTTGTGGCTGATCTTGGTTGTGGTTGCGGTATGCTCAGCATTGCCGCAACATTACTGGGAGCGCAGCTTACCGTTGGCTTCGAGCTCGATGACGCTGCCGTGGACATTTACCGCCAGAATGTGCTGGACATGGAGCTGCCCAATGCGGATTGTGTGCGTGCGAATGTGTTGCACTTGCCGGGCAGTAAGTGGGATAATGCCTTCGACACGGTGGTTATGAATCCGCCCTTTGGCACCAAACATAATGCTGGCATGGACATGCGGTTTTTGGATGTGGGCATGCGTCTGGCCACAGGAGCTGTCTACTCGCTGCACAAAACCTCTACACGGTGAGTGAGCAGCTGCAATAGTCTTAGAAATAATATGCTCCGACTAAGTACCTGGAAAGGGGCAGAGGAATGTGAACGTTATGCTATCAACTAAAGGCTGTAAATTTAGAATTTTTACTTTATTCATTGATATTAATGGTCTATCAGAACGGCTATCAGTACAAAATTTTAAGTCGGAACGGTATATCAACAACAAATTACTGTTAATATGCGTGGGACGCTAAATTAGACGGAACGTTGAGGAAATTCTCAGTTATGTTTTTATGTCATCTACAAAATAAATAACAATTATTATTCTCAAATCTCTAATAAGATGCAATACTGTGTTATCGATCTGTAAGCAAGATTGTTAAGCATATGCCATATGAAAGTGCCCCTCATATGTATACTAATATACGGGTGGAAAATTATTTTGATATCTTTCGGCACAACGATCTTTTCGATCTGTTAGCAAGTTTGTTAAGCTATTGAGAAAAGTCATTGAATTTGTGTTTATTTTTGCAGCACTTACATCCAAAAGAAGTCCAAAGAGTGGGGCGCTCGGAGTAGCGTAATCGCTGAGTTGCGTTATAACATCGAAGCCAGCTACAAGTTCCACAAGCAGAAGTCTAAGGATATTGAGGTTGACTTTTGGCGCTTTGATGTCAGCGAACTGTGAAACAGCTCAATACAGCAAGAAAAGTTTAGTTAAGATTACAAATGCATTTTTTTTTGACATTTATATAATACAATTAACACTACAAAAACAAGATTAGCAAAATACAACCGAATTCCATGTAAACGTTTTTTTTTACTCTACGTTAAAGACAACGCCCTGAGCACAGGCCAGTTCGCCCGAGTGGTTCACCGTGATGGTGGCACGCTTGCAGTACTGCTTCCAGGCATCTGATCCCGATTCGCGGCCACCGCCCGTAGCCTTCTCCCCGCCAAAGGCGCCGCCGATTTCTGCGCCGTTTGTGGTGGTGTTAATATTAACGATGCCACAATCGGAGCCCTGGGCACCAATCCATTTGAAGGCCTGGCCAATATTCTCCGTGAATATGGCCGAGGACAGGCCCTGCTCCACCTCATTGTTCCAGGCAATGGCCTCGTTCACATCGCGCGCTTTGAGCACATAGACAATGGGAGCAAATGTTTCACGGTGCACAACGCTGGCATCATGAGACAGTCCAGTGATAATGGTGGGCTCGACATAATGTCCAGCACGCTCCAAAACACGTCCACCAAAGGCTACTGTGCCGCCCAACAGCTTGGCCTCCTCGATGGTCGCTTTATAGCTGTCGACATTCTGCTGTGTGTGCACGGGTCCCACAAGGGTATTCGCCTCCAGCTGGTGGCCAATACGCGGCAATAGCTGCGCATACTTGACAGTCAAGGCCTCCACAAAGCTGTCGTGCAGTTTCTCGTGGACAATGATGCGCCTTGTGGTGGTGCAGCGCTGTCCGCTTGTGCCAATGCAACCAAAGAGCGCCGCATCTAAGGCCATTTTCATGTTGGCCGACTCGTCAACAATTAATGCGTTGTTACCGCCCAACTCCAATATGACCTTGCCGAAACGACGCTGCACTTCCACGCCAACGTCGCGGCCCGTCTGGCAGCTGCCCGTGAAACTCAGCAGATTGACGCGTTTATCTGCGACGAGAGCAGCGCCCACATCTGTGCCACCTTGACAGAGGCTAACCACGGCCGGCAAATTGTTGCGTCGCAACACCTCGGCGACAATTCTGGTGGTGGCCACTGAGACGAGGGGGGTGCTGGGCGCGCCCTTCCATAGCACGGTGTTGCCTGTTGTCAATGCAATGGCTGCATTCCAGCCAAAGACGGCGTTGGGAAAGTTGTAGGCCGATATAACGCCCACTAGGCCCAGCGGACGCCATGCCTCTAATATGGTGTGCTGGGCACGTTCCGAATTGATTACCTGGCCGGCATAGATGCGTGAGAGTCCCACAGCATAGTCGCAAATGTCAATGAACTCCTGTACCTCGCCCTGACCCTCACTGTAGATCTTGCCCACCTCCAGGGAGACAAGTTTGCCCAGCGGTTCCTTGTATTTGCGCAGCTCGTCGCCAATTTGACGTACAATCTCACCTCGCACGGGTGCTGGCACCTGGCGCCATTGCTTGTAGGCCTCGACGGTCAGTCCGATTGCTTGCTGCAGCTCCTGCACATTACCCTGCCGCACTGTGGCAATGGCCTGGCCGGTGCCAGGATCGTAGCTGGTGATGCTCGGTCCTCGTCCCTGCCAGTGGCCCGAAAACACGCCGGGATTGTCACGTTCCAGTCCCAGATCCTTGAGAAAACTGTACTCCGGCTGATCAATCAGAAAAGAGGCACTGCGCAGCTGCTGCTGCTGGCCCGACAATAGCCGGCCATGCTGGGCGGGCAACCGTCTCGTCAAGTGTCTCAAATGTGCGATCATGCTGCCTCAAAAAAAAAAACAAAAAGAGCCAATGAGATTTATGGATTACTGATACGCCTGATACGCGCTCCGTATCGCCCCGATAAGCGTTCACTTGTTATTGCTTTATGGGCGTTGGATGTGTACTGGAAAAATTCCGAGTGCGCCCCCAGCGTTGAGGTCTGCGGCTGATTAGCACTGCATCCCAGGCAGCGAGAAGCTAAATTAATGCCACTCACTTTTGTTGTCCACTTAGGTCCGCTGCTTGCCGATGTGCTCCCTGCTCCGCTCAGTTATCAACTGAGGCGCTGGCAAGTCCGAGCCAAAGGCAGCAGCAGCAACAGCGGCAGCTTATCGCACATTAAATGAGAAATACTTATACACACACGCGCACATGGAGAGCGAAAGTTGGGCATTATCTATACGTCTCTCTAAGTAGATTGCCTGCTGGCAAAAACGACAGTTACACGTTTTAAAATCGGATCTTATAGTAGAGATTAGGTTCAACAATAAACATCTATTATTGAAATGCCAAAGATAAAGCTTTGCTGGCAAAATGTATTTTACTCAGCTAAAATTCGTTTAAAACTTCAAAAATTGTTGTTAGATTGAAACGTTGGCAGCGATATTCGAACCAACTCAGAGCTCAGATCAAGGCATAACATACATAAATACATATTGCATACATACATGACAAGTTTGGTGAAAGAGAACATTTCAACCTGAAGCTCCGAGTTATAATTGACAAAAGAATTAATCCTTATAGCATTAAAAACTTTTGAGGATAGTACTCCAAAGCACAAATAACTACGGCCCAAACATTGGATTTGTCTTGCCTTATGTGGAAGACGCCAATTCCGTCCTAGCTAGAATTTAGCCCTTTACTTCAATATGAAAATATCTATAGCTTCAAATATTTTCAGTAGAATGGGCAATTAACTGACAAAAATCTAGACTCAAGAATATTAAAAACTTAGAAGCTTGTCTGGATTACTTGAATGCATGAGAATCGTATAGTAGGGCGATTTTAGAAATACGTTTTCTCTATCAACAACTTTCCTTTTTAATTTACTAGAGTATAAGTTCCCGTATGCTCTTTGCTGATCCAAGTTAAGATAGCTGCAAATAACTTTCATGTTTTTACTGTCAAGCATTATCATCCATCATGAATTTTGTCGGTTGTCCTGGCAACATTTGAAAATAAGTAAGCTGTTTGCTCGATAGCAAATCATTTTGGCCAATCAGTCTTGCAGTTGCAGCTGAAAGGATTAGGTCAAAACAAAACAAAAAAAAAGAAGAAAATGGAGGTGCTCGAGGAGGGAAATTTAATGGACCGTGTGCCCATTTTGCTGCAGAGAGATTTGGAGTTTTATCAGGTGCCGAAAATGACCGCAATGCGCGCACTGAGAATAAACTCGTTAACACATTGTTTTCACGTTCTCATTTCGATTTGATTCACATGCCACACGAGCAGACGCATCAGCGCGTGCTGCAGGAGCCCATTTGTCCGGGCGTTGTGGGTGGCAAGCTGGACTTTCCACGCTATGCATCGTTTGCTTCGATAAAACTAATACGCTGGTAGGCTATGACCCCAAAAGGGTCATATTTGTTTTGGTGTTGACCAAATTTGGTTTCCTTCAGGTGGGAGGATGAGTACTTTGCTTCATATCGTAAGCATTCGGGCTTACTGCACACCGAAAAGGAGTTGAACGAGGGCGATTTCGTAAGTGATCATATGGAAATCTATAACTGTTGTTCTTACCTCTTTCTAATTAAATGCGATGCAGAGTAGCGTTACGGTGAAGACCTCTGATCCAGATAAGTTTGTCAGTTTGGTGACTAAGTCAGCGGATCTTCTACTGGAGCACATACATCGCTTGTCGCAGGAGTCACTGGATCATGCGGATCTGTCGGTGCTCACCGCTACCATTGGCGCTGCCGCATTGGTCAAGAACTCGCTAAGCGTCTATATGCAGGCAGCCACGACCACAATTTGCCCACCCAAGGGCGATGAGAAGGGTGGCGCCTTAAAGCTAAGCCTCAAGCAATATTCCCAGATGTCCGAGGCATTGGCTGAACGTCTTCTGGATCTTCACTGCCGCCTGCTGCTGTTGTATATCATTCAGGATGCGGACTGCCTGCATTGGGAGGACACTCAGCCGTTCTTCGAATCGGAGCGCGGCTCGTATACGGTGCAAATGTGGTGGCATTACATGCGCGGCACCAAAACCGATCTCTGGAACTCTGTGCCACCAAAAATGGCACAGAAAATCTTTGCCGGAATGCTTAATGAGACGCTCAGTGTATTGACGGTGCGCTACACGCAGATTGTGACCAGCGTGGCCCGAGCTCAACTGCATCTGGTGGACATATGCAACATGCTGCTGTGCATTGCGGAGCTGTTGCCCCATGTCTGTGAGAGTGGCGAGGCCTATGTTGGCCTCCAGTTGAGCAATCAGAGTGTCATCGTGAGGGACATTCATGCCAAGTGCAGGGAGCTCTTCTACTGTCTTTTACTCCGTGGTGCGCCCTTGGGTGTGCTTTCTAAGGTGGGTTAGCTATGTATTAGCATCTCCTTCATCTCGTGCTCTTAAATTTTCTACTTCATATCCCACGGCAGGTCTTTCGCAAGGGCCTGGATAACATGGAAATGTTTAGCTCGCGTCATGGTCTGCCCAGCGCCTGGATTATTTTCGCGCTGCCACGGTACTTTCCTAAGGAGCAATCCTGCCAGTGGGTAACCGAGTTTGCTGATCTAACCACGAACACAGCCATATCATTGGATCTGCGCGTGCTGCTTGCTTTTCCGGAGGCACACTGGTCGTATCTGCTTAAGATTCTGTTAATGAGGGATGCCTATCTAACGGGCATTATAATGCGACATCTAATGCAGCATTTGCCATCATCGGAGAACTTTAAAAATGTGGCCAAGCATTCGTTTACCAGTGCGGAAGGTGCGCCATTGAAATGCGAGGCCTTCCTTTGCCGTGGCGAGTGCTTCAATGTCACCGACTCCATAGCGGCGGATATAGGTGCGTCAGGATAAACTATTTTTACCAAACTCTTAATGAGATTCATATATTATTCACGCAGATCCTGTGGGACAGTCGAACTATCAAATTGTTCTGTCCCTCACATACCTAGTTGTAGCCGTGGGCAAGGCTGTTGATATCAAGTCCTGTCTGATCAAGACACTAGAAGAGCATGCTGTGAGCGGCTGGAGCGATTGCCTGGACAAGCGTCAGGTGTGGAACCAGAAGCGCACCCCTTGGCTGGAGGCCATCATGCACTTTGTTTACCCAGTGCTCGACTGCATCGTGGAGATGCTGATCAATGCCGTGGAAAATGGTGCCAGCATGTACCAGGCCATGTCCCTTGCCTTGACGTGCGTCTCAGAGATTTGGGATTGCATGCCCGAGGGCTTGTACAAGATAACAGCCCTGCTACAGGATATAATACCAGTATCCACGCGTCCACTGGGTGATTCGGTGTTGTTGCAGGTGGTTTTCGCAGCTCTCTACACAGAGCTAATCAAGACGGCAGAGTCACACGAACAGGGTAAGTCTCAAGAATGAGTTGTAAGCTCCACGTATTCTACATGTTCGACCTTGACTTTTATGGCAGCCAAAAATGACGATAAAGCTGCCATTTGTTATTCGCTATCGGAAGCGATTTGCTCCGTGGATGAGGATGACAAGCACACTGACCAGATTGAGCTGTTTTTGAAGCAAGCCAAGGAGAGCATAAATTTGGACACGGATTTCGGCGTCGGCAGCTGCGGCCGCGGAGCCGGAGGCATGAGTGCCGTTAGCACCGTTAAAATGGATGACCTGGCTATAACTAATGCCGAATCGGAGCGCTTGAGTCACAGTCCACCGGCCAATTATGCCATGGAACTGGATGTGGGCATTGCCGATTACATAGCAGAGGTGCTAGCCAGCGATGTGCTGACCACCAACATAGGGAAACAGGCACTGAAAGTGCTCTATAATTATCTGAAGTTCAACAAGGATTGGCTACTCGAGCAGCTGGGCACGGGCGATAATGAGCCGAGCCCGTTTCAGGGCGTGCTGGGCCAGAACATACAGGAAGCCAAGTTCTCGGTGCTAAAGTCCATGTTCTTTATAGGCAATACACCCTTCGATCAGCTGCTCACGGGCTCATTAAAGATCGACTATGTCAGCTGGCTCCAAATGCCGCTCTCCCTAAACCCAGAGCGGACATGGCTCCATCTGACCCGTCGCTGTGACTTCCAGGAGGATGCCAAGCTCGCACTGCCCGAGGTGGCCATGGTGGCGGGCATCAGCAAGATAATGAAACGGCGTAAGGACTTCGCTAAATGAGGCGCATCATTAGCATTGCGCATACGCCACGTTGTACCAGCAAAGATGCCATTAATGGCGCATAATGCAAACAGCACGATGGCTTCTTAGTTCCAAAAATGTTCGTAGCCAACAGATGAGAGATCCAGAAGTTGTAGACAAAACCTGAAGCAGGCTAAAAAAATATTTACTCCCCAACTACTCCTGTGTTTAATGTGTGTGGTGGAGGAGGAGGGCGGGGCCGGATGGGTTGCTGGCATTTTCACTGCCGAAAATGTTTTTGTCCACAACTCTGCGTAGATGGCGCAATTGTCAACTGCTTCGCGTGGCAGCAGCGTCCCTCGCTTTGGCCACGCTGTGGGCCAGTTATGAAAATTACTGAAACGACGCCAACAAATATACAAAGTGATGAACAGGGCGAGGACAACGGGTGGGGCACAAGGGCAGACAGCTGAAGCATGGAAAACACACCAGCAGCAGCAGCAACAACAACAACAAAACGTAGAGCAACGTGACAAATAAAAGCAAAGCAGCAAAGGAACTGAGGGTCGGCATTGATGACAGGAAGCAGCCGCTTACTAAAAATAACTTAATAACTAAACAAGTTCTTAGTTATGCCATGAAATGCTTGCACTAATGTTTTTTCTACTTCAACAATATGTGAATCCAGGTAACTTTCATCGAGATTGCTCTTAAGCCGATAACCTATCTTGAATAACAATTTATGAGGCTATTTAAATATTTAAAAAATAAAAATTGATTTGGATGTGGAAACTCTATTGTAAAGCATACTTATATGCGTATTCGAATGTACTATTATTTTGATTTACAGCTGAGCGCAGAATCAATCAAATAGTAAGTACTTCTGAAAGTAGGGCATATCGTTGGCACGCTGGCCGCTTGCTGTGGGCCACAGAGTCAGGCAGCCTGAGAGGCGACTAAGGACGATTGCTCTATTCATTCACTTGGCGCTGCCAGAAGCGTGCGGACGTTGTTTAGGGCACTCCGACTCTGAATACGGCTCGGGTTCGGCTTTTGGCTCTGGAGTCAAGTGGCAAGCGGCACCTGCACGAACTTGGCGGACATTTTAAAAAGTCAGCGGCAGACGTTCTGCGTGCGTTGCGGCGTGCGGGGTGTATGAATGCTGCATGTTAACGGTAATTTGCAGCCATTAGTTGCCGCACACACAGCCACACACACAAAGTGGCATGGTGATTAAATGCGTTGAAAAGGAAAACGAATTATACGTGGAAACGCAGAAAGTGTCGGTCGCATTACGCATACGCAGCGTACGCTGTCTCAAGTTAATGCTGAAATTTAAACGCGTAACGAGCTGCTTATTGTTTCTGTTTTTTTGCCTTTCGTTGTTGTTGTTAGTGTCGCTATCCTTGGCAATCGTCGGTCGGTTGCTTGCCAAGAAATTGGATACGTTGCCGTAAAAGTTCACTTGATTTATATTCAATGCACAACACAATGTGTCTTCAGAGCTAAGCCCTGCTGAGCTCTACTGGTGTACGAGTATTAGCTGATGTATTAACGTGGCCACTGGGCTGCCAATCTGTTGGCTCTTGTTTCGGGATATGTGCAACTAAAACGCTTATTGAAAAACAACAAAAAAAAACATTGAAATATATATTTTGAGCCATGAGTCAACCACATCAACAACATGAGCAATTGCAACGACGTCGTCGACGCTGCCGCCAGCCGGCCGAGCCTTGTGAGTGTTTACGTCCTGTGATAAGGGTTTTTGGTCTGCTGACTTCATTCGGTAAGCACAAGTGCAAGCACACACGCACACACGCACACACCCACACATCGCACACACTTACGCACACAACCATAAATCGGAAGTGATTCAAGTGGAAGAATATGAGCTAAATATAACTTATACAGGTAGCACATAATAACATATATGATAAGGCAAAGGGGTTAAGCGTTTAAAAGAACACTTATCATACGTAGAATGTTGAAAACTAATTTGAAAATTTAATTAAGTGTAAATTAAATTTAAGACTAAGAGCTTGGAACTATGAAGTTACGAGAAGACCTTATTCAAAATTGGAGTTCTGTGGGGCTTAGATTATATAAGTTCGTTAAAAGCATTATTCATGAAGTGCACTTCTTCCTGTAAACTCTACTTAAAATATTTAAAACTGTTTAGCAAGACGAAGCGAGTTGTACGCCACATGCGAGCCACTTCATCTATTCCCCATTTGAATGCAATTTATAATCTGCCCAAACACTTTTGCATATGCTACATTTATTAAATTCAGTTTTGCCGCTTGTCATGCCATCACTCCCATGAGTATCATCTGTAGCCGAGGCTCTCTGGCTGTCCAGTGCCCCGTCTAATGCACTTCTAATAGCAGCTTTCAATAGAGCAACAGTCTTTAAGCGGGCCTGACTTGTCCCAACTGGGACATATGATTAATGAGCTCTGCTTAAGTCCGCGGCGTCGGCAGCAGCAGCAGCAGCTACAACTTGGGTCAAGTTCAAAATAAATTCCCAACCATATTGTTTTTGTTTAGACTAAGTCTGGGTCTGCATTATTCATGCAGGCCGGAAGAACTCACAGTTCATAAACCTCAACGCTGCGTGATGCTCGAAAATCTGATAAAAAAGAATGCTCTCTCAGGGCCATTAACGAGGCATTGGCCTTTTTTTTCTGCAGCTGCACTTGCACATCCCTGCCAAGTGCAGCCCTTTATGGTGTTTGCCCCCTATACAATGATTTTTGTTGTTGGCTTTCTGGCGCCAGTCGGTTTACTGAAAACCCTCCTCCAAAATAAGGCGACGCAAAATATAAAAAAAAAAACAACAGAAAAGTTTAGCTGGGATGCCCCTGCCCCTTCTTAATCGCCCAGAGAGCGGCGCATAATTTTTGCCTCGTTTTTATTTGATTTTCTCTGGACGCACGTTTCATCGACTATTTTTTTTTTGTTTTGGTTCTCGAAGCGTTTAATGTAATTGGTTTGGCTTTGGTTTTTGTTGTGGATTTTGGTTTAACCTCATTTGCCTTTTATCTGCAGTCTAATCGAATTTGTTTTCCCGGCGCATACAATAACAACTTAATTAGATTGAATTTTGGGTAGATTTTCGCATTTCTTGTTTGGCATCTTTTTGTTTATATTGTTGTTGCCTTAGTCTTAGTCATATTTTACACAATGAAATTAAATGCTTCTAGGCATAATTTGGTTAGCATATTATACATATGCCATAAAAAGATGGGCAGTCAAAAAAGTTCTGAAATGCGTGCGACTGATGAGAAGTCTCAATATTAATTTATTACGATAGGACATGTATGCTTTCACAAAGAAGAGCATAATAATAAATAAAGTTGTAGTAATTGCGGTCTTCATAGTATATAAATCTACTCTAAAGGTTCTTATAATATTTGATATTTGTTGCACTCCCTTTAGTTTATTGTTGATAAATAGTTCAACATGGCTGTATCTCATTTCTAAAAAAACGAATTAGTTTTGTTGGATATCCAAAACCGAATCAAATATCCTCTTCCATAGTTCCAAAACATTTGCTACTACCCTCGCACATTCGGCTTTGTCTCATCAATGTAACTTAGATTAGATATTTGCGTTTTGGCATATTTTATGGCCCATCGAAGACCGGATGAAATAATATTTGCGTAGACACAATCCCATATTGTTTAATACACATATTCGAGAACACGAAAAACTCATAACACATCCCCGCCCAATGCCAACTTCTTGAGCATCCAACAGCCAATTTGTGGTCATTTTTCATTTCAGTTATCTGCGGAGTGGGCGTCGATGTCTACATGCATGGCTATCAGGCGGGCCTCTTTATAATGTAAGATGCTCTGATGCTCTGCTAGTCGTGGATCATAAAATTTTAATGCTTGGCCAGTTTTTCAGCTTTGCTGGTGCTGTTCATTGAGTTAAAATGGCTGATAACCATATTTCTGCAGCTCCAATGCGGCGAGTAAGTTCCTCGGCCCGAAGAAGATGAAGAAGAAGGTCATAAATTTAATGCATTCGCATATGTATTTATTTATTTTTCATTTTCAGCGATAATTACCACAGCTCCTCCTCCTGTCTGGGCTGCTGGCGTTTGCCCACGTTGCTGGGTGGTTGGCGGCCGACACCCATATATGTCGCCATGGGCGTGGCACTGATACTCTTTCCCCACAATCTTTGGCTGAGCTATGTGGCTGGTATGTTTCTGCTGTTCCTGGCTCTGTTGCGTCTCTGCACGCTGCTCAGATTTGGCGGAGGAGCCGGTCACTTCAAGGACGAGGGGCTGCTGCCACAATGCGATTTCGAAAAGTGACACATGCCACATGTAAAAAATTAGACTCCAATTAAAATGCTTGTTTCATTGCTTGCAGAGTCTCCAGCTTTGTGGACAGCGTCGAGGACGACATCGCTGAGGTCAGCGTCTCGCAGCCAGATGATGAGGAGCCGACCATCGAGGATGAAGTTTGCTAATGGTTGCTGGTAAAATCTGTCAAATTTTTCATTGATATTCTTTTCTTATTGGTTTCACTTTTCAAACACTTTTAAGACTAACCGATATTTTAGCTGGAGTTCATAATAAACTGGGGGACTTTGTCTTCCCGAAAGCTTTTATTTTCACTTCAGAAATAAAGAGTTTTCCATGCAGGAACATTATTTTTTAAGAGCACTTTGTATTTATATTAATAAGTAGCTAATTTTAAAATTTTCATAAGAACCGCTTTGTTATAAATAAAAACCGTTTCTTATGATGAAACTTGAAGCTGACTTGTACAAAAATCTAGCTAAATGCTCTACATATCATTGAGCATTTGCAAGGGAACTACTTGAGTGATGGCAGGGTAGCCATCGCGCATGTCTGAATAGGTGGCAACGCCATGACCGCCTAAAGAAAATGGCGGTGCTGTGTCAACAAGCTATTAATAGGAATTCCTTTAGGTTATGAAATGTCCTTCAACTGCCGTTGCACTTTGTTCCACCCGTCAACACGTAAAAGTAAAATTATACTGGGAAAAGTAATTTATTTATATTTTTAGTTTCGACATTTAACATGCAAGTTTTGCCCCGCAACACAAACAAACTTTAATAATCCGTACCAGAAGGTTATGTTCCTTGTAACTTTCTAGGCAAATCTTTTAAGCATACATATATAGGGTATTTATATATATATGCTAGTCAAAAACATTTTGGAGTCGCCGTTGTTATACTCACGCTTCAGTCTAATAGTTAATGGGGCTTTACTGTGCGGCGTTTGAAAAGTTCACCATTTATGCGAAGGTATTTGTATTTATCGCGGTTACATAGATTCTGTCATAGTTTGTATAAATAGTTTGTAACTTTTAAAGTTAGTTTTTTATTAGGTTGGTATCTTTACATGTTTGCTATGCAATAAACATATATAACATTATTTATATATTTGTTTGTTTGTTGTTTAACTTTTACGAAGTTTTCCAATTGAAAAACCTTGAGGTAGCTGCGTTTTGCTTTCGTTATTTTTAATAATTAATTCTTTAGTGTTAGGTTCTTGGCTTTCCCTGATATACTATATATATATGCTATTGGTGTGGATCAGAAGTTTTGGACAATTGTTATATCTCGAGATATTATTTGTATTATATAAAGTATGATAACGCCAATCCTTTTAGTTGATTTGAACCTCATTCTTAAACTTAAAAGTTAAAAAAACGAAAACAAGCCACACAAAATTTAACTAAAATTTATATATTTTTATTTTGTATATTTTATATATTATGCTGTATGTATGTATATCGTTTATATGTATATAATATTATGCATCAACATATACATAAAGAAAATATCGAAATCGTAAAATAAATCGAATTAAATAAAAAAAAAATAACACAAAATTAAATTAAACAATAAAAGGAAAATGTTATCATTTGATCGAAAACAAAATAATAATTATTATTTTTGGCATAGCATAAAACGATTGTTCAGTACGTGTAGGGGTAGGAAATTCTGAAACTGTAATTATATATCATAGATCTTGCACAGACGCAATCTATATAATTCGCAAGCATTTGGTGTCATGGAGTTAAATGCGCAACAATTGGCACATTTCTAACGAGGTTTGGCAAGAGATTCGGCTTGGGCTGTTTACTCCTTGTATATAGCTAATGTATATAGCCTTTTTTAAAGTCTTATGGTAAAGCTTGATTTGACTAGAAAAGCAAAGTTGGTTATTTGTTGCATATTGGAACAATAGCAGGTAGCAAACAGATTCTGATTGGAGAAACTTAATACGTTCTCTCACGTGAATCCCCACATTAGTGTCCCCCCCACATTCCTGAACAAAGCATAAACCAATATGTATGTTGTGTATATATAAGAGAACTATAGAAATTAAAATTGTTGTAGACATTAAAAAGTGTTCATTGATCATCAACATTATATCATCATCATCATCATCATCATTAGTTATCACTTGCTCTTCTTATAACGTAAATCTATTAACTATCATTGGGATTCTTTCGCACTTTGCTGGCTCTGTTTACTCGTATTTTGTTCGGGCCACTCTTAACTTTTACTTTATTCGCCTGGTTATCGAAGCCGCTGCCTCTGGTCCTCCTTCTTCTGCTTCTTTTCCAGCATTACTTTATTCCACTCTATAAAAATATAAACATTTGCCTTACATACATGTACGTACAAGGGAGGGGTATGGGCTTGGCTTGGCTGGGCTGGGCTGGGCTTTGGGGATGGGTTTTGGTGGATTGCACCGTTCTCTCTATATAGTATTGATCTCTGATCTCTGGGTGTGGCAGACGCCCCAGCACACGCCGTCAAGGCCGACACCAGTTAATGACGTCCAATGGCATTGACGGCGCACTGCCTTTTGGCATTGACTGCAACGACCCGCGTCCGCGTCGTCTACTGCCTCCTCGGAGTGCCCCCGCAAACTGCTACTAACTATACATATATATACATATATAAATACATATACATATATATATATATATATAGATACATATACATATTAGTAGAACGAACTGCACCAGGCATCGCCCGCCGTGGGGCTTAGCATGCCGACCAAATTGCTGCCATGATGCGACTGCACGGCGCCATTCGCCACAGACGCCGGCGATGCCACGTGATTCGAGCTGGGCAAGCATTGGAAGCAGTAGTTGGCGCCATAATTGCTATCCCAAAACTGTTGACCCTTGCACTGAAAGCGCACGGCAAACTCCAGACGTTGTCCGACATGCAGCGAATTGCCAAAGAGCACGAACGTGAACTTGTCGGAGAAGCCATCGCAGGAGTTCTCCACATAGTTGGCCTGCAGATCCGCATAGCTGCGCCAGCCGTCCAGCGAGTAGCGCACATGCACAGATTTATGAAAGTCCAGATTGCGTACACGCACCGTACCCGAGATTGTCTGATTGATGTTATCGGTGACAGCGGCATTCTCCAGCGATACCTGCTTCTCGCGCACCGCATCGAGGAATGTGGCCAGTCCGCCCGGCTGCTGGAACAGCGGCATCAGCAGCTTATCCGATTTGGGACCAAGCTGCAGCGGTGGCTCTGACTCAAGTATTTCTAGATCCTCAAACGCTGATTTCGGTATGGTTGGTATTTCGTCCAGAAACGTTTTCACATCCGCCAAATCCAGGCCAAGCACGTCGGCAAAGCGCACAATTTTCTTGCGTCCCGGCGTACCCGGCGGCGTTTTGCCCGTTTTCAAAGAGGAGCATCGTCGTACGCGTTGCGGCCGACAGTCGTCCTCGTCGTCCGTGGTGTCTATGCCATGGCCTTGACTGGGTTTCTCCGCTGCGTTAACCGCCTCTGTGACATCCTGTTGAGCCTGTTCCAATAGTGCCAGTCCCACGTCCACAGTTAGCATGCCCTCAGTGCATTTGTCTACCTCATCTATTCCGCTCTCTGGCGCCTGCTGTGCTTCCTGATCTCCTTGTTCCTGCTCTGCAATTGTCGGAGCTATCTTGTCATTCTCAAATTGATGCAGCTTCTTTTCTAGCTGATCTACGTGACCATTAACCAACACCGTCTCCTTCTCAACTGGCGCCTGCTCCGTTTGTTCCTGGATGCAACCGTTGCCAGGGCTTTTGATGCTATCGCTGTGCTGCTGCAGTTCGCTTAGTATTTGTGCCTGCAGCAGCGTCTCATCTTCGCTCTCTCTTGCTTGTTCCTTCTGCTTTGGATCCACTACACCTACCGCCTCCTCCTCCTCCTCCGTCGCCTCATCTTGATCCCCATTTGTCAGAGGCTCATGAGTGCCATTCATTTGCAATGTGTTCACATATTCCTTGAGCTCCGTTGCCGGCAACTTGCTGCGCTCCGCCTGCGGTTGTGTGGTAACCAGCAGCAGCTCATTTGGCACATTGCTTGTGCTGCTGCTGCTGCCGGCCGCTGCATCAAAGTAGGGACCATCTGTGCTGCTGTGACTGCTTGCCGCCGAGGCGCAAGCATAGCCAGACTCTGCCGTGGAGTTGTGTGGCGTATTCGAGGCGGTTTCTATGAGACGCAGGTACTCACACTCATCCACAGGACTGCCGGGCGATTCCAGCTCGCAGTCAAAGTCGAAAAATGAATCCGACTCGTGACGCAGCGGCTGAAGATCGGTGACAGTCTGTTCCGATTCGTGTGCATTTACCCAGGTGTTGGTATTGCCGCCATTTATAATAGGTTCATCCTCTGCATTGGCGCCCTCCTCGTTGGTCTGCATTGCAAAAAAGGATAAAGGAACAATTGTTTAAAATAATCTTTTTTAAAAGCATGTAATTTGTCTTTTAATAATTTGGTATATCTCCAAGGGTATTTAAACTTCCGCAATCCAAATAAATATGTTCTTTCTGGTCCCACATTGATCTGTTCCAAAGTGAGTTCTTCAATGAAGATAATACCTCTTCCCACAAAGAATATGCACGATTGAAAAACACCCTGACCATTTGCTATTTATCCAATTTATTGAGCGTGTTTGTGTGAGTGTCGCAAAAAATATATTCTACTTGCACTCCTCTATCGATCTTCAAAATATGTGTTTTTAGTTGGCATTTTTAAAGTACTCAATTTTGCCAGCGAGATCCGGCTTCATGGTCTGTGCACCCGGTCGCCAGTTAACCGGGCAAACCTCGCCGAACTCATCCGAAAATTGAAAAGCCTGAACTAAGCGCAGCGCCTCCTCGACACTGCGTCCCACACCCGCGTCATTAACCGAGATATAGCGTACGACGCCAACTCGATCGATAATATACATGCCGCGATGGGCCAGACCAGTGTTCTCGTCCAGCATCCCATAGTCGCGAGAAACCTTCATGGACTTATCTGACCACAGAGGAATGTCAATCTCGCCCAGGCCACCGACATTACGTGGTTGATTCATCCAGGCGCAGTGCGCAAAATGACTGTCCGTCGAACAGCCAATGATCTCGCAGCCGATATTTCGAAACTCCTGGGCGCGATCGCTGAATGCCTGCAGCTCCGTTGGACACACGAACGAGAAGTTTGCCGGATAAAAGAGCAGTACCACATATCTACCGCGATACTCGAGGAGAGTCATCGGTCGATACGAGCCCATTGATGTGACCGCAATCGAATTGATTTCCGGTGCTTGTTTGCGCAGTAAAAGCATTTTCGCTTTTGTTTCAATATTATAATGTGATGTGACTAGTTTGAAATCAGAAAAACTACTAAAGCCTTAGAAATTTCTAGTCGAGTCTCGTCCTGCTCCTAATACGATTGCTTGGATCCAAGCATAAATATTGAAGGTGTAGCTGAAGCATGAATCAAGAACAAACCGTGACCCGAAAGAACTTTTTTTTTTGGTTTTGCAGCCATATAAAATGAATATAGGCAGAAGCAAACTCTAGTATGTATATCATCGCATATGCGATAGTCTGGCCAGATATGCATTGATTATTCCCAACTCACCTGTGATCCCAAGGTGCGCAGCTTTGTGGACAAACTTCGCGCGAATGCCTCGGCACGTCCACGGCATGATGACATCCCTATGTTTGGTATTATTGAGATAATGCTGCAGGGCGGCCTGTTGTCCGGCGTGCTACTGTGTGTCAATGGTATATCGCCGGGCTCATTCATTTACGTCACGTCAATTTGCGAGGCGGTGGGGGCCAACGTTGGCAATTGCAACGATGCTGCAAAACAAATATAAATATAAGTATATAAAAATATGCATATATACCATATACTTAGATGACGTGTATCACAATATTATTTTCGTTTCTTGCCTAAGGCGAAGAAACAGTCAAAGATTTTCTTAAGTAAACAAATAAATTTACTCATAATGTTATGCTTTCTCTTTTTTTGAGCAAACAGCTGGCAATTATTTTTTATAATTTGCAGAGCATTTTTCATTTGGCAACCGATTAAACTTTTAGCTGCCTGTCAATAACTTAAATAGCCTATTTTGGGCATTACGAGCAGATGGCATTTGCACTTGTGCATTTTTGGCATTTCCACAGTTCATTCAAACATGTAATTCACAATCAATTGTTGATTTTTATTTATTAAATATATATTTCACCAGCTGCCATTGATTTGTGTGCCTTTCGGTTAATTTATGTGACAGCACATGGACTTTAAAAATCCATTATATAATATGATTAACGCGTGACAGGTTCTTTCATGCCAATGAAAACTAAGTTCCAAAAGTTGTACATTATTTGTGTTAAATAAATTTGTATCTATTTATCGCTGTTTCTTTTGAAAGGGCAATTGGCAAGAAGTTTTGTTATGGTTTTCGGTATAGCACGTGCCTCAGCAGGTCAAACCCAGCATTGGTTAAATAATCAAGGCACGCCCTCTGAAAGAGACCTGATAAATACCTTATGCGGCTTGTTTTCAAAGTGCAATTGGCATTTGGTTTGTATTTGATTGTTTTTCAACTGTGACACGTGCTCGGCTGATCAGGTGGCTGTAGACACGCCCCTAAATGGTAAACCAATTCAGATAGCCCAACCCCAAAAGAAGAGGAGAGAATGCACCACCAATCGCGACGTTGTTAATTGGCCTTGAACTTTGCGGTGATCTGCGACATTTTTTCTATTGTTTTTTTTTTCGCTTTGCGTGTGAGCTTTTATTTGGTTCTTTTTTTTTTTGGCAGCCTGCATAGGAAGCTTTAATTGAGCAGTGAAATAGTAAAAATGAAGACTTTGCCAAAGGCAGCGAGAGAAATTGTAAATAAATAAAACGATGGCCGTCCCTGACAATCGATCGATTAAGGAGGTCAAAAGCGATCCGTTTTTGAATACTTATTGCTGCACCGCACAATCATCAGCGACCTATGCGAATTATCTAGGGGCTCTAGGGGCCTAGGCATACGGCATTCTGACATATTTGTGATTCATAGCCTGCCCCACCTGCGGGCGCATATTGCCCGGCGCTGCACGTCGTTGCAGCGATATTGCTCGATGAAGCGTCCCATTCACTTGGCTGCAGTCCCTTTATCATATAGACAAATTAAAATTGTTTTTGGACCAGGGCCAATTGGCTAAATGCGTTTTGGGCGGCGGCAGATGACGCGCAAAATAGAGAAAATGCCAATGAAGAAAGCGGAAGAGAGAGAGAGGGAGAGGGAGCGAGAGGGAAAGATATAGCAAAAGTAACGACACATTTACATGAAATCATTTGTGAAATTATCAAATGAATTGCTTCAAAGGAATTGTAAAAATTGCTTTCAATAGTTGAAGATTGAATTAAATAGATAGCAATAGATGGAAATCATAAAAAGATAAATATAAGAATAAGAACAAGTTCATTGTGCTAGCATAGAAACTATCTGAGATGGCGAATGGACACACACACACACACACACACACACACACACACAGTTTTCACTGTGTATACCAAAAACTCATATTAAAAGCAAAATTAACATTTTAAACAATAATATATAGCAATAAAAGTCATATGCTATGGTAATATATTGAGTCGGCGTTTTATAAATAAATTAAATGCAGATCATCCAAAACTAAGAAATTGCTAAAAATGTGCCAAAAATAAAAATTGAACAACGCATATGTTTTTTTCCAAAAAGAACATTTCCGTTTTGCTTTATCTCTTCGCTTTTCTAATATATATATATATGTATATATTTTGTTTAACTCATGGCATTAAAAATTTATGGTGCTTTTCCACAGAATTTATGCTTTGTTTTGATAGCTAGCTCAAAATGTTCGCCGGCTTGCAAGTGCGTATATCTGCGAGCGTATATCGAGATGGCACGCACTGCCCAAAAGATAGTTAGATACTTCTCAGGCCTGCTTTTGGTGCCAGCCAAAGCTTAATTGAATTAAATTGGGCCAAATGTGTGGCCCGGCGTGTTGATCAATTGATGTTTATGTGTATAAAGTGGCGCATTCTAGCGTCGCATACAATCAAATATAACTTTGCATAATGTTTGATTAGTTAACTTTATTTTGTGGTCAAAGAAGCTGAACTGACAGGCGGGCCAATGATAAAAGAGAGGTGCCAATTTAAAGTTGACAGACATATTGCCATCCGACCGAAGGTCAAGTCTAATAAGTAAGTGCACACAACAAGAAGGTAAATTAACTCAACTGGGCATGTTTCTTTTAAACTCATTTCAAATCTAATTTGCAGCTAATAGTTAGTCGAATCTGTGAAGTTAGTAGCTCTTAGCTTTAGTTGGACACATTAAAGCTGGCTATATAAAAAAACCATTTTCAACTGCTTCAAGTGCAGTTGTCCCTAGCTTAACACATTGTGCATTTCGCCTATTTTAGGCATAATTAACTTCTTTTGACTAATAAAACAAATTTTTAAGTGTTAACAGCCATTTTACAAAATTTGTTGCCCCTCAGGTGTGTTTTATTTGTGCTACCCAAGGATGATATTGCAATTTGTAGTCGCTTGATTTTGTATACATACATATAAATAGCTCTTGCTATATATAACTTATGTATGATGTCTGAGTAGACAACTATTTAACATATTTCGACTCTGCTTGGAATGGTATGTATTCTATATACATACATACATATGTATACATATATACAAATATACGTACATAATCTAATGCGTCTCTGTAATAAGTTGCCAGTACTGAAATTAAGAGTGCTTTAGCAAAGTGCGTTGATATTTAAGGTCTGATTAAAAGTCTCTTGTAAGTTTAGTAGCCACATTAGCTCTTGTTTAAATTACGCTTTTTTCAGATTTCCATTGTCGATTACCAAGCAAACTTTAAGCTTTTTTACTAATTTAAAGTATTTGTATCGAAATAACCAGTCATATTCAACTGTTGATAAGGAGCTGCATAGGAGACTATCATCATCTATTCTATATCATCTTGAAGATATTTCCTTTTTAACTTGTGCTGTGATATAGTTGCAAATTATTGACATCAGTTTCTAATAGTATTGACTAAGCATTGCCTTCGGCTAAGAACATGCTAAGAACTTGCACACACTAGCCAGGAATTCGAACCCGGATCTTAGTTGTTCAATTTCCTCAATGACGGAACCGCTAAGAATGGCAGGAAATGATGTATTCTCCACTGCCAAGGCCTTTTAGTGGGACGTCATTTGTATTTAGTTTTTTGCAGTTTGTGCCAGTATTCAGGGAGATATCATATCAGATATAGTATTTTAGCATTGAGTGTGTTTCGAGTTCACCTGTCACTGACATGACTTCAAGGGTGCGGGGGCGCACAGTTAATCATGCCGCGCCGGCGTTTCGATTGTGAGCGTTGATAACAATTTGCATTTATTTTTAGCAATCATTTGAAAACAGAGCGCAGTTTATGACCCAAATTGAACTGAACCGAATCGAGCCCGAACCGAACGGAACGATATTCCTCTCTTACTCACGTAACGCCAACTGCTGCCGTATCGCTTGGTAACCCGTTCCCAGAACGTTTTCAGACACAAACCTTAATATATATACTTTATGGGCACGTTATTAACTGGCGAAAAGCGAACTTCCACGGACCCGGACTGCGACTGCACCACGTCTGCGGTGGTACTGTGATGAGCATGCACTGAATACGATTTTCGTTTTTTTTTTCTGTTAATTTTTTTCTTCTTTTTGGCATTAAACGAACTTGCGCTGATTGATAAGGCAGCTAAATCGAAGCGCAGCAAATCGCACCGCCAGCGTCTGGCCTGTCACTGATCAACTGTGATGTGTCTGTGCCCTGTGTGTGCATCTGCATCTGTAACCGTAACTGTAGCTGTAGCTGTGGCTGTGGCTGTGGCTGTAGCTGAAGCTGTTGTTGTTGCTGTTGCTGTATCTGTGTATCTGTATCTGTGCATTTGTGGTGCTGGGCCTGTGTGTGTAATCGTAATCGCCGCATCCCAAAGGTAAGACAACTGCAGCGACAGACGCCCGACCCTCTGCCCGCAGAGTACGCTGCCATTGTCAGACAGCCGCTTGCATAGAGAAATGCTCGTGATCAGCGACGTCGCTGTCTGCTACCCTCAGAGAAAGAGGGAGAGAGAGAAAGGGCATAATGCCATGATGATCAACTCTGCTACATTTTCATTATAGAGTAAATATGTGCTTACTATTGAGCAGGTCTACTCGCTAGTCAGGTGAGCTGAGTCGCTCACACGTGCTGGCAAGCTGCTCAAGAACATTCTTGAATGCTCAGGATTTTAAATGGCAAACAATTAAAACTTAATTAGAAGTTCGTTAAGAGTCTTGCAGGGAATCTAGGAATCTTTGGGAGTTCCTTCACGTTAACCATTATTAATCCTATAAAATGTTTCTAATGGAATGATGTATTTGCACGCAATTTACTGAAAATTATTCGATCAACTATAACTATAGTTTTTCCAGGGTATTGCGTCTCCCTCACTTCCAACGCGTTTAGATATGCAACAATTGGCTATTGTATACAAGTAGCAACTGTTTGCCAATATCTTCCGAGCTACCCATAGTAATTATGATACTGATCTGGCTTATCAGCGATAATAATGTTTGTCATTTGAGCCACTTCCACTGAAGTATTTCCCGCTGTGATTGAGATAATATATTATCCAAGGGTTCCGGTAATTAGGTTCGGGCTGGTTTCTGCTCGGTTATTGAATCGTTATCAGTAAACAGATTAGCTACTGTTAGTAATTTGTTAAGCTTTCAACAAATTGATAACAGAAACAAGGGATTAAGCAGATAACTTTTTATGTACGCAGACTAATCGGGTAAGTTTACCTAATTGCGGGACTTGCGGAAATTACGCTGTAAGCAGATAAATATAGATCGAATATAGAGTACACAAGGTGGAATGGATGTGGAATTTCGCGCATGGTAAGGAAATTGTGTGTTCTGAGTGCAGACTTGAACTAACTCTGAGTAATTTATCAAAAATTTGACTTTCGACCTTCAATTATATTCACAAGTTCTTGCATAATTATTTGCTCTGTCTGCATATATGTATAGGTAAATATGTATGTATATCGTGCTGTGCTTATATACATATAAACTTTCCCTACTTTAGTTTAATTTTCTATTTGCCGTTCACTCATGTGCCACCCACTTTAAAATATTGGCCAAAAATTTCTACAAACCACAACAGCTGACTGTGTTAGCGCTGAATGATATTTATTTTATAAATAAACCAGAACATATATTAATATATTTTTTAATATGGCGAATTAGCCAAATTGACAGTCGCACGTAACATGCGGCATCTCTTTGGGATATCGTTTTTTTTTTTTTGCGTCGTCGGTTGCGACATAATTGAGGAGCAGAAGTGGTGGAGCGGTGGAGACTTTGGCAGGTTCCCAATCGATTGTCGGTGAATTTTTGGGTGGGTAAAACAATCAATAGATTATGTGGCTGACACACGCCCCGCTCTATGTCGAGTTCCGTCCATGGATAGCCCTAAGTAGTCAAGTATCTCTCAGATACATTGCTGTGTGCGCCGCGGTCAGTGCGTGTTTGGTGTGGGTGGTTCTTTTGGTGGGGAAGCGCGTGTATTTTATTTATATTTGTATGACATTGCTACCCAGCGAAATGTCAAAAGCAAACAAAGCCAAGCACCGCCACAATAATAATAATAACAACACCAACAACAACAATGCGAAAATCGCTTGTGCCGTTTTGGAGCAGACAGAGACACAGATACAGATACAGATACAGATACAGATACAAATACAGATGCAGATACTTTCGATTTTCACATGCTTTCGCTTTCCATTGGCTTCACTAACAGCTCGTGTTTTGATTTTAATAGGCTATGATTGAAGCCTGGTGGGGCAGCAGTCCCTAAGTATTTGCAAAAGGTATTGACAAGGGCACGTTGAAGATTTTGTTTTTGTTTGCGTTTGCAATTAGATATTAGGTGATTAGATAAATAGAAAAAGTGTGATTTCTTTGAAGGAGTTGACTGTCTATATCTGCGACTGGCAAGACGTCTTCTTGTTAAGACGTCTTCAAAGCCAATTATCATATTTCTAATTGAAGAATAGATGTTTGAAACAGGAATTCTGTTCGTTAATTAGGCAGCTTAGTATCTACGTTTGTTCAATTATGTCACACTCCACAAAACCATTTTAATAATTGCAAATAATGTTCCACTTGTAACCACATTCGATCCCTCATTAAAAAGTTCAATGTCAAAGTATACTCCAGGTACTAGTTCGTAATTATGTATTATTATACTACAACAATTCGATTGTTGCCAACTTGTGGTAAAACAACAAAACAACACACGGTCGAAATATTTATATAAAACATGCGATGATTATGTGAATTTTCGTGCATATTGCGATTGTTCTGTTGTGATTGTAAATATTACCCACCTGCCTATAAGTTGATTAGTTCCAATGGGTTTCCTTTTTTATTTCCAAGTTCTTGGCCTGCCCGTTTATGGAGCAATAAAAAATATGAGTTGTCAAAGCTGTCGCATAAATATGGCACATATATATAGCGAATATATACACGCGTATATATCTGGTATATATAGTGTGGAAGTCGTCGGTATATGTTTGGCTATGTATTGCGTGTTTCGGTATCGTTATATACGTATTCGTAGACACCTCCGCCTTAAAACTATGCCAAGGAAGTGACCCAGCGAATGAGGCTAACGAAGGATTTCGTTTGCCTGAACTTTCACTTTTAGTGCACAGACACGCACACACTCTCGGAAAAAACACGGTTCCGGCCCACAGATGGCGCTAGTTGCTTGGATAACACTTTTAATAAGGAAGTTGTATTGTGCACTGTCTCCAAGGCGATATGTTTAGGATATTTTCATTTTATTTGGCTTTATTTTTGGTATTTATGCGGCGCTCTGGTTCACACACGCGACGCTTGGGTTCAAATTGAGTTAAAATTGTAAAAAAAGGAGCTGCACCGTCGGTTCTGTTCGTGGTAATGGCAAGCACGGCGAGTTACAACAGCTCACACCAAATACGATGTACAAAATTTCAATTTCAATTTAAATCCATTTCTGTATTTTGCCAGCGCTCGTCGTGGCAGCCGTGGCAGCACCGCCAGTTGTAGTGGCAACGACGGCGACTTGGTCGCAATAAGAGTGCCATTCAAGGGCATTGCAAGGTCGTAGCAGCTCACAGCAGTCGACAGTCGGCAGTTGCGTCTTTCGCCCACTGGCAGCGAGGTACGCTGCTGAGAGTACGCAATGGCATGGGCCGTGTTCAGATACAGATACAAAGATACGAGCACTTTTCGCAAAGAGAATTAACACATTCTGAGAGCGCTGCGAGAATGAGAGTTAGCGACCAGCTGCCCGGTAGATCGCACGCTGCGCTTTAATTAGTATTAATTTGGCATTACTGGCTGCTACTGTGCTACTGCCAGTGTATCTTTCAGATACTCTTCAACTCACGGATTGCTTTTCAGTAATTTGTAACTTTGCTGCATTACGCTACGCTTCTGGCTCCGGCCTGCCCGTGCGGCTGTCCTGTCGTGTGGCAACTGACGAAGGCTTCAAGTAGGTTGCAAGCATTGCGGCGTGCCTAAAACTCTCACTTTTCTCTATTCTTTATCGTCTCTCCGCTGGTACAGTGGGCGGGCTTGGGTGGTGTTGCGTGTTCTGAGAGAGGGAGAGAGCATCCAATATGCTTCAATAACGCACAGTGGTCTGAAAGTTTATCTAGAGACGGACAGACTTAAAGATTATAATGCTCTGATTAATATTGTACAACTATCGATATTTTATAAAAATGTAGGATTTTTATGGCTTTCACAAAAACTACTCCAAGCCATACATTATTCATTTATTTAATACTAGTATGCCTGAGAGTACGATTTGTGAAAGCTTTAAAACTATATTCAAAATAATCAGATGCAAAAATAATCGGCTTACCTGCTGAAATAAATTATCACTGATGCTTCTTCACACCTCCATTCGTTTTAGTCCATTTTCCGCACCGTATTGTGATGTCGAAATGAGGCTATGCCAATTATTCTCGTCCCACTGTAACAAAATGTGTTTCTCTCTGTGCCTCGCTCTTTTTCTCTGTAACCTCTTTATCTCGCTCCACTCAGTCAAGTGTGGAGCCGGCGTTTTTTTTTTTTTACCTTATTTTTAAATGTTATTGTTTTGTTTAATGTTTGCTAAAGTCATTTTTCGTTGCTTTGTTTAGTTTTCAGTTTGTTTTTAATTTGCACATGAAGGTATTTATTATTTTTACCAGCTGCCAGTTTGTCTATGCTTTATTGTGTTCATATGATACATGTATGTATGCTTGCATGTGTTTGTATGTATGCACTTCATACATTCGTACACATATAGTATTTTATGCCTTGGATATTCTTTGCTCCCTCTCACTCTCTCTCTCTTATCTTAAAGGTGCGTTGACCGCAATTGGCCTGCTTGCTGCAATATTGCAATTACAATTTATACATATGTATGTACATACAAGTATGTGTAATACATATATGTACAAGTAGATGAAGGCACACATATGTATTTATTTATGTGTGTGCTAGAATGGGCATTGTATTCATGCGTAATTCAAAATTATCTAAACAATCATGTGAACCGTAACGTACCGCTATGCTGTGCATTTTCTCTCTCTTTGCTCTTTCTATGTCTCTTTGTTTATTTCATGCTCTTTGGATAATTCGCTCTTCTGTTACACTTTCAGCTGTAGGTCAAAAAGTACTTTCGCTTTCAATTTAATGCGACGGCGCTCTCTGCGAAAACCTATTCTATGTTGTCTACCTCCTCGCCCGACCCCTTGGCGGGCAATTGTGTCTATGTGCCGGTTTAAATAAAAATTTGCTTTGATAAAGCGCGTGACATTGAGTTGGATAAAAATATTTATGAAATTTGCCGTGCTTATATTATGCTTGTTACTCTTATATTCAATACTGTTGCAGCTCATGTTATCGACTTAAGGAGTTTAAATTATACACACAAAAAATTTTATTGTATTTTTTAAGTAAATAAACAGCCACTAAAATTGAAAACTGTGATTATTTTATGTGTATACTAATGTTGCCTACTTTAAGCAATAATACCCAATATAAACTGTGGCATACTTTTGAACTGTCGGGTTAATTTTGTTCGAATATAAATTGCAAGAAATAAGTTTATTTCCCTTAATGAAAAATTTGTGAGGTTTTGTTTTTGTTTTTAAATAGCAACAGTTTTTTATGTGAACTGAAAAGGAAATAAGCTTTTTCTGCGCACATGCAGTGCAGCCCTGGCGACAAGCAAACGCGTGCTTGCAGCCCTGAACAAGCTTACGGCAAACAGCTGACTCGCTCTGACGTCGATTTGTGCTCCCATTGACATAATTTTTATATTTGTTTACAAATGTTACTGGTAAAATAAAACGTAAGAAAATACATACAAGACGTTACTTCTGCTGCGTTGTCGCCGCTTCGCTCTTCTGTCCCATTGCAAATGTCAACAGAAGCGACGGCGAAATCAGTTCTTGCAGATGTCAGCCAGTTTGTTGTGTGATTGCAGCTCCCTGGCCCAGCAGGGCACGGAGCTGCCTGCTCTTTCAATTCAGCAGCAGCAGCTCCAATTGCGACAGCAGCAGTCGAGCAGCGATGCGGCAGCAGCAGTTCCACATGTAAGTGCGTTTTTTTAAATATATTTTTATTTAATGCTTAGACATGCACACCAATCTCAATCAGAACACAAACCAACAAACTGGTTGTCATGGAGACCGTGTAAAGGGAGAACAGCTGATTATCCCCTCCATTTGCATTCTATGCAATTGGGGCATATCGCTGATGTCACTCTGTATGCTACGAAACGGGCTATTTGAACTTATCAGCTTTAGTTTATATGTAGATTAGATTATACCTCTCTTTTGTGCTTAACTCTTTGAGGTCTATTGTGTTCCAAGATAGAAATTCAAATGTATATGCATAAAGACGCATGCACACTGCACGGCTATGAATTCTTTGTGCTATTTAATTAATTGGGTACTTTGTAAAACCACTTGAACCTCTCATGTGTCGAGCATACACACTTTCTATAATGTATTTCATGAGGAACTTGCCTAACCAGTAAAAAATCTTGGATGCGTCAGTTAAATTTCTCAGTTCTCATTTGCTTGTCGAGGCGACACTTTGTGTCCAGGAACAAAAGCAAAGTTTTAGTTTTTAACAATCGATTCCTTTCTTCTTAACAAATGTACCGAGCTAGATATATTAATAATTTGCCATTCAACTGATAAGAAAATATGTTTGCTCTTTTAGATGCTCATCGAGGATGAAGTTCATGGAGTTATTGAAATTCCAAGCCACATCGAGGAGATAATGAATCATGCCCTGTTTCAGCGTCTCAAAAAAGTTCAACAACTGGGACTGCTCTCGATAACTGCCAAGCTGGAGGCCACACACACCCGCTATGATCACTGCATAGGGTAAGCAATGTTCTCTTTTATAATACAAATTACCAACTGTAGTTAAATTGCAGGACATACCGGAGCGCGAAAGATCTACTGAATGCCTTAAAACGTAATTCTATTTATGATCGGGAATTGCCGGAATGGTGCCGAGATGCTGTGGAAATTGCAGCGCTGCTTCATGATGTTGGACATGGTCCATTTTCGCATTACTGGGAACAAGTTTGTGGCGAAAGCTTCGATGTGAGTAGCTGCTCGTATTCAATATTGTGTTATAATCCATTTACCTTTCATTTGCGTCCAGCATGAGCAAAACGGATTGGTCTGCGTGGATAAAATCTTTGGCGACATGAAGAGCAAAAAATTGCGCACACTTTGCGACGACAACAATGGACGAGGTGTGCTGCTAATCAAAGCGCTGATACTTGGCAAAAGTGAGCTGTTGACTTATCCAATAATGGGATATGGCTACATTTTTGATATAGTGCATAACAGTCGAAATGGTCTCGATGTGGACAAGTGGGATTATCTACGGCGCGACAATAAACGACTGAATCTGCTGAGTGAGGATGAGATGCAATTTGATGATGTATTTCTCAAGGCCCGCATTTCGCCCGATGGCCAGTGTATTCAGTACCGCTATGATGACTATCATCTTATATACAAACTCTATGTGGCACGCTGGCGTCTTCATATTGGCGCTTATCAGCTGCCCAAGGCTCTGGCTTATGATCAAATCTTGTGTAAGATTGTGCGACGCTGTAAGCCGCATCTGATGAGCGTGGGGGCTGACTCAAAAGAGTGGTTGGACCTATACGATGAGCGTGTATTGCAGATGATTGACAGCGATCCCGTGACGGCCTACCTACGTTCTCCAGAGCGCTGGGTCGAGACAACTGCCTGCGAGGATAAGAATCCGGCGCATGTATGCGTTAAACGAATTAAGGTTGGTCCGGGTGTTGACATGAAACCTGATGAGTTCTATCCACTGTATGGTGATAAGAGGTATGTCCGAGTGTCATTTAAACACAGCAACTGCTAATTTGATTAATTTTGTATTTTTGCAATCCCTTCTCACAGTAAGAAACGCAAGATTGATCGATCAACTACGCCGACTCTAATCACAGCATGCTATAAGTTGCTGTAGCATTGGACTTGGAAGCAGTCTGTCTTCAAAAACTAAATTGTATTCGCCCAATGTTGTTCAATAACTCTTACTCACTTTTTATTTTAGTATTCAGAAGTACAATTCATGTTAAATGTTTTACTCGTTTGTTTATGTCCTCGATTTAGTTGTTATGTCCATAATCAACTTTCTATTGTTTCACATCAGTTTTTTTAAAAATAAATTGAAAACCAGTTTTTGTTAACCAATGTGGAAAGACATTACCTTAAACATAGCAATAATACTCAGGGAAATGTGAACTCTATACACTGCCTAGAATTAAAAACCGACCTACCCGAAGCTGTAACTTATAAATGTAAAATATATTTAATATATTTTTACCAAAAGCTTGTATAACATTTTTGTCTACTTTTAAAATATCCCAATAAAAGAATTTTAATAAATAAATGTGAAAAGACCCATTTTATTTAAAACATTAACAAGTTATAAAATATTAGATCCTCGCCCATAAGCGAATAGATCTAATATTTTACCTATTGAAAGTCGCCGCTCGAATTAGCTACCGAGATGCATATTCGGTACCCAGGGAACACCACGAGGAGGCCATTGCAATCGCAATGGGTTCATTTTTTAAAACGAACTTCGAGTCGACTTGAAATGCTTTAATTTGCGAAATTAAAACACTTCCAAGTTCCCCAACGCAGATATATTATTGTTGTAAACCAATTCAATATATTCTGCTTGCTTTGTCATATTTTCTTTAACAAGTTACTCATGAAAAATTAAATAATATTTGGTATTCTCTTTAAAAATGTCAGAGAGAGAGTACTTTATGGTAATAGTTGATGCCAACTTCTTGTGTAAAAATGATTGAGATCTAAATACCTCTGTCCATAGTCAACAGACAATTATGATTTGATGATTTAATATTTCTACTTCAGCTCTTACGTGTTGCAATTGTAAAAAAGGGAATTCTAAAAATGTATATAATATAGTTGATTACGTTAATTCATTGCACTAAATTCTGTTATTAGCTGTTACTTTTAAACGTGAGTCGTAATTCGCTCACTCGAAAACACAAAGTTCATCAATCTTATGATATCGTTTATTATTTATACAGTTTGTGAGCTTAAAAGTTCTTAGTTCTAGTTAAAATTAGGTATTTAAAAACAAAAAATTTCAACAGTTCACTTGAAGACATCACAATTCGAATGCATTTTTCATAATCACTAACTAAACAATATAAATATGTATATGTTACGAATAACTTTTATAACCAATTTGAAATATACACAATGATAAACAATTATTAACTACAATATGTGCGGATTGAATGGAGGAGGGGGTAGCGCAGTTGACTACAGGATCGATTATATTTTATACAAATGTTTTACACAATTTCGAACAATGGGGGGCGGGGGTGGAGACTTAATTGCGCCCCAATGCCGCCGGATGCGCTGTTATAATCCTCTGCGGCAAATGGGCGGCCAGATATTGTTTATGCAGTCGCTGGCGACAGAACTGATAGAATTCGATTTCATTGGTAAAATTGCGACGCACAATATCCTTGACATGCTCGCTAACCGGCGGCTTGAAGTTGTTTTTGTTGATCTTGGTCAGATACTCGGCGCTGGCTGGTAATCACAAAGTTTAAAGATAAATCCAATGTTTAAATTTAAATAGAATTTATTCTACTTTGCATTTCATTAGCTTACTTGCATAGATATCCCGCACGCCCTCAAAGAAACGTGGCACATATTTCTCCAGCACTGAGAGTGTTGTATTGAAATCTTCCAGTACTCCAACTACCGCATATTGCTGCTCCACGGCAAACTTGGCGCGCTCCAAGGCGCCTACAGTATTAAAGGGACTGTTGAAGAAATCAATTTTTAATAAATCGAAGCTGCTTCGTTCAGATCTGCAGAGCTTACGTGCACTCATAGTCATGGCCGCAGAAGAACAAGCTCTGACGGCGATGATCGCCAATGCCCTCCACTGTGACGCCCTGTGTGTAGGTGCACTCCTGGTCACCGCTAAGGACGCAGGTCTCGAAGTCCTTTTTGAGCCAGGCTGGATGCGGCAGCGGCAGGTCTGGAAATGCGGCCTTCCGTTCCACAAAGTACCAGGGTGCACGCACATAATAGAACCAACTAATTACACGCTCCACGGGATCCCGCACCACATTCAGATAAATGGGCGTCGGCAAATTGAATTTGGTGAAGTTGGTGAAGCAGACATGCTTTATGAAGACTGAGGGTTCTGGTAGCTCACTGATCACTTCGGCCATCTCCTGTTGCTGATCCTCAGCCAGGCGTATGGTTTCCACCTTTTGGACAGCGTCGCGATGAAACTGAAAGTTATTGCGCTCCGAGAGACGACGCAGCAGCTCCATAAACGTCTGACTGCCCACTTTCGGCACTCGATTGAAGAAGACCAGCTCCATTTGGGCCTTTCGTGTATTGTTCAGCTCCCGCACATTAAGCGATGACATCTGACATAAGAAATGCTTGGATTAGAAAGTGTATCTAATGATAATCGGAGAGTGTTTCCTAACTTTTGTGCCATTCCACATCAGCATAATCCATAGTTACCTTATACTCCTTGGTGTTTGATATTTAATTGGTGTGCTGTGGGGTAATCGTTTTCGAGTCAACTTAGAACTCTGAACTTAAAGCTCAACTGAGATCTGTATGAATAGGTTTAGGCTGCTTTACCAACTACTTGAAACGCAACCGTATACACTTTAACTTCTTAACTAGTTATATTGAAATGCAACAAGGCAAGGATCATCTGACACTTAAAGAAAACAGCTGGATATTTTGTTAAAATTCATATTTATTATAAATGCATTTTTGGTATAATTTGGGATTTGTCTTGAGGTCCTTCGTTTATTGGAGTTTTGACTCAAGTGATAATCTGCTCCAGTTTCAGTGCCAAATATTGTTTATATAGACGCTGCTTGCAGAAATAGTAGAAATCATATTCCCGGGTAAAATTACGTCTTACCATATCCCTAACATCGGCATCGATTGCATATCGGCGATTGCGTTCATTGTAGCTTTGTTTGTGCACTGCAAAAAGAGGAAAGAATGGAGCTGGAACTGGGATGAGAACAGACGATGGGTAACCTACAGTTGTGCAGATATGGTGCATGATTGAAATACCGCGGAATGTACCTTTCCAACACTGTTAGGGTAACGTTTGGCTGCTCCCACGTGCCCACAACGGAGTATTCCTTTTCCACATTGCGCTTGGCCACTTGCACTGCCCGATGCGTATTGAAGGGCCTACAGTTGGGAAGTATTTGCTGCATTCCGACATAAAAGTATATCTAAAGCTTTACTCTACTTACAAACAATCCTCATGATTGCCGCAAAAGAACAGGGATTGTCTCTTGAAATCTTCCACGGCATCCTCGATTGAATACGTGATATATTGACACTCTGGACTGCCACTGCGCACACACTCATTAAAGCTCTGTTTATACCAGGCATCTGTTCGCTGGGGATAGCCCGGATAGATGCTACGACTTACGATCAGCTTCTCCCGAGTGCGTTGCTCATAGAAATTCTGTACCATGCGCTCCACTGGATCCCGCACAAGCGATATATAGATGGGTTTGTGTTGTCCATATTGCGTAAAGTTTATCCAGTTGCCGTGCGCTATGTAAAGTGTGTCCTTCTCCAGCTGGCTCACCCACTCGGACTCAATTCTCTCCTCCTTGGCTGAGCGAATGCGGTCTATGCTCCGCACTGGCCCATTAAGCACCAGGTTCAGATCGTTATGATCTGCTAGAAGGCGGAAGAGCGGAACCAGTTGCTCGGTGCACACGCGGGTCGGACGATTGAAGAAGACCACTTGGAGGCGGGAACGGCGTGTATTGTTTAACCGCAGAGTGGTTACATTGACCAGCTAAGAAGGTTTTCAGTTGGCATTTTGTAGCTAGAATTGTGATCGATAACACACAGAGCTTTGTGATTAAGCGTAGGATGAGTCACAAAAAATGTGGTCTGAAACTGTGTAAGCGACTGCAGTTCAAGTGACTGGACTCTAGACTCTGAGCACTAACTTGTGAATACGTGACAAACCAAGGTTTGAACCAAAGCCTAATTTAATTGATAATAAAAATAAGGTAGACTAATCAAGACAGGAAAACGATTTGAACTATTAACCATTTTTATGGGGATTGCAACCCTTCTAGTAATACCTTTTAACACTATTTCTCTAATCGAAGTTTTTAAAGGAAAGTCTTTTATTAATTAACCTGTAAATATGTACGCTTAAGCAACTAATATTTAACTGTAGATAACTTTGGATCTGATGAGATGAGTGCTCTAATAGCATCGATCGATTTCAAACGAGAGAAGTCTATGTAAAACTGAGACGCTCCAATTCTGCACGCTTCAGAGCGATGTATTGCTTGAAGAGACGCTGCTTGCAGAAATAGTAGAAATCATATTCGTGGGTGAAATTACGCCTGATCATTGCTTTGACATCTGCATCAATTTTGGGCTTGCGATTGTTTCGATTTCGATTTTGAAGTTTATCCTGATACACTGTAAATTATAGAATATATAACTCTAGCACTTCCACATTGTTCACTTTTAGGTTCTTACATGGATACAAGGTCGTGGCACGCGCGAAGTATCGCGGAATATAATGCTCCAGAACGGTTAGCGTAATATTGGTTTCCTCCCAGCTGCCCACGACCGCATACTCCTCTTCAACCCTACGTTTGGCTATTTGTATGGCCAGGGGGGAGTCAAAGGGTCTGCAAAGCATTCATAAAACTTGAGCAAGTGCTGGCCAAGCACTCAAACCCATTAACCTTTACCTTCAAGAGGCAGACTTTCGTATTAAGAAAAATGCTCATTTAATTATAACCTCAGTTCAGGAGTTCCACATATCTTTTGAGCAAGAAAAGGGTCAGAATTCATAAATAAATATTAAAATTAATTTAATTGTAAGAAAATTAACTTGAAATAGAAATTATCATAAAATGACAATTTATGCAATTTAAATACATACTTTTAGAAGGGTAAGGAATTGTTTATCTTTTCTAATTCGAAAGTCTGACTGCATGTTAATGGGTTGAAGGGGCCAACATTACTCACAAGCAATTCCGATCGTGACCACAAAAGAAAAGCGACTGTCGCTTATAGTTGCCCACGTAGTCTTTTACTGTGAGGGGCACATATTGGCACTCCGGGTCGCCGCTGCGGACGCACTCGTTGAAGTCTTTCTTAAACCAAGCGGTAGGCTTGAGGGTAGCCATTGGATTCTTGCGATAAAATATGGCATTTAGATAGGAATTGCGCACATAGTAATACCAGCTGATAACGCGTTCGACGGGATCACGCACTAGATTTATGTAAATGGGCTTGGGAAGGTTGAAGGCATTGAAATCGATCCAGGATGTGTGCTCGATATAAACAGTGCCCGGCTCTGAGTTGTAAATGTGGTCTGCTCTTTCGGCCTGTTGCCTGGGCGAGAGCTGACGTACCGACTTCTTAAGGCCCAAGCGATCGACATCGAAGTTATTGATCTGCTGTAAGTTCTCCATGAATTCCATGAGCGACTCGCTGCCAACTTTGGCGCAGCGCGTGAAGAACAAACGATCCATTTCTGCCTTGGCCGTGTTGTTCAGCTGCTGTGGCGTCAGGCTGTGCAACTGGTAGGGAATTGGATTGGGAGTGGAAGGATTAGGAGAAGAGCGTGCAGGTGACACAACACATGGAATTAGACACAAAATGGGCACACACACACACACATACACAGAGAGAGAAAGGTTTGCGAGTATTATTTGTATTTTCTTGTTTCTACTAAAGTATTCATTTAATGCATATAGAGTCCTAGTCGAAACTAATTCAACAGTCCATGCTTCTCCAGCTCACGCAAGTTGAGTGCCAAATACTGTTTGTACAACCTCTGCTTGCAGAAATGATAAAACTCATATTCATATGTGAAATTACGTCTTATCATCGCTTTGACCTCTGGCTCAATGTAGGGCTTGCGCTTGTTCTTATTCCGATTCGTGATCTTGTTATTATGCACTGATTGGTAAAGGGAGAAATGGTTAACGAGATCTGTCGGAACTGTGACTATAACACCTGCAACCTACTCTCATACATCAGCTTGGCACCGGTAAAGAAACGTGGTATATAGCGCTCGAAGACGGTCAACGTTATGTTCGTATCCTCCCAGCTGCCCACTACAGCATAATCCCGTTCCACATGCTCCTTGGCCATTTGTATGGCTGTGGGCGAGTTAAAGGGACTGCAAAGGGGACTCAGAAGCATTAGCCGGGCTCAAGGTGGCAAATCCTCTCTCTACTTACATACAGTCGTCATGATGGCCACAGTAGAAGAGCGACTGTCTTTTGAAGTTTGGAATGTAATCCTTTACGGTATGTGGCACATACTGGCATTCGGGATCTCCACTACGTACACAATCATTAAAGTTCTTTTTGTACCAGGACGCGGGCTTGATTTTCTTGTTCGGCGCCCTGCGATACTCGATGGCATTCTTGTAGGAGCTGCGTGCATAGTAGAACCAGCTGATGACACGCTCCACTGGATCCCTAACCATGTTTATATAGATGGGCTGCGGCAGATCAAACTCGCTAAAGTCCAGCCAGTTAATGTGCCGTATGTAAATGGTGCCTTCATCGAGGCCAGTCACAAACTCGGCGGCTTCTTGTTGCGCCTCTTTATCCATTTGTCTCACTGTAGCTTCATGGAGTCCGCTGCGCTCCAATACCAGACCCTCGTTATACTCCACCAAGGCATTAAACAGTTCCAGTAGGGCTTCACTGCCCACCTTGGCGGCACGATTGAAGAAAAGCACATCGATTTCAGCATTCCGCGTGTTGTTTAGCCGCTCGGCGCTCAGACGTTGCAGCTGGAGTTCGGTTGGGAATGGTTTCGAGTTTCATTTAAGCTTTGCTTGCAAGCTGGGAGTTCACCCTAGGTTAGTCTTGAGCTTAGGTACAAGTTAGTGGGCAAAGATCTCTTAACTATTTCGAAGCAGTTCAGGTAAGGCGATTAAGTAAATTCATAGGTTCGTCAAGACAATGACCAAGAGGTAAGCGATAGGCATTTAGTTCTTAACTCAGGTCAATAGGGATATCGACGATAAGAATCCCAAATAGAATCGAATTGTATTATGAACTAAGAAATCTGATAATATTTCAAATAAATAAAAGATCTTTACATTTTAGTATTTCTATTGGTATTTCAGTTCTTCGTAGATCTTTGAATATTGATTTATTGGATTCTATATCTAAACTAACTAACTTTCGACTAACTTATCCCTGACGGCCAGCTCATTGGCAGATTGCAATCGAACTAAACTGTTGTCCAGGCGCATCAGTTCATTGAGTTTAAGTGCCAGATATTGTTTATGCAAACGTTGGCGACAGAATTGATAGAACTCGATTTCCCGCGTGAAATTGCGACGAACCATGTTTATTATTTCATCCCGGATGTGAGGCTTCATGGGATTGTCGTTCGCCTTGACGGCGTGTAGACCCGCTGCAATTGTCGTAATTATTGTAGACGACGATGGATTGTGTTTTTCCAGTACTTACAGTAGTACAGTTTGGAGGCATCCGCAAAGTAGCGCGGTACATAAGCCTCCAAAACGGCCAGAGTTTCATTAGTATGCTCCCAAGTGCCCACAACCGCGTATTCGCGCTCCACGTTCTGTTTGGCCAACTGCAGGGCCAGCCGCGAATTGAAGGGCCTGAAGTGTTTTTTCGGGGTAATTATGGTCTGGGATAACAATACAGAAGACGTTAACCACTCACGTGCATTTGAACTCATTGTGGCCACAAAAGAACAAGGTTTGACGGCGATGATCGCCCACACGCTCCAAGAGGGAGCCCTCAATGTAGGTGCAGACCTTTTCACCGCTAAGCACACACTGATCGAATTCGGTGTTGACCCATTGGGGATTGGGCATTTCGCGATTGTGACGACGACGACCCGGCACAAATACCCATGGGGCACGTATATAGTAATACCAACTGATGACGCGGTCAACCGGATCACGCACCATATTGATGTAAATGGGTCGCGGCTGTTCGTGTTTGCTGAAGTTCAAATAGTTCACATGACTGGCAAATACAGTGCCATCCTCGAGATTAACGATATTATCTATCCAGTCGCCCTCCTCGGCGGCGTCTAGCAATGGCCGAATGCCACCATTCTGTGGATCTTTCTCCACCTCATAGTCGTGCACCTTGCCCAGGGCTCGCATCAGTTCTATAAGCTGCATGCTGCCCGTTTTGGGTACACGATTATAGAAGAGCACATCGATCTCAGCCTTCCTGGTGTTATTCAGCTCATTGGCATTCAGCTGAAGTATCTGCAAATGATCGAGGCGCACCGTTGAGAGCTCAATCAGAATCTGGGCACAGTGAGTGCAAGCAGCAAGCTAACCGAATACCCACTTGAGATTAGTAGCGAAAGGAAAAGACTCGTTGGTGATAGTTGCTATAAAATATGCTTGACAGAGGAATGGGAAAGGGAGTTCTATACCGTTCCGCCTTTCCGAAAATATACATTTATTATACCCTCCCCACTCGTCACGACGTTATTCTTATCGTTTATTTAAAAGATTTCATTATTAAGTAGTTTTGTGAGTTTTGTTCATTGCTTGGTTTTATATTGGTTGGTTTTATATCGGGGATATCGGGTTTGTGCAAAAAGGTCGCACATTTCAAAGTCCCCTCTAAAATACTTCTGTATTGGATGCGATTTGTGATTATTATTATTAATACTTTGTTTTCTTCCGAGGAACAATTCTCAACTTGTTTTCCTGATGGCTATATACTGCTTATAAAGACGCTGCTTGCAAAAGTTGTACAGGTCAATTTCGTAGGCGAACTGTTGCTTCAGATAGGCCTCCACATCCTCGTCTAGGTGAGTGTCGTGTGGCGTGGCATTTATCATAAATTGGTCCGGATGCGCTGTACACACGTAACAGGCAAATGTTAGACAAGTGTAAGGTGAGTGAATATTTAGAAGGACCTACAATAATACTGATTTGTGGCATCGGCAAAGAAGCGCGGTATATATGCCTCGAGCACGGCCAATGTTATGTTTGTATCCTCCCAGCTGCCCACAACGGCATATTCCTTTTCCACATGCAATTTGGCTATTTGCGTGGCTATCTCAGAGTTGAAATTCCTAGGGAATGGCAAGAATTATTCCATCGGCAGTTCAAGAATTCGGGGCATTACCTACACGCAAACTTTCTGATTGCCACACAAATGTAAACTGAATCTTCGCCAGTCCTTATTGTAGGGTATGTGCGGATCGAAGACACAATCGGGAGCTATACGCTGTCTGACGCAATCATTGAAACTCCTGTCAAAGAACTCCTTATTCTGTTTAGGTTTATTTGGATTGCGCAACAGGCTGTTAGCATAGACCACGGGATGGCGTTGGTAGTAATAGGCACTCATTACTTTCTGTATGGGATGCCGCACGAGATTTATGTAAATGGGCCTGGGCATATCGTGAGCCGTAAAGTTGATCCAGTTGGTGTGCTCTACATAGACCGAAGGCTCCTCCAGCTCGATGAGTTCCTCTGCGAAAGCCGCTTCCTCTTCAAAATTGAATACGGCTTTCTTACAAGGCGGTATCTCATTGCGGTAGGTGACAAAACCGTGCAGTGTACCCAAATGACCCAGTAGCTTTGTCATACTCTGACTGCCAACCTTTTCTAAGCGATTAAACAATACGAAATCGCGTTCGGCTTTGGGTGTATTGTTCAGTTGTGCTGCTGTCAGATTAGCCAGCTTGAATGGAAGACAGAAGAACTGCCGGTCAAAACTAAGAGGTCTAAGGCGAAAGCTAAACGAAGTGAGTTAGTGGAAGATTTGAAAACAAGTGGATCCAATGACTCCTCTAACTAAGCCCAATCCTTGTGCTTTGGCAGCAGCGAATTAAACAGACTTTATTCCCTATGCAAAATGTCAGAAATTAAACGGGGTACATGTCCCGTACAACTTGCTATTAAATAGTATTTACCCTCATTTATCAAAAAAACTACAAATTTTTGTTAAGTTTCAAATTTGACGTAAGAGATGGGCATGGGCTGGGTTTTAGGGCACGAACACGAATTTATATATATACAATCCCAGACCATCACGGTTGACCATATTTTCGAGAATTATATATAAGCAAGGCTTAAGATATCGACTTATATGCACTTTAGCTAATTGTTTCATAATCAAATTAAAAGGGTTCTATTACTATTTGAAAGGGTCTTTGGGAATACGCGTTTTTACTGGTCGGAAACGAAGAAGAGACATCTGCCAGTTGACCCACATGGTGATTGGTATAGCATAACAACAACCAAGGGATATCTCATACATATATGTTTTCTTACTGCTAGTTTGATCGAAAGTCACACCTGATACACATTGCTCTTTAAGTTATCCTTTTCTAATCACAGCTCTAAATGACGATTTATTGCAAAATATTGACGATACAAGCGTTGCTTACAAAAATGATAGAACTCGTACTCCGATGTAAAATTAGCACGCACCAAGCTCTTGATGTGCTCACTAATTTTCGGCTTCCAGTGATTGCGTTGTGACAAGGCCAAGCCGTGCTCGGCTGCTGCATTATCAATAATAATAAGATTAAGAGTTGAGGAGCGTTTTCGTAGAAGTTCAATTAATTACCAAAGTAAAGATCTTGTACACCTCGAAAGAAACGCGGTATATAGTGCTCCAACACGGCCAGAGTGACGTTTACATCCTCCCAAGAGCCCACTACGGCAAAGTGCCGTTCCACATTCTGCTTAGCACGAGCTATGGCAGCAGGTATATTAAAAGGTCTGTCCAGGTATCATTAAGACAATTAGAAACTTAGTTTTTGGCTGTGTTGGGGAGTTACCTACTCGCAAACGGGTGCATGTCCGCAGAAGAACAAGCTCTGGCGCTTGTGATCACCGGAATCGTTCTGAAAGCCCATTGCATAGTCATAACGACATTCGGGATCCCTTTTTAAGACGCAGTCCTCAAAACTTTTCGTATAAAAGCTGCGTTTTTTAAATTTTCCATTAATTTTATACATGCGAAGAGCATTCCAGGGCGTACGCTTATGATAGTACCAGCTTATAATTTTCTCTACAGGATCACGCACCTAACAATGTCGTGGAATTAGTATAAACTCAAATATGCTTCGGCAAATATCGTACCAGGTTTACGTAGATGGGCTGCGGCAACTGATGAGATCGGAAATCAACATACCCAACCGGCTCGACATAGACAAAGGCCGAACTTTGTCCCAGCTCTGAAACATATTGGCCCAGAGCTGATTGCTGCCTAACAGATAAATGGTTGGCAATCGGCCTAGAGAAAGGCGTATGCTCAAGGATAAAGTTGTTGAGCTCGCCCAGGCGACTCAGCAGTTCAATAAGCGTTTTAGCTCCCGTTCTGGGCACACGATTAAAGAAAAGCAGCTCACTGTTGGTCAACAGCGTGTTGTTCAGATGCTTGGGATTGAGTTGCCACAACTGTAAAGAGTTCATGAGAGAGAGAGAGAGAGAGAGAGAGAGTGTTGAAGAGAGCGACAAACAACACAAGCACACAGAGAGGCGGTGGGCGAAAAGCTAAAGCTTACATTTGTCAGTGCTGTCAGTTCAATGGGCTTAAAATTCCCAAACAGTGTAAGTCACAAACGGACTTAAAGTCTAGAGACTTTAGCTCAGAATAAAGTGCATATTTGGTGTGTTATTGTACAGAGGAATTTATTTAATAATAGTTGGCACAGCTTAAATTATATATACACTTCCGTTTAATACTCATAATCATCTTTCGAATCTTCACCGCGCAGCTCCGGCATCAGCAGATAGTCATCCTCGCCGAAGCGCTTGCCCTGGCCGAGTGCCGCATATTGCAAATATAGACGCTGTTTACAGAACTCGTAGAACTCAATCTCATTTGTCAGATTCTTGCGTAGCAACTGACGCGTCTCATCGCTCACGATGCGTGTGACATTGTTCCGATTGACACGCGAGAGTCGCTCCTCACCCACTGTAAAGTCGACGCAAAGTTAGGAATCCTTTTTCCCACAAACAAAATTGTAAAAAAAAAATGGAATGATAAATGCGCTTACGATAATAGGCCACCTTGGCATTGCGAAAATAACGTGGTATATAATGTTCCAGCACGGTTAACGTGATGTTTGTGTCCTCCCAGGTGCCCACGACGGCATATTCCGACTCCACAGTGCGCTTGGCCTTCTGCATGGCCATCTCCGAGTTGAAGGGCCTAGCTCAGGGTTGGATTGGATGATTGGTGTCAGAAAGTGCTTCTGTTTCCAGACGCCTCGCTACTTACATGCACAGCTTCTTGTTCATGCCGCAGAAGAACAGAGTCTGCCTGCGATGGTCACCCACGGGATTTTTGATCTGCATTTGCTCAAATGTGCAGTGCGGATCATGATTACGCACACACGTGTCTAGATCGAGATCGAGGAACTCATCCGATGGCATAGCTATGGCCTTATCGCCCAGCTTGGCCTTCATATCGTTATAATACCAGCGTGCGCGAACATAGTAATGCCAGCTGATAATGCGCTCAATGGGATCCCGTACAAGGTTTATGTAGATGGGTCGAGGCAGATGATATCTGGTGAAATTGATGTAGGCTATGTGCTGGCTATAGATGTGCGGCTTGTGTCGCGTTAGCAGATCCCCAATCAGATCCTTCTGGCCCTCCTTGGGCAGCATAATTGTCTCCTTGGCACTGCCCGGATTTCGTGAGTGAACAAAGCCATTGATCTTGCCCAGGCGCCGCATTAGCTCCATGAGCGATTGGCTGCCCACTTTGGGCACGCGGTTGAAGAAGACGAAGTCCACCTCGGCGTTTTTGGTATTATTGAGCAAATCCGCGGCCATATTGTAGCCATGCTCATCATCTTCATCGTCTTCATCATCCTCAGCCTCATCGTCGTCTTCGTCATCTTCGGCATGCATATTCTTTGGCCTTGCCAGCTGTTTATCGTGCAGAGCCTTGTGCACATGATTATGTGATGGGTGAGCTGTTTGATAATTTCCTAATTCATCCCGTTGCAGCTCCTCGCCCTTTCGGGGCACGTGCACATTGTGACCACGTAGCTGCATGAAGTAGGCTTTTATTAAAGATCTATGCTGCTAGGCTGAGAGTCTGAGACCCTGTCCCAGTAACTGCTACCCGCAATGGGGAACTAACTACAGAGTTGGATGAGTTTTTAGAGGTTGAAAAGACCAAGCAGAGCGAAAGTTAGAGTAGCTTTTATTCTTGAAATCTTATCCGCTAACTGATCGATCTTTTTCCAATTGCAATGCTATATACTGCTTATTCAGACGCTGCCTGACAAACTGATAGAACTCAATCTCCTGCGTCAGATTCCAACTGAGCACGGCTCGCGCCTGCTTGCTGATTGTGGGCCTGAAGGCATTCCGGTTCACGTTCTCCATATCCCTTCGCATCGCATAGTACACGTCCGTGGCGCCCGCAAAGTATCGTGGTATATATGCCTCCAGTACGCTCAGCGTAGTATTCGTATCCTCCCAGGTACCCACCACAGCGTAACGATTCTCCACATTCCGTTTGGCTTGCTGCATGGCCTTCTGGGAGTTAAAGGGCCTGTGAAGGTTGTTTCGATTGCATTTTGAGCTAAGGTGCTATGCTGCGAGGGCTGCTCGATGAGTTGTCAGTGACTCAGCCTCAAAAGAAATTCAAAGAAAAGCTTATCTGGAAGTCATTCATATCACGAGTTGGGCAAAACTTAGAGCATGTCAAGTATTGGCTCAACTAGGCCATCTTATGCTATGATATTTACAGTCCGAGTTGGGCGAAACTCACAAAAAATCGAAATATTATTTCCCAATGTCGCAACATTAAATTATTTTAATTTTAGCTGGATTGCTTTTGGAAAATATTGTCGTTTCACTGATCTGAATTGTATTTTAAATATAGAGATATTTATTTGGCAAAGGAACCATTTCGGAACGTATCCTTAGCCAAATAAGTCCCAAATATGACCCCAAAGTTCTCTTTGGATATAATTTACTACTAAGCAAAGCCCTTTAGAGCAAACTTTGCCACAGAAAACAAATCGAGCAAGCCTCCTCGCTCCTCTAATGGCCGGCTGTTACTCACATGCAGAGCTCGATCTGTTGTCCGCAAAAGAACAGGGTTTGTCTTCTGTGATCACCAAGATTGCCGGTATCCGATTGCTCGTAAACACACTCCGGATCGTGCTCGAGAATGCAACGATTGAAATCCTTCTGAAGCCATTCCAATGTCGGGATTTTATAGTCACTTCCGAAGGCGTTCACACGATCCGCCAAGTACCAGGGCGCACGTGCATAGTAGAACCAGCTAACCAGACGCTCGATCGGATCCCGAACCAGATTTATATAGATGGGCCAGGAGTGCCCGAATGCGGCAAAGTTCAGAAAGGCCACATGCTTTGTATACGAATTGGCTGTGCTGCAATTGAGTATCTCAGCTTTGAGCAGATTGCGCGCAAAGCCGGTATCCATGAGTATCGTTTCGAATAGGTGTTTGGGATCGCGACGCGCCTGGAATTTGTTACGATTGCCCAACAGCTTAAGCAGCTTCATCAGTTTCTCGCTGCCCGCCTTTGGTACTCGATTAAAGAATAGTGTATCCAGTTGGGCCCGCGGCGTGTTGTTCAGCTGTGCGCTGGTCAGGTGTTGTAGCTGCCGGATTGCAAAAGTGGATGCAGTTTGCAAGTGTTGTTGTTACATTCACAGTCACAGGCACAGTCACAGGCACAGACACAGGCACAGGTACAGGTACAGGTACAGGCACAGCAAAAAAGACGGGTGGGTAGCACAACAAGTACATAAGTAAGTGGTACACATAGAGATGGAGGCTATAAGCGGATTTTGGCTGAAGCAACAGGCACAATTGGGCAGTGGGGCAACTGGTAACCTGTATCAGGCATCAGGCATCAGGCATCTGGCCTGGGCACAGTTTATGCATATATTTTTTTGTTATTTTCCTCTAAACTCTTCGACGCCAACGCGGCTTTCGCAACTGACATTTGTCTAAATTATAATCCTCTTCGTGGACTTACCTTTTAAGCGTTTATTTTAATAATCGTAAATCGAATTTCTATCTTTTCTATGTCGCAACTGGCGCATCTGGCAGCTAACTCAATCAAAATTAAAAAAAAAACCTCAAGCTGCACTAACAAAATTTCAAGACTGAGTCAAAGTGTAGATTTTTGTTAGTGTAAAGAGAGCTGCATGGATAGACCAAAGAGATTCACAGCCTCAGCTAGAGAGCTAGAGAGCTCACATAAGAGAGACAGAAATAGAGAGAGAGAGAGAGAGATAGGGAGAGAGAGCTACAGTCTACCAAAGTTTTCTATTTGAATGTGTTTATGTTTATGTTGTATGTGTATGGCTTTGAGACAGAGACAAAGAGAGTGAGAGAGAGAGAGAGAGAGAGAGTGCTATGACGTTCGATGAGCAGCTTGCAATGTGGAACCAAAATGAGCCAACGCTTATACCATGATGGGCGAGAGAGAGCGCGAGAGTGCGAGGCAAACAGCAGGCAAGACACACTTGAAGAAAATATCAAACACCAAGGAGCTGAGCAGCTACCTTTGCAACGCGTTTTTTAGCTGAACTTTGATGCTTTAGATGGTTTTTCGCTGATTTTTTATGGCCAACCAAAATGTATGCAATAATGTTTACGACTAGGTATGACACATGTACATATATATGGCAAAGGCGAATCATAAAATAGTTATACCAAATGGCTGGCTCGCACTTACCTGGCCGGTGCTCTTCAGATATTGATAGGTGCCGTGCAGAGTATTAATGTCGTCATGTTCTGAAATGCAGGCAGGCAGCAGAAGTTATAGTCATGTATGTACACAAAATGCTACTTAATTTATTGGGCTATCATGTTGATTATAGCCGCATAAATTGCTGCTGATAAATTGTATTAAATATCTCGTAGATAGGATCACAGTCCTTCATATTATCATTAAAGCTAATTAACCAGTTCCAATATTCTACATAATATTAGATATGTGTGTCGGTCGACAACGACCTTAAACAATCACTGCAGGGCAGGGCCAACTCCTCCCCTTTGAATGCCGTCAATACTTTTACTTTTCACAACGAAATTATGCAATATTTTTGATAGGGACGAGCACTTCACCTCGAAATGCTACTCCCAAAGCTGCAGAAATTGGAAAATAAATGTGAGTGCAATAAAAATGCAAGCTCATGAAGGTTCCTTTCACTTTCCAGAGTGTTGGGATGTAGGATGATCTGCCCTGTCTGGTTATCAGGTACAGTCTAAACGAAAACGCAAGCGTTAAATGTCTTATCAACGATTTCGAAAGTTGGCCCAAAAGCCTGCGAATGAAACCTTTCCCAGCTGTCCACGTATTCCGTCATGTTCGACTGTGTTGCAAGGGCAATTAAAATTTGAATGCCTGTGCATATGTCAGGCCCGGGCGTAGGCTGGCAGCATCAGCCTCAGGTTTGCGAGTTAAGAGCTGGCAATTGCTCACTAAATGACTGCAATTCAGTATTTGGACAGGCGGAAAACGTCTTGATTTTTGGCCAACTGCGGTCGATTCAAGTGGAGTGGCAAGAAAAAAAAGGCAGCGAGAGAGAGCGAGAGTGGAGTGAGAAGTGGTGTGGATTGTGGGTAGCTTGCACCACTTTCGTCTTGCGGCTAAGCATTTCATAATTTGCCCGCTGGAGCCTGATGAACAAGGAAGTCGGCATAAGTTCGAGTCCAAATCCAATGCCTATAAACCAGATTCGTTGTGCATGTGGTCTGCTTTTGGTCATTGGTATGGTCAGTTTCACTGAACGATCTGAATGAAAGTCGCCAAGTCGAACTGGTTTTAACTGGCATCGCATCGCACCCGTATCCGACTCCCTGAACCAAAGTGAAATACATTTTGTGGTCTGGCCGGGCCGCAAACAGACCGGAGAAGCCTTTGCTTTAAGTTTTTTTTCTGTCACTTTTTGTGTGGTCTTGAAATTGGGTTACATGCATGCAGTTTCTTATGTAGTTGTTACAGCTGATGCCCCCCACACCCCACACCCCTCTCTCTGTTACTCTACAATGACGCAAATCTAGTTTTTGCTGTTCTCGAGTCATTGACAGACTCACAGGTTAGCTCCGGTTATTGGCCATTTGAACATTCATTGAAGGTCAACCACATCACAGCTGACAGCCACAAAGAACAAAAAGTCTCTTAATGAGCTAACATTCCCACTCAATCAATGGTCAGAACTGCAGCTAGCGATATGTTCAACACTTCCACTTAAAGTCAATTGCAGTTGAAAATTATTGGCTTGTACGAGATAGAATCCAGCTATTGGAAGGGGTTTTAAATAACAGGTGCACAAACAAAACTAAACGATATATTAAGAAAAACTTGCAACATTTTGGCACACAATAAGAAAACTTAATTGTTAAGAAAACATGTCAGAACTCATATTATGTATGCAACTGTTGCTTGCCGCTGCTTTTTGTTTGCAGTTTAAACAGATTTTAATTATACTGCTGGCCAGCCCATAGGCCAAATACCTGGTTAAGTGCCTATCGGGTGCTCCAATTGAAAAAAAAGTTACGACTCGTTTAAACTGGTTTGCATGCAGTCAGAGTTTTTTAACTTAAGACAATCTTGTACATGTTTAATAAGAAATGAGATTGCAAGAGGCTTTGTTTGCAAATGTTCAATGAATAAAATCAAAATATATGCCTTAAGTACTTTACTCTATAATCTCCATATCTATAGGACGCGCATATCTAAGCACAAATTGCACCTGTACTTGAAATGTTCTGTGTGATTATCAAGTCGCACATTTTAGCCATATTTACTATCCATTTAGAATTTCAAACTGTCTGCCAGCTTGTTAATTTGTTCATTAGAGCAAAAACAAGCCTCAGACAACACTGTACTGCACGGCACAACATAACGATTCGCCTTGGTTGTTAATTAGCCCAAGTCAAGTTCAATGCTGCTGCTTAAAAAATAAAACAAACAAAATAAAAAGCGAAACAAAACTGGCAACTGAAGGTGTCATCAGCTTGTCTTACGTGAGTACGTTAAGTGTACTCGTGTTTTTTTTTAAGTTTTTCAAAGTCGTGTGAGTCAATTAAATGAAATATTTATGAATGAATGGTTGGCTAAAGCTAAATGCCTGTTGCACTTTTCTTTTCTTTTATTTTTTTTTGGCTTTTCAGCGCATACAACAACAATATATCTCATCAACGTCGGGCTAAGGTTTTTCTTTTATTTTTTTGGCCATTAGCCATTTCGCATTGCTGTGGGCCCAGCCAGACAATTTGTATCTGTCGTCTGGGCTCGCTGCGGCGCAATCGACGCGTGCGCAGTCGCAGCACCAAAAACAACAATAACAGCAACAGCAACAACAACAATAGCAACAACAGCAATAATATCAACAATAGCTGCAGCAAAAACTGCGCAATGCCAACCCACAACTGGCTGACTATCGTATTGGAGCGCATCTTCAAGACGTCGCGACGCCAGAGCTGGAGTTCGAGTCGGAGCCATCAACATCATGATCACATGACTGCTGCACAGTGGTTCAGAAGTTCATTGTAATTGAAATATTCAAAATATTTTTAGGTGTAAGCAAAAGACTTTCAATTGGAATATCTGCTTAATATTGTTGTGGATATTCTTACTTTGAAATAAAGTTGAAAATATTTAAAACTTATTGAATCTATCAACTTTAGCTTTACGATAATATGATTTGCCACGCTATTTGCTTACTTTCTTCAGATTAGTTTATGAGTATTTGGTTATATTAGTCCCAGATATTGCATAAATTTAACATTTTTGATAGTTGTAAATTCTGAAAAGGAAAATTAAATATAGCCCGCATCTTGCATATGAAAATATTTACATTTGGCAATATTCTCTGTACAACGGGCAATTCTAAACAAGAATTGGCAAAACCCGAATTGTTCGGGCTGTGTGGCAAGCCTTGCATATTTGTTGTGGATTATTTGCTTTCATACCAGTGTGCAGTGCTCGCTTGGCTTTTGTTAGTGGCAATCACTGCACTTAGGCGTGAAGCAGCCGTGTCGCGATATCCAACCCGTATCCAACCTCCCCCCCCCTACATAACTAGCACGTATGGATCAGCCAACCAGGTTTTTGGCATACTCGACTCGTATTTCGTCAGTGGCAGCTGCCGCAAGCAGCTCCGACTAATTTGCAAGTGGATTGCAGGCCTAGACGAACCCAAGCTTCCGGCATTGAAATTAGGGTCTTGCATGCGGAAAGTTTGATTTGATTTCGGCTCGTATTTCACAGTTGCACACCGGCTAATAATAGAGTTATTAGTTAGTTGGCTGGCCATAAGTATGGGTTCAGCTAGCTAATAACGTTCTAATGACATTCTCAAGTAGCCGCATTCCTCGTGACTCAAAGGGGGCACATTGACCCCAGCAAAAAGAACCGTGTCAAGTGCCGCTCGGCCAAATACTTTTCAGAAGTTTCCATTGACATATGCAATGTGAGCTCTACTTAAATGTTGCCAAAGTTTCTGGTCATATATATACATTTTGTATAATGCCTCATAATCGTAATTGTAACATTGTGTTCACCACTCAAGTCAAGGATAAAATTGCGATCAAGTAGAGCTCCAGGGTCATAGACATATTGTAAAGATTATGTTCAGCCTTCTGGGAACCATATAGAAACTATCTCAAATAATAACCACATTAAGTCTAATTAGGTGCTGCATGTTGAAAAATATGATTCGATTAAATCGTATTTATCTAGCATTAAGCATATTCAAGGCTTATAACATTTCCATGGAATAACATAATCCACAATTTCCGCAGCTTAAAATTGCACCCGCTCCACTTGGCTTTTGCATATTTACTAATTGAATTAATAATTATATTTTAATATGCTGCATTATTTATATACATATATATATTATAAGTTTTTTCTAATCCAACAAATGCATATCAAAAGGTTAAATTGCTGTTAGGATCCCTGAACTGGACGGACCCACGGGGAGAAGCTGCTCGCTGGCATGCTTTAATAATTAATGAATATACTAAAATATCAAAAAATAGATACATATATATGTACATATGTACACTGGCTCGTTGGAACTGCATCTGTGGACACATCTCCAATATGTATTTATTATGTTTATTTTAATTTAGCAGCTTTTTGGTGGCGATTTTATCGGGCTTGTGTGTGTTTGTGTGTACTTTGCTATAATTAATGCATGCATAAAGAATTGGGCACTAATTTGGCTTAAAACGTTTGACTAATTTATGGTTTGCCGGCCAAAATATTGCACAAAAAGTGTTAACAAAAAATCATTTGCCGCTTTGTTTATAGGCCGGGTCAATGTGGTCATTAAAAATCAATTGGGCGTAGCCGCAGCATCTACTGTATATACGAGATGTGAATGCGTTTGTTTTTGGCTTCCTGTGCAAGGGGCTTATCTGACAGCTGCATTTGTATCTGTATCTACGCATGCAGCATGTACAATCGAGCGAAAAGTTTGACACAGTTTTAGCCCAGCGGCCTTGTCTCTGACAGGCAGAGGGTATTAAGATGCGTTTGTGCTTAGATTCATATCATAGTTACTTACTGCCCGCATCATGTCCGCTTATGTGATTGCCAGTTAGTCCCAGGGCCGAGAACTCGGATGGCTGTAGCTTCACCTCCATTTCCTTGAGTCGACTATTTAATTTGTTTGTGTGCATGAACAGAAAAAAGGTGCACGATATGGCCAGCAGTGCAATCAGCTCCACGGAACTGCAAAATAGAAGAGAGAAAAAATGATTGAAACATTGTTAGTCAAAGGTTGCCCCTTGTCAGCTCAAGCATTCTATTTATATACTCGTTAAGCTTTTGTAATTTACGCCAAATTGGTTTTTAGCAGCTATTATTTCATTTACACTTCGAATCGCCGTCACACACAGACTTAGATACCCTCACAACTGGCCCAACTACCCAGCCCCCCGCCCATCCGGTTGCCTGGCTCTGTTGTAGCTCTTGCAGGCGTTGCTCTTTGGCTGCCCCAGCAAAAACTACAAAGTATGCGCTGTGACAACATTTAATTAAGTTCTGAAAAGCCAAAACAAAACAGCAAAGAATGAACCAGGGCAAGGGAGCCCCAGCAAATGAAATGCAGCAAAGAAAGCAACTATAAAAATTATACAAGAAATTAACAAACAATATGCGACTGAAGGTATACAGACTGCACAGTGGGGTTCTTAAGCTTTGTGACTTTATTAAACTGGAGTTGAATTGAACGTTGAAATATGAAAGAATTTTGTGAATATTTAACGCAACTGATTGACGGCGATTGATCATAAATGACATATTTAAACTAAAAACTTTCTTTGAGATAATCTGTCGAATAATTTAGTATACGAAATAATGTTGATTGATCCCGATAATTTAGCATTTCCAGAAGCCTGAAGACTAATTAGACCTACTGCTTGATTGTGATTGATAATGATTGATAATAACTATTGACAAATATAGATTATGAGTGAAGTGCGTTCGACATAAATTGTACTTTTCTGGTTAGAAAAATGTAAGTACATTCCTATTGACATAAATTCAAAATGTTTTAGGTCGTGATTGAATAAATAAAGTTGTGAATTGTTGTTTTATTATTATAACTAGAGAACTTGAGAACTGCCAGAAAGTTGTAAGGAGACGAACCATTTGGTCGGCTGTTCCCACTCCATAGGGGCTAAGCCGGACACCGCAGACCGGACACGGGCTCTTCTTGTTGGCCCCTCATTTTTGTGTGGACACTTTTTGAAACATTTTCGCTGCTTATTTTGTTTTGTATTTTATATTCTCCATTTTGTTGGTTGATAACAAAACAAAGCTAACAAAGCAACAAAAATAAACCAAGTCAAAATTGCAATGCAAACTGTTTTCTTTGGGCAACTTTTTTAATGCAGCAGTCGAGGAATCACAAAAGAAAAAATTAAAAGCAAAATATTTTTTACTGTTTGCTTTTTGTTGGCATAAATCTAGCGGCAGATAGCAGCAGCAAAAGAAAAAACACAAACAAAAAAATAAACGGTGGAACAACTAGTATCAAAATAATAATGACAATAAATGCTGCTATAGGAAAAAAACAAAATGGAAAAGAAAATGCTAGGCAGAGTTTTGTTGAGTTTCACGACGCGATGCTGCTGCTGCTGGTGTTGTTGTTGTTGTTGTGGGCCAGTTGCTGGCTTAGTTTTCATCAGGTGCAAAAAGTAATTTATTTCAAATGACTGCACTGCCTTCACAGAGCACGGTTGAAAGTAGAGCCGTCTCTCGGGACAGTTGGTAAGTGTGGCCAAATGCCTGGTGCAAATCGGAGACCTAGAAGCGAAAGGCTGACTTTCATGTGGCTAGCCTAGCTAGGCAGGCAGGTAAATGAAATGTATCTGACGGATACACCGACGCTGACTTGGCCATAAGGCGCTTTAACTTTCCGGCCACCTGCTGTGCGCACTTAGCTCAAGTTCTGAGCTCCAACGGCCGTGGGTGTTTATTTCATTAGGAGAGCCACAGTTGATGCCTAAAGTTTTGCGTACCAAAATATATATTCAACTTATGTGTATGCGCACACACCGAATGTTTTGTTTGACGACAATGCCACAGCTCTACCCCAATCCAGCTCCACATTTGCAGCACTCATTCACTCGCACTCACTCTTCATCTTTCTGCGCCAACTTATTGTTAAAGTTGACACTAAAGTGCGCCGCAAATCCCACTTAAGAGCTGCTTCGGATGTCAGCTTCGCCCTCGCCCTCGCCCTCGGCCTCGGCCCCGACCCTTACTCTAACTTGTTGTTCTGTTCAACTTTTTGTTGGTTGTTGGAAAAAATTTATTGACATTTTGTTTTTGCTTGCCCTCCTACCCCGGCGAGTACTCCCCAATGGGCCGCATGGCGTGTAAATGCCGAAAGTTATGTGATTATTAAAATAATTTTACGTGACTGCGTCGATTTCTTTTTCGGACATTTGCTGGAACAGTCAACACATTGTGCTTGGCGCTGGGTTTCGCCGAATCAGACTCGAATACGGATTCTGTTTGGATTCTAGTTTCAGTTTGAGTTGCTGCCTGCCAACTGCTAACTGGCAACTGCCAACTGGCAACTGGCAACTGGCAACTGGCGACTGGCGACTGGTGACTGCAGCTCGTTTGCTGCCACGTAGCACATGTGCCTGCCATTAGGGACCTACACTTGGTTCGTTAGCGTTTTTTGTGTGCCACTGCGAAACGAGTTCTATTTCTATTTCTGTGCATCTGTATGTGTTGGGGATCGTGGGAGCAGCGCATGAGGATGATACCATAACTATACCACGCTGCACTAAGGATAATAAAGCCAAATTCCGACTAAAACGTATGGATCTTTCTCGACAGGATAATTTTACATGAATGCCATGATGAATGCCATGATTACAAAACATATTATAAAGTATAATTTAACATGAAATGAATGCAATATGCTTTTCATGAGAAACGGACAATACGAGTATAATCTTCATTTCTTATGAAATATTATATAAATAACATAAAGATTAACACAATAGATTCGGGCAGTAGAGAAAATTAGCTTGCAAAACTTGCAGTTGATTAAATTGAATTCAACTACTTTATAGCTTTATTGTATTTCATTCTATATACATATATAACAAGAAGCTAACACGTGCCAAGGTCAAAATTGCTTTGGAATATATTCTTATTTACTCATATGCAAATAAATATGAATGTATGTATGTACTTTCACGAAAATACAGACGTAGACACACTATTACATACATTCATTCATACATACATTCTTACATACAGGCACACACAGACACATGCATATATACACACACACACACACACACACACACACACACAAATAAAGATTATAACATGGTCCCAACACATCTTGCTAATTCACACAACGCTTATAATTAGAGCATACCTGCCAAAGCTTACTTGAATTCATGAGAATCGCCTAGTAGGGCGCTCTTTAAACTAATGATTTTCTCTAGTTTGCTGCAGGGGACCTGTCAATTATTAAATAATTATTGTAAGTGAAAATGTGTAATACATTCTTTCTCTACATACATACATTCTTTCTTTACATACATACATAATTTCCATCATACTTGCACATATACAGACACATATCTACTTTCTGCCTATTTACTTAGTTACTGCTTATAAAATATTAAAAAAACCTATGAAATCAATGTATATTGTTGTTATTTATGAGCAATATGATATTCAGAAACAACAGTTTCTTTCATTTAACAACTTTATGTCAGGGAAAGACGAAGTTTTCGCAATGTTTAAGAAAAACGCTGTCAAATAATCATAACAGTAACTGAAACGGTTCTATTGAGTGCTCTTCAGTTACACTTAAAGAAGTCTACTGCAATTTTGTCTAGAAATCAGCAAAGAACCGGCACGAGTTCGCTCATGACTTGAGGAGCCGCGAGTCGTTGCCCTGCCCCCTGGCTGATTGCAGCAGCAGCAACAGCAGCAGCACAAATACTACATTGAAATGGCACACGCCTTTCACTTCCAGTGTTGCCTAAGTGAACGAAAGAAAAAGAAGAAGAAAAAAATGGCAACAGTTGCCGCATGCAAATTGCTCGCCATTTCCGTTCATTGTCGTTCATACGTAAGCACAACTGCATCATAAGTAATTTAATTAAATGATGGTAAATTTTCCAACTAATCAAACTGCAAAATGTAAACAAATTGTGGCACGTTGAGCATTAGAAATTAGCAAATGCTTGAGTGATACACAAGTAGCTCGGGCATATCGCGACAAAGCCAACTAGTTGACTTCGGGACCAGCTCGCGGCAACGAAATTCGCTTAAATTGGCAAAAATTTATAAGTCATTTGCGCAATCTTTGTGGACCCAAACGGAGATGCCGCACGCAGCGTGTGGCGAAACGATTCAGCATCAGCATCAGCATCAACTTCAGCATCAGCATCAGCTTCAGCTTCAGCTTTAGCTTGAAGCAATCAATAAATACTCGAACTCATTAGACAAGTTTTGAAAGGTGTTTGAACCCGGGTTGAGCCGGCTTCCAAAGCTCTGATGGTTAAATTTATGGCCAGCGGGCTTCTGCTGTACTGAGGTGGCTAAGCTCAGGTTGAAAGAACTCTTGGCTTGGTCAAAGAATTATGAATATTGAGTATCTGCACACGGCCCTGACTTTGGCCATAGATTCTACATGGTCATTAACATAGAGCAACAAAAAAGGTGGCTAGAACCACTTGGCCGTGACATAATCAGCGATGGCGATGCCGATGCCGATGCCGGCACCGGCTTTGGGTCTTTATAACTAGTTTGGCCCCGGGTCAGAGGATGATTTGCCTTATTTGATATGCGCTGCGAGAGAAATATATAAAACTTAAATTAACATTTGTTCAGCAGAAGTTCAATAAACCTTAAGACTTGAATTTTGGTCAGGCAATTTTTGTGTGCTCGCCTAAAAAACCTTTCGCTTGACTTCATATAATTATGGCTACTTCATCAGCCAAAGCCCATTTGCCATTGTCAACTGAGGTCGGTTTAATGAGACCTACGGAGTCTGTTTCGTAATAGCACTGTGAAAGGCTTTGCGACAAAGGTCGCTATGAGAAGCGCATAGAGGTCCGCTGGTGTCAGTTGGATTTATGGATAGCAGCTAAAGTGAAACCGTTAGTTGAAATTACTTTGCAAATGTACAGCTGCAGAAGGTCATTGCAAGATGTGGTGAGGTCAGTAGAAGGTTTTACGATAGATCTATGCAAACTGTGAGAAACACGCAGAGAAGAAAAAGTCTCAACACATTCCTATGAGGTAGATGAGCACAGAAAAACAGAACAAAACTTGCAGAAAAGAATGTTTGTTAGATGTTTAAGTAAACAGGTTTTTATACAAAATGATTGTAGGACAAAATAGTACGGAAAATATAATAAAATGCAAACTAATTATGAATTGTTTTCGGCCAGAAATTGGAAAGTTAAAGTTTTCATTGGGCGTTGTGAAAAATGTAGACGAAGGCCGAATTTATCAATTGGACGAGGGTCACTTAATGGCCCCGAGTCCCCACTTAACCGCAGAAAATGTGCCCAAGGAGAGAGGGTTGGGGGAAAGACAATGGAATGAAATGGCTATTTTTAGCATTTTTCCCTGGGCTTGTTGATTTTTGGCTGTTATTGCTTTACGCTCAAATTTATGACAATTACTTTGCTGCGGTAATTGTGGTCTTTTTTCTACTGCTTCTCGGCTTGAAATTTATGTTGATGTATTTTTAAATGTTTTGTTATTAAAATAAACAGCCAGAAATGTAGTTCAAATATGGCATAAGATTCGTGAAATTCAATTAAAATAAACACAATTGCACAGTTTCTCAGTTTCTCAGTTTCTCAGTTTTGGTATTCGGTCTCTCAATTAACACTCCCTTCGCCAGATCTCTGGCCTCTTATAGTTTCTTATTGTTATTTTTATTTATATCTTTTGCAGACTTCAATTAAATCATATGCCAAGCGCTGCTGTCTTCATGCAGCATAAAATTGTTGTATTTGTCTTTGTTTGTTGTCGTGCAGCTACTTATACAATAACTAACTAACTCTTGGCCTAGTGCAAAAAATGAAAACAAAACAAAACCAAAACAACCTAAAAACAATTGCGTAAAAAATTCACATGCCGCGTCGGATCGTTGCGCTCAAAGATTATACAACTTTCTAATCAAAATAGGCGTTACTTTATTATTGTTATTATATTATTATTATTATTATTATGACTTTTGCTCTCTATTTGCTTGTATTCGCTCGCTGCTCGTTTTCATTTCTCGATTCGATTCAATTGTTCACTTGGTTCGATCAGCCAAAAATAACGAATGTGTCTGTATTTATTTGATTTACTGCAGTTTTCCTCAGACCTCGCATCTTAGTGCCGGTTTTTTTTTGTTTTTACCGGTTTCTTACGCACTTTCTGGCCAAAGTCGGTCAACTGTTTGTTGCTAGGCTGCTGCCAAACGAAAATGTATCGAGAGAGGCACGTAGAACGTTTTAATTACAATTGGCCTAGTTTTGTACAGAGATTTGAGTGTAGTGCCCGTTGGCAGCTCTCCGAGCAGCAGTCCATGCCGCGTCATGGGGCAGCGGCAGCGTGCTATCGGATCCGAGTTAATAGTTTAATTGCAAGTCGTGGCAAAGAAACTTGCCCAAATCGCATTTGGGAATTGTTACATGAACGATACTGAAGGTAATTGTAGGCCGAAGAATTGAATAGCTTGTATCGTAAGTTAACTCAAAATGCTTAAAGGCCTACAGCAAAGTGCGGTTAGCAACTGTCTAGTTCTCTTAATTAAAAAGTTAAATACCCTGGGAGAGAAATGAAAAAGTTCACAAAGTTACTGATAAATACAATAGTTAAAACCCAATGAGGAGTACACAAGTTGTATAATGTATATAAAAGAGAAATGAAGCAATATTGAAAGAATAGAGAAAGAAAAAAGAATTTCTGACATTGATCTCATTTCATTCGACTATTTCAAGCTGTTATAACGCGCTGTGCAGGGTATTGCGGAGTCGGTTGCATTTGGGCGCAACGTTCTAACATGTTCAACTTTTCTATATCCATATCGATATCCTATTTTTCTATATTTTCTTTTTTTAGTTCACTTCAGTCCACTTTTCTATTTATCCATTAGCTAATTTGGCCTAACATTTCTTATTATCAGCTCTTTCAGCTAACCGTTGCTTAGATTCATTGACATGTTAATTGTTTAATTTGCGCGCAAGCATGCTCTAACACAATAACAATAATAATGATAATAATATGAATAATAGTAAATAATAATGGTGTATAAAACAATAATTCCCCAAAAAGTTAATGACTTTTGGCGTTGAAGCGTGAAAAAACACCAAGCAACAATCAAAACATAATGGGTAATCATTTTATGAATGTGATTATTATAAGCTACTATCTTTGGACATGGCAGAGCCCTCGTCATAGCCGCAGTCCAACGCAGCCGCATTTAATGCTCTTAGCGCCTGTGCAACAACAGTTACCATCTGGATATTATCTATGTATATGTGCTATACATCGTGTATTGGGCCTGCCTGGCGCTGGCGCTGTTAACCAAAGTAGCGTTAAACACGCACTTGGTCCAAGTTGAACGTGCCAGCTAGTTAGTCGAGCGTGCTGTCTCTCTCGCTCTCGCCACACTCTTGTTCATGGCATGACAGTTGCATATCCATCAGATGCTGTGGAAATATTTCACGTATCTAATAGAACGTGATCTCATAAAAAAAGGCAATGGACCGTCTACCGTCTATCGTCTATAGTCTACCATAATATGTTGGCTGCATGCTCTTTCTGATTTCTGAATCAGAGTTTGGGAAAGTCTTCGATTCGAAAAATCGATCAATCGCCGCGGTTTTCCATGCTGCGACTTTCAATTGCAAATTGTCTGCGGCCCGCCAGCTCCCAACTTGCAACAGAGAGCCGCGTGGAGCGTGCAGCATGCGTTGCAAAATGCACCGGTCCGTTGAGGCCTCCAGTTCAGATTAGCGACAAATTGTTTTTTCCTGCCGCTTTCGTTTCACGATTGTTGCTGCAGTTTTGCCTCTAATATTAACACTCAGACTCGCAGTCACAGTCATGGTCATTGAATAAAAGTGTCAATCTGGGCAACATCATCATTCGCTGTCGCAGTCGTAACATCATCATCATCATCATCATCATCATGAGCATCATTACGATCGCCAGCAGTAACAAAATGACAAAAGATGGAAGACTTCAAAGACAATTCTCTCGATTGTTTGCGATTTTTGCAATGAATGAAAGTAACTCATTTCGAATTTACTTAAATGTGCCATAGAGTTATATATATATTAAGTATATATATATATATTAGGTAAGTTAGTTAATTACTTATACAAAGAGTCTCTTTTAAGCATTGAAAATGGGTAAATATGGTTATTAGAGTAAAAGTATGAAAACCAATAATATAAGAAATAATCAATCACAACTTGTGAGTTTGTTTGTTGTTCAATAATAGTTTATATTCTGTTTCTGTTGGGATATTCGTTACTTTGCCTTGAGCTCTAGTTAGAGTAATTAAACAATAGTTAAATGCAACTTTAAACAAACAACATCAATTTATGTTGTTTCAATTAATCATCAATGATATGCATTTCGCTTAAAAAGTTTTTATCTTCAACTTTGGTACTTGCTACCTGCAACCCACCTGCTACCCACCTGATGCCCATGACGTGACGTACTCTGCCGTGCCGTGCCTCATGTGCTTGGGTACTAGATTTGAATGCCACCTAACCCATTTTCTACAGTTAATGCTTATGTGCAGGCCTGAAGTGTCGAGCTTCATTTGGCTTGGATTAACGCGCCCCGTAATTAAGTTGTAAAGTCTATGTATGTACGTGCGGGTTTTTCAAGTGTGCCCCATAAAGTCCTAAGTACACAACCGAAAAACTTGTGTCAAAATGTCTAACTGCAAATTCATTAGAAGCAACATTTCTGTCCGACTCCCTTTTTGCTGTTCCCGAGCAACATAATTTGTTGTTGTTGTTATTGTTGTTGCTTCTTCTTGGAGGTGTCGCTGTGCATGCAGCGTGCAAATATTTTGATCACCCCTCGCCCTGCGCTGTGTTGCTTGTCAGCGATTAACACACTCTAATTGTCATTTGTTTTGGCGAGGGCCAGGCTTCAATTCGGCCTCCGCACCGCTCTTAATTGACGCAATTAACAATTTTCATAACGTTACCATAAATCAGCGGATTGTTTGTCGTGCACGTTGATGTATGTTTGTTTGTTGTGCTATGCCTGGTAAGCATTAAATGGAGTACAAATTTTCAAATCAGTTGTGTGCTAAACTGTTTGCCGGCTCTAAGTCATGTTGCAAACAATTAGCTATTTTATCATATACATGCAAAGGCCGCCAGACATTTGCAAAAAGATGGAAGATGTAAGCAAAAAATGATAAAAATATCAACTTAAGCTTACAAATCTATGAAAATCGCATAGAAAGGTGCTTTTCGTGAGAGCAAGAGAAGGAGAAAGCAAGAGAAGCAAAACATAGGATCAATAAAAGCCTTACCTCATTTCATGAAAATCGCATAGAAGGGCGATGAAAACAATAACGAATTGCACAGCAATTGAAGTCCTTTAAGCTTGAAAAGAACACGGCTTAAAAGCTGTTTGGCTAGACTATTTAGCCCAAATATACAACCCCCAGTCATACAGAGAGTAAGATTTATGGTTTTAATTTACAATGTAAACCTAAATATTAGCCTGATTAAAACCTGCTAATCTTGTCAGTCTGTTATGAGAATATTTAATTAACTTTGCTTTTACAGCAGCCAACTGACGGTCAACACAACATCTTATTAAATATACTACTCCTCCGCTTCTGCTCCCTACTTTGAGGGCCTTGTTCAGTTTGCTCTTTAAATTGTCAGCAGCACTTGAAGATGCGCCAACAACAATGACCCGAACAGAGCACAACTGACATCAGCAATCGTGCAACTACAAATCCGAATCGCACTCCAGGCCAGCCCCGCCCATTGGGTTGTAAAATTTACCTAAGTAGGCTGCTGCTTTTGCCAGCTCTTGAATTGGCCACAGGCTGAGTTCAGAAATTGCGCCCGAGCTGAATTCGGTGTGCGGACTGCGGATTGCGGATGCGGATGTTTCGTGTGGTCGCTAGGCGAAGACTTTGCCATTTGCCGGCGTGCAATTTACTCAAAAGTTTTACGCGTTTTCCTGCCACAATATGTTGCAGGAAGGACAGAAATACGTTCAAGACCGAAAAGTCCTGTTGAGTGTGGGTGAGGGTGTGTAAGAGGGCAGGCATACGCCCACTTTTTGACTTGGCATCGCACGTGCTGCTTGCAGCGAATGTTAATAACATTTGGTGGCAACAACAACAACAACAAGAACAACAACAACAGCATTGGCAACAGTCAAGACAAATTTACGCACTCGACAACAACTCGACACTGTTTTGTTGTAGTTGTTGTTGTGTCTGTTGTGCCGTTGTTGTCGCTTCCTTTAACGAGCTCATCCTTGCTGCAACTAGCGTACGTGGCATGCCCCGCATATAGCCAGACTCAGATGCAGCCGTCTTCTGCTTACTTTTACTACTTGACGCTGTCATTTGCGGCGTTGCAATTAATTTTTGCTTGCTTGCTGTGTGTGTGTGTGTGTGTGTGTGTGTGTGTGAGTTGTCGGTGGGTGGTAGAATTTGAGGGCGTTTCAGGTGGCAGGGTGCTGGCATGCTAAAGGAGTCGGGCGTTCGCTTGGCACACTAATTTCTGATCTCTGCTGCAACAGCAGCAACAAGAAAGTTGTCAAACGCTACTCATTTAACGCCTCCATGACTCGGCTATCAATGTTGGCCCCCAGAGAGGGGGGAAACGGGCACGAGTTATAGACAGAACGGGCCCGGCTAAGTGGCTTGGCCATGATAAGCGTATGCGTCGTTGTTATTATCATTTCGGTTCAGGTGCAGGCTGCAAATTTCGTGTGGCCTGAGAGCTTAAAGCGAATTTGAGCTGCATATGCACATGATGGGAGTCGTGGGAGCATTGTGAGGGGGTCTGTCCATACATATATATATATTTTATATATATATAGCTGGTCTTCAATATAGCCAATTTAATTGCAACCTTAGTGCATTCGGTGTATACAATAATTTCTGCTTGCTGTGTGTGGTTTTTCTCCCCGTCTTTAATGACTTTACAGTCTGCTCGTTCAGTTAATGCCCTGCCAAATCGAATGCCCGAACTGAATATCTTTGCTAATTTCTCTAATTTATCCGCTTGGCTTCAATAATTCCCAAAAATATTCGTGCATGTCGCTTTTCTGTCTCTGCTTCGATTTGCTCAAAAGGCAAAGTCAAACTTTCGCCATAGATAACTGCCCGCCCACTGCTCCCGTCCGTAATCCAGCCCCCTGACAATTAGCATAAATGCATTTTGTACACACTCACACACACACACATGCATGCAGAAGGAAAAAGAAGTAGGAAAATCTGCGAGGGAAATTGCTTAATTAATTTCCAAGCTATTGGCGTAAAATTGAAAGCATGCAAGTTGCAAGCTCTGCAAATAAAATTTAATTTTAATGCAACTTAGACTCGTTGCTGGCGGGGGGTTAGAGGGGGGCCAGCTCGTCCCGTAGGACGCATTCTATTTGATATTTTTATGTGCAAGTTTTCCAGTTGGGTTTTTTGTGTGTGCGGCAATCGCCGGTAAAACGAGTTGGGGCACGTCACAGACGATGACGATGGCGACCTACTTTAAAGCCTGAGCCTGGGACGACGAGCGGCGTCTGCTGCTGCTTCTGCTGCTGCTGCTGTCGTTAGCTTGGAAGCTGGCGCCACTTTCTTTGGCGTCCAGTTGACTGGTTGACACCAATTTGAATGGCAAGTTTCAGTTTGGATCGCAACTCAGGCTTTTTATGCTATTATGCTAAAACTTAACTGCAACTAAGCGACGTTCTCTCACGTGAAAGTCAATTTGTAATACTAGAAACAGCATCTGGAGCTGCCGCCGCCCAGCAGCGAACACGTTGCGCGTAATGAAACTGACACGGCCCGAATGCCGCAAGAGCTGCTGCCGGCCCGGCTCTAATATTACAAATTGCAGATCAGAGCAACAGCGGCATTTCGCAGTGCAGAGGAAGTGCAACACTGAACTTATTTTCCTAGATGCAATCAAGAAAATTATCAATTTACTCCGGAATAGATCTCTTTCTCCTTTCCTAATAAACACTTGCTTTGTGCACAGGAAAATTGAGTTTAATGAGCGAGAGGTATAAGAAAATAGATGGAATATGAGATAAAAACATTAAAAGATTGCAATCTCGATAGGTTCTTCATTAAGTGCCAGCCGGAAGAGAATTGTTGTACTCCCCTGTTTGTCTATGATGATTCCTTGATCTACAGCAATTTCTCTCTTTATATACTATTTTATAGATAGATACAGATACAGATACAGATACAGATTCTAGTCTGTGCATCTTCTGCAAACATATTCATAAATAAATGGACAGAGGTAGCTATAGATTTAAGAATCTTGGAAACTTTTTATTCCTCAATCATTTGAACTTTTGGCAATTGCTCACTGGAAACATTTGCACTTGAAGCCAGCACGCAATCGTCAGCTCAACAAAGACCATATACGGCTTCCAGTATGCTCTAAAAAGAATCCGAAAACTGCAATAAAGCAGTTCAAGTTTTGCCATTCGGTTGTTGTTGTTGTTGTCAAATATTGGCCAAGACCAAAGCAAATGCACTTTCGAAAAAACAAAATAAAACCAAACCAAACAAAAAACAAAACAAAGGCAAGTTGCAGCCAATGCCGCCAACACCAACACCAAAGATAAAGACTCCGCCTAAACAGGGGAGCAGCCGAGCGGCCGAGCGGCAGCAACTGCATCGGAGCCCGAACGACCCCACGGAAAAGTCCAAGACAAGTCTTGGAGCAACAAATTGAAATTGTAACAAAATGCTCACGACAAATATGCGGTTTCTGTGCATGGTTACAACTTTTTTTCTATTTTTTATTTATTTTTTAGTTTTTGCAGTTCTCTCGTGCAGCCCCATGACGTAATGGTCGCATTCAAGTCATGTGCTCTGCCAGTTGTTTGTTGGCTTTTGGCTTTTGGCAGCAGCTAACCGCAGCGAAGGGAAGAGGCGGCTGTAGCTGCGTTTAGGCCAGGTCCAGACCCGTCCAGCTTCGGCTATTATCTGCCTCTTTTTTTTTCAACGCTAACAATAATTCAAATTTAAAAACTGCATTTTATTTTTGTGCTTTTAATTGCTGAGGAGTGGCCCAGGCAGCAAAAGACACGTTAACAAACAATCATATTGCTGCCGAAACAAACAAACAATGCGATGCTTGTGAATGTTTATTATATATCCAATAGTTTCTTGATGATTAGACAAGCTATGTCCGGAGAAAGAGAAAGAAACAGGCAAAGATAAACAATAGTAAGTAGTAAGAGAAATGCAAAGAAGAAAAATGCACACTATATATGTATTCTATATTCAATTATAAAGACTGAAGGGATCGGGCAACGCCTGGTAAATGTAGCTGGTTCGACATATATTTGAAACGGTTGACATCGGGGATTAGGTAGAATAATGCAAAACATAATGACATTATAAATACTTGTATACTTGTATGTTTGAACAGATATAGATAGAGAATCATCTACGTCACAGCAAACATGGCTTAATAGCAAACAATTGTGATTGGCTATTTTTTGGGCGGTGTTTTTGGCGCCGTATCTGGTGTCCCCTTTGGTTCCGCTTCTGGAGACACCTCAGGTGACGCCTTAGAAGACGCCTCAGAAGACGCCTCAGATGATGCCTTGGATGACGCCTCGGATGACGCCTCGGATGACGCCTCGGATGACGCCTCGAATGACGCCTCAGAAGACGCCTCGGATGACGCCTCAGGTGTGACGTCTGAGGGAGCAGCTTCTGTTGGTGACTTAAGCGGCATGTTTCTGTATATGGAATACAGTGGAAGGAAATTATCGGAGCGATTGTCCTCATTTGCATCGGGATGAAACATTGGTTGGTGTTCAACATAAGCAGGTGGTATACCCCACACTGTATCTCGTTGATTGTCCTTTATATCTGGTACAAATTCTTTTGGTGCTGTGCGATCGCCACTTTCAGTGAGTGGTATGGTGCCAATTGTAATGGGCACGTCAACTTTCCATTTCAAATGCCAGCCGCTAATTAGGACAGTCAATCTGATCATGTATGACACGTTTATTATGAGCTTTGACCGGGATGAAGGCGGTACGGATGGTACTATATAGTGGCCGCTTATCGTGCGTTTGTGATGTGGAGCCACTACCTCCTGTTCAATTTCGCCTCGAAAATACGAATGGACTTTGCGTTTTTCAAGTCTTATCTTGAATTCGTATATCTGTACCAGAGTCATTGAGAGACCTTCAACATCCCGTTGCGACGTATTTTCTATATGCACTTTATAGTTAATCGATTGACCCGGCACATAGCCACTAAAGGGTATTGAAAGGTGTAAATTTATGGATCCCGAACGAAGGGGCCAGCAGCATAATTTCCTGATTGCCTCATGCTCAATCGGCATGGCCATTTCTGGATGCAAGTTGAGATCATAGGTCTGCACTACGGTCAGCGGCCGAATGAACACATTGTTGAACCTCAAGAAACGTTCCATCACGAGTGACAACTCATAGGAGATCTTACCATATTTTCCCACACACGACGTGGGGCACTCCGGCGGCAGAGGTATGGAGAATGGAAATGTATGCGTACCGGCTGGTAGCTTGTTTTTCCCATAGACATCTGTCTGAGACCTGACGTACAACTGTGTGGCGCGAGTGATCATACTTTCGTACCTGGTCTCGTGACGAGCTATGGCTTCACTACGTTGATCTTCGAACATGACCTTCGCCAGACCCAGGAACATTATGTAGATCCTGTTAACAGACCTGCTAGAAGCCGTTTTTAAAAGAATGCGCCCGGTAATTACATCGCCGCTTTTGAAAACTCGATTGGGCTGATCGAATTTGAACTCACACGACGGGGACATTATGAAAGTAATTGCACAATCAATAGCACAATACTGGAGACATTTGATTCTTAAGCCTTAATGGAACGGAAGCGACGAAAGTGGAATAAATTTTAAATACCATACTGAATTTAAGAGACTACAACTTTTTTTTACCCATTTGTCCATTTCGAGGGGGTTTTTAAAAAACAGCTCAAAGGTGACTGAGATTCGATTCAAACATATTCACATATAGAAAAGAGTTTCTCCTAAAAAATAGTTGGACAACCCACAGTCCGAACCGGAAGAGATTAGTTGTTAAGACGTACGAGCTCAAGGTGCAAAGAGTTATGCTTAGCAACAATTGATACAAATTTATAATTTTCTCTGCGTTTAAATTGGTTTTGTTATTAAGGCTAACCGTGTATAAGTTGAGGGATTAGTTTCCCAACATGCTCCTTAAACTAAAAACCTGATTTACGATTAACGTTTCAGGAAGCTGACCAATTGTTAGCTACTCGTCTGCTACTCGGCCGCATTGCCGACTAAAATGTAAGCCAGTTAGACACATAAGACATGCGATTGGCATGCAGCCGGCGACATGGAGGCATCAAAAGGCAGTCGACGGAGCTAGGCAAAGATGCAAAGCACTCAACTCAGTCTGCAGCGTTTTTATTATTGATTTTTGTTTAATTTAAGTGAAAGGTGCGCTGTTTGCGATTTGTTTCAAGTTACGTGGGGGTCACAAAATCTACAACAGACGCTGCACCTGCCACTGCTCTGGGCGGCTCGATTTGATGGCTCCACGGCAGCGGCGGGCGGTCATTGATCAGCCGAAAATCAATCGTAAACTACATGTACATTAACTACATATGTAATATAGCTTCAAGTGGGAATGCCCTCAATACTTGCCTCGCAACTAAGGCATTCGGCCGCACAGCACGTGGCGGGTAACACATTGACTAGCTGAAAAGTCCGAAGCAAGAGATTTATGACTTGCGAACATGATGTTCAACAAAATAAAATCAATGTTTAATGTTCACTTTTCAGTGTTTCCAGCATGTCCATGGCTCGGCTGATGCTGCTGTTGCTATCATTAAAATCCATTTTCTTTTAATATTGCCACTTGGCCTGAAACCGCCTTTCACAACAATCAACAGCAATGGTAACAAATACACCGAGCTACGGGTGGGTTCATTAAGGAGGATTCACATAAAGAGCGTAGACTTTCTTTTTTTTCCAAAAATATATAGTTTGCATATAAAACATCTGCATTTAAGTAAGTGCAGGGTATCTCCGAATGAAACACTCTACATAAGAGCATTTAGATTCAACTTATCTGCAGATCTGCAGCACGAACAATCAGCTCACAGCAAAACATTTCATTTAACACACACACATCTACGAATTTTCCAAATTCATTTTCATTTTCCGCAAACATTTTAAGATGTTTGTCTGCTGCTGTTCAAAATTTTGCCTTAGTCGCTGCCGCTGCATAAAATTTGATTGTTTTTGATCAAATATGCATGCAAACGTTGTAAAAATTGTTTGTCTGTTTTCTTAAGTTTGCCAAAGCACACAGCAGCGTCAACAAATTTCAATTTAATTTTTTTCTTTATCTTACTTTTTTTTTTTACTGTACTCACCGACGAGCGAAAGTGAGTAACTACCCAGCGTAGAGTATGGCAACAGAGATGCAGACGAAGACGCAGGGGCGAGCGTGTCTTCCCAGTATGTAAATCACCTTAACTACAGCACACGGCGCAGATTTATGGGCGCCAGCTACTTAGCGAGCAGAATTTTTTATGGCCCCTGAGACTGGAACATGCTCGGGTTACCAAAGAGCATAGAAACCGCCGCCTTCGACGGGCGCCCAGACTCGTTGGGTGGTTCCACCATTAGACCACACCCCCTGCCTCTTTCCCTCCCACCCACGCTTCGCGCGACGCAGAACTGTCACAATCGATTAGATGCCGCCGGTTTGGGCGTAAAGTGAAAGCAATGGACGCTACGATTTTAGCGCTGCCTCCAATTGAAGAGCAATTAGCAGTCGCCACGTTTTCAGGTAGATGCAGCTATTCCAAGCTCTTTCCGAGCATTTCGGCGGTGCTAAGTGGTGGCTTTTAGGGCTACTCCAGCTGAGTCAGCAATTAAGAGAATTGTCAATGTGTGGGTTAGTCCGGGCATTTAACACGGATTTGCATTCAAGCTTTAGTCACAAAAGTGTTAAAATAAATACAAATATATAAAGCTTTTTTCTAGACAGATGAGCTTTTTTGGCAATCTGAGATCTTTAATTGAAAATATGTATGATGACAAGGAAATTTTCATGAAACTTAGCTTGGAACTAGTTCACAAGCTTTTGCTTGATACTTTAATGGACTCAAAAGCGTGCCAAAATCACAACAACAACAACAACAACAATTACAAATGGTAAGCAACATTATCATTAAGGCTCGTTGTTACGCATTGCCAACCCCGCCCACTCGCAGATGGCCCGCGTGGGCCATATTTGTATATCAAGTGAAAGCTATTCACTTAATTTCCACATTTTGCTGTTTGTTATTTTTAGCCAAAACTGTTGTGTTGCACATTTTTCACATGATTGTGTTAATCAGTTTTTACCTTATAGTATATTGTTTATTTCTTTTTTTTTTGCTTTTTATTTTTCAATTTAGACTTTACACAGTGGAATAATGCGAATTTGGCTGCGAGCGTGACTTTTGACCGCTTTACATAATACAACAAGTCCCCCAATGGGAGGGCAGAGGCGTTGCTTTTGGGGCTCACAGAGCACAAATTAAAATTATGCGAAAGTTAATTAGTTACTGTCCCCCATGTTCATATGCTTATGTTATTTATTATAACTAATAACTTTTATACCCTAGTCCAGCAGACTATCTGTGGGCGGGCGTGTCTATTTTGCGTGTTGGTTTTTATGCCATCATCAGAAAACTGTGTGACCAAAAGGTGTTAAACGGTTGCGGTCATAAAATTGTTATAACGTTCGGTTACAATGTAAACACTTTAAGGCTTTCACTCGAAATGAATTGCGTGCAAAAAGATCTGTTAGCATGCACAGCTTAAGCGGCGTTTAACATGCGGGTGAAAGAGCAGCTGGTAACGCCTACTCTTTGGGCATAAGCAGAGCGCCATTTTAGTTGCTCTCAGTTCTAGCGAAACACTGTCAAAGCTTCTGTGTGTGTAACATGTGGGTAACAGGGTAGCAGAAATCACAGCATCTAAATGTGTGAGAAAAGTCCAGACTCAGCTCTCGCCAGCTAACTGTCAAAGCTTCCGCTCCCGTATGCAGTCGCTTGCACATTTTTGTTGTAAATAAAAAGCACAAACGGAAAGGCAAAGAAACGACGCAAACTTGCAAACGAAACAATTTTTAGCGGCGACAACGCTGCCGGCATACAGTTAATTAATTGTGTTTATACATACAAGCGCAAAAACTATGTGCGAATGTGTGTGCATGTGCGTGCGTTTATTTGGCAAGCCGTCACACCTATTACAAGAAAGCTGTAATTATTAGCTTTTCAATGCGCCCAAGTGCTGCAAATGATTTCCATTGAATAACTGCCAAGAAAATCACATAATTGTCATCAACCGGGGCGTGCCATAATTGTTATCAAACAGTGCGAACAGCAGCAGTAGCAGCGCAGCAGCAGCGCCGCGGCGTCGATCAAAGAAGATACAAGCAGCTACAACCGCAGGTGCCAAATGCAGAAGAAGAGACAAGCTGAACGAGCGACGGAACGAGAGAGAGAGAGAGAGAGCACTGGTGCAGCTATCAGAAACAGTTGCTGCGATTTGACTTTGCTTATCCGTTTTCGCTCACACGCTGCAAGCGCAAATGTTCTAATTAATTATGCAGCGCTTGTTGTTTGTGACGTCACACCGCTGTGCAGCAATAAAAATATCATAACAAAAGTGAATTTTATTGATAGACGCATATATTGAACGATTATCGATTACGTTTTCATTTGAGCTGCGGATTTGGTTACAAATGACAGCGTTAAGTAAAGCTGTTAAGTACCCTGAAGCCAAAAAGTTTCTAGGCCTGTTAACATAACTATGTTAGCCCGGCGAAGGCGTTAACAGTGCTAGGGCTGTTGTTAACAGCCGCTTTTAATTTGCATAAAAACAAGCTATAAATTTTAATGTGAAAAATAAAACAATATAATAACCAAGTGCATTGAATTGCAACGCTTTGCGAAATGGCTAGTTAATTAATAAGTGCATTTGCGTGTGTAAATGTTTACACAAGTAGCTAGAGAGCACTCGAAATCTCCTGGAATTCTCTGCTGTTAACTTTGTTAGCGGAAGCAGCGTCCGTTAATAAATTCAGCCATCGATTTGGCAATTAATTAATTGAATTAATATCAATTGGGAGCAACAACAAAGGGCGACGAGTAAATAAAGCACAGCGCTCGGCTGCATACATCAATATTTGTAGTTGATTCTGATTTTGTTTTAATTATTTCCATTATTTTTAACACATTTCCACATTCCACACAGCAAATATATATTTAACTTTATGGTAAAAACAAAAACAAGAGTTTGTCTTTAACGGTTAATTGCAATAGCAATTAAACTGTTCCTGCGCATAAATCAAAATAAAAGCTGTTTACCGAATGATTGATTGAAAGACTGACTAAATGAGAAACTTAAATAACAAACGAACGATGCGTGAAATTGTCAAAATAAGCGTTAAATTTAATGCAAGCCCCAACAAATGTATGCAATTAATTTATAAATGAGTAAAATATTATAATATATAGCAGGTCCTTAAGCCTGACAGCAGGATTAATTGACAAAGTAAATACCATGCTGATTTAGTTGAAACAGGATAAGATATATGTTAATATTAAACATTAATAATCCCAACATCCAATCTAGATTGCAAAAAACTACACGAAATGCATTTTAAAATGTATTCAAGTCCAGACTGCCAGCTGGTTCAAACCCACTTGAAAATCTCTTTAAATTTTGGTTAGAATTTAAATCTAGCCCGCATTTTGCATATGAAAATATTTACGGCTTGCAATATATTCAGTGCAACGGGCAAATGTAAGCTACAAATTAAAATTTCTCTCTCAAATATAATAAAAAATTGTTAACAAAAGTTGAACTAAAGGGTTTGCAGCTGCACAAACAATTAACCGAGCCCGAAGGCCGGGGAAGTTGGCTTGTGAACCGTGAACCTGATTTAAGCTATGCTCAATCTAAACTTTAAGAAGCTTTCATTTCTTTACGCTCATTTCTGTTTGCTTTTGAATATATCTATACTTTTCGCTAGTTAACTCAAATCAAATAAACCTATTCCCACACCCGCATTTTTAAATACCAATTAGGCCTTAACAAGTGTGTGTTCAGTATATCATTAGTTAACATCTAACGCGCTCTCAATTGCAACACATTTGGGCCTGCCACAACGTTGCACAATGAGCGGACGCTGCGAACGAGCCCCGCTACGGGCCTGGCCAAAACACCTTAACCGCCTAATGGCCCGCTATGGCCCGGCCAGCGACTAATGAGCGGGCAGCCAGCTCTGAGCTCTTTAAAAGGCAGCCAAGAACCCAGCCGAAAACTAAACAAAAAAATATATATATAACAGAGCAAAAGAAAAACAACAAAGAAGTATTGGTAGTTGAAGTTGAAGTGGGGGCTACTTGAGATACTCGAGCTGGCGTTTGAATTTCAGTTTTCGAGGTTTTCTTTTGGCTTTGGCGCGCTCTCTTGTTGTCTCCGAAATTCCGAGCACAGTTCGGGCTAACACAAAAAATGGCCCCGAAGCTGCTCAACAATTGCTGGCAACACGAAATGAAATATGACTGCAGAACAATCGACAAAAATATAAGAAAAAAACTACAACCAAATACTGCAAGTTGGCTTAAAGTTATTTTAAACTGGAGCACGTTGAGAGAATTCTGATTGGATATCCAATGCAGCCGCAGCCGCAGTCGCAGCCGCAGCAGCTGACCATGAAATGCGTTTCTGTATGATTTTTCTCACTTGCAGTTGGACAGCAAAAAAACGTTTCACTTTTGCTCGACAGCTGAGAAAAACCGAAAGTTAACAGAACCGAGAATTGAGTGCACGTCAAGTCGGATCGGATCTGAGTGCGCAGCATCCAATAAGTAATTATGACCGGTTTTCAATTACATACATGATTAATTTAATTCGAGCGCATTGGCTATGGCCGATTGTCATTAAACCGGGCCAACTACAAGCACAAATACTTAATAACAGAATAAAATGCTTGACTTGGAATGTTTCTAGAGAAGATAGTTAGGAGTAGTTCGACTTACCGCTTCGGATACGGTATGCGTCTATATTTGAAGGCGTTTTCCACATCGCGCAGCTTCATTTTGTAGGAGCGATCCGCGTTGAGAGACATTTTAGAAACGCGCGCGCGCACACACACGCACACACACACACGCACGGGAAATGAAAAACGCAAGAGATCACAGCTTACACGGTTCTTGAAATGTTTGAAAAGCTTTTCTAATTCTTTGCTTGGCACTGTCACAAGTTACAGTTAAATGCTGTAAGCTTTTCGGTACAACTGTTAACTGACAGCCCGGCACTGCAGCGGGAGAGTTACGTGTGAAGCGCACAACGTTCGCGGCACAACTGAATGTTCCTGTGAGCGCTTGGCCGCCTTTTTGGCCAAGTCCAAGCGTTGATCAGCACTCTGAGCTGCGACGTCAGCCGCGCCGTCAACGGCGGCGTCTGCGTTTGCGCCAAGCGCTAGTTACGTTTACCGTTTGTTGTTGTCTCGCCAGCTGCTTTTACCTTTTTCTTTTGCGCACTCATTCGATTTGAAGTCAACTCGGCATCTCTTCAGCCAAGCCGCTCTCTTTTTCTCTTTGCCAAAGAGGGCCATAGTCCCATTAAATTGGACGCCACTGTGCACACCATTTGATGTCTGCATTTTGTTATTGTCACAATGTTATAACGTTTTTTTTACTGCCTGTTGGCATCATAATCCACTTCTGGTCTATTTGGGTCGCTAATATTTAAACAAATTGTCAGCGCAGCATATGGCTATCAAAAGAACTGGGAACACAACTACACAAACAGCTAACAGAAACAATTGATGTTTGTCAGTCTTTGAACAGTTGGTCTTTCTACCTCTTCTCGACTCGGTTAAGTACCATGAATTTGTCTACAGCATTAGCATTTGACGGCTTCGAATTCCTTTCTAGATCTATCTTTCTTTTGGAACCATACGAAAACTGGTTTGCCTTTGATCCGCCCAATGGAGAAGAACTTGACCTTTCCGGCCAACGATTAGCATTTATTTTTGAGATACTCGGCTTTAAACTTATTCTTTTGCTGTAGAAATATATTCGCTCTGCGCAAAATTTGTTAAGCAAGAATATAAAATTTCAGTAGAAATTAATTATATTTACATTTTCAGTCTCGCACTTGTGGCCTATGGAGCTCATTGACCCCTTTGGTTATTTGTAGAACAGTGAGCTCAATAAAACTGTGCACTGGCAATCATATGGCGATCAGACTAATTGATTCCTACTTAACGGATATATAAGCAGACGGACTAGACTATAGCCCATACCCAGACATGAATTGCCTTAACATAAGTTCTTATTTAAGTACTTACGTACATTTTTATATTCACATTAACTGAAAAAAGAAAGAAAAGGCAAAATTTTATCTTTGTAAAACATGCCTATATCTATATAGAATCATATAAATATATATACACACACAAAAACAAAAGTATTTGAATTGAAAAGAGATTATTAGTTTGCAAGCACTTATTAAATTAAAAAATAAATCAAATTACACCTACAATCAAACTTGAAAACTTGTTGGGCTTACTTGAATTTATGAGAATCACGAAGAAGGGCAACATTTGTAATTGATTCTTCTTAAAGTGGCTCCGCAGCAAGGTAGCTTGTAAGAAAGTCTCGTACATATCATTCACAATGAAATCAAAACACTTATTTTTACAATTTCCGTAGATGTATTTTCCAAAATACCAACTATCCAAGTGTGCATACTTATGCGCGGCACTGTTCAGTTAGGGTTTGCTCAATTTTCGGACTGGCGTCTGACGGCTGTTGGTCAAAAGTAAAGCGTTTACACATTTCCATGTGCTGGGCTTTTCGAATTACCTATAATTATTTTTCGTTTTTGCTTTTTTACGAAGTCGAGCAGCAAAAAACTGATTGTTTATACTTTTTGCAACAAGCTGAAAATTCATGTAAATTTCTTGATAAAAAACCAAAAAACGCAAGTCAAGCAAAGTATAAGAAAAAAATGCTTTTTAACAGACAAGATAAAAAATATGCAAAAGGTGGCGGCTTGTGCCGTCGTTTTGTTTACGTTAATGACAATTGGTAGCTGTCACAATTAGCGGCCAGGTGAGAGATAGAAATGAAGAGTGAAAGGACAAGGGAAAGAGTGTGCCAGAGTGGGAGGGGAAGATGCATTACATAAAGCCCAACTGCAGGCAGCCTCAATTGAAATGCGATATGCAATCGTGAATCAATAATGAAATTGTACATGAAATATCTGCATACCTGTCATCGGATTGCAATGCTTAAATATCAAAATGCAAGTAGAAAAATTAATTTGATTTGTCACATTTTCCACACAAATAACCACCAGAATGATGATGATGATAACGATGATGATGATGATCATCATCATTTACAAGAAACTGTGGACACCTTGCACTCAGAGAGAGAGAGAGAGAGAAAGAGCAAGCGAAAAGTTGTTCACAACTGTCGTCAATCTGTCAGTTTATCAGTTGCAATTGCAACGGCAATAAGTTTTTACCTGGCTACGCTGGCTTGTTGTTGTAGTAGGTGTTGTTCCTGGCGTAGCAATTGTGCCGAACTGGCAACTGTAAACAACTTCAATTGGCCCTCGGCGCAAACACAAATATATGTACAAGTACATTTGCGCATGTTTGTGGACTCAGGAACTGCTGCGAGGTGTGCTCCAAGAGTTTTTGCCAGCAAGACTTTTGATAACGTTTAACTAATAAATAAGCACATGTGGAACGGTTAATAGAAGAAGCAATACAATAACTTAGTAAGCTCTGCAACGACAAACTAGATGGCTAACTAGATGGAACACGAATTTCAGTGTCAACTCTCGCAACATTGCTTTTAGCCTTCTTTTTTTTATTAGCCAGTCTAGCAGTTAGGCTTATCAACGCCATTTTGCCTCCTAGTCTGGTGTTGGTCAGGTCAGAGTAGAGTTTAGTCAGCTGGCGGCAATAAACAGCGCCACAGTTGAGCACACAGCCAGGATGGTGACAACTACAACAACAGCAGCAGCAGGAAGGGCATGGAGCCGGCGGCTTATATGGTATGCGGGTCAAACAAGCCAGGCCCAACAAAACTGGCCGGCCTCGAGCCTTGGCAGGTGCCTTAACTTTAACACACCGGCGAGGCTATTGGTCATTGGTCAGGATGTGGGGCAATCAGCGCCTGTGAGCATCCATGTTGGGGCCGGCAGGTGTGCAGATGTGTCGGTGTGTAGTTAACCCGATTTTGAATTGAAACAAGCAGATTGTATTTTTAAAATTCTTGTTTAAGTTGTTTTTGTTGTCTTTAATTGTCTTGTTTTAAATACTCGTTTCATCTATTTGATTCAGTGCGTCATCGTTATAAGTTTTCCTTCTTGTTCATACTATATAATACTATTTATATTTGATTTTTGTTTTTTCTTTCTTTTAGTTTATAAATATTTCATTTTGTTTATCATACAAGTGAAACTTACGGCGTACAACTGAAAAACACAACATGCACAATATTCATGAGCCATCCGAAAGTGGAACAAAAAACTTTTTTAAAAATTTGACAGTTTTTCTGTAGATTTTTCAATCTTTCATTCCTCAACATGCGTTGACTATTTACACAGCTGCCATAGTTATTTATTTACTTCTTTATTATTTAACAGCTTCACTTGCCGCACATTTCATTACTTGAAAATTGTGCTTTTGTTTGGGTCTCAAATAAATTACATGCAATGCTTTATGTGCTGGCATAATTCAATTTCTTGTACGTTTTTTGTTTACGAAATGGAATGCACTTTAAACACAGTTGGCACAAAAATTTATCCATAGTCCAGTTTGTTGTCGAGTGTGTGAAGGAACTGAACCGAAACGTGAACGTGACTTTAACTGTGACTCCGACTCCGACTTTGTGACTTTGTGATTGAGAGTGACCGAAAATGTTGTAACCGTGTAGTTAAAGCTACCTCTTGAATGCTCTCTCACCTTTCCTATATATATATATATATATGTATATCTATTTTTCTGCCCGTGAACAGAAATTTGAATTTGGCCTATGCACCAATTGTTTTTAATTGATTTTCGGTATTATTATGTTTTTCGCTTTTCATGCTTATACATGTGTAAATATGCCGTGTTGTGGATTCAGTTATTGTTTATTATTATTTCCGTGTGACAAAATAATAACAATAGTTTCATAAACATTGTACAAAGTGCGCGTTTTGGCTATTAATACATATATTCCTTTATATGTTATCAAAAATGCAACTAAAACACATTTTTTTCTGTTCTCATTCGTTTTTCGCCTTTTCACAAGTTTCTGTTTGCTTAAAGGTGATTTTATCGATCTTTGCTTTGGGAATTCTAGTTGCGCATTTCTATAAATTTCCTGCTGGGATACATTTTTTTTGTTACTCAGAATTTGTATATATATATATGTATATATATGTGTTAAGTGCATTTAAAATAAAGTATATTTGTCTTATACATAAATGAGTTTCTCATTTCGCTCGCTTATGTTTTCTATTTGGAAAAACTGCCAAAAATTGATTGTAATTATGGGGCTATGTCTTAGAGTCTAGTACTGCATACAATTGGCATAAATTACTCTAGATTCGTATCATACTCTATATCTGTGTATGTGTGTGTGTGTGTGTTGCGTGTGTTTTTACAAATTGTTTTATGTTAAATGCTATTTATTTATAATATCATTAGGAATTTGTTTGAATGTATTTTATTTCGGTTTTTGGTTTTTGTCTCAACTGGTTTGGAGAACAAAGTGCATATTGAGCGAAATAAAATGAGTCTTAAAAGTATCGAGTCTTCAAAAGTGGCAAAACTTAGTTAAATTATATAAAAAATATATATATTAACATATTTTTGCAGCACACGTAAACACATTAAAATGCAAATCAATTGATTTGAATATTCGATTTTTGAAGACATTTTATGGCAGTTTCTTGTGATAAACATTTCTTCTTCTTGTGGTTGTTGTTGTAACACCATTCTAATTATTTAATAATTGAATTAATTTATAACAATTAAACCACTATGTGATGTTGTTCAATTGGTGTTCCTATGTGTGTGCGCGAGTGTGTGTGTGTGTGTGTGGGAGTGTGTGTGTGCCCACGTGCTGCTTTCTGTCTCGAGAGCGACCCTAAGCCTATGCCTATGCCTATGTATCGTATGATAAGTGCCTCAATTGTTGAATTGAATGCTTTAGTTGCTTAGTTTATAGTTTAGTTAAATGTAGTTCAGTATGTGTGCATGCCATGGATCACAACACTGTCGAGATTTTTCACTTGCCCCACCCCACCCCCCCTTCAAATGCAGCTAACAGTTATAGAATCGTATAAACTATGCCTAACTTTTAATACTCTTATGCGAATGTTGCATATCCTTTAGGTTTTCTAGAGTTTCGCTCTGACTTTTATACAATTTAATTGTAATTTCTGATCTTTTTGCATTTGCTTGCTAATAATTAACTAAATTTCATCTTTTCTTTTCTTTTCTGTGTGCTATGTGCGCTATGCTTAATGTGCCGATGGCTTAATTTAAGAACTGTCCTAACCGTATTTAAGGTACCTAACTTACAGTAGTTTTTGCTTTGCATCTGCAGCTTAAACGAGAAGTAGAAAACCAAGTCGTTTAAGACAATTGAAAACACTTTTCAAGCAAATCAAAATATCATATAATATAGTTAGTCAAATGTCAATGTAGAGTATAAAGAAGGGCAAAGTTAAGCTTCAAAAGAAATTGTCAATTAAAGAAACTCCAGCTTTAAGAAAGTTTCAAACGCAATTTGTAGTCTCATCTCTTGTGGTTCTATGATAGATACAATATAACTAAAAAGAAAAGCTGCTCTTCTTTTAGTTTTTACCCAACTAAATAGTCGGAAAGTGTGCATATTTTCGAATACTTATATACAGAACTTGCCAGGCAGTGAAGATCGACTAAATTAAAGTTGTTTTTAGCTAAGAACCCAATGCTATACACATAGCTACTCGTGTTCATAATCTTATGCTTATGTCTACACACCCTCACCCTCACCCACACCCTCACCCACACCCACACCCTCTGCCACACCCACACACACACACACACTCTCTCGCTCGTGTTTTACATTATTTTTTGTTTTACTTTTTTTCACTTTGAAGCGCTTAGAAAAGTTACGAACTTACAATTTAGCTTTAGTTCTCGTTCTCCCTGTTTGGCTCAATTTAAATCCCTTTTGCACTTACTCATCCGCACTTTAAAACCTCCATGCCAGATCCTGTACCGGGCCGACAATAATCTCCAGTTGCTCTACCTGCAGCATCTGCTCACGCTCCATATTAAGATCCCGCTCCCGTTCCTGCTCCTGCTCCCGCTCCTGTTCCTGTTTCTGCTCCGGTCAGGCAATGCTCAGGCCTTGCTCCATTTGCTCGTACAAGCCATAGCCGGCGGCAACATATCACACGGTGGTTTCTCGATCCACATGTATGTACTCGACCGGCTGAAGTGGATGTCAGGACGCCGGATCAATGTAGAGCGCCTCCTTCTGGAAGTCCTTCTTCAGAGTGCCAATGCTGCAGGGGGCTGGCACATTGCCATTGCCATTGGCACCGTTCATGAATCCACCGCTCTTCTGCACCACCGACTTTTTTCGCTTGCGCATCAGCCCAAACATGCAGAATATGAGGCAGGCGGTCAACGCTGCGGCAATGCAACCCAATGCCGCAAATACGCCGCCGGGCAGCTCGAGCAGCTTCCGAGCTGTGCCGCACTCCTCCTCGGACTCATCGAAACCGCTGGGACAGTTGTGATGACCTGCAAAGCAGATACGAGCGAATGATTGAAAAGAAATCTGTGGTCAGGTTACAGGTTCGCCTCGCTGGTTGCCAAATTGAAAGTCCCGCCGCCACCGGCCAGTGTCACTTGAGTGCTCCCTGGTTGTTTGGGGTTCGGGTTCGGGTTGGGATTGAGACTCGGATTGCTTTGCCTTGGTTGGCTTGCCTTAGCCGGCCTGGTTGCTGGGCTGCTGGGCTGCTTGGTTAGCTTGTTTAATGCACGCTGCCTTTTCGGTTAAGCAGCTCAGTTGCAGACGCGCCTGGCTGCCCATAAATAATTGAAGCTAAGAGGCGAGTCCAGCGCCCTGCAGCTGCAGCCAGCAACTTGGCGGCAGCTGTTGCGGGCTGCCACCGCCGGACGGACAAACTTTTGTGAAAGATATTTTCGGGCGGTCTTTGGTGGACATAGCCCGCAGCAGCTTTGTGCAGTTGTCAGGAAACTTTGCCTGATTACAAAAACGTGGCCAGCAGCTTGCAATGAAATTAACACAGAACCAACCACAAGTGAAATTTCTGTTGCCTATTCACAGGCGTTGGACTGTTGGACAGCAAATGCAACAGCAACAACGACGGCAACAGCAATGGCAATCGCAACCAGCTCCAAATCACGTACACGTAATGCAAACTTATGTCTTCGCGAGGGTGGGTCAAAAAGTTGCCAATTATTTTGTTTGAAAAACTTAACAAAAATATAGAAAAACTTATAATTGTAAAATGGCCAATTGCAGACAACAAATTGGCCAAAATGCATACCCTTGCAGAGGGTTTTATTAACTTATATAACACACAGCAGAAGTCGCCTGCGAAACACTTGAAACGATTTAGTCTTATTTGTTTCAGGGAACTGCACAATAGTTGGAGGCAGTACTTATGTAAGGCAGAATCTGCCGAATCGGAGCACTGTATCATATAGTTCTCATAGCATAGCATATAGTTCTCATTAGCTGAGAATTGAACTCTTTCAAAACTTCTCTCATTATTTTGTTGTTATCCTAATCACACTTAGCTTAGCATACCAGCAAAAATCTTATCAACATTGCAGCGCTATGTCATATAGCTTCTATAGCTTCACAGTTATTTGCCATAGGACTTGTGGCAGCGGAATGTTTGGTCCCTTGAAGATAGCTTAACCAAACTTAGCCATGTTCTTGACATACAAGTAAGCTCTTATCAGCATAGAGCACTAGAATTGTGCTCTGATACGTATTTATCTGCAAGCGTATTTAAATTTCGGCGGGCCGAGATTAAGTTTTTTTTAAAATTTAGATAAAATAATTAAAAATATGGAATATGTTTATGATTAAATAAAGTAAAGCCAAAAAATATAATACAAAGAATTTTCTTGGGCAATATAAATAATAAAAATATAGGTGTTCTATCAAAGATTTTCCCGATCCCCGTTCGCCCCCGCACTTTTTGAACAACCCATGCGTTGCCTTCCCCCTCTGGCAATCTCTACTCACCATCACACCACAGACTGGCCGCTATGCATGCATCAATTTCGGGGCATTTGTACTCGCAATCCGACTCCTTGGGATAGAAACCAAATTCGTTCAGCGTTTCGTTGGCTGTTGCGCTGGGCGCAACGCCTCCGGCGCCAGCGACGCCGGCGCTGCCAGTGCCCACAACTGCACCGCCAGCTCCACCTGCTGCACCACCGCTGGGTGGGACGCCCAAGCCCGTGGTTACGCTTGCGTTCACATGCAGGTCCAATTGCTGCAGCAGCGCATTCTTAGTGCGATGTATCTCCAGCCATGTGAAGGCTATGTCACCGGGCTCCTTAAGGATGGGCTCCAGCACCAAACTGATGGGCCTGCAACGAATATACGGAATGTAAGTGCGTGTGTGTGTATATGTGTGTGTGTGCAAAAGTAAAGTTGTAAACATTTTCGGCCTGTCTGTCTACGTCTCGTGCCCATATCCTCGCCCTGCGGCTGTCATGCAGCTGCTCGCCATGCTCCACATAACTTTGAGGCAAGTTTTGGGCAAAGTAAGAAATACCCCACTCAGATATTTCTTTGGGTCTTTGGCTGCCAGTTGCTCAAGTGCAACTAATTACGCGCAACTCTCAAGTTGCCATAGAGAAAATACTCGTTTATTATTCACTACGCTTCGACTGCATTTGGAAGAAGTCAGGACTACGACGCCGAATGCGCACGCAAAGGCGCAGCCGATGATTTTGCCATTAACATTATAGCATTTAGTGGAGTCTTAATGCTTTCAAGTGCAGAATAAAGCCAAAGCTGGAATAATGCTAAAATTGAGTGCCTTAAGTGGCAAGTAAATTGAGGTTTCAATGCATCGCCAGAGTTTCGTGCACATCATTTAAAGACATCAATAAATTGCGATCTGTATGCATGCTGGCATATTATGTACTATTATTATTTTGAATAATTCATTTCCAATCTCATTTAGTATAACATTCAAGCTTATTTTATTGTTGAATGTGGTAAATAAAACAAAATATATTTCTGCTTATGAAGATCTTGCTTAGGGTTTTAGCTAATCTCTTAGTCTAAATTGTATTCGAGTCAGTTTTATCGACAGACTTTAATTTCTGCGCTGGATTTGGCTGTCAAATATGTGTTTAATTGACGCGCAAGCAATCAGATCGCAGTGTAAAATCCCAGTCTGGCTTTTGCAGCCATCGAATATACAAACATATATCTCTTGCATTTTGCAGGAAATTATTTCGACTATCTGCCGAAGCACTTTAAACGCAAATGTTTTTTAATGAGATGCGCATGTGAGCTTTGCTCGTTCGTGCATAAATTCCAAACAAAATATAAATAACATTTTAGTAGCTCCAATTCAAAAAGCCTCTCAATTTTAGTTTTTAGTTTTTAGTATCTATTTTTTTTTGTTTGCCCACAAACTAATTGGAATTTAACAACTGCTCGTATTTCGAACGTTTCTGCCAGCACACAATTTGTATGACCCTCCGATGCTCACACTCCGGGTATTTGGAAGCTCTTATGAGCTCCATCAACAAAAAAAAAAAAAAACAGGCTGCTTAAAAATGCAATAACAGGAAATGGCTACAGCGGCAACAAAACACAGGAAATTGAGCACAAAGAAGGAAAAAAAGCCATTGAGGCGAACAAACATGGCCGACAGACACACAGACACACAGACACACAAACACACAAACACACAGAGACTATGTTGAAAGGCATGCAAAAATATCCATTTGGGTTGAGCGGGGAACAGAGGGAACAGAGGCAGAGCAGCTATATGTGTGAAGTTGTGTGCTCCGGCAATTTATGTTCAAGGTGCGTGCCACCAGAATGAACTCCGCTTTGGTCAGTTTTGTGCGGCTGCTGCAAACGTGTTGCCATTCAATTTTATGTGCAAGTGCAGCTCAAATTTGTCGCCCAAAATACAAAAAACAAAAAAAACAAAGACGGAGAAAAACATATAAAACACACACATGGCCATGTGGAAACATATTTTTATGACACCCCAAAGGGTAATTGACAGTGTCCCGCCTGCTCCGGCCAGACAGACAGTGTCAACTAATGAGCGTGTCGAGCCTTTTAGATAATTAATCGAGTGCTTTGCAACTCACTGAGCAAAAGCCACAATGATATCCGCTGAAACTGGCAACAGAATAATGCAACGAGAGGCCATTGTGCGAGGCGTAAAGCGGAAACAAACAGGGAATACAACAGGGCTTGGAAAGCACTCAGGAGCTTTAGGCGTACAGCTGAAAGCTTTACGGGAAGATTAATGTTTACAGTGTGATTTCCTGCACTAAAATTGAGCTTTAGTTTGAAGTTGCTTTTAAGAGCTAAAAGCATACAATACTGCTGAACGCAAGATTAAAGCTTTAAGTGAGATATATTTCTTCACGCATACGGAATACTGATAAATGCTTAACAGCATGATTAAATTTATAAAGCACATTAAAGCTTAATGTGATTTTAGCTAAATAGTAAGATTCAAGCTTAGTGTGTTTTGCAGTTGTGCTTATTAAGAGCATTCGTTGGCTTAACAGCAAGACGAAAGCTTAAAGTTTGATTCTTTCTACTACATTTAGGTTCTAATAGCTCTTATTGTATCGAGTGAGAAAAGCTAGCTTAAAGCTCCAACTAAATTGGACAATATGCTATCTTTGCTTACTAAACTTTTGCATCTGTTCTGTAGGCGAATAATTCAATAATATAATACCCACTTTGAGCATTCAGACGCTTTCATTGGTATTCAGCGCATTCTACTTACTTGTTCATAAACAAAGGCTGTCCATTGGTCCAGTCCTCGGAGAATATGTGCAGGGATGTTGGCCTGGGACCACTCTGCGCTGGACAAACCACACGCATGGGCTTCAGCGGCCTGCCGGAGTAGACCATCAATCGATTCTTGGTGTGACAGCGCATGGCATCCTCGGAGGTGGGATCGACGGGCAGATAGGCGCCCCAGGTTTGCACGAATAGCGAACGTTCTGGCGATTGAGCCTCTATGTACCAGGCCAGGCCCTCGCAGCTGGCGTCCTGTGTCTTGAGCGGATACTTGAGCTCATCCTCGCCGCCGGCGCCCTTCAGTTTCAGCTGCTTGCGGCAATCGGCCTGCCGCTTAAACTCATACGAGGCAGAGAAGAAAACATCAGCAAAGTCCTCGGAAATGTTGAGTCTGGTCACCGTAAAGGTCAGTTCCATAATACGCGAATGCGACACAAAGGTCAACGGCGCATTGCTGTACAGAGCGCTGGAGTTGTCACAGAAGCAGCCCAATTGGATTTTCACATCTCGAAAGGGAACATCGTACAGGCGCAGCTCGGTGATGCGACCCTCGGGATCCAGTTGATTGCACCGCGGTCTGCCCGTGTGCAGATCCGAGTCGGTGGTGCAGGCGGTGCCCTCGCCAAACGATACATTATGGAGCACCAGCTTGACGCGCTCCGAGGTGCCCGCCTCAAAGCGATACAGGCAGGTGATGTTCTTGGCGCCGCCCCTGCCGTAGAGGAACACATTTCTGGGCACCTGGATGTTGCCCTTGCGTTTGCGAAAGACACGCGAGCAAAGCGGAGGCACTGGATCCTCGCCACGCCTACCCGGCCATGTTTCACCGCCCTGTTCTGTGTCCACGAACTCGTAGTTCAGTGCAAATTGAGCAGGAAACAGGGCGGTGCCCGTGTGCGTGTGGAATTCCAGTTTCTGCAAATAGCATAGCAAAAATGGCCTTAAATTAGTGTGCGAAATGTACACTGAAAAAAACACAGGGAAAATCTCCAAGACTCGAGAGCAAAGAACTGCAAAATTGAGTGTGTTGACTAACAATATGATGACCCGAATTCCTGATTTCATGATTTTGGAATGCTTTTTGCTTCCTGGTCTTTTCTCTCAGTGTAGCAGGCACCGCTTCAATTTGGCGTCAAAATATTTGCAGTTCATATTTGCGACATTCAAAAAGGCTAAGCAAGCTTATTGCGGTACCCTCTATTTGCGAGGCCCGCAGCTAGTACCCAGCTACCCCTCGCACTGTCCCACTGTCCCTCTCCCAGTGCCAGCAACATCTCGCCAAAGTCAGGCTTGTGTGTGCTTTGGCGTATTTGAATTTTGCCAGCAGGCAAAGAAGTCGCCGTGGGTGACTCTCCGGCCTGGCTAGATTCGTTGGCTTCGTTGGCTCCGTTTGCCGTTTGCCGTTTGCCGCTTGTCGTTATTTGTGCACGTCTGGCGATGCACTCGAGTGTTTAATTTGATTAATTTTGTCAAGTTTTAAGCAAATACAAATTTGCACTGTGCCAAATTTGTTGGCTTGCTTTGCTGCCAGGTAATTGTAGAGGGACCCAAATTGGGCCCTCCTCTGCCAGCACTGCGACCAGGTGCAGCAGACTAGGAAAAAATAATACAACAAAATAAATAAATATAAACTCGAGGCTTTTGTTAAATTCAACGAATTGTACTTTTTTACTGTCGTTGTAAACAAAGAAATTTCCAAGCCAATGCCCGAAAGCAGGCAACATTTCGTTGAATTCTCGTTTGTCTACAGTCACAAGTGTTCCATACTTTTAAGGTTGAAAAAATATTTAAAGCTGTATTCATTCAAATCTGAACTGTCTTTAAGGAAGCCTTGTTATAAACTTGTATTTACTGTTGAGAATATACATCACACATGAAGAAGGATTCCAGATTCTAGATTAATTCCACCCACAACGAACACATATATTCAGGATATATATCCTTTTTTTCATTTGAAATTTCTTTCCTTTGCTTTGACTTACCAAATCTCTGCCGGTGCTCACATAGCTTTCCAGTGGGCTGCAGGGCCGCTGCTTGTTGCCACCCATGAGGGCGCTGCTGCCGCTGACTCCGCTGCCGATGGCCGTGTGATCGCACAGTTTGGGCGTCTCGTAATCGTAGATCTCCAGCATGAGACGTCGCTTGCCCTTGGTGCTCATTAGGGAGACAGCGCTTTGGCTGTTCTTATCGGAGCTCAAGACAGCTGCTGCCGAAGCTCCACTGCCATCGCGGCCGGACTTACCACCTGATAAATAGTTGAGGCTGTCCTTTATGCCGCCCAGCTGTTTGCCCGCTGAGCCAGTTCCGCCGCCGGATGCCGCGCCGCCAGCACCGCCCTGATAGCCACTATACTTGTTCTCCTGATTGAACACACTCGACTGTGTTGGCCCGTAGATGTAGGTATCCACTGGATTCCAGGCATTGTCAATGTTTACGCGCAAATTGCGATTCAGTTTCGGATTGCTGGCGCTGTAGTAATAGCTGCCATAGTTGCTTTGATTCAACAACGTTGGTTTGCCCCCATCCGCCGAGGATGCCACCGGCGGCGGTGGCGGCGGCTGTCCGGTGGTCACGCTGGTCGATTTAATGGGCATATAGGTGCCGTAGCTGTCCCACATACGCAGACGAGTTATCCAAGGTGGCAAATCGCTCTGCAAAGGATATAGCAAAAATATATAATGTTATTGATTAACTTTACAGGAGTTATTTTTCAATTCATTCCATTTTACAGCTGTGTATCCTAAGAACTCTTCAGATAGAGTAGCTACGCCAAATGTTATTTTTTAATTTTACAGCTGTTAATCAACAGAGCTCATCCTCACAGTAAATTCTAATCCTCCTGTGCTCATACGTTTTACCCCTTACCACGTATCCACATCTGCTAACGAGCTTTTCTCTTTGTCTTAACGCATTTTTTTAAAGCTTTTCGCTCTCGCTCCCTCCACTCTCTCACTCTTTCTCTCACTCTCTTTTTGGGTCTCCCTGCCTCTCTGCTCTGTTACTGTTAGTTTTTGCCTGTTTATCTTGTTGTCGGCCAACTCGCATTCCGTTAGTGCCAACAATTCGTTGCCCCTTTGCCCCCTCCTCCATCATTCAACATGTTTGTCATATGTCACATATTCAAACAGCGGCAGTGAGAGTCAGTTGCAAGTGTGAGTTATTTGTCTTTTCACGTTTTGTCACTGCTGTTGTCATGTTTTCATGTTGTTTTTGTGCCTCTTCTGCTTCTACTTCTGCTGCTTCGTCTGCTTCTTCATCATCTCCAGCAGGCTGTTTGCAGGCATTAAATATTTTCACTAGACGCCTGCTGGAAATGTTTTCCTTTTCGTGTCTAGGCAGTGATTATTGTTGACTGTGTTAATAATGAAAAGACAGTTACAAACAGCTGTGGCTTCTATGAAGCACAAGAAAAATCCTTGATAGAGCGCGGGAGAAGGGGTTGGGGCCTTAGCTTTGAAGAATAAGACGCTTTAAACCGATTGGCTAACTTTCTCATTTGTTTTCATTTGATCGTCGTAACAATAACCATAATCATTTTATGCGCACTTCTTGTGTTTTTTATTAACCTTGCATATATTGAAAGCCCTAGAGCTTTGTGACTTCCCCAGTCTTCAGTTATATGAAAGAATTTTAAAGTTTGCCGACCCTCAACCACATGACAGTTTCAAGCCAAACTTGTAAAGCTGCTAAGTGCCTTCAAATTGGCGTTCCTGTACGCCAAAGTCCTGCACCGCTTTCCCGCTGCCGGTTTCTTTGTCGGTTCCCTTTTCATGTGCACACGTAGAATTTACCTCACTTCCACACAGTCGTGCGGAAGCGGGAGAATGGAAGTTTTGTGGAAGGGTGCCCGCGAAATGTCACCGCTTGAATGTGGCTCTCATAAATGCCGTGGCATTATATCAGGCCCTCTTTTTATATATACATATATATTTATTTTTAGAATTGTTCTGCAATCTCCCAATTTTGTAGCTCTCTTCTCTCTTTGTCCCTTTGTCTAATCGCTCTCTTCCTCTCTTTTGCTACCTGTCTCTTTCTGCCGTACATGTTTTTTGTCTGGTGTTTTAACTTTGCTTCTTAATTTAAAAACTTTTCTAGCAATTTTTTGTTTGTTTTTTTCGCAAATTCTCTTCAATTTCGCATCAGCCGTAACAGCAGCACCCACGTACCAACTGTTGCCCCCCTCCCCTCTCTCTATGCCCTTTCCCCTTGCCTGTCTTATGCTCCAAGTGTTGATTGTCGTTGTTATTGTTGTTATTGTTGTTGTAGCTGTTATACCTGCTGTTTGTTTTTGTCGCTTTTGTAGCTGTTACAAAATTCATGAACTGTTTTTGCTGCTGCCGCTGCTGTTGCCCCTGTTTTATTTTACACATATTTTTGTTCTGTCACTTTTTATTGTGCCACCGGTCGAGTGGGCGGGCGGGCAGGCGGGGAAATTATGGAGCGAGGGCGAGTGCAAGTTACTCTGCAGTTGTTTTTACGCTGCTGGCAGCTTTTCATTTTTTACAATTTAAAGTGTAGGTGAGGCTACTGCAATTGACACGGACACTGCATCCAGCAGCGACTAAAACAAGGATGCGAGCAATTGTTGTCGCCAATTTTTGAAGAGGAAGTGGGCGAGTTCCTGGAATCCATTTTTGTCTTTTGTCTTCTTCTTTTACTGTACAAGGACGCAGGGCTTAACGAACAGCTGATGAGCTCTCATTTTTTGTTTCCAGGTGTCTCTGCATTGGGATTTTCCAAATTAATTGGCACTAAATTCAAGTCCTAACAATTTCTCAAATGCTTTTTACCAAAATAAATTAGATGTTGCCACTTTTGCTGTCTAGACAGCAGAACGAAGAAGAAAACTTGAAAAAGTTCTGTATCTTGGAACAATTCATGTGTCGAGACACACGGGCAAATTCTTCTTTATATGCACTGAAACTTTTTCACATATGACAAGAAGAGGGTAAAGGGCAGCAGAGGTAATTCTTTAAATGGTAAAATTGTAATTTAAGTCAACAGTCAGTGTCAACAGTGTGTTATTAACATTTTGTAGGCCTGCTATGTTACTAACATTCCGTGTGGCCTGTGCATGTTAAGCCCCTTGTGCTGTTGCTGTTATTAGCAGTTCTGAACTCTTTTAAAATTATGTTACTGAAACTCGCTCACAGTTAACGTAATGCTGTCACGCACTTGCTAACCAAATGACGCGCTGTTATTTACGGATTAGACTTTCATATTTGGCCTAAAAAACCATTTACTCGTTTATCGCTGACACTTTGACCCACTCACCCCTCCGACTACTCCATCCCTGTCCTCTCATACTTCACCCAGCTGGTCGCCTGCAACCGGCTGTTATATATGCGAATAGTTTTTACTTGCAGCTAGAGCTACCTTGACACAATTTACAGGCCGTTAGACAGCCAACAACGCACATTAAAAATGTGCTCAACACCCGCGTCACAGAAGGTGTTGCCTTTGTCTTTGCTGCTGAGTTTGTTGTTGTTTTCGCCACTACTCGCCATAGTTGTTGCATTGTAGTTGGAATTGTTGTTGTTGTTGTTGTTGTATTTGTCGTATGCATCGCTTTTTGACGCAGTTTCATTTACCCTCAGGGTTGACTTTAGAATTTAGACTTGAAACGAATGTCGAAATCCCTTGGCCATACTCCCCATCTTCATCAGAGCTCTGGAGCCTTTACTTTATTATAAACTATGTGTGTGTACGTTGTTTGCTTTTGTTACTAGCTTTTTACTCACACATTTTAATTGGGTGAGAAGACAAAGTGTCGCTCGACTGGCACTAATAGCATATATAGAAATCAAGACAATAGCCAAGAGAATCCGCCACTGGCATAGAGCGCGACGCGTTTAAGCACACAATGCAAACAACTCGGATACTTCAGCTCCTGCAGCACTCGTCGGCTCCCCCACTCCCCCAACTCATCCGTTCCTCCCACCCTCTCCGCAATCGACCAACATGCATTTTATGCATTTATGCAAACTGTTACAGGCCCAGCCAGCTCCAACCCCAAATCTCGATTGGGGCCTCAAACGTTTTCACTCACCCGTCCCAGCGTATTGTTGTCGTGTATCGCCTGCTGCAGTATCTGCAGATTGTAGCTGGTGAACGATAACCAAATCAGGTCACCAGGATATCCGTGAAAGTGGTACGTGCACGTTGTGTTCGGCGGAAGCGTGTGACGCGGACTCACAATGCGTCCCATGCGGCCGCGACGTGAGAATAAAACATCATCTGCGAAGGAAAAAGACAGAAAGATATATGTACTGAGTGCGAGCGTGATAAATAGAGATTATGATATGCATGTGTGTATGTAAATAACATGTACATATGTACGCATACACGTGAGTGTGTGTCTGCTGCGGTTTACACTGCCAACTCACGGCCATTTTTTAATATGCTCTAAGAATGTTGTGTGACAAGCGGCTTACATGTGATTTAGGTTAATTTACACTGTGCTCGCAGATAGTCATTTTCATGTTTCCCATATGCAACTCAGGCACATAAAAAACACTCTTGCAATGGCACAAATTGTGTGTATAAAGTCTAACTAGCTAATAGAATAAAAAGAAATATGCCATTGCCATCAGGTTTATCAGTTAGATGATATAAAACTACGTTGTTATATTTTACACTTTAGCTAAAGTTCTAGTTATAGAATTTTCCAAAATGCCTCCTGCTACTTAATGCGTCCATACTATACCTAATCACTATAAAACATAGGCCAAAGGCTTTGTTTTAGTGTTATGTGAGATGCATTGAGATAACAACAAAAAGGTTGTTTATACAAATTTGCAGTTTTTGATTATATATTAAAGTGAAAACTGTCTTGAGTTTATATAGTTATGGATATGAATCATAATAATCGATAAGTCTTTAAGGAAAGTTTTCACATTAAAAAAAAGGCGACAATTTATTTTTTGGCCAGCTTGTAAACTAACTATTAATGAATAGAAAACGAATATTTCAGTCTCAGCTTGAATGTCTTAAAAGTTTCACCACATATAAGAAAATGATCTCATTGGGCAGCTCCGATATAAGTATTTGAGGTTAAAACAGTTCTCATTAGATGTAAAGAGCATGAGAAAATTGTTTTAAACAGTTTGAACGCCCAAAGCCTAATTAGTTTCACGAATAAATGTTTATTATCTGGAAATCGAAGCATTGTCTGCTTAAAGTCAATGTGTTTAAGTTCTAGCAACAATGTTGTTTTAACAACATTTTGCCAGGGTTTACTCTTGGGGCATCAAAACAATATTTGTTGTGCAACTTGGCGCAACATTCGATTGCTAATATTGATGTGTATATAGGGGCAAGTTGAGGCTGCTGCTTAATGTTGCAATGGCAACACTTAACTTTAATTAAAGCTGTCCGAATGGCAACAAGCCAGACGAAAAAGAGAAAAGCAACCAGGCAACCAAACCCCACATCTGGAGCAGTTGAGCGCTCTGCCTTTCGGGCGGGTGGGGTGGCAGCAACTTTGGCAACTTTTGCTTCAAGTGACAAATTAAAAACGGCAAACAGGGAAAATCGAACGAAGCCAAAAAGCGATGGAAGCGCGCATTTCAATTGCTCAAAGTCGCACGATTTGTTGCAATGCGGCACAGAGAGCGACACTTCGAGTGGATGTATGTGTCAAGGTGGGTGGCTGAGTGCCGCTCTCTATGGAGGAAGCAAACGTCAACGGTATCGATGATAACACCTGTGCCGCGCCCGAGGCTCTTGCTGCTGCGACAGCTTTTCAACTTCAAGTTGGTGTACGGCAAAGAGTTTTTGATGTGCCGCATCGAGTGGCAGCAGGCGGCAAAAGTTGCAGCTGCCACATAGGCAAAAGTTGCCAGCTGGACTGAGCTGGTGAGGACGAAATGTGAGAATTGCTTTCATTGCAGACTCTACGACTCTGTGGCATGTGGCATGTGGCTGGTGGCATATGTGTGTTTCTGCCTCATGCCAGAAAGCTAATACATTTTTATGAGCTTTTTATTGTCACATTGCGCTGGTTGGGCACAATTCTGGCCCATAAAGCCAATGCGAAACGCCTCGAGAGGCACTTAAGACTGCTTTAAGCAATTGTGTACTCGAATTTAAAAACCAAATTCTGGCATATTGCGGGCAACTAAAAGAGTTTCTTATTTTACAAAATGTAGACATAAAAGAATACGATATTTTTTAGAAAATTAATTAAAATGTTTAAAAGCTAATTACTTGGCTGTAAAAATGCAAACACAAACTGAAAATTATATATATTTTCATGATTATCTCGTTTGTAAACAATTATACATTGTTACAGAACAGCAAAAACTCATGAATATAAACCGATTTGAATGCGATTTTAATGTGAAGATAGGACAATACAACGACATATTTATCGAGTACTTTATGCTAATTCAGCGGAAATGCCAATGCCAATTCGGGCATATAAAATATGCGTAACGCCTATTAAAAGATAGGTTCGAACTGCATTTCGAGTAGACATGGAGTCAACCATGCATATTTCCTTTGGGTGGACTTCCTTTGGTTGTGACTAATTGTTGAAGTGCCTAAAAGCGAGGACAGTGTATGCTAAACGAGAACTGATATATGCCATGTACACACAACTAGGCAACTAGGCTGTATGCGAAGATAGTTGCGTTTTGTTGCGCCCTGGGGGCAATTGTATTTAATTTGCACAGCGGTCAATAACAAATCGAAAAATAACAAAAACATAACAAGCAATCAAATAACATGGCCAAACGAGGCGCCAGTCAATCAAGCCAGCGCCCGTGTATAGTTTGAGTTCGACATCGCCACCCTTGGCCGCACAATCAATAAAGCTAACACCCCATAATTTAATGCCCAAATGCGTTACGTTGCGTACACAATTGCGACTACATTTTGTGGTCGATGCCGCAAAAACCCAAATGCACTCTAATAATAAATCGCAAAAATAACAATTTTATTGCCACGCTTGCGGTACGCCAGCAAAAACTACCAATACATATATATATATATATATATATGTACGAGGAGGTACCTGAGAGTAAGCTCCCACACTGTTTAACACAACTCCGCCGCACTCACTCACTCTATGGGCGAGTGCGTGGCCCGATAGTCGGAGTCGCACTTTATGGCATGCTGATAAGCATATTATTATTATTACTACTATTACGGCAGCAGGTCCTACAACCGGCTACGAGTACAGCTCCAACTTTGGCATCGGCGCCGACACCGACACCGAATCCGATTCCGGGCCTTGAATTATTTCCGTGCAGAGCCATTGTTGTATTGCCCGGCAGTGGCGAATGCCGTCGCTGCCATTTCGTATGCCATCGAAATTTATTACAGCCACTGCAGCTGAGATCGAAACATTGCCAGCCAAGCCACCCACAGGTGCTCTGCTCCCAACAGCGTATGTATGTATACCTGTGTGCGAATGTAATTTTGGCCGTGCGCAAAAGTTAACTAATTCACGTGGAGCACAAAATAGCAATGATTACATTTCATATACGCAATACAGACTGAATGGACTTGTGCACTCGTGCCGAGTGTCCACAGTGAATATTTGTACATATTTGGATCACAGTACTTTTCATTGACTCTCGCGCGATTCAATAATTTTATTGGAATTTTCGATGACAGTTTTCACAGCAGATTTTGTTGCATTTTGTTGTTGCCAAACCAAAAGGCACAACAAGATTTGACAGGCAAAATATGTTGCAAATTTAGTTTATGCAAACGAAAATAGTTGAAAAATGTTGGGCCCAATTTAAACAAAGCTTTCTTCTGTTCAAAACACATTAACATATAACACATATATTCTTATTATTTGGTTAGAATTGATTCAATGTTCAACAGAAAATGAATAGTTCCTTAAAATACTTCCTACTACTTCTACTTCTGCTTCTTCCTCTTGCTGCATTTTGAGCCTTTGGCGATATTCTTTCACTTTGATATGAACTAAACCCTATTCAACTAATTAGCCAAATGGTCAGCAGCAAAATTTGGTTTTTAGGTTCCTTAAAGGAAATCGAATTATTGACAAAGTTAAGCGGAAAATTTCTAAAACTTCGACACAAGGCGCGCATTAAAGGGTATGTGCGTATATATGTATCTTGTTTTTTGGGGCAAAATCACTGGAGCAGCGGGCAGGCAGCTAAACTTCAATTAATATGCTGCTGCATGCGGCAAGGGGGCGGCAATCAATTTGGCTGATTTATATGTGTTTTAGCCAATAATTAGGAAGAAAATAAACGTGGACTTTATGCAGCAGCAGCTGATTGCAAACGATTTGTATTCGCAGCAACTAAATTGCCCACATCTGCAAATTATATATATATATCTATATGTATATATATGTATATGTATATAAGTCCTGTACAAAAGGAGAAGTGTCAAAGCTGGCTCGTAACTGGCATGATAATTGAAACGCTTGACTTGCTGCCCATTCATGTGTGGCTAAGTTAGTGTTGTGTTCAAGGGAGCGCAGTCATCAAATAAGCCCAATAAATACTACAATTATTTGAAATAGTTATTGCAAACAAACATTTCTCGCGTGACCGATGAAATTTAAGGCATTCGCGTGATTCCCAGTTCGAATTAATGAAAAATGTATTAAGTTAATATAAGAATTGCCAATTTTTGCTTTGATTTGAACCAGCAATTTCTCGCTAGTTAGTCCAGCGCTTAGACACGTAAGCCAAGCACAGTTATATACAACACTTTTCAAGCTAGTTTTCAACAAAATGTTTTTCGTATTGTTCCAATTTTTGAAAATCCGACCTTTGTTCTTAATATCTAACCCAAAGAAGAACTTTTGCCTAAGTTTCAGTTAATCATCGTTCAGTTGTTCAGTAAGACAACATCCTTTTATTTATAATTTATATAAATAGACAAAGAAATCAAAAATATATATTTTGAGCAAAGTTCATAGCCATCAATGGCCACTGAAACAAAGCACAAACCATTGACAAATGCATGTATAAATATTTATATTACATAAACGCGCGCACACACACGCACACACACACGCACACACTAAAGCAGACAAATAAAATGTTGTCGTTATGTGCAAATATGCTAATTTGCTGTTTGCACATCACAGCCCATGCATTGACATGTCCTTGCCCCCCCCCCCCCCCCCCCCCCGCACCCCTCACCAACCCGCCCCAACCAATTCTCGGTATTCTCGTTAGTTTCGATTGCCAGTTTGTTGTTTCATGCTCGTTCCTTGCATTTCGCCGCTGATTGCAAACAAAATTGCAACTCAATAAACAAACTAAACACAACAAATATATGCTCGCATGCCATGTCTGACGGTTCATTCGGTCCCCAACCACTGCACCGCCATGCCCCGCCACCATTGTCTGCCAAATCAGCCAGCCAATGACCTCATTTGAATGCATCCGTTTCCATTGTGGTTCGATTTTATGACAAAATTATAATAGAGGGACGTTTTCATGTTGGTTTTCTCCACATTTCGGCTGAAATTTCGACATATTTCATCTGGGTTTGTATCAAAATCTTACATTATTATTAGCTATTTTTTCCAAAAGTTCGATTTGTTTCAAAAGTTTGCTCTATTCATAAAATTCATATAAAATATTAAGTTAAATCTTTAAAATTGGGCCCACAAAAGTATGCTATGCAAATTTGTAATAGACTTTAACCTCATATCATAATTTCAATGCAAATTCTGGCACTAAACTTCTCATTGTCTGTTTGTAATGTATATATATATTTTAATTTCATTTTTTTGCCTGTTGACTTTTTGATATTAAAAAGTACAAATTTCAACAAGTTCTCGCGCAGCGTTTGTACAAAAAGATTTGTTTAAAGTTTGGCCCAAAGTTTGGCGCTGCTGCAAACAACAACTGAGACCAAACCGAATCGAGTAGATGGCAAAAAAATCTTAGAAAACTTTGAAGAACTTGCAACAGCGTTGGAGTCGCCCAATGCATTGCACAATGTTCAGATTCGTCGCTCCACTTGCTCGACAATAATCCGTAAATCAATAAAAATGCCAAAGCAAGTTCCGCCAATGTGGAAATGTATCTATTGTACTTAGCCCCGTGCCTTCCTTTCTAAGCACACACATTTATATGTATCTATATGTGTATATGTATGTAGAAGATTGCATGTGTATTTGTTGATATGAGTACACAATTTCGTATGCGCTCGCATCCTTCTTCGCTTTATTTGTAATAAAATGTTGTATATTTGCTTCACATTTTGAGCATATTTTTAGGGTCCTGCTATGTATAGTCAATACACATACATATCTATCCATACAAATCACTGGGTAAACGCTTTTTGGCTTCAACGGAAATGTTCCTCAGCTTGTACAGTAATAAATTTATAGCATCTATGATCTCTCTCTCTCCCTCTCTCTCTCTCCCCCGCTCTATCATATGTGTCTGATGTTGGCTTGGGCATAAATAATTTGCAGCAAGTCTCACAGCGATTTAATATAATAATTTATTATACTCGCATCACATAAAATAATTCGAAATCTTTGCAGCTGTCTGGTGTGGGAGGAAGTTCCGAAGCCTGGCAGCTTAGCCATTGTGTTTATGTCCTCTGTGGCGGCAATTCGAGTGTCAGCAAGTTGATTAGCGTTAATTAGATGGGTTCGTTTGGAAGGGGGTCGGGGCGGGGTGTGGCAATTAAAACAACATTTCGGTGCGGGCATTGACAGCCAACTTGATTGAGGGCGTTGCTTGTCGTCTTAAGTGTCAAGTTGAATTTATCAAGCGTGCGACCCAATTGCGGGCCGAATATCTACGCAAGGCATAATTCGTTTATTCGCAGGGAAAGTTGACTAAGAACATTAGAAGAGGTTCCCATAAAAGTTGCAAGAAATCTATTTAATTTAAGTAATGATTCGAAATCAACTTGCATGAATCTTAACTTCCATCTCCTTCATATGCAAACTGTGTCCTTCAGGACTCTATCTACATCTTTCTAAAGCTATATTCTAAGCCTTTCTTGTAATTTCATCTGAGTTAATCACAATTAAATTAGCTTGTTTAATATATCTGAGATAGTCTTCATTAATTTGCTAATAGATTCGGGCTATCTGTATGTTTCGCCATTTGCTACATACAAAGCAGCACATGTATGCACATTAAATATCATAATTGAATTTCAAATTTTGCTTTCAATGACTTAATAAATGGCTAATGAGCTAATCGAAACAATATGAATGCCATGTGAATGCGCCCACAGGCTTCAATTCGGAATGCTCAGCATACAGCAGCAGCAGCAGCAGAGGCAGCAGCAGGTGCTATAATACCCACACTTTTAAAGCAAACTGTAGCAGAAGGAAACAAAAAAATAACACAAGTGGCAGCACTTTGGCCAACATTCCGCGGCAAGTTCAATTAGGAAAATGTGGTGCTCGCGCATGAAACATTTATAATGACCAAAGGGCGGAACCAAGCGCGGGGCCAAAGCAAAATACAAACAAAAAGCAAAGCAGCATAATTGTTTTGTTATCGACACACAAACACACACACCGCACACACACACACACACACACACACACACCGCACACACACACACCGCACACACACACACCGCACACACCAAACGCCCTAGCACACCCTTTGCACACGCACACATACAGTCACAAATAACGAAAGCGTTCGCTAAAAATAAATTATTGCGGGCTGCAACATGATTTTAATTAAAGTTTTAACGAAAACCAAATATTTATCGTTTCATTTTGCTTTCAATTGTGCGCAACGCGGTTTTGTTTGTACAACACTGCCCCCTCAGCACAACAACAACAACAACAACAACAACAGCAGCAGCAACTGCGGCAGCAACAACAAACATCATCATTAAGGAGCCAACAAATTCAATATGCATTGCATTTAAATATGTAGTATGCTAAAAGCGAGCAAAACAATTTATTATAAACAGCAAAGGTCATTTGAAAGTTATAATAATGAGCTCAATGTGTGCTTATGTGTGAGTGTGTGTATGTGTGAGTGTGTTTGTGTGTTTGTGTGTGTGAGTGTGTGTGTGAGTGTGTGTGTGAATGTGTGTGTGCTTGTGTGGCATGTAAATAATGCGTGATAAACCCCCGGATATAAACACAGAATGTAATACACGGCGTATGATTAACAAAACTGCAATTTCATTTGGCTAGAGTTCGTTGTCGACTGCATTTGTATTCATTCCATTGATTACGTAACAAAATCTGTTGCATATTTAATTTGGTTTGATTTTGCCATAACTTTATCAATTAAGCTTAATTAAATGTAGAACTTCAGCGGCTCGGAGCCGAAACTAAAACGCATTGAAGCTGACAAACAGAAGTTCACTCTCTCTCTTTCTGTCTGTCTATCCCCCTCTCTCTCTCTCTTGTGTGTGTCAGCTGTGCAGACTTTTAATTAAATTTGGCATGCATGCAGTATGTCGTTACAAGCGACCGACCATGTTTAAAGGAAGCCTAATTTTATTGAATTATGCGAAACGGTCAGCTTGTGGTGTCAGCAAAAGCTGATCTTTCAGTTCAAGAAGTCAGCTGCGTCTTGAGGAAATCTATTTACTTATGATAGAAATATTTGCTGACAAAGCATTAAATACAATAATAGTTGTAGTATTAAAAGCATTTGGACCCAATTATTGCACAACTTCAACCATATTTGGTAGATGCACATTTTTGGGTACAGATCATATTTAGCCCGCATTTTGTATATGAAAATATTTGTGGCTTGCCATATTTTCAGTTGTACGACGGGCAATTGTACATTAAACATTTAACTTTTTCATTAAAAGATGTCAATGCAAACATAAATTGTAAATTGCAGAGCTTGCAGCTCTATTAGAAATATAAATATATGCCAACAAATTAACTCGAAATATGTTGAAAATAATAATTTAAGTGAAATTTGCATTTATATTTGCCAGGGAGAAGCACGAAGCGGGGAGTACATATATAAATGTTTATTTATGATTGGGATTGTATGCAAATGTATAAAAAAAAGAACTAATAAAATGTCAAAATATTGCTAGGAAACACGCCTACATCGATGCGATTAGTAGAACTTTGGGGTATTGGAAAACAACTTAATGTGTTGCCTCTGGCTAATTCGAAGATGTTTTAATTTGTTTTCATCTTATGAAAATAGATTCCCCCGACAGCCATTTAATTTCCTTAACTGATTTTAAAATCTGGCAAAACTTTTGTTTGCCGCTTCACAAATTATTATGTGCAAAGTTTTTTGGCTTGGCTTGCATAAATCTTTTGGCTAATCTGGCGGATTGTTCTATTTTGATATTTTTATTGGTCTTTTGCAAATTTCTATATTTATTTATTAGCTTTGTTAGCAGCTAGCTGCCACTGATAAATGTTGATATTGTGCTCTTTAAGGTCTTCTTCGAAAACCTTTGCCGCAGCCTGATTTAAACTATGATAGATATGGCAATTTCACGCCCATGTCAGACGTTTATCCTCTAGACAGACACAGCTGCGCCAGTTCCCAGCGCATTTGGGCGAGAGCTAAGACGCAAATGGAGATGTTGCCGCAATCAATAGCGATGCCAGGGCATTTCCCAGAAGTTAAACGGTCAAAAATTAAGCAAAAACAACAAACCGTCCAGAACGGGCCGTGGAACAACAAACACAATAAGCTGGCAAGTTAATGAGCACAGCAACAACAGCGCGAGGCATAGAAAGGCAGCTTCAACGAGCCGAGGCACAACCTAAGTGGGCGGCTGGGGCGTGGTCTCATTTGTGTTGCCTACAGATGCCAGAATCGCCTGCGCAGAGCGAAAACTAATTTTAGATGAAGGCAATTTTGCAAATAAAGCAAGATTGAGAAGTAGAAAAAAAAGAAATATGCGCAACCAAGCGTTGGCCAGGAAATAAACCTACTCAAAAATTATTAAGTGCAAATTAATGAACATTAGCGTCTGCCACACTGCACACACACACACACACACACACACACCCAGGCACACACACACAAACAGGCTCCATTTTGCACAGGACTCGAAGAACGTTGCCCAATTTTGGCGCTGCACAAGCTGCCAGACTGCGTTTCGGCCAGTTGCGCCGAAATTTCATTTAATAATTTTTCAATTAAATGCAGCCGCCCGCTGACCAGCAGCAAAAAAAAAAAAGGCAAAAGCAAATTAAGAATACGGCTTACAGGCGGCGGCTTACAATAAACCGCAATTAAGTAAGTGTATAAAGGGCATATCTACGGCGCAGCACACTTGGTAACTGGGTTCGTTCTGCTGCTCTCAGTTTCTGTTTAAATTCGGTTATTGTTATGGATCTTATTGAATCTGTCTGATTAAAACAAACTAAGAGGCTGTAACCGACTGCTCGACACTCTGTTCAAAGCGCAATAACAGCTTAAACTAGTCAAAAAAGGTCTTCCCATATAAACTGGCATAAAGTATATATACAGGAAGTGATATTCGAATCAGATACATCGCATTTTGATGCATGACATTCAAATGAGTTTATATGATGAGGGGTTTTATTGAAAACTCAAAGAACATTTTAGTCCACCAATTGGTGCTTTCAGTTTTTCACTTCCTTTTGGCAGCCAGATCAACGGAATTGGATTTCGTCTGGCCTCGAATCGAATTAAAAAGCCATTAAGTCAGCTTAGATTCGCCCCGAAGCTAATGAAAGGTAGCCACCAGCCCAGGTCCAGGTGCTACTCAGCTTACATCAACTTTAAAGTGGATGCAACTTTTGATTACTGCAAGACGCCGTGCTCCAATTACTTAGCTCGTAGCTCTACGCCGTGAGTTGAAATTGGTGCAGCTGCAGTGGCAGTTGAGTGTTCGGGGAGTGCGTGCGCGCGCGCTCAAGCAGCATCGCTGAGTAAGCAATATAAATATAAATAAATTATAAATAAAAACAATGCCAGCCGAATCAGTGCTGCATTAAAGCATAAGCAGCAGCGACAGCGGTTGCCTGGGGGAATATCGGCAAGAAAGGAAACTCAGGAGTGCATTATATGTGCAGCTGACCTAATTTCGGGTCTGTGCCTGTGCCACGTCCATTAATATTTCATTTAAACATTTGGTTGACTGTTTTTTTTTCTTATCATTTACATTCACTTACCCGGATTCGATGCATTAATATGAAATTCACAAAGATTCTTCGTGCCCTGCGCAAAATCATACGAGTCCGAATCGGTGAACAGTATATCCACGTCCAGTTCAAAGCCCCGATTGGGTATACCCTGCTGTAGGGGCGCTGAGAAGGGGCTTGAGTGAAAGGCCACCAACATTTCCGGGCCGCTGAAAAAGACAAATGCTCGGGTTAATACAAGTAAATACTTTATTAAGATGAAAATGATTCGCTTTCTTGTAAGGCGACTGATATCAGATTAGAAAATGGGCTTAAACCTACTGCGAAGTAAACGACATAGGTTTGACAGAAATGAGATGATTTAATACATGGCCAATTTAAACATAAACAATATTATTAATATTTAAATTATACAAATATTTACAATTATTGCGGGCCAAATAACACAGCCAACGGCAGTTTATTATTGAACAACATTGCGCATACGTCACGTACAACAACTGCCGAGCTTTGGGCACTCCAATTAGAGGCGTGAGAAAAGTAGTTTGCCATAAATTTAATTTGCACAACTCGACAATCATCTGAAGCCGTAAACACACACACACACACACACACACACACACACACATGCAGATTTTAATATATTTGGTAGGGAAACAAACAAATGTTGTGCTTGCCAGAAAAGGCGGCCGCGCCTCAAACTATGACGCAGTATTTTGTTGTGTTTTGCGCTGTTTTGGTTCACAGTTTAGCCAGCCCGAGTTTCTGTCCGTTCCGCCTGCCTATTTAAAGTGTCCGCCAGCCGTTTTGTCGTCGGCTTGTTTGCATTTTGGCTGCCAAATTAACTTTTTTCGCCATTGTCTGCCGCTGAGAGGTGGGCAACGCCAAAGTTTTAGGCAAATTTTTTGGCATAACAAGCGACAAGCAAGTAGCGAATCTTCGACTGCGGGCCAACATTTTTGGGGCCGTTTGTCTTTCGATTTTTGGCCAAAAATTATGAAATGACAGCCGTGGGTGTTGCACCATTTGTCGTAGACGACGCGACGCCAGCCCAAGCGGCAGGACGTCGAGCCCCACAGCAGACACGAGTCGCTATTTGCTGGCCCAACGATGGCAATGACATCGAGTGCTCATAAAACTTGGCCACTTTTTGGAGGCAGAGGAGAACTGCTGCGGCCAGCGTTTGCTTCACTGCTCCTAAAGTAACATTAAAAGGCTTAAGTGTTAACTTTTGAGTTTTATAAAGTGTGAGAACTGCCACTTGCCATTAGAAAGCGGCGCTCTCTTATAGCAGAGGCATTAAAGAGCTTGCGAACTATATTAATGTGCTCATGTTTTGACGCAAACTGAACCTGCTGAAAATGGTGGACATTGAGAGAGAGATTTGCAGCATATGCAATGAGCTTACACATTAACTTTCGTTTGATCGATCAATACAACTAGTCGCACTTGAAATTTGAGGATCCGAGCACTGCTGCAATTTGCCGTAGCTTTTGTGGTTATGTTCATTAATTTGCCAAAGCTTTTCAATTTAAATTTCAAATTGAATTTTTATATCAACGGCCTACGCGGCGTATGAGTAATATAAAATACATAAAAAATGTGATGCAGCCGCAGCTTGAACAGCTGTCGCCCACACCTGCCGCCTGTTACGACTCTCCACACGCGCGCCACACGGCCGATGCTAAAAGCCATCAAATATGGCCAACACAAATGGCTTTTTAATACGTGTAAGTGTGGCTAAAAGACAGCATCCGAGACGGGTGCTCTCTTATTATTCAAACACCTACGCAAGGACACACAAAGTCAGAGGACGACACGTGTCCTGTGCCAGGGAGTCGGGGCCGGGCTGTGAGTGGCAGCTGCTGCAACGTATTTTTTTGTCACTGCCAAGTGCAATAAACTGCAAATGAAAAGTAAATTAATTTTTAATAAAGCCTACAAATGTTGGTTTTGCCTCTCTGGCTGTCTCCTTCACACTCAGTCCCAATGGAGCCAGCCAGCTTGGATCCCTACGATGCGTAGCACTTGGGTACTTAATGGCCTGCGGCACTTGCGGGTGTCGTAAAATCAACACAAAACCAGCACACGTCTCGAAGCGTTGTCCCTTTGCCGGTGGTTATCAATGCGTCGCATGAAATACACCGTCCCTCTACCAGCACTCAGCACTCAGTACTCAGTGCTCCCCTCACCAGCTCACCAGCCCGCCAACCGACGTCCACATCCTTTTTTGGTCACGAATTTGCACATGCCCCGGTACCGAAATGTCTGACCGCAAATGGCAGAGCCGTCTTGTGGTATGGCGGGCGCACGAGCATATCGAGAGATTGGCGGCTCTAAAAGTGGTATATGGCCCGTCAAATCAAGTGGACCGAGGGCTCTGTGTGCGTAGCGAGCGGGCTGGTTAACAGAATTACCAGCAAATTTGATGCTCGCTTTGAGAAGCAAACACAGTCAAGTTCGGTCGCTAATTGAACTAGTTCTAATGATGAACAGGGCCGCCCTGTGGCCCTGTTGATTATGTTCTAATGCAGCTAATAAACGGCTTATAAACGCATTTAGTTAGTGTCCAAATTAAACGAGCGAACTAGTTGCCTGTGTAGAAAATAAAACTATTTCAAATAACACCACAAACAGTGTCTAACAAAATGATGTAAACAGAAGCTAATGATATAATTACTAAGGGCGTTGCCTAGTTGTGGGAAAAAGTGTGAGTTTGGCACATTTTTAATGGGCACACGTTATATCATTAAAAGAGTTTATAACCAAAGCATATATGCATGTTTAAATTAACTTTGACAAATAGGAAAACTCATTTCAAAGTAAACACATGAGCACAAGAACTAGCTGAAAAACAAGCACTCAAACTAAATGCTTATGAGAGAACTTAACGCAACATATTTACACACGCACACACAAGCACACAGCAACTTTCTGTTCAGGTACTCAACTTTAGCATGTGACTTGTAACCACAAGACATCAAATAATTTAAAACTAGATGAAATAGTTAAGGTCGGAGTGCCGAAGATGTAATACCCTAGCAGATGTACTTATTCAAATAGTTCCCAGCCAGTTGCGAGTTATGGAAAACCTTTTAGGTGATTTCTGGTTTCGGAAGTTGGTATTATCGTTGCTGGAGCCGATTTAACATACATCACATGATATATGATACACACTTGGACTTATTTTGAAATGGGCTGTCTAAGAAATCCGTTTATGCATGCTTTTTATATGTGAATGCTTAATCGGTTTTCAAGCGCCCCTTGCGAAACGAAATTATAATACTTTGAACAAAAACCAACAACTAACGAAAAATTAATGTGCCATTTAAAAAGTTAACGCTTTCCCAGCTTCTTTGAAGTGACACAGAAAAACAAAAGAATAAAATGAAGAAAAATTAACATACTCGTACACTTAGAAAAGCAACAGCTGCTTTTCTTAAGCAGGAGGGGGGCGGCGCACAAATTGAAGATCCCGCCAAGAAAAAGAGTTCAATAAAACTGCGCTGGCACGTCAAGAAGACGTTGCCAGGTTGCTGCTTGCCGCTTGCAGCTTGTTGCAATTTTAAGTTGCACAGGGAAATTAATAATTTTCATGTGGCAACATTTCCGCAACACTTCGCCTCCCTCGCGACAGCCCCCTCGCGCACTGTGTGCTGAAAGTCAGGGCTGTCGCGAGAGCGGGGCACAAAAAGATGGCAGGCAAAATTGTATGACTGTCATGTCTGAGGTGTCTGTAAGCCAACACTCATACAGAACCAGCTGATGCGGCCATGCATTTGTATGTGTATGTGCGGGTGTGTGTGCGGGTGTGTGTGCGCGTGTGCGGGTGTGTGTGCATTTATAATTCGTCTTCTCATGTCGCGAAAGACGTTGAGAACGTCGGTTGGAGAATATGTTGGGGTGGGCGACGTTCTGTAGAGGACAACTTTTGCAGCGAACTTAATTCCGTTTTTCCTCAAACGTTGTGCACGTTGGCATGTGTGTGCCTGTGTGAGTGTGGTTTCGGGGGCGTGGCTTGTGCGCCCACTTCTTTCCATCAGGCTCGGCCTCATCGTCATCTTCAGTGTGCATTTTACGCTATATGCATTCTTGATGCGTTCCCTGTGCTGTGCATGTTTGCTTATAAGATTTCAGCACTCGCAATTTTCCCAGCGTCCTCGACAAAATGTCAATAAATGCCCGAGTGCAACTCATTAAGAGATTAAGCAACAAGGTGAAACGATTCTCTTCACCAACATCATCAACATTCTCATCATTATCATCGTTCTCATCATGATCATCAACATCAGTTGTAATCATTGTACTGCCTGAGTAACTTTTAATTTGTGCCGTGACTTAAACTTTCAAACCTTTTTTGCAGCTGCATAAACACCAAAAAAAAAGCAACAACAAATATTCCAACAACAATCAAAGTTGATGTGCATGTCTCAAGAGTCAGCGAAAAGCGCAAACTTTGCCCAGCCAAATAACAACAAAAACAGAATGTGAAGTGGCAGATAAATGGCCGAAGGGCTGCACGGGGGACGTCGTCCACTTAAATGCCATGTGGAGGTGTGGCCCGTGCTCGCAGTTTGCACTTGAGCCATTTTCGAGGCCCTTTTCATGCGGGCTTTTCTGCTTTAAAAATTTATAGCCTGATTCTAAAAGTGTCTTCAAAGCGAACCAGTAAAGCTGAGCCCACGTACCAGAAAGAAGTTAAGCATGGGATTGTTATAGATGATAAAACAGTTAAGAAATGTTCAATCTGACGCTATAAGTACTTGTAATAGATGTGCCTGCAATGATTAAGCTAGCACTTTAAGAATTTGTAGTGGCAGTTCTCTAAAGAACTTGGCACCTAATGAGCATAGATATTTCCATTGCATAAATCACATGCATCAAAATGTTTTCAATAGGCGTGCATTTTGTATAGTCAAGCAAAAAGTTGCAAATGGCGCACACATAAATCTATTTATGTTTCATGTCTATATATATACATGTGTGTGTGTGTGTGTCTATTTAGTGTGGGTTAATGTGTGTTTATGTGTGTGTGAGCCTCTATTTAAGTCTGTCTGTTGGTTGCTTTGTCTGTCTGCAGAGCAACCCAATTTCCGGTTTTTCTTAAGCATTGCGCACAATTGCAAGGCACACACAAAGCCCCATAAACAGTGTCTATGTGTCTGTGTGTGTATGTGTGCATGAGTGAGTGTATCTATGTGTAACTGAATTGGAACACATGCGCCCCAGGCCAACTGCAGTGCAGTGCACTAGAACTGCGGTCTTACACACACACTCACACACACACACACACACACACACAGACACACACAGGCACAGACAAACACATAACACACGCTCATTAAAATGGCGCTCTGTCAGTTTGTATGTCTGACTGGGCTTGTAAATGTATTATGAGTTGTGCTCGGCTCATATTTAACTTTTTCATAAAAGAGAAATGGCGTTAAATAAATGCCTGACAAGAGCTTGAAGTCACAACGCAATACAGTACACAGGCACAACTGTAGCGCACAAGCTGAAAAGTATGCTATGATTTGAGGCATTCAACTCACCGTGACACGACACGCGGCAACCAATCGCCGCCACAATATTTGGCCAGTACGGGATCATTTGTGGAGCTGCCATCGTAAAATATCAAATGATCGCGCTCCCCGGTACAATCAGACCAGGCACGAATCGAGCGTGAGGTCTTATTAAAGCTGGCAATCGAGCTGCAAATGTGAAAAAGATTTAAGTTAGCAGCAAAAGAATTGATAACAAAAAAATGGTGTATAGAACCACGGTAGGTTTTATTTTTGGCTGGCAAATAACAAACAAAAAACGCTGAAAAAATGTTAAATTGCAATCAGCGCTAAATGCAAGGCAAACATTTTAATTTCGAAAATCCTGAACAACAACTGCCAACTGCTGTCAATGCGTGGCACATTGGAGAAACTGTCAAAGTTAATAATCCGCAAAGCACAAATTGATGCAATTTAGCTCGACTTTTAAATGCTCTTTTATGCGAATATGCATAGAGCAGAAAGTACGTCTGTTAAGTTAAACGAGATATCTATTCGCTCTCCCTCTCTCTCTCTCTCTCTCTTTACCAAATCGCGATATGAGCTGGAGAGCTACAAAACTATTTCTCTATATATTTCTCTCGCTCTTCCCTACATTTTCATGTCATTTTACAGGCAATATCTTTAGTCATTCAGTTCATTTACCCGCATTGAAAAAGTGTACAACAATCGCGACATTTAATATACGTTGCCATGTAGAATGGAATTGAGTTATAGCCATTCGGTCAGCCGTCATATGGTTTGAGCGCCTCTCTGTCTGTTTCTATCTAATTTGAAATGCAAACATTTAATTGGAATATACAAAATACAACATTGTGCTCAACTTGTGTCTGACCTAGCCCATTGGCCCCTTATTGGGTTCACAAGTGTGAAATGGATGCGGACAATGGGACTGCGGACTGTGGACTGCAAGTCGGATTGCAATTTGCCAAATTGAAATTTGTCATACAAATGCGACACGGTCTTCTGGATCCACAAAATGCTAATGCTTATTTAATGTGCTCCATGCACGTTGCATAGAATTCGGTATTTCAATAGAACGAACCAAACTTCCCCCCATCCCCCCACACTGCCGTATTCTAAGCCCGCTTCCCAGTATTTTACTTACCGCTTTACTAGGGCTTTGTGCTGATTCTCTTGGCTGACGGCAATCATGGCATGCTTGCTGGTTGGAACTTCTTTCTGTCGTATGGTCCAATAGCAGGTAACATTCCTTGGATACATACCAGGATAATTTGGACTTTGCAGGCGACACTTGTTACGATAGCATTCATCGAATTGCCTTGTACAATAGGTGCCGGGTGTGACACGTCCCAATTCCAATGGCTTATCGGGCAGTCCATACCTGTAATGTAAGCCCACATACCATTAGTATACACACATACATAGATATGTTTATATATAGATAGGTAAGTGTGAATGTGGGTGTGGCAAGTGTTGTTGAATGTGTGTAAGTTTAGCATTTAATTTAGTTTGGCTGCCGCCTCCACCTCCACAGAGCAGTATATTTGTTTGGTATTTGGGTATTTGGGGCTTTCAGCCTGTCTGCAATTTGCATAAAATGCAGCCTGGCATTTTGGGTTTTAAATCCTCATTTGGCCCAATGTTTGGCCATTGTTTGGTTTGCTAATGGTCCGTATGCCGGACACCCACAAGCATTGAATTGGGTCCTCAACTGCATTTGCGAATGCATCTCTACTCGTAAATATTATTTTGCCGTGTGAATTGTGTGAAATTTGTTGAGGCGTAAAAATACATTTCAATTTATATCACTATTGCCATATCCGGCAACTGGCAACTGGCGCAAACAAAGAACGCGACACATGCACGAAATTTGACACACGTCTAGGCACAAATGGATTGCAGCTTGAACCGTGTATATGCCGTGCCACGTGTCCCGTCAAGGAGCTGCTGCTCATGTTTTATGCAGCACTCCAACAAAGCTGGCATTGTTCGAGCAGGTACCAGGATTTAGCTTGAGAACGGCGGCTCAGCTGCCGGAGCGGATGGCAGGCAGCGCGTTAAAACAAAGGCCAAACTGTCAGGCGCCACAGCAGTCTGACGACATTAACTTACCGAGCTGTCCTCACTTTTAAAGGTCAGCCCTGCACGTCACCCACCCGTAGCTTAAATGATAAATTACAGCTCTGAAAGCTGCTGGGCGCCTACACTAAATTTGCTGATTACTTTCAGACGGAATATAATATGAGGCGAAAGCAAAACTTAATGGCAGATGATTCCAAAATAAAATAATAAGCAACAGATATTTAAGCAGCATTTTATTTAACTAAGAATTATGTTCTCAGTCTCAGTAGATTTGTATTGAAATATAACTGGAACACCTTTATCGCTGAGGCACAGAAAATAATATTTGCTTTCTTTTTGTTATTAAATTATTCTTGAGCAAATAGCATAAGTCGTTTTTTCTCTAAAATAATCAAGTCTAACAGAAGCCAAAGCTATTGTGAGAAATGTGACGAATGGGATAATAAAAGCAGTTTTATATACCATGAAAAATATTTGCAATTTTTGTTATTTGTTCAAAGTGTACAAAGAAACGGGAATCGTGAAAGTGTAAAGCCATAAAATCAAATTTTTAGCTTTTTCTTGATTTCTGAGTTCCCGTCAATATTTTATGTTAGTTGCAAGTTAGTAACACTTTTTATTTTAGTCATAGCAACTTACCTCACAACTGCATCGGACTGGCTTATAAATTTGTATCTTATGCTGAACTCAAAGGGTTTCTCGTCCCGTATATTGCGTGGCGGATGAAATACCTGAAAAATTGCCAAAAATGAAACAACAGGAAAATTTAGATAGGCGACCAAAAAAATGAACTTATTCTGTTAGATTTGCAATGCAATAAGTTCGCTTGCTGAAATGAGCTGAAAATTGACTGAGCAAATAAAAGTATATAGATATATTGCATCGAATGCAACAGGAAATGCTGCGCTGTCAATCAGCTGCTCGATTGTGTGTGGCAATACACAACATCGACTGACACACACACACACACTCTGACACACACACTCTGACACGGTCTGACAGAGGGTGAGGGAATGCATTGAAACATTTATTTGTCGAAAAGTGAGCGACAGCTGCCAAGACAAAGAACGATCAGGTGTACTCTTGCAATTCAGTCTGGCAAGGACTTGGGTGGAAACTTGCCTGGGTCGTTTTCTGAAAAATTGTCATTTGCACACGCAATTTTCTTTTAATTATGCAATCTGCAATCTGCGCCGCCGACCACGTCAACTCATCGTCACTTGAAGCATTTTGTTGCACTCTCAGAGTGCAAGCTGGCGGGGAAGCGCAGGGAACCGATTGGCGCATGAATTTTTATTAATTTTCATAATTTATGCGCCTGCGAACTCTGCAACCTGTCCAGAGTTCTTCGCCATTTGCTTTAATGGCCGCACGTTTATTTAAATATTAATCAAAAAGTGGCAATGGCTGCTCAAGTAAACATTACGCATACGTCGCGTATCCGCAAAAGTTGTTCAATTTAAAATTAAAAACAGGAAACAAGTTGAACTCGATTGACCGAATTCTGCATACGCTGCATTTTGATTCATATTATTGATTACTTATTTAAAAAGTATTCTTTCTGCTTCGCATCAACTTGTAGCATACTTTAAAGAGCTGGCTATTGCAATATTATGTCACTCGAAGCCAAGCAAAGTATAATATCAACTGAATGTTTGCAATAGGTGAAAATATACGCTCTCATGTTTGCCTGGGGCCTGGCTTTCACTCACCTTCACTGAAGCTGTCACCGTGGATGTTTCGCTGAAGTATAACTGCGGTCCGGTGGCCTTGCCGCACCAGGAGCCGCCCGTGAATGGTCGTCCCAGTTCGCTGAGCTGCCAAGTAAATAAATAAAATTTAATTAATTAAAAATCAAGCTTATTTCGCACAGAATGTTGTTAAGGCAATTCACCAACAGTCCTTTTTTTTGTTGTTTTCCTTTTTTGACACATTTTAAAGCTCACGCATGCAAATGTGGGTTAAGTTGCACTCAATTTTTTACATCGGTTTCATTAAGGGATACGGATTCATATATATATATACATGTATACATAAATGTTTGGCGAGCAAGTGAAAAATAAATAAATAAATGCACGGAAGCTGCAATCCATCGCGAACCGAATCCCAGACCGTATGCCAATCGCATCCAATTTCAACTATAACCTGCCCAGCCCAGGCCAATCCAGACCAGACCCTGGTCTGCTGGCATGGGTAATGGATTATGACTGTTGTATAAATTTTTATTTGTTGGCGCCATTTGCCGGCTTGTGCGCTCAATATTTGATTGTTTTCCTTTCGCAACGGCGACTGCAGCTGGCAGCTAGAAGAATGGACGCTGCAAAAAGTGTAGCATACATTTGTGGGCCGAGCGCCAATTTCAACTTGTGTTTAAAACTGTTGGCAATTGCCAAAGGTGCAGCAAACTCAAAAACAGCAGCCAACTTGAATGTCCCACAACACCGAGCACTAAACCAGAAACAAAGGCATTTGAATAGATCCTAACCATAATCTCTACTCCATTGATAGATCATAACCTTAAGCTTAACTCCTTATTTGCTTACTCCTTACTTACTCCTATTAATGCTGAACCATGGATTTATAGATGTGTAAGCCTTGATCTCTTGACTTACTCAAAAGCAATCTATCTTTTTGCTAGCTTTGCATGGTGTCAAAAGCTACACTACTTAGCTAAGGATTAAACAATATACCCCAATTGAGTGCTGCCTCTCTATGGGGTATACAAAAGAAATATAAGCAAACCTGGCAATTGGCATTCATAGGCATTGCCGTAATGTCGCTAATAGCAGCCAAGAATGGCTAACCACATCGTCAATAGAATAGGTGGTTCGAAGGCAATGGCAGCCTGTTTTTTTTGTTCCCCCCAGTGGTCCACGGGTCAGTGTGCCCGTTAGGCCAATAGAAGGCAGAAGGCAGCAGGCAGCAGGCATCATGCAGCTCATTTACACAGTGCCTATAGCTGCTCAATTGGCAATGCTTATGAATGGTGGAATGGCAGGGGGCTGGGGTTCCAATTGATTAAGTTTTTAGTTAATGGGTTATTTGACCGGACAGGTCTATGCCACTGACTGCCACTGGCCAGCACTGCAGCTGGGCATGTGCTGCGGTTGCTGCTGCCATTGCTTCTACTCCTTTTGCCGTCCTTTTGCCATGCCCCAACTCAAACAACAATTTTTGCTGTAATTGCAAGTCGCCATCTATGTCGTTCATTCCAGAGCTCTGGCCAATATTTGTAACTGGTTAGAGTTGCAATTCACTGCTGTCATATGAAACGGGCTTCACCAGCAACAGCACGAGCATGAGCAGGAGCAGGAGCAGGAGCATGAGCAGGAGCAGGAGCAGGAGTAGAAGCTGCAGCAGGCATCCGCCAACAGGCCCGACTGCCCGGCATAATGGTAATTTTCTGATTTCGATTTTGTGTAAATTCATTGCAAACTGTGTGGCCTGCGCTCCTGCACCCTCCTCCGCTCTCCTCTCTCTCTCTCTATCCTCTATCACTTTCTGCCTGTTTTTGTTATTTGCCCCTTAGCACTGGCTGGACTCTATCCTTCTCATCATGATCATCATCATCATCATAATCATTAGCATGGCTATTATCATCAACATCGTTGGGTCCATTGTGTGCAGTGGAGCGTTATTAGCATCGACTTCATAACGAATTATTGGAATTTTGGTTTTGTCGCTCGTATCTCAACTTGGTTTGCTTAGCATTTCGTTTTTCATTTTTCCCCTTTATCGATTTTTTTTTTCTTTTTTGGCTTGTGGCATTTTGTTTGATTAGGTGTTGGTTTTAAATTGATTGAATTATTATTGTGGTCAGTGGGAGGAGCCGGCGTCGTCGGCATAAATGTGGCAAGCTATTGGGCACGAGCTGTTGACTTTGCGTACAGGTTGACCTTTGAAGTTATTTTATGTTGACCCGATGCTGTTCGCATGCGTTATTGAAACTTTTCTGACATGTTTAACTTTCGAAAATGAAAGCCAGAATTTGGGAATTCAACGTGTGATGAACGAAAAAACTTAAATGTGATCAGCAATTTATGAATAGAACTTTAATAAATTTATGCCGAGCTCGTTCTTCTTCAATAGAGATACGCTTATTGCTCAGGCTTTTAAGTTGTTTAACTTTCTGTTGTTTCCATACCAAAATCCATTTTGTAATTTCTTTCGCACAATGCATTGATGTTAGTTGCGAAAGCGTTGTACACAATCAACCTTTAGCTGATTAAACTTGGCTCAATTCAGTCTGATGGCACAACAATATACTACCTGGCATTGTTCGCCAGCTCGCATCAGCAGCCGGCGGCAGAGCCGCATAATTTAAACAATAGCCGATAAAAAGTTTTATCTGCACAGTTGTTGGGTGTTGACGTCGTCGCTTCATAATCTGCCGACAATAAACAAAAGCCCCAAACAGAGATGCCTTCAATGGATGCATCCTGTGCCCCGTTGTTTCTCGTGCTCCACCCGTTCGCTATGCGTTCGCATGTATTCCAGGTTTAATTGTGAAACAATTTAAGCGCATGATGACACATTCGCTCCACTGTAATTCACCCACACACACACACACACACACACACACACACTCGCACATACAACTTGCAAACTGTCTGAACTTCTGTTTGATTTACTGTAATTTAAAACATTTGCCACAGTTTTTTACGTCGCTGCTATTAAAAAATCATTAAATATAAATTATGGACCAAGCCGAAGCTTTTCATTTGCAATTCAATGCGCTCCTGAATAAATAAATAATATATATATATAAAATAAAATAAAATGAAATGAAACAAGAGCTGTGCACTTGAAGGCTCACTTGAAGATACTCCGCAACCGGCCAAGTCAACAGGGCTTATATACATGTTGTGTCAGTTTTATAGTTAAGCCAACTCTTGACATTATTTTTTCATGTAAACATGAAATGAATCCTCCATAACATTGTTAAACGTTTGCTTAAATGGGAAACATCCGTTTAAGCTTATTCATTTTACAGGGTATAAGACACAGAAAAACTTGCAAACCTTTAGCGATTTTTTTTTGTATTTTTCGGCTATGACTCGCAAATTTACGACACAAACAAATGCCGCTGGGGCAACAGTGAAAAGCATGTCCAAGAAGTTTGCCCAGTTGAATTATGAGCTTGTCTATGGCACACTCACACACACACAGCCAACTACTCGCATAGACGCACATACATATTTATAGATAGAAGAGCTTAAACTGCCATTGACAAACTGGAATGTTGTTTTTGTTGCTGTTGCTGTTGCTGTTGTCTTTGCCAAGCAGCAGGACTCTGGACCCAGGACACGCCATGAAGACTAAGCGGATGTTATGATTGTCAAATATTGAGTCATTTACTCAAGCTGTCCTGTCCTGGCCTGGGCAAAGGACAACTTGGCTGGATGGCAGCCTGTGCCTTCTTGTTGCTCTGCTTGCTCTGGCTATTGTTGTTGTAGTTGTTGTTGTTGATTTAGGTTAATACGTTTATGCATAAACTTTGTTATTTATGATTAACAATATTAGCAAATAAACAATGCAGCAGCAACGTGGCCACCGCCAGTTGGTCAAGTTTAAAGCTGGTGATGTTGCAAAAAGTGCTGATAAATTATTCAAAATAATCCAGAGAAAAGGTCGCACTAAGGGCACTGCCTCTTGCAATATGCATGAGCCAAGCTGTCTAACTAAATTGAATAACTGATTAAACTGTTACTTGGCAGCTCCAACTCCAACTCCCAGACACAAATACACACGCGCTGTGTGCCACTTATATATATATATGTATTACAGAAATCACATAGGTAGATTGGTATAAATATGAGACGGTCAAGAATTTATGTGGCCGGGCCATGACACGAATAATTTATAAAGGAAACCAAACGAAAAAACTGAAAAAATAAAAATAACTGGGCATAAAAAACTGAAACCGCGTCAGCAGCAGTTAAAAATGTTTGCCTTAAATAAATAAAAACAGGCGCCAGAGCGCGGCAGCTACGATAAACCCCGGAACGAAACGGGAGAATGACAACAAAAACCTGCGGTTAGTTACGAGTTTATAAAACTGCAACAGGGTTCGCGTATATGCGAAAAAAAAATTGCAAATATTTAACTGCATTTTAAAACCCAAACTTGCATGCAAAAAGGCCCAGTTTCCATCAGTTGAACGTAACCATTGCTCGAAAGCCCAACCCATTTCTATTCCAGCCGCAGTTTCCCGTACATACATATGTCAAGTGCCAAATGAAACCTCAACAGACGAGCAAACCGAGAGAGACAGCCGGAAGGACGAACGACGGGCGGACGGTCGGTACGGTCCGGCCGAGGGCCAGCAGACAACAGGCTGGGCAGCAGCTGGGCTGGCATAGCCAGGCCCATCTGGATGAGCTGGACAGCGCCACAAAATGTCAGCGTACGCCCCACGTTTCTTCAAATTTATTGTCACAAAGGCAACCGGGGGGCGTGGCTGGCAGCAAAAACTGCAGCATCACTCGCCGGCGCTAAACTAATAAAGGACTCTCGGCATTGGGGAACAGAAAGTCCGTGGAGCAAAGGCTGGCAGAGTTCACTTTCAATTGGAGGGCGCAATGAAAGCAACAAGAATCAAACAATACACATGTTTGCATGTTGGCGAAAAAGGATAAAAATACGGAAAGCGGAACTATAAAAGATAATGTCAGCTAAATAAAAGGGAAACCTTTATGAATTATGTTGAAAAAGACTCGCTAGAAAAACACGAGCAAGAACTTTAAAGTACGTTTTCCACTCTCAAGTTTAAATGGATTTCTATTTAAGTCAACAAATTAATGCTAAAAAAGGACTAAAATTTGACTTGGTTTGTTATTTAAACAAAAATAATTGATAGCTTTAGGCAAGAGCAGCTCATATCCAAGGGAATCGGAAATTCGTTTAGCACAAAAACTCGTCTGCGTAGCGTATTAAATTTGCTCAGTTCGCCGGAAAGTAATTATACCTAAGGTATTACTTGAAAGCAGCTGTCCTTTGTGTGATCTCTTGCCCCAAAATGTAAAAACGCTTTGCTCTGCAATTCGACACATTGCCCTTTGCCCAAATTGTTTCATTGGTCCGTGGTCCGCCACCACAGCGCGCAGTTTGCACAACTTAAGCTATAAAATTATTGGAAAGGTGGCTTAAGGTAACGAAAAGAGCAGATGCAAAGCGAAAGCCATACACATATATATATATGTATTAATATGTATGTGTATATCGAATCGGGCTACACAAAAGCACACCCAACTGCATCCAACCAATGAGTGTGCCCCCTCAACTGGCAGCAAAACTCCATTTAATGTAATGCAACAGCATTGAATTATAAAAGTACACACAGATACACACACACACACACACACACACACACACACACACACACACACACACACACACACACACACACACACACACACACTGTTTCGTATGGCATAGAGGTTTATTGCACAAGTATATACAAATGTACAAATGTACATTTGAACATATTGCACAAGTCAATTACGGGGATTTGGTATATTTTATTTGGACCGGGCTTAAGTTTTATTTGAACCCCCTCTCCACACTCCATCTACTGAGACTGGGGCGGGGCACAGAGCCGAATGTCTCGACAAAGTAGCTATGTCAACAACATGGAGCCGCAAAAGTTGTGATAAAAATATATATGTATGTTAAATAGTTTGCTGTTCCTTTATTTTTAGACCCCTCTCGCCGATGGCGACAGCAACAACAGTGAACAGCACTCGGACTTCAAGCTGCGGACAGAACAGGACATGAACACAGCAATGGTATAAAGCACAAGCGCACACACAGATACACACACACAGACACACACACACACACACACACACCCAGATGCACAGTCAGGCGCACAATTCAATTCAATTTGCTGGGCTAATGTGGCATTTGTCAACAGAACCAACAGAAAATTACAGAATTACTCGGACATTGATTGAATCGAACGGCTCGACGAAGCTCGTAGCACGAACCAGACGACGGCGACGACGACGACGCATCAGGGGCACAACCCCAAGAACGGAGCTGCACTGCATCCAATTCTCCTGTTCGCTTGCCTGTGTGTGTGTGCGTGTGAGTGTGTGCGCTGGCATAAAATTATAGTTGAGCACAAGTTCAATAGCAACAGCAAATGGAGTGCAAGTTACAACATCCATTTGAACGAGACTGGCCGCAGGACCGAGAGAAGCTGGGGCTAAAGAGGGGCAGCTGGAGCGGCACTTGCTGCGCTTACGTAATATTCAATTCAAATTTTAATAAATTAAATTTGCACTCACCTGCATGAAACCCTCGGGACAGCCGGGCAGCTCACCGGTTGGACTCAGATTCGTTTCATAGCCATCCACATCCGTATCAACCATGCCCTCATCGAAGCGGCCCACCGTAAAGCCATCAAATATGATCTGCGAATGGATGGAGAAATAAGTATGTTAGTAACCGATATGAAAATGCCCTAAAAAATGGGAACCAAAATAAGAAACGTTGGGCATGAAATAGAGATTTTAACAATAATATTGCTTTACAGTAAAAAACATATAAAATCTTGCAATCTTCTCCCAACAGCCAAAAGAAAATATAAGATTTCCAGATATAGAAGAGTTCTAGAGAAATATAGCACTTCCGGCAAAGATTCTAGTACATCTACACAGGGTATTCGAGATATATTTTATGTTAGTTTAGTTTTATGTACGTTAAAGTTATGCAAATGAAATTCAATTGCGAAAAGGGAACCTTAACCACGCCCTCACCACACTGGCCTCTGTTTGCATATTAGATTGGCCATAAAAAAGACAACACACAGCAGGCGGCAAAGAGCACACCGAAAGTGTAGCAAGGTCAGGGCGTATCTGGGTAGAAATCATCGAGAAAAAACGAAGAGAGAAAAACAAAAATACAAACATAAGACGAGAGCTAAGGCAAAGAGTCAAGTGTCTGTTGCTATATATAAGATATACATGTGTATACATGTATATATAGATATATTTTAATAAAATATGCAAATAAACTTGCGTGTGCTTGGCATTTGGCAAATTGCAAAGAAAACTCTTAAAAAGGGTTGAACTTTCTGAAGCTTTATACATTTTTTAACACCTACCACATAAACAGTCACAAACAGCAAATATAACGAAATACGATTTTAATTTCGAATATTAAACCCACGAAGAGCATACAGGTCCAGCAGCTAGCAGCATCTTCTTCTCTAGAATCACGCTGACCACCGCCGCAGACTTGACAACTTTGCAAGTTTCCCAAACACCTGGACACTACACAACTCTCTCTTGGACAAGTAATTTATGTGTTTCTCTTTTATAGAGTTTTGCATGTTAAATGAAAGTTGTGTGGCAAACTTGTTGCCACATGCAACGCTTGTAAGTTTGCAACGGGCTTATTGCTGTGCATTTTACAGCTCGGCTGCTTCAGTTTGAATACGCACTCGCCACTGGACAGGTCCAAAGAGAAGCTATAATTATTATCTTTTTATGTATATTGCACTTAAATACGAAATAAGACCTTTTACTGCCTTATCTGCAAGCGCCCAAAAGTTCATAATTTTCCTCAAATGCAAATACTAGAAAATAACTTCTAGCTAGCTCCGAAGTTAAACGCCCTTTAAACAACCTTAATCACATACACATAAGTCCATATTCTATGGAGAGAAAGAGAGAGAGAGAGAGAGAGAGAGAAAGAGAGAGAGAGTAAGATCCAACTATCTTCATAATTAAAGCAAGCCTCATTTAGAAGTAACTAAGATATGAATCAAGAATTCGTTGTTCATTACTTGACTTAGTGAGATTCGCATAGAAAGGTGGCATTTACGAGTGACGGAAAAAGCACAAAGCAGACACCGAGAGAATGAAAAAAATATTGTTATTTCCGCATATTACGAAGCGAAAATGTTAAATATTTGATATTTTGGCATATTACAAAATTCAATAAAAATCAAATAGATGCAAAATGATTTTTACTAAAACAAAAATGGCACGTCCCCAACTCATTTTGTGTGTAATCAACATTGCAAAATACTCAATTATTTACAGCGTTATAAAAAGCAAGAAACAAAACAAAAAAGGAACACTTTTAAATGAGAAAATCGCTTACAAAACAAGTGATAAAAAATCTGGATTCCAATGCATAAACAAATATAAAGAGCGCATTTAAAATACTGTAAAAAATGAGACAAACAAACAAAATAAAATGGAAATGGAATATAAAAATATTATTCAGCTATGTGAATTTTATATGAAAATATCTGTTGATTTATGTGGCTGGGAGAAATTCGCATGGCTTTTATTGCTAGCAATTTAATATTGCTGCATGCTAAAAATGTGAAATATACTGAGAAATACGAGAAATTTTGCCGGCAGCATTTACCGTTTTTTTTCTCTCTTCTTCTTCTATCATGTACAAGCTTTAAGTCCTGCCGCCTGCCCGACAATATTTGAATCCATCAAGGGTGTGAAAAATGCGCACAGCTTGTGGCGCAAATTACAGAGTGCAACTTCAGGATATTTGATTAAAGCATAAAAAATTGAAAAACGCATCATGCCAACGGTTTGGGGGCCAAGTTATTTCCATTAAAAATTAGCCGCGGGTAAAGTTGCAGCACGATAGGGACTTGGCGTGGGATTGAGAAGGATGTTACACCTAGGGTAATTTAAACTTTTGCTCTCTCGCTGGGAAACACACACCGACAATCATCAATCAATATGTACAGCAGGACATGCTGACAGACAAGCGGATTGCGAAGCCCAGGACGATGTTGTCCCCTAAACCGGCGCGTAACATTATTATTTCAAGCCATTTCCCACGTAGACACAAACCTACGCACACCCACCTACACACCTACACACACAGCAGGGGCAAAGGGATGGGGTGGGTTAACTGGATAAAGTGAAAGCCAAGCACATGATTTATATGCATTGCGAGCAGAATCTGCCACGTTTATCAACGTGGTCCACAAATGCGGAAACACAAAATAAAAGTTATAACTTATGCATGACAGATTTGGTGCAAGGTGCAAAGCTGCCGAAGCAGCCAACAATTTTGCATATATCATTTTATAAAGCAGAGCCAATGCCAATGCTCAGGCTTACGCAGAGGATTGGGTACTCTAGCAGCAAACGGTTGGTTCAGTTCGTTGTCGTCATCGTTCTCTGTCCTATTTACAGGCTTGCCAACTGGGCCCGCCCCGTTCAACGGGAAGGAGGGGGGGGCCCAACTCAAGTCTCTCAGCCCGCCGCAAACTTTTACTCGATTTGCCCGGCTCAACGTTTGCCTCGCTGCTAACTGCTCATTGCGCTGTTACGCAAATTGCATGGAAATCAATTATTTTGGAAATTGAAATTGACGTTTTTCTGACAGTTCGCCAAAAATGTTTTGAAGCGTGTCTAATTTTATTGTCAACGTTCATGCTGTTGCCCCACAGCTTTTTAAAGCCAAGATTGTGCTTTAAGCAATAAGCGCCCGCTCCTGCCAAATAACTAACTACTGCTCGCCTTTGGGCCACAGCTCGAACTCTACGGTCATATACCCCCAATTGAGCACGCACATAAACTCGGAGCACTGAAAATGGCAGACATCCATCATGGTGTAAAAGAAATAAAAGCGCACACCGAAAATATGATTTCAGCAGCCAGCGAATCTTGAATACACTGAGCGCTAATGGAGCTAGATCTCTTTGGGATAGCAAAAAACTTAGGTAAATAGTAAGGTTTTATCAGCTTATCTGTTTGGTTTCTTGTAGGATAATATGTTTCTATATCCAATTCAAAGTCGAAGAACTTTTCAACCTTAATATTTCATTACAGCGATAAAACTCCAATGCACTAATTATAAAAGTTATTCCTCTATTGTTGTTTAAAATGGGAATTAAAGCCTTTACAAATATATTGTGAAATATATATGAATAAACATGCTCGAGGTTAGGGCATTAAACCACAGACCCAATGCTATCTACGTGGTCATCTACGTGCGTTTATCGAGCTCGGGTTAAGCGAAATATTTCACAGTGTATTTTGGTGTGACACTACGTGGGAGACAACACGTCGACTGTCCGACTGTAGTTTCAGATACACGGATACACATCTATATATCTTTATGTGAGGCTTGCAGTTTTATATCCCCGGCATAGCCGGCTAATCCTTGACTTGTGACCGGACAAATACCAAAGAGCTGAAGCCGGCGCCGGCGCCAACGCTGGCTACCACTCCCTTCCCGCCCCCCTTTTCAAATGAGCATATGTAGGCCACACGCACAAAATGCTGACTCACCTGGACGATGTCACCTTGATCATGGCCAGACGCGGTAAACGTCAGGTGACACAGGAACGGCAATTTATTCCACTGTGGCGTTGGCACCCTTATGGCATAGGTGCGTCCAATATCACCATAGTATGTCCGATTGCAGACTGTTGAGGTAGATATATGTAAGGATGTATATAAGAGAGTATGTGAACAGCTGTTGCTGCTTGCACTTGGCACATGTCACACTCACCAGAGCAGTGCTTGGGCTCATCACTGCCATCGGCACAGTCGCTGCGTCCATCGCAGTATTTGTCCAGTGGCACGCAGATGTTGCCACTGTTTCCACTGCCCTTGCATGAGAATTCCGAAACGCGACAGGCGAGGCACAGGCTCAATGTGGCCAGCAGGAGCAGCAATAATAGCTGCCAGGGCTGGCTGGGATTGTCTTTCCGACGTGAACTGAGCATCTGCCAAAAAGGAGAAGAGTTCGTTAAATTATCTTTAAATTGTTGTTAAAATCGTTCGCAAAATGCATAAGAAAGTTGTTTTCATTTAGTTGAAAAAATGTATATGTGTGCATATTTAAATGTAGCTTAAGTGGTAAATGGTAGCTGTGTGTTGTGCATTTTACAGATGTTTAGAAATTTCTAAAATGTTTTCACAGAGTTTTTGTTTTCTAATTACAATCTCCATTGAATCTAATGTGCTCAACCCTTCACGCATAGCGTGTAAGTGAAAACTTTCGACATAAAAGGCAGAGCAGCAAATATCCCCTCACCCAGGACCCTCAAATGTGCCAAGCTTTTCATAGCTCTCAGCTGTCTTCCCCTTAAGTTGTTGTTTTTGCTGTTGTTGTGCCTTTGGTTATTGTTGTTTGTTGTCTGGCTAAAACCGTGCAGACATTTGAACGTAACTACTTCAAGTTTTATGTTGCCGTCAACCTTTTTTTTTCAGTGCTAAGCACAAACACACACACACACACACACTCATTTTATGGGGCATACGTGGGTCTGGGCATATTGAAAACTCAGCATTGTTATGACTTTGAAATTGGGGGCGTGGCAAAGAGGTAGTGGAACGAAGAAAAGAGAGCATGGAGCGTTGCCAGTCCAGGTAAATGGCAGGTGCAAAAACCGTTATCGGTAGCCGGTTATCGTGGATGGGGCAAAAGTTCTTAAAGCGCACTTGATTGCTCAAATCCTTTGTGTATCCTTTTAAGCCTTTTGTTTTCCATTATGCGCCGGAAGTGTTGTAAACACTTAAAAAAAAGGCAGAAAAATAAAACACGATTCCAGCTACGGCCTGGAAACAATAACAACAACTTCTGCAGACTAGCAAAGAAGTCGCAAGCCATGTCCCTAGCCCCCTATGCCCCGACTGGCCGCTGAGAAGGGACAACATGCCGAGACAGCAGTCAGCGGGAAGCCGTCGTCCGCTGCCTTGGCTCTATGTAAATTTGACGACAGTCTTAATAAAAATAAAGGAAGGCACGGAAATAAAGCATAATAATGTGTGATGACAATCACAACTCAGCCAAAGGGGAGAACCAGCATTGTGCGGAAGGTGCGTGTCGAATGGGAAAGCCCTCATAACGCTTGGATTGCCCTACCCAGAAGCCCGAAGTGGGTTTCCCTTGGCCTGTCAATATGCTTCCCGCTTGAGTTATGTCATAATTGTGTGTGTGTGTGTGTTTGTGTGGGGAATATTTTGCATACGCGTAAGTGAGGAGTTGCGGCATGGAGCACTTTAAGTCACCAAGCCAATGCCGCGAGTGCCGTCCAGGGAATGCAGCTATGCAAGGGAGTTGACGTTGGCAACATAAACCTGAAAGTGGCCAACATGGAATGTCAAAAGAGGGCTGGCGGAGATGATTAGTTCGGGGCACCAGAGAATTTACAAGAAAATTTATTAAACAATATAACATAAAGAGCTGCTACACGAGCACAGCCAGAGCAAAGGGAATTGAGGGAAAACATGTGCTCGGAGACAACAAAAGAGAATAAATAAAGCAAAGGTTTAAGCTAAGAGTATGGATAAATTTAATAATGTTCGGCTTTCAGACAGCCATTCCTTAAAAGCCCAACCCATGCGGGGTTTCAGATTTGGGATACCTTACCATAGAGCAGCATAGATAAATGTGAAATTATATAAATTGAATTTGTATAAATTCTGAAATTGTGCATAATAAATAATCTTCAATTTGTCCGCATATACAGGTAACTGAAATGATGAATGCAATTGACAGAGCAACGATTAATTTGTAAGCTTTTGATATCAGCAGATATCTGCCAACAATATTCCGTACTTCCGCTCGGGCAATTTCGAGCTACATTAGCTCCGTCCAACTGCTCGGGCTTATGTCGCATTGCCTCTGTACCATAAATGGGCAAAATGGAGAGAAGTCAGAGTGGCTCTACTGTCAGTGGTGCCTGCCTTCATTTGTAATCCAATCAATGCACTCTCATGCCTCGACACAATCAAATTCTAGTTACCAAACTGGAGTCTTTGCGAGATATGCGTGGCACAATTAGAGAGCACGTAGACCAAAAGGGAAATGCAAAAAAAAAGAAAAATACTTAGCTAAAGGAGAATATGCGGACACACATGCTCATAGCGAGGAGCTGAGGCCACAGCCACAGCCAGAACCAGAACCAGGACAATGACAATGACGAGCTGCCGAGCAAACTGGCAAACTAGCTGAGTGGCAGGCAAGCAGGCAGGCAGAGGCAGCTAACATTTGCCACAATTGACAAAGAATTTATGCGATGCTTATAAAAGGCTTATGGGGTAAGTCCTTTCACCCAGACAGGCACACACACACGGACACACACACACACACTCGCACACATGTATGCTGGAAATGCGAGCAGAGACGAAAGAGAATTTCACTTTTTTTTTGTCCTCTTCCGCTAGAGAAATGACGATGTCGGGGCAGCCAAAGTGACAACAGTAAATAAAGTTGAGAGGAGCCAAGGCAAGCGGAAGAAGAAAACTGAAAACGCGCGCGAGTGCTCGCAGCGAAATTGCTGGAAAATGATGTTGCAAATGCGAACATTTGTATTTTGTATATTTGGCTCTTCTGCTAGCTACTTACATTCCAGGGCCAAGCGGAAATGTTTTATTAAAGAAAAAACAACACATATATAACATACTCGACATTGAAATGCCAAGTGTTCTATATGAGATCAATAAATTAAGCCCTGCAGCATATACGCAAAGTAAATAATTAAACAATAACCAAAGTGTTTTTATAATTTAACCTCGCTTTGTACCTATTAGAAATATAAGGTACATATTATCTGCTCAGCCGCATAAGCTCGAAATTTATATAAACGTTGCAGTTACTTTCCATATTTTACCCAAATAAAGATTAAATAAAGCGAGAGTTTGCGAATGAGACGGCTTTTCTTGGAGACCCTACACAAGAATTGCAGAGGGTACAAGAAAACAAAATATAATTAAATTAGCGTCAAGGGCCACCAAAAATTGTTACATTAAAAATAAAAAATAACCAAAAAGAAAAAAACGATATCAAAGCCTGCAACAACACAAATAATAACAAGCAAGGCACAGACACAGACAAGGGACAGAGCGGAGACACCGAGGCGACTTCAATGGCCAGAAGGCGTCAAGAAATTAGCATAACAAAGCCATCAGAGGGCGGCGCACGGAGGCAACACCCAGCCCAGCGCAGCCCAAATGGAAAATGGCAAAAATAAAAGCAAACCAAAAACAAACGCTTGTGATTTCAAAGGCCAACGCAATCGTGGCGCTGGCGTTGGCGACGCCAACTGTGCTGTGGCTGTCGCTGTGCCACCGACAGTGGACCAAGGACGCAGCACAACACACAAACAGACTACAAATGTCAGCGGCAGCAATATCACCGGCAGCGGCAGTAACAGCGGTTGCAGCAGTTTCACTTGTGGGATGAGTAGGTGGCCAGCCGGGACAGCCAGGCCAGCCGAGCTCCAGCTCCAGTTCCAGCTTCAGTTTCAGCTCCTGCCGACCCGTCTCTCGTTAACATTGCCTCAATTTCAGTCATTTTTTTATATTTTTTATTTTTTTTTTTTTTTTTTGCTGTGGCCCATTACGTGCCCGGCTACTTTTTGAGTAATGGCCAAGATTACGCTGCAGTGTGCAGCCAGAAGATAGATGGAGCAGCTGGAATACCACCAGCGGTTGCGAGGTGCAGGGGATTAGGGCGAATCTTTGGACAATTTAAAGTTGGTGTCACGCATCACGCTTTGCTCTAATGAGTGTCGTCGTCGTCGTCGTCGTCGTCGTCGTTGCCGTCATCGTCTCGTGGCAATTGCAACGTGATTTGGCGCCACGGAATGCCGCAGCTCAATCACGCTTGCGGCAATCTAAGCTGAAGAGAGCGCACACAGCAGCTGTATCTGCAATTCGAGTCGCCAGTGTGATATATTGCGACGACAATGCGGCGTATGAGTAATATTTAATTATACGTTATCCAACGAGCAATGATTCTCAAACGAATTAGTTGGGCTGTCATGTGTGTCTGTCAGCAATCAGAAAAAGTTGAAGACTTAATACCAGTCGACAAAAGGCAAACATCAGACTTCAGTAGTTATGTTCAGGCAGCCTTAGCTCGAGCTAAGAAAGGAATCTCGATGAATACTTTGTAGCTTAGCTAGCTGAAAGTTCGACTTGTTAACCAAGATAACTCAACATATTTGTGTCTCGATTCTCTTTTTGCTATTTTCAGCTTATTTCTTTGAGAGCAACTAAAGCCGAATGAGCTGACATAGTTCCTTTAAATTCCTAGCAACTTTTCATGGACCATAAATATAACAATTCAATGTCACAAAGTGCTTTGTGTCTGTGCGTGTGGGAGCGCGGGCTGCTATCAAAAATATGACTTATTTGACATTCTATTGTTGTCATTTGCTTGAAATGCTGCGACATGATTGGACTTATTTCCACATGCAATGACTTTAACTATATATGCCAAGCTGACTCAACTAGTGCCGCCATCCCGCCCACTTACCAGGCCAAAAGTCAGTGTCATTAAAGTTGCAATCATAAAGCTGCTGTGTGTGTGTGGGTGTGTTGGGAGCCTGGAGTTCAGCATGGAAGCATGACTTCATGGCAGTTGGCACATTAAAAATGTAAGTTTAATTTTAAAGCAGCACGTTGTGAGTGTGTGCGTGCGTGCGTGGGTGTGCAACTATAATGCCCGATCCCAGCGGTCTTGAGTCTGGCGCTTTTACAGTGCCTCGGCAAACATTTCGCATAAAATGCCAAATACTTTTGTGAGATCGTAAAGCAAACGATTGTTGCCAAAAGCAACTGACAACAATGTACTGTATCGTACCAGCATTTTATGCCTCGACCGCCCACAAACGCAAATTTGTTCAACAATTTTAGCCGCGCTGCAAGCCAAACAAATTGCATATGAGCATTTTCCAATTTAAATTCTTTTTCGCGCTTCCGGGCGCTTGCATGCGCTTGCTGAGTGTAAATTGAAATTTCCCACCCAGAAATGCAAGAGAATAAAATTTTAAAATGATTCATAATAGCACAAAGTATAGCAGAGCAATGAACTCGTAGCTAATAGCAGTAGAAAAAGCCAAGCTCGGGTTCTGTCGGTCGACATCTTGAGCAACATTCAAGGACTGCAGACGCTTAAAGCCGTGAGGCATAGCACGGGCCAGGCAAATGCACTGGGAAAAATGTATTTTAACTACTTTATTAAAGTTGATTAATATTAATAACTATTTTGTAAAAGCTATAGAGTAGAGGAGGTTTAGATATATTGATTGTTATATTCATCAATCATATTATCTCTTATTATCAGCTTCTTTGGGTCGACAAGAATATTTCTCTGAGTGTATTCCCTCACATAGGCGGCATAATGAGCTGGTAGGCAGCACATCACGCACACGCAGTAGTGTCTGGTTGCGGGCATTGAAAGCAATGCCATGTACAATACACTTGAGCACAACTCCCATTCAGTTGGTAAACTCTTCCCACTTGGACTCTGTCGCATTCTATGGCCCTGGACCAGTACCTTTTATCGGTGATTTTAGCAGAAAACCACAAAAACTGAAACAGAAAGACATACAGACAGAGAGACTGAGCGACATACAGACAGACAAGTAAACAGGCCGAGCGAAAATCTTATGAATCTTTGAACATACTTTAGCACTTTGACACTTTGCCGACGGCAACATTTTTTGGGCGCTATTTTGACTTTGTCGAGCCGTCGACCAGCGTGTGCTGCCATTAAATATGGAGAGCAGAAAGCGAGTGGCTTGGGGCGGGGCTGGGTATCTACGTGTCGTGCTGCTGGCTTAGCGCCTGTCTTAGATTAATAGCAGTCGACAGTTGGCGTTGACGATGCCATTGCGTGTGGCCTACGTGCCTGAGTGCGCTTTAATGTATGCTACGTTTATTTTTAGGACCTGATTTCTTGATTCCCCCAGATCTTGTTTAGAGCTAGCAGCAGAGATTAACTGACAATTGTTGTTAGATAAGCAAATGTAATACATATTGCAAATGGAACAGATAATGACCCGCAATCTTTTGTTGTCAAAGCAAAACCTAATTGCGTTCGCAATGCCCCATATTTTCAACTACTGTAACCGAATTATATGAAGCATATTAAATGAAAACAATGATGTAGCAATATGAGAAAACAATATTGGGAAAGCAAAACTCGCAATCTAATAAAGTATTTATAAAAGTTATATGGTAAGCATTAAATGAAATATCGAAAGGCACGTATACAGGGTCGGATTTGTGTCGGGTCTCTTATTTGGGCACTGGCATTGCAACTAAATAGAAAATGTAAAATTTATAGAAATTCAAATGCAATGCCACCTCCATGTAAAGCTGGCTTAAAGCCTTCACACCAAGCGGCCAAACGGGCGACTGAACAGGGGGCAAAGTTGGTAGCGAAAGGGTCAGGGCGAGAGATATCAATGGCAGGCGCTGCCGCTGCCGCTGCCGCAGCCACAAGTTTGGCGTTGCTACAAAATGCCAAATTTGCATATAAAGTAAAATTGAAAATGCCAGCGGGAATGGAGAGCAAGACCCAAAACCCAAAACCCGAAACCCGAAACCCCAAACTCTAAAACGGGCCCAAAAGAAGCCAAACCAAAGGAATGCAGCTCTCAGCTCTCAGCTAGCACAGCAGAGCAACAACAAATGCAATGGCATCTACAACTACTTCATCTGGGCACAGGCAATGCCAAACTATTCGGAAGCGTTTTAAGCCCCGCTAAAAGGCGTTCCCAAAATATTTACATTGATTTGCGCTGGTGTTGCTGCCGCTGCTGCTTTTACAGTCGGAATTCAAGTATAAATTGCAGGCACTTTATATTTGATGGGCATCGAGCGCAAATGCGCGTCACGTACAGACCCAGAGACTCCAAAACCAACTGGCCGCAAATCAAAACGGACCACAAAACGCCCAGCTTACCTCGCAAAAAAAAAGGGAATGCATACTGTAAGAAATAAATATAGTGTCTATTCAAATGGTATATGCATTTTTTAAGAAATAGAAAAAGCATTAAAGCGAGAGAATTTCAAGAGTTGAAAAGTTTCCGATTTATAGAAAATTGATATTAGTTTAGAAATTTTGAAGAACGTGTCGAATAGAGTTCTGTCCTAATTCACAGCTTTCTCAATGTTTATTGATTGTTTCTCTCAGTGTAGTCGCCTGTCAAAACGCGTTGCACGCGCAGTTCCACTAACTATTTTCAGTCTCTGCTTCTTCTTATTTGTCTGCGAGGTAAACGCTGCGAGGGAGGCCCAAACTAACTGATACAAATTTGTTACACGTACAGAATAGCGGTCTATATACATACATACATCAGTGTGTATGCGAATGGGATAGTGTGTGTGTATATGTGTGTGTGTACGTGTGTTCGTTAGCCTAAAATCCGCGTTGGTTATAAGCCAGGCATTGTTGTTGTTGTTGTTGTTGTTGCGAGACGAGCTAAAAACTAATTCGAAATTCATGGGCTCGATTTGCATTTTTGATTACTTGAATACACCACATGCGAATGCGAAAGAGAGATAGCAACATGCACAAGCAGCCCAGTAGATAGAGACAGAGCTAGTGCTACAGATAGAGATGGAGGAGCAGTGGCAAACTAGTTATGGCTTATAGCATTGTCTTGGCCTGGTTAGCACAAACTCACACTCACTCACACACACACACACACCAATACACCAACACACCAATGGGACACAGCCTACGTAACTAACGAAACCCGGCAAGGTGTGATATTTATATTTATGAACGCAAATTGTACGGCAAACGCTTGGGGAATTTTTCGTTAGTTTTAAGTAATTGGGCGCCATTTTTATGGCACATCCTGAGACAGAGACATGTCGTGCGGGGCAAGGGAAATCGAGGGGGATTGGACATGTGTGTGCGTGCGTGTGTGTGCATGATATGGTCACATGGGACACATAGCGAAACACATAAATATTAAAATAAAAATAAAATTATAATGTATGCGTTATGGTTTAATTGGTTGCAGTAAAACGTGCCGTCCCCCTCGCTCCCCTTCGCACGCCATCTATCTCTATTCAGGCTGCATATGTGCATAAAATGGGAGAGTTACAATTTTTTGCGGCTTTAATTAAAAGTGTTGAATAGAACGGCTGAGGAGCGGAGGGCATGCTATGGGGGGCATAACAGAATGTAAAAGTTTTAATGTGGCGACTAGAGAGCATAAAGGGGGCCATAAAGTGTACAGGTACAGGACCATAAAAATGGGATTAACAGCATAAGTAGAGAAAACTATGCGAAAAAAAAGCTATTAAATCGAATTCCTTTTGGACTATTAACTATAGAGTTATATATAAAACTCACGGGCAATTGAAAAGCAATATATACTTACATATATATGCTAGCCTGTATTCAAATAGTTATTATATTTAAATAAAGAAAGCCGCTCGCTTTAAATTTCATGCAAAATTCTTTCTTTTAAAAGTTGAGGCGCGCAATGAAAGTGATAAGAATTATGTATTGTGGTGGACGTTTAAAAAACTCTATTATGTCTCATTTTTATACCCTGAACACATAAAAATGGGTAAAAGGGATATAATGATGCATGTAACAGGCAGAAGAAAGCATAGCCTATCACATAAAGTACATATATATATATACTTTATACACGTATAGTCGAGTCAATCTAGCCATGTCCGTCCGTCCGTATGAATGCAAGGATCTCAGAGCCTACATGATCTAAAGAAATTGAAATTTTGAACGGAGGTCCTCTTTGCCCGCACGGTACGAGCCGGGTAATCGGCAACTTGCCCCTTTCCAAGCAATCGATAAGAACCGATATCAGAATCATGTAGAAATAGAAGAAGAAAATAGAATGTAGAAGATTCAGGGTATCCCCAAGTCAGACACTCCCGACTAGAATCCCATTACTTGCTTTGCTGCTACATTTATGAAATTAGTCTCAACATTTATGAATAGATATTACTTAATCATTAGACCAAAACATTTCATTTATGTTTGAATGGTGTTAATTTGTTTGCATAAGCGACACTTTCCTTTTTACCGCAGCTCGCTCGCCCTGTGCAGACAATTAGCTGTATTTAATTTGTGGCACCAAAACTTTCAAATATGCCAAACTTGCCGCTGTCTATATTGCCAGTGGCCGGATGATAATTGTCGACGTGTTTGCGTGTCACCTGCATATTAGGAGCAGCCATAGGCAGCGGTGGAACGCCAGTCAATGACTTAATTAGTCGAAAATTTCAACAATGTCTAGCTGCTGTGCCTGTCAAAATGTCATACTACGAGGAAGACCTGGAAGACCTTATTGTATATAAGCTTTTGCGGACGGGCGGGCGGTCGGATGTGGCGGTGCCACATAAATTACATTAGACATTAGCTTTTTGTGTTACGATTTCTGTTTATTATGGGGCTTTTTGCTTGGAGTTTGTTTCTCGTGCGGGCAGGACACACACGTGTGCCTGCCAAATGTCCTGGCATGTTGCCTAATCAATGACCCTTATCAACGCCCAACGCCTGTCTATTGCCGTGGCTTTAATTAAAGTTCAAACTGTCAGTGCGAACGTAAATTGAATTTTAATGTGCGTTACGTATACGTAATATGATAGAAAACGTAGGGCTCCGTGCAGCTTGTACGCTTACTTGGGCGCTGCTGTCTTTAGTGTAATCAATAGACAAACAACAAACAAACAACTTAGCCCACATTGCGAGCACTCTTGTAAAGAAAGAGACAGGGAGAGAGCGAGAGGGAAGAAGAAGAGAAGCGCCTAGCCTGATGCTCAGAGCTCCCAATTTTTTCTCCTGCTCGCTGGCCTACATTCAGGCGCGCTCAATCAACGCGCATATGTGTGTATGCAAATATTAAAAGCTGCAGCTGAATTTAAAGCTGCAAAGAGGACGAGTTCTTGAAGCATTGTGATTTTGGCACACGGAACATGGAACAGGTTTTCAGTCTTAAAGGATTGCCAGCAGACAAATTGTGCTTGCGTAAATACAATTAATATTGCCGAAAGGCTTACTAATTGGAGACAGTTTGAGAGCAAACTCCACGCCCGCTCGGAATATATTGGATCTGTGCAAATTTGAAGTCCTTTATAAGGGCATGAATATTTCATTTGCTTTTATTTAACTTCATTGTTTGATTGGCATTCTGCGCATCGTCCACTTGCAATTGGCTTCACATTTTCTGGATGCTCAATGCTGGAGCGTGTTTATTGTGAAATTGTTCATATTTATTGGCTCTTGATAAGTCCACACTTGTCTGACTGCCCAAAGCCCGGGCCACCGCCCGCTTTGGCTGCCAGTCGTGCATCCTTGACATCCTCGCACTTTATGGACACAATTTTCAATGTGCTGGCATTTTGTTTATTCATAAAACGCGCTCTTCTTGCATTTCGTGTGTCATATGTTTGCCGGATTTTATCATTTTGTCTGCCTGCACGTTTGTCGCCTGCATATAAAAAACTATGCCAGCAATTTATTTAGTTTTTATGCAAATCAAATTACACATGCAAGCAACCCATTTTTTCTTTCTATTGCTAACACTTCACGTTGTTGCTTTTGGGCTTTTAAGCGTTTTCAATTTAAATTCTGTTTGGCACACATATTTGTTAGCCATAAGTGCATATCAGCTGGCATCGCAGCAGTTTGTTAGAGGTTTTTAATTAATTGATTGCATTTCTGTGACAGGCCACAAAAAAGTCGAGAATCAAACTGAATTAAGTGAAATGACACACGAAATTGGAGGCAACCAATTTGATTTGATTTAAATGTAAATTGTTTAATTCATATTTAAATCCCATTGCCTTGAACAATAATAGAAGAATGCACAAAAACTGATCAAATTTATACATATATAAATTATTTATGCACACATATAACTACTTCACGGAGATGTTATTTTATTTTCCAATTTGTTTTTTATTACTTGTGACTATTTTCTTATAATCTATCAATAAAATCAGTCATTTTTCATAACTTTCAGGCTGAGGCAAAGATGTTGTAATCTTTTGATTTTTCATTTCGGAAACTTGAAACGACAAACTTGAAATTAGCTACAAACTAAGAAACAACAATTCATCGAGGAGAGCTGCACACACACACACACACACAGACGCAGTAAAAAGCAATTTCTATAACCGAAAAATTGCAGCTACATTTCAACTTCGGCCACAAAACTTCACTTGTCATTTGGATTTGGTTGGTATGTGTGTGTGTGTGTGTGTGTGTGTGTGTGTGGATATCTGTAAGTTTGCCATAAATGAAGGAAATGTGTGCAATTGTCTAGTATGCGAGTAAACGAAATGTGCACCAGTCGAAGCATTTGACCAGAATAGTATGTATAATATTTTTGTGGTCCTGGCCAAAATACTATGAATATGCAAAGTGAAACTAAATGGCGTGTAACAAGCACACACAGAAGAAGAAGAGAAGAGAAGAAAAAAAGTAATAAAATGCAGAAAAAGAAAACTCCTTTCTTGTGGCAAGCAAAAAAGTAAAGAAAAGGGTACGAAAACATATTAAAGACTGGCGCCAAGTTGATCAAATTGATGCTTGGCTTTTTGGGCCAGCAGCCAAGCTGTTGCGGCAAATATCTCCACAACCATACGAATATAACTTATAAAGTTTCGCAGCAAAACGAACAAAAATAAAATATAAAACGAGGAACATTTTTAAAATGAAGAAAATGGAATTGCATGTGAGTCAGCGCGCCGGAGCTGCGTTTCGAGTACTGTCTTTTGTGCGGCCAGCAGCCAGGGGGCCAGGGGCCAGGGGCCAGGAGCCAGGCGCAGAGGCGAGGCCACGTAAGCAGAGCGCAACGGACACGTAACATGGATGGTTTCCACAATTGTTTCGCTTGTTATATGACAACAATAACAACAACAACAGCCGCACTCCTGTGGGCCAGCCATGACACAGTTCAATTTCGGGAACAGCCAAGAAATTGATAGGACAGTGGAACTGGCGCGTGGCCGGCCACAGAATCGATGCCCCAAGTTAATCGAAATGATATACCAATATCTAGTTATGCTTCTTACGCAACAACTCTTGCATTAATGTATCAAAGTTCAAGTTGAGCTGCGTAAAGGCAGGCTGCCAGCTTTATGTCAGATTAATTCTGCGAAATATCATGAGGAAGTGAGAGAGAAAGCTGGGGAGTGCATGTGGGGGATAAATAAAAATGAAATGGATTTGGTAAAACAGGAATTGATATGAGACTCTCCCCCCTTCTTGACTCACTCGCAAAGCTCAAAGTGAACTACCTTAGGACTTAGAATAGTTGACTTTTATCAAACAATTGACATCCATACATATTTGATCAAACAATTTTCCCGTATGTGGGCCACGTACATGCTCAGCTCACATCTCCGTTGGCTTTGTAATTGGCGACAGCAGCTGCATTATGCTGTCCAATGTCTGATGAGTTTGTCGTGCACAGGAAACAACTCCGATTTCAAATCCGACTACAAATTCGAGTCTGCTGACTTGGGGCCACATTTGACATTTGTGTGCATGCAAATTTCATGCATCCGTTTCCGGGAAACTGCCAGTCGGAGACTTTTTGACAGACAACATTGAGCACAAAGCCCAAATGAAATATGCACCTAATTAGCGGGCGACCCTGTTCCATTTTTCACTCAGTGTACGCAGCCAAAGAAAAATTTAATTATTTATGAACACATGCAATGGGCCAACTGGCAAAATGGCAAAGAGTCGAGCCAGCATTTTTCATTAGTGCGGGCGTTGAGTGCCCAAATGCCCCGATCCTTTACAATATAATTGCGAGCGAGCAGCGGGCCAAACAAAACTCTGAGCCTGACCGCCGCTGCGGCCTTGAGCTCGTACGTAATTTGTTTTAGCCGAGTTTTTGCTCTTTCCCAGCCCCTCACCCGCCACTTGCCCAATCCTTGCAAACCATTTTCAACATGCAAGGCAAAGAGCAGCGCACATACGAGTAAAATATATGCATACATACGTACATATATCATACACAGCACGATATATTAAGCGCATACACGCAAGTACAAAAGGGGGAAAAAAAAGGGGGCCAACAAAAAAATAAAACATTTAAAAAACGAAAGCCAATAAAACGTTGCCTACAAAAGTTGGCTGAACCGGAATATGTTCTGTCCGTACTTGTGCGCGAGAAGTCAGAGTGAAAGTACATATTACGAATTGAAGGCCAGAACATGTTGCTAATACATGCAGGCATTAAATAATCTGATTTCTTTTCTCTTGTTCTTATGCCAAAAATCTGTTTATAAATGAGAAACAGAAAGCGGAGTAACAGGCAGAACTATAGAGGGAACATTTATTTGGTAATCAGCTGAGTTCTGAGTAGCAAGAAGAGAACATATATCTGCTGCAGACCGAAGAAGAAATACCCTTGTAAGCATTCAATAAAATATATAATATATGCTTTTATATTATGTTAAGGAATATATTATATATCACTTAAGTCTTATTCATCCAAAACTTCTATGCCAGTTCGTTTCGTTGAGGTTTCGTTTAGTTTGAGGTTGATTTCAGAGGTCAAGATATTTGACATACGTAAAAACTTTAAACAATTCTAGCACAATCAATAAAGGAAATGGGACTCACTGAAAAAAGCCTTTAGCTTATATAGAAGATAAATATGCCTCAATTTGATAACAATTATGTGGTAACATCTTAACCCAGAAGATGCATGTGCATAACCATGTGAGCCGAAAGTCGTACTTCAGTCGAGCATGACTAAAATTTTAGCAACTTTGGACAAACTCATGTAACTACGAGTTGGTTACAAGTGACAGGTTTTTCACAACGAATACAACTAACTGGCCCATTTATACATATACAAATACTTAGCTATATATATACATATCAGAATGCAGCACTATTGGCGCAACAATTTCCATTACAATATGTAGTATTTGTGTTTGGCAGACAGTTTAACAACTAAATTCCAATAAAAAACACAATTTTTGTTCGCAAAATAAAAAATTAAACACAGGCAAAAAGTTTTGTCCTAGTTGCTCGTGTTTTATTCATGCACGGGGCTACAGTGTGAAGGGTGGGGGTGGGGGTGGGTAGGGGTCTGTGACATCCCCTTTCCGTTTTTAGACCAACTGCCAACTGCCAACTGTTTTACCTATTTAAATTGTTGCTGCTGTCGCTGATTTTGTTGTTATTTTTGTTAGCCATACACTTTTAGCTTTCAACTCTGGCCGCTGCCTCGCCTCTGCTCATATTGATTTTAAGGTTTATTGATATACCCTGTACCCATTTAACAGGCCGTGCATAGCTTTGAACGAATACCACAGGCAAAGGAAATGTATGATAAAGTTAACTTAGATGCCTTTTTATTGGCACTTATTTATGTACACTGCTTACAGGGTATTAACTAGTCTGGCCTTAATCTTTCTTGCATGTCTTTTTTTAGATTCGTAATCGAGAAATGTTTTGTTACAAGATTCTCTCATATTTGAACCCACCCCCCCAGTTACACAAACACAATTCGGAAATGACCCAAATGCTTAAAACTCAATAAAAGGGCATTTGGCTTGAACTGTCAATCAGTCTGGCAACAAGACAGTCAGTCAGACCGTGAGTCAGTCAATCGCCTCTGTTTTGTCTCTTTTTAGTTTTTAGTCGGTCGTCAACAATTTTCTATGCCAAGTGCCGTGTGCCCTACACAAACACACACACTCACATACAATGTTACTGGCTCGGTGTCTGACTAGCTGACTGTTCGACTGGCTGACTGTCCGACTGGCTGACTGTCCGACTGGCTGACTAGTTTTTGTCGTTAACATATATCAACCCACACTTAGAGCCCCCGCAACCCAGCCGCTATACTGCAGGACTACTCCAATGCGAGATTGTGTTAAAAATCGCATTCCTTCTCGAGTTTGTGTGAAACGGAAATTGAAAATAACGCCACGTTCGCTTGGCACTCTCCATTTTTAACAGTGCTTTTTGTTGTTGCACAAAATGCTCATATGGCATGAAAATTTAATTGGAGTAAAATGCTGGCGCACAACTCTCGAAAAACTAGTTAACGTTGCAATAGAACAGAAGAAACGGGCCACTAACAAAAACTGGCACATAAATCAACGAGAGTTTCCCGTGGAATTGAGCTGTGCATATGGCATTAGCTTTAACTATGCAAGTGTGTATATCAAATAAGGAGCGAATGGATGTCAAGTAAGAGCACAAAATATTTATTTCGCGAAATAAATGTTGTGGCCATACATTAAGTCAAGTATGCCTAGGTTGACCAGAGACTTGCTTGCTTAAGATGCAATTAAGTTTGATGCAATGTTCGCCCATTTTAACTTACAATACGAAATAAAGTACCATAAAAATAGTTGAATTTACAAATTAGAACCATTTCGACAGCCGTTTTCTATGGTCATCATCTATTTAAGACTAATATACTAGAATATCAGGTTCCAGTCCTTTGTCTTAATCAATAATTTATGCGGAACAGGAGAGAAAGAGAGAGAGAGCGTACATATAATTTGGCCATGGTGCATATTTTATGATGGCTAAGTAACTTTGTCATGTGCCCTAAAAGAAAACATCAAACAAGTTTCGCCCACGTTGCGTATGAGTTATGCATTATGTTCGTTCGTTTCTTGCTCTGCTCTGATATGCTCGGCCCTGCTCTGTGCTTGTTTGTGCAACGCATTACGACAAATATTTGCGCATTGGACAACAACATATTCCTGTTTGTTGTCATTGTTGTTGCTCTTTCCCCTGGCTGGATTTTGGGTTTTTCTTGCCTAGTCGAGAAACGAGGTCAGTCCAAAATCTAAGCCCTTGGCTATCCAAACAGCTGATGTCAGCACAACATATACTGGGTATGCGTGTTGTGAGTGTGTGAGTGTGTGGGTGTGTGTAGTTAACGTAACGTGTTTTTTGGTTTTACTTTGATAAATCAGTTGGTATTGCTGCAGGGCCAGCAGACCTACAAGTGTCCAAATGGGGGCGCGGGCGCGGGCGTGGCAAAACACTTTTGGCTATGATTTATCAGCAATGCAACCCGGAGGCACAACACAAAGTTGCTTACACACTTGACTCCGGGCACAAATGAAGTGTTTATTTAGATAGAACGCCAGCGAGTCCGAGCGAGAGAGAGATAGACAGAGTTTAAGAATTTTAGTTATTCTTACATTTTATGCATACTAAACTGGTAAACCGAATAAATTTGTATCTACTTCAGTTGCTAGTTAGTTATGTGAAGGCTCGTGGTATGGCATGGAATGCCATACCAACCAGTCGGCACTTTGGCAGATTTTGCCATGTGTGAATGAATCATAAAGTTATTTTCAATCAAATGCTGGCCAAGTGCCTTGAATGCCTTAGAGGTAGCTAGCTAAATGGAGAACACTAACTGAATTTGAATAATAAATTGACGGGATTCTGTGTTGCCTTTTCTTGTTGGGCAAATGCAGTTTTGACAAACTCTCAAGGCATTTAATATTTTAAATTGTTTAGATCAGTTTTCATTATTTTTCATTTTACAAAGCTATGCAAGAGTTCAGCTTGAAATCCAGGAGCTGACTACTATTTCGATGAAACAAAGCCGTAAGTCTTTGTTTTGTAGTGAGCAATTAATATAAATACTGAGATAAAAGCTTGAAGACTTAAATAAAACTAATAATTAATTATAAAGCAATTGCAATTGCAAATAAAAACCTTTAAAGACACAGTTTAGGAATGGAACAAACTCCATGAATCTTTGCAAGTAAATGTAAGAACTTAAATACAAATTAGTCAAATGAAGAAAACACGAATTTTGATAATCTTTGAGATTACACTTTCAATTTGCTTTCCGATTTCCAAAGGTTTTGCACTCTCTAATAAAATGTCACAGTTACAACTACGAGCAATCTTTTAGCACTAACTGAAAGCAGAGCAAAAAAAGATTGCCTTCGTATTGTAAGCGATTTTCTAGTTTTTTTCTTTTTACGGCAGCTTAGTCAAAGAGCGAAACAAACTGTGTCATGCCACCGAAAAAAAAAATGCATTTTCGATACGAAAGAACAAAATAATGCTGAAGCTGATGCTCAGTTCGTTGTCCTACAAACAGGGCCAGTCACATGACCTGTGCGACCACACTCAATGGGGTCCTGGTTGTGGCTGTTGTTGTTGTTGTTGTTGTAGCCGGCTTAAGACTGTCTGCCATATACTTTTGGGTGTGAGTGTGCTTCTAAGACTAAACAAAAAGATAAACTAATAGACAGTGCACAGGGGCCAGGATTTGCAGTTCGTTGCTCTCCACTGACATATATTTTGTGCTTTCTCGCTAAAATACACAAATAATTCGATTTGTTCTATTCACACGACCGATTCGATATTTCATTCGCATTTCTTTTGGTTTGCTTACTTTAATTTGTGTTAAAGATGCTGCTGCTGATGACTCTTTGCTGTTGTTGGCTTTGAATGTGTGGCAAACGTTGTTGTTGCTGTTTTTTTGGTTTGTTTTTAGGTTTCTGTTTGTGACATTTTGCCACTGTGACCGCACAAAAAATGTGACCTTGAACGGGCGCACACACGTTGTCAGGGGGCAGACAGCTAGACAGATTGGCTGCCAGTCTGATGGACAGTAGTTTATGGCGCCGCTGCAGCTGGCCGAATTCGGTTTTGTAACATTTTAAAGCAGCAGCTTCAAATTTCGTATCCTTGAGAGCGATGTAGATAACGTGCAATCAATAAAAACACACACAGACACAGACACTGACAGCTAAAGCGCTTCAGCGGTCACACGCTGCGTATACGTAACGCGAGCATATATCCAACAAATTTGTAATTTGCCACTGACGCAGCTGATTTTTGCATATAACTTTGGCTTTCAATTCAATTGCACAGCAATGTACACACACAAACACACGCACACACAGCGACAAGGCGGCACAAGCGAGGACACAATTTGATGTTTTAGGCTTTACTTTTTTCTTCTTGCCACGTCACGCGAGAACGTTTCTTGCGCGTTTGCTTCTGCACGTTACGCGTCCTTGTTCCAACTACTGACGTTCAACGCAACGCAACGGCCACAACTCGATTCGCTGACGGGTCCTGGACGCCCCCGAAAGCAGCAGCAGCAGCAGCAGCAGCAGCGAAGACAGCGACAGCATTCGTTAAAGCTTTTACTCGCGAGCTCTCTCTCTCTCTCTCTTTTCCCATCTTACGCTCTGGCTCTCTCAATTCCAGTCAGCACGAGCGAAAAGCTTTGCGCTCACTTTGCTTGCTGTTAGGCCTCTCTCGCCCTGCACGTGGCATTCTGACTGTGCGACTCTCTGTTGTTGTTGCTGTTGCTCTTCTGCTGCTTCAGCTCTTTTCGTTTTTGTTTTGTTTGCCAGATTCGTTGGCAAGGTTAACAACAAACGTAGCTGCCTGGCGCCAATATCCCAAAACATCTGATTTCTGTCAAATAACTGGACATGCGCAATATATTTGACAACTCCAATGTATTTAGCAGGTTGCGCCCGCCCCACCCCTTTTTGGTCTGTCAAAATTGATGGGTTTGGAGCCCCAATTGCCATCTGTTTGAATGCTGGATTTGGTATTTACGTTTACACATCCTTAACATATGCAAATGAAAACATATTAATGAGGCAGACAATGGATACTTAAGGCGAAAAGGTGGAATTTCACAAAAAAATAAATATTTGTTTTGTTTTATACAGGCCGTTCTTTCAGCGAAAACAAAACTGAAAAAACACACAGCTTGACAAGCATGGTATCAAGTAAGCTCGATGGCTTGCTAGAAAAAATATAGATAATTTCCGAGATTGAATTTTTCTTATTTTCTTTTGGACTTTTTTTTAGCCAAATAAGGTACACAAGACCGAACCGACTTGAAACGATTGCCATACAAGAACGGAATCGGTTTGCTTCTGAATTAAGAATTGAGGTAGGCCGAGCACCAAAGCATAAATAGCTTTGGGCATGCAAACCTTTGCATTTGTGCATCTAACCAACCATATTGGGTAGATACAAATTTCGGCTTAAAAACCTATTTAGCGCACAGTTTGTGTATGAAAATATTAAAGGCTTACAATATTTTCAAAACAATGCGCAACTTCAAAATATGACGAGCTAAAGAAATACCTGGCTTCGTGGACTCGTACGACCAGGTAAAGGAGCCGGAGTTAAGGGCACGAATTTTTTAATAAATTTCGAGATAAGATTGTTAGATGGTATAAGATATTAAATATACATATCAAACATGTAGTCATATCTTGATTATCTTCATACATTTGCCATTTGCGGTCAGCGTGCTAAAAGCGGGTCACGACTTTTAAAAGATTATAATAAAACCCTCTCTTAACTCATTCTTTGTGCAAATCTTCTTACTTTAATGTTTGTTTTCGTAACCATTTTGTGGCAGGCTCTGTGTAACCGTAATTGCTACACCTGCAACTACAGGTTAACAGCTGCCAGCCACATGACCAGAGTTGCTGCCCTGCCAGTCTAAACTAATATTTAAAAGCCGCAGCATTGCGAAAAACCGACCAAGCGCCAATTACGCGTATGCCACCCCAAAAAGTATGCTAAAAAAAAAACTCGACGCGTCGGTAACAAGCGAAAAGAATGAAAAACACCCCAAAAGCTGCACCATCAACTAGAAACTGGGCTCTGGGAACTGGCAACTGGAAACCGGGAGCTAGCTAGCAAACAGCAGGTGCAGCTGTAGCTATAGTTGTAGCTGGCCAGTTAGCAGGATTCAAAACCTGGTTGCCAGCAAATTTTGTGCATATTTCAAAAAAGTCGCCGCCGCATACCCAACGTTGTCAACGTTGTCGTCGTTGGGGCTTTACGTTTTTATTTTTTGGCCGGCGCGTGAAAATCCGAGAGGTGACACTTGTCCAAATTATCTTGCAGGATAAACCAGCGCACTTAACGTGTTATCAGTGCAAACGATGCCAGGGCACACCCAGAACCCCAACATGAGGTGCATTGTAATCAAGTGCAGGCAGCTGCAACACTCGAGCAACAATCAGAGGATAACGCACCCCGGGCCCAACTGACATCCAGTTGACTCCAGCAGCATCGCAGCTAGGATGCATGGACCACAGAACATAGTGGCACCATGAGCCAACACCAGGACCAGCGCCACGACGTGGCGTGCAACGGACGCTTGAGAGTGTGACCAAAGCCGTATCTGAATGTGAGTGCGAGTGTGTGTAACTGTGTGTGTGTGTGTGCGTGCCTGTCCACAGTCGACAGCTGCCGCATAATGCAGAACATACACTCAGCTGAGGCTAGAGCCAAGTTGAAAATGTTTAACACGAAAAGGAGTTATCACGCTGACAGGACGAGGCAAGAACGCAAACGCGAACGCAGAGGAGACAAGTCGACGTGGCCCTAATAAAATTATGACAAGCATCTGATGGAGAAAAATGAAGCGACCAAGCTGGAAAGAACTAATAAAGGCGAATCAAACGGAGGCAGAAATAGAGAGAGAGAGAGAGAGAGAGAGAGAGAGAGAGAGAGAGAGAGACAGAGAGAGAGTAGGAGAAGCAGAGAGCAAGAAAGACTGCGTCCGATCCGTACATTTTTGTGGGTTTAACAAACATGTTCAAGCTGAAGAGTTTGTTCAAGAGGAAGAAAGGAAATTTCAAATTAGATTTGTACGGTCACACTTTCACGGATAATTCGTAGAAGTTCATAGATGTGACAATTCGAAGTTCATGTCAAGTTTAAGTTGAAAACTTGTCAAAGAAGCAACTAAAATATAAAGATAAAATATATTTATAATTGGGAACAAATATGTAAGCAAATCTAAGAATTTAGATTTATCCCACGCACAAACTATTTAAATAAAAAAAGCCATAGAATTTTATTTTGGCATTAAATAAATTTCCTGTTTTTTATGTGTGTTCTGTACCGAACTTTACAAACTTTGCGCCCCTTCAAAACTATTCACAAAAAACCACTGCTCCACCTTAACTTTCCATTGGGCTTTGTAACCTGCGTCTTGCTAGAAAGTAAAGCGCTTGGCGAATAAAAAATAAAAGCAAAAACAACCGCAGCGGTAACCGCAGGCCGTGCGACAGCAGACAGTTGCGGGGCAGCCGCAGCCTTCGTGGGGCTAGACATTACAAAACGCTTTCTCATCGGATGGGGGTCGTCAACGCCTGTCAGTTTTGGGGCGCGTTCGCAGCGCCTGCAACTGAAAACTGAAATGAATGCGGCGGCAGAAGCAGCAGAACAACAAAAAATTGAAGAGCAGCAGTTGTTGGCCGGCAATGAAGTTGCCCGCAGCGCCAGAGCCTGAAATCCACTTCTGGAACCAGTTCTTGTGCCTTTTTTGTGCTAGGACGCGGGCGGGCTAGGCGAATGGATGCTGGGGTTTTGCGGTGGCCACTTCATAATGGACGTCGATTAGCGCAAAAAATTGTTGCTTGAGTCGGCTTAGCGGCAGCTTTGTCGCACCTCAAAATGACTTTAAATTGTGGCCACAAGCCATTTAAAAGCGACAAGTTCTCCCACAATCGCGAACTCATCCCCTCGCTGCTACGTGTGGACCAGTTATGACAGAGTCAGCGTCAACTAATTACACATGTAGCTGGGGCTACCCAAGCCAGCGAATTTCTTGTTGTTGTTATGGACCTGCTTTGATGGCCACATAAAAGCCCACCGCAAGCAGGGCTCCTGACAACAACAGCAGCAGCAGAAATGACTCTAGAAGGAGGAGGCGAAGGAGGAGGAGTCGGCGGGACACATGGCACATAGGCAACTTAACCCGTTAACGCGTTAAAGAGCAAACGAGTGGTTAAAAGCTATGCCAGGACGCAGGACAAGTAGTGGGGGTCCACAATGGCAGCCGGTTGACTGGCTGACTGCCTGTTTTGCTTCTTTGCCTGAGACTGCACGACAACATGGTGGGCAACAGGAGGTGGAAAGACGGAAGGGAGGAGTGGGGAGTGGGGATGGGGTAAGGGCGACTGCCAAGTCAAAGACTTTTCGAGTGGACTGCAGCACACTGCAGAGGTTAAACACTAACCTGATGACGGCAAACACCACAGAAAAACAAAAACAGAAGCTGCCAAAACTTGCCAAGATGAAGTTCGAATACCCTAACAGAGCTGAAAATCAAGAATTTTGAAAATAACCATCTATGTCAAGCAATTATTATCTTAGTTAAAGATTAAGATGTATTTTCTTCATTAATTTTAAGCGTAACTTATTCACCAAGTTCCTCTTAGATTCTAACTATGAATCGGTTTATCAAAATCTACAAATAGAAAATGTTTACCTTCAATAATCTTTGTCAGCTTATTTATACGAAACACATGAATAAGTCTAACGACCCAGACTAGAGTTAGTTCATAAAAATGCTTCTGTTTATGTAAATATGTTTGTGGACCGAACACAGTGCCTGGCTTGCGCGTTTGTGCTTTGGTTCGTGTCGGTTATTTAGTCACTGTGCTGGGCATGTTTGGAGCCAGAGAAAATCAAGACATTTTTGAGGTTGAACTTTGCCAGGTAGAAATTTCAGTTTGTTTAGCTCTGCTGCTCGCATGGAACATTTTGGACAACTTTTGAGTACCATATTTACCACTTTAAGGACACATTGTGACATGTACGTGCAGGGAACTGCCGCAGCAAGCATGAAATATGAAAATATTATGACTTCTGGTGCATTAAAAATGTTTTTCGTCAATGTTTTTGATACTTTTTATTTCATTTTTTTCTTCTCTCCTTCTTTTACTTTGCTTTTTTTTTACCCTGCGACACTAAAAATTATGTTGCCTGACTCCTGATGTTGTTGATGACTGCCTGCTGTGGCTTCTGTGATGCGTTTGCTGCTCTCCTCTAGCCTGGCCGGGCCTGTCCTGGCCTGGCTTGGCTTGGCTTTTGCCAGTTGCCAGCTACCAGTTACCAGTTGATGTCGCCTCGCTGACAGCCGCATGACGCGTCACCAACACCAGTCACAAGAACAACAACAACAACAACAACAAGTGCACAAACAACAACAACAGCAACATCGTAATCACTTTGACGTTGATGAATAACATCAACACTTTTTGGCCAAGGCAAAGGCTGGCAAAAGGATTGCAGCAAATGTTTTATTCGGCGCAACTTTTTTTCAACTGCATTTGGCCAACGACTTTTTAATGTGTTGGCGGCATCATAAAAATGTTGCTGTAAATTTCAATTCATGTCGTAATATTAACTAATTGTGTAGAAAACAAAAATAGCAGCTAAAAGCAGAGTAGACCAGTGGAAAAATATCAATAATTGGGCTGGATGAAAAGTTTACGTACTATCTACGATAGGATAAAGCATGTGCATTGGGATGACAAAATAAGTCGATCTTAACATGTCCATACATCTGTCCGTCTGTCTGTCTGTCTATCTGTCTGTCTGTCTATCTGTCTATCTATCCATCTATTCATCTGTCTAAGAACTCATTCAATTTGAAATCATAAAGTTGAGATCTAAATTTTGCATACAAGTGCTCAGAGATTAACATTATTTTAAGCACAGTACACAGTTTTTGGAGAGCACACCTGTAGCTAAAACAATTTCCGCTCTTAAAACACAAAGTAGTTATTTTGCAAGCTTCTCCATTTTGTATATTAGCTTGTTGTTTTTTGCTGATAATAGAGACGCTTAAGTAAAAGCTGTTGACTTGTGTGTGTGTCAGCTTATAGATGCATGCATCGAGCATACACGCTTAGTCTGCTACTAGAGAAACATTCTCTGTTAGCCTCAACAATTCGACCTCTTTTCAGCTAACCCAAATGACTTTAACCCGAAAGCCTCTTACAAAGCCTGTCGACGGCGCATAGAACTAAACCGAAACTACACTCAGCTCAACCTCAAAACTAGCTAACCAACAAACCTTATTAAAATGCGAGCTGTGCACCCTAAACTGAACCTAACCTGCCTCGATTCCTCGGCAGGCCCCTTCGTCCCGATGCACGTAAGGAAGCGTATAATTTAATTAAATTATCTGGGGCAGCTGCAGCAGCAGCATCAGCAGCAAACGAAAAATGTGCATCAAAGTGCACTTAAATCATCAGCGAGGCACGGCGACACACACAGTCAGATAGAAGACCCCTCTCTTCCGAATGAACCCCCTCGCTCCTCACCCACCATCCCCCCATCCTTTCAAACTGGCGTTGGCTAAGTGCCGTTGCATTATAAGCGAAGTGAAGTAAAGCCAGCCAGCCAACCAACCAACCAACCAACCAACCAGCCAGCCAACCAACTTTGTACTTTGACTTATATTAGTGACCGGAAATGCAGCTTTCTAGCTGCAAGGCAGAGGATCAGCGCAGGGGAAGAAGCACGGGCCGCCTCAATGACTTGCCAAAGTGGCAGAGAGGGGAAGGGCCGGGGCAGGCAGTAGCAGCAGCACGACGAGTCGCTTTCCTTGTCAAATGCGTACATTTTGAGGATTTTTATTTATTGCATGCAGAACAGCATTTGAATTGCAATAGATTTATGAGAACTGACGAACGCAGCGAGCAGAGAGCTGTCAAAAGCGAACAACTCAAAGATATTTAAATATTAGAAGCAACTGGGCGAAAAATATTTGACTGTTGCATATTGCAGACGGCCATGGCCAATACGACAACTAAAGTACAGCTCAACTCAACTCAAACTAAAGTCGAGCCAGAAGTGTGACTTGGTCCAGCTCAAATGACAATACCTTGACATTATTTCGGAATTAATTCCAGCTATGCCTGGCACTTGTTTCAATGCACACGCAATAGTTGCATTTTTCCCCCGTTTTTTTTCTTTCTATTGATGTCAGATCCCTTGGCGTGCTATAATTGCAATTCCCTGGAAACAATGAAGCCATCCCCTGGCAAGCAGCTTTGACATTTGCTAAACGTTGAAATGCAAAATGAGATAATGCGAGCTGCCCCTTAAAACAGCGACAAAAAGTTCTGGGGCAACAATTCTCGAGCGAGTTGTGTTACATAAGAGAGAGTCGCATAAGCATAATAGAAAAGTTTACATACGGCACATTAAAGTTATTAAAACTTGTATTCAAATTGGTTAAAGTTACCGATTAGATATCCCGTGCACAGGTCTAAATTGCATTAACTCCTTAACTACTCATAAGTCCACGATTCTTTAATTGTCATTACGAGGTAAGACGAAGTCAAAGAGGGTCGACCTTACTTACACGGGATCGGCCCAACGAGAACTCAGCTCAAAGATAAAAGCCGAGAACCCAGACCAAAAAAACTTGTTAACAAAGCACTTCAAATCAAAGCATGAAATCTAGTAAATTCTTAGTACTAGAACTGGAAAGTGTTGAACGCTTTTGATGGGCCTCTCCTGATTTCCCCACTATGAACCACGTCAATAGCAATTATTATTTAAGTGGACAGCCCAATACTCTCATTTGGCACACACACACACACACAATTAGCTCGATAAGAGCTCATGGCCCCCAAACAATATAATGTTGGAATTCATGAAAACTTAATTAGAGGCTTATGCGGCGCTTTTGCCAGAACGTCAACATTTGCATACCGCATTTAATTTGCTCTGTGCACAGATATGGCAACCGCAACAAACCAACGCATTCCGTTGTGGGTGTCTGGCTAATGCGAAATAGTAAAATTAAATGAGCTAAAATTAACATAAACAATAAAGCGATAAGCAACAAATTTGCAATGCCGCCAAATTGAACAACTAATTTGGTTGGACAGTTACAAATTCATAAGTCGCTCGGTGACGGCCCTCGAAAAACATTCAGTAATTGAAATGTGTAGTGTCCAAAAACACAATGCTAATAATGTGAAATAAAATTCAAATTAAATTAAAAAATAACAAATTGAATTAATTATTCAATTTTCCAGCTACATACAGCTAACGGTCAGCAGATGGCTTATGAAAGCCAAACAACGACTACGCATAGTTATTTATGGCAACAAGCGATTAAATTACCAAAGAAATAATTAAATGCTTTCAGATTGAACCGATAATTATCGCAGCCAGTCTGAGAGCTCTCAATATCAATTCTGACAGCTAGTCTCAGAGCGTCTCAGAGCTCCTCAGAGCTCGCGCGTGCCTGTCAAAGGATGCGTGGGTTTCGGCTCTGTAAGTGGCAGCAATGTGATTAGTACAATGTTCAGACTGGTCCGCAGAGGCTCGAAACGCCTATGTAAATAAGTTGTTGATTAATTTTGAAACGTTTCCATATACATAAATAGACGCGGGTGTATATAGGAGGGCGACAAGGCGACAGGGTCCTTAAACGAATTGTCAGGCTGTCCTTGGCTGTTTGTTGTTGTTTTGAGTTGGTTGCTCGTAAAATTTCATAAACTCATCCGACTTAATTAAAATAAAATTAATTAACATTTTGGCGGCGTTGGTGCCATTTTGTGAGTAACACACTTTAAGCTGCTTGCAAAGCGTCAAATTCTATTGAAAGAGCATATAAAATACATGCGACACGAGTCGTATGCGTAATTTGCAGCAGCTCATTGCGCATACGCCGCATTGTCTTTGTGAATGAGGGATTTGCATTAATTTCAAGCTAAAACTTTAATTGTATACGCTATGGTTCCTCTGCTGCTTCGTCTTCTTCTTCTTCTTTTTATGTCTCTGGCGCTTTGTGTAATTTATACGCGCGAAAAATGTTTGTAAAGTTGCTAAAGTTGCTGCTGCTGCTTCTTCTTTTGCTGCCGCTGCTGGTACTCGTGTACTCGTGGTTCTTTTGCTGGTGCCGCATCTTTTGTTTTCAGTCTGCTTCTAATTAAAAACAAAAGTTTTTTAATCTGCTTTATGGCATAAGCAAATAATTATTCACAATTAACTTGCACAAAAGCACGCAAACATGTCATAACTTCTTCTTTTTTCTTTTGGGCAACTTATTGCTTTGGGGCAGAAGATATTTGCATTGAAAATATATCATAGATTGGGCATTAGTGGAAAAACTTATACGCAATCGAACAAATTTTAGGCAAAGCAAAACAAAGCATAACTAAATGGGAGCAATTAAACTCTGCAAGTTTAGCTTCATGCGATAAGCCCGTTCAGCTATTTAGCGAATTAGTGCTGAAAACGTTTTGCGGAACATTCACAGAATGCTTCAAGTCAACAATTCTGATTAGCTTGCGAGGCGCCTACGTGTTGGCCTTAGATTTGAAGCTCGGCCAATTGGCAAAGTTGTGTTTGCTGTTACATAGCCAAAAGTTATGCAGCCCCAGTTGCCCTGCTTAAATATGTATGCAATCCATTAACCAGAAACTTAATCAATTGAAACTAGTTTGGAATTGCAAATGCATTGCCAACGAGCCAAATGCCAAATGTAAACGCCTAGGCTCCAAGGCAGACACTTGGATAGGCCATGCGCTTCATTTTCAAACTGTCCGGAATAGCTAACTGGCTTCACATTCTCGACTGTGTATTTACCAAAGGTGCGTATATTCTCGTTCCTATCATTGCCGTATCCTCTGGCCAAAAATTCAACGGAGACTGCAGCCACACCGGCCAAGTTTACAGGCGGTCTCTGCCTTCGTTTGCCAAAAGGTAACTGATAAGTTTTCTGATTTCCAACTGCAGTTTGAATTGGCTTTTAATTGTATTTTAGCTCTGGGCATTTGCCCTCTGCGAATTTGCCAACTGCAAAATGATGATGAAAATTACCGAAAACTAAGCCGAAACTATTGACTGTCTGTGCAAGGAGTTGAATTAGCTAGCTTTCCTCCTGATAGCACTTTGCCCAGCTGTGAATTACCTAATGGACGTGGCATCCATTGCATATATATTTCTACATACAATATACAATTGGCGTTTGGTCATTAAAAAATAAAATGGATTTAAATTAAGTTATTATTTAAGATGCCAATAAATGTGAATATTCCTAATTGGCACCAAATATTATAAGTCTTAAACATTTTCTGTTACTTACTTCATTTAAAGCGAAATTTAAAGCAAAAAAAGAGACCTTAATGTATTTCAGCGAAATTTATGTGCACAAATATCAAAAGTGATCAACTAGAGAACATATTGGAATGATATAAGACCCGTTGCGTAAATTAATGTTATCAAAATGTGTGATTTATATAGGTTACAGAGGTGGGAGGCAGCAAGATGGGATGGGGGGGCTGGGGGGCTGTGCAGACAGTGTAGGAGTTGCTCTTAGCAAAACGACAACGGCAGCAGTTGTAGCTTCACACATTAAAATATTACAACATGAACTGGAAACACGAGTACAACACACACACTTGCACACACATAACAACATCCAAATTATGATGTGTCAGCACACACACACACACACACACACAAGCACACACACAGGCAAACACGTACAAGAACAACAACAAGAACATCAACAACATGTTTGTAACTTTGGTGCTCATATTTTGGTAGCTATAAATAAACTAAATTGCCAAAGTCGAGTCGAGTCGAGTCGTGTCGAGGAACAAAAGCTGGCATTGGCATCGGCTTAACAGCAGATTAAACATAAACGCATGATAGCGATGGTGGGCGGCTATACACGCCCCCGCCCCTGTCCCCCTGTCGCCCCTCCTACTATCCGCATACATTGTTATGTACGCAGCGCTCTTAACGTTTATTAAGT